>CAWUFW010000076.1:40000-640000 GCA_963921515.1 Calotriton arnoldi
GGTAATTATTTTGCAATCTTACAACTAGATATTAGGCATGCATTCCCATAAAAACAAACATGAACTTTGACCATCACACGGGCACACCCTGCTGTACCACAAATGGGCGGATAGATGCTTGCCGATGAGTTCATGGCTACTCAAATAGGAAGTACAACTAATTTGAATGCTGGAGTTTACAACCTGTTATACAGGATTATCCTTCTTGTGAGTCCATAGTGACGAGGAGTGTAAACCTGGCGCAAACATACGTGTTTATTATTACTTTGTTACAGAACTGGATCTTGGCATTGAATTCATAACAAGTGTTTGACTCTGCTTAGCCAACAAAAGTGACGCTTTTGCAGGATTATCTGTGAAAGACAACATTCAAGAGACTGTAGTTTGTAGCTAAGGAGTCATCCATATTTACTTCATTTTTAACAATGTAAAAGAGCTTTTATTCAGTTTAGAAATAACACAACACAGGTTAGTATCTTAGCTTAAAATCTTACTAAGTGTTTATTGTAGGAGTCCCAGTTATAAAAAGTAGCTATTCCGCATTAAACGTGATGTTTTGCCTGTAAATAATTCTCTTACAGAAGGTTGCTGTATAAGTGGTTTGGGAATCTGAGGCAGCCTATTTTCTTTCCACTAAAGAAAGCAGATCTCGAGTTTTCTTATACAAATGGTTAAATGTTGAAAGGCGCTGGAGTACCTATTATGTGGACGGTTTCCTGCCATCACAAGATTCATATTAAGTATATATTAATTTTTGTTTTTCAGAAGTATATTAAAGCGGAGCATTTGATTATACTAGCTTGGAAGCTTGAAAGACGGCTGACTGAATATTTCTTTCTTTACTTTCTCTTCAGTTCTGTTTGTCCAAATCTGATAAAGAGCAATATGAAAGGGAAGAAAGGCCAGAATTACAGCAAGAAATTCTGAAAAGAGCTGCTAAAGATTTGCCTATTTACACAACAACAGCAACAAGGGGTAAGGAACCCAAACAAAGAAATATATCAAAACTGCTGTTTAAATAAAATGTTTGTGAAGGACGACTGTCCTGAGGAGTAATCTGTTTTCAGTGTACCCTGTTTTTCCTTGGAAATGAAGTAACAAATAACTGCCAGGTCCATCAGTTCTTCTTGTGTACTTTCCTTCTTTCAAAGCATGTCTTTCTTTACCTACAGCTGAAGACATATTTTCACTGTATTACCTCTTGTGTTTATCTTTTGCCATTCTACACTCACTAATTCAGTATTTTGCTTCTTCGTGTGGTGGTAGGTTATTCATGCATTTGCTAACCGTTTCCTGAAAGCTTCCTTTTGTTATGTTGCCCCTGAATTTTCCCTGTTTCTATTCTAGTGTTAATATCTGTTCCTATACAAAATAGCACTTGTTCCATTTGCGTGGAAACCTGAACATCTCCTTTTTAGGCCCCTCAGGGTTTCCTACTCTGTACAAATTTGGATATTTGAGTTCTTCGTGAAAACAATGTTTCCAAATCTAACCATTTTGAAAGTTTTTCTTTGAAATTTTTTGAACGTGTTTATACTACTTAGGACCGACTCACCATCACTAAACATTTTCTGTCAGAGACTTTACTAATTAAAATAGATTTATGAATTAGTAATGTAGAGTTGTGGACTCTGGGATCGAGCAACCTACTACACCATCTTTCGCCTCACTAGATATCCTTCACTGCTCCCACCTGCAGCTACCACTCTTCATTACCAAGGCCCTACCTGTAAGCCTCACCTCTGCACCCTTCCCCTCTCTGTTGTAAACCTTTGCAGCTTAGTACCACTCTCTTCTTCTTGTACGGTGCCCATTGTAACCACTAGAATGCTGCCAGCACCTGGAAAAGCACTTTTGCGCACTTATTTTTTTTTTTTTTTATTGACTGCTGTCTTAGATAGGTTGATAAAAACTGAAAGAAACTGGCACATGTCATTCTGTACCTGCGCGTGCGTGATGGTCAGTCATCGTGCCTTTTACTCCCAAAGCTGAATAGCATTGGTAAAAAGCATTGTGCTTTTACCAATGCTGTTCAGCCTCGCCAAAAAGAATTTCTAAAGCCAGTAGGTCCCAAAGTAGAGAAATATTGGCTTTGACAGTGTTTTTTTTATTCTGCTAACTTTTGTATTCTTAGTAGACTCTGATTTCAGTACGCAGGTGTATTTAGCCCAAAAATCCCACAACAATTTTAGCTCTCCTTACTGAGGTGTGTAAAATGTTATCTTCCTTCAACTACTTTCCAGATGGTTGCTGGTGCTATCCCACTTTGATGTTGTGTAAAGCTGCTGCTGACCAGGCATCCCAAATGTGCTCTCCTCTGCTGTGAGCCATACTGCAGTCCACCACTAGGCTTATCGCTGTCTGTGTAGTACCTCAAAACCTGCTTAACATCTAAGGCAATCAAAGACTGTTGTTGTAGGAGAGTAGGATCTGCTTCACAGGGGTACCCCCACTTTTTGCTGATACTTCACTGGTTTTCGACATTAGTCTGGCTGGGGCCCTGCTATTCAGAACCCCAGCCTAGCTGTTTCCTCTTTAAAAGGGTCTCCATGTGCCTTAGGCACATCACTGATTGGGATCTGGAGTGCCCTTGTAAGTCCCTAGTATATGGTATACTATGTACCAAGGGCATAGGTACCTCAGAGGCCTGCCAGGGGCTGCAGCAGGTATTATGCCACCCCTGGTAGGCCCTCCAAACTGACACCACAGGTCTGCTACTGCAGCCTGGGTAAGGTGGTGCATGCACCCCTTGCTGTGGTATAGGTTACCTATATCACTAAAAGCATACACACATATAAACCTATAAGTCACTCCTAAGGCAGGCCTTATCAATCCTAAAGGCAGAGTGCATGGTTCTTATGTGAGAGGGTGCCCCTGCATGAGCAGGGCCCCTCTGCAGCGTTCGGAGACCATCTCTGATGCTGTTTGTAGTGCAGCCTGACCATATACTCTTAAATGCATTATATCCTCGCGGTAAAATGCTAACTATGGAATGGCTGCACCAAAACATGTCGTGTTTGGTGTCAAACATCTTGGAATACTACCCCCCGCCAATCCTGGCGGCGGGGGTAGCATTCCACCCTTCTAGAGGGAAAGGCATGTTAACTCTGACGAGTCCGGTAACTTCTTTCCAGAGCCCTGGCATCACAAAATGGATGCTGCTGCCACAGACACGAGTCTGGCCTCCTGCTGCTGGACGAAACTCCGGCAGGGGAGGCCTGGACAATAGGTTTCCTGTCCCAGGGAGGTGTGACCACCTCCCCAGACAGGACAATGTGTATTGGGGCTGGGCGGGAGCACTTTCGGGTGCTTTGAAGTCCTGCACTGGGGGCACATTTGGTGTCCCTGTGCATACCCCAGTTCAAACCGGATCAGGGGCTTGCAGCCCCTGCTTTGGCGCGAACTGGACAAAGGGAAAGGGGTGTAGCCACCCCTCTGCCCTGACCCACCCATAGGTGGGGCCACAGAGTAGTCCATCCCCTATTTTTGGAATAAAGGTAGGAACCCAGTCCTTAGGACTTTAGATTATACCTGGACGAAACTCTGAAACCGAATCCTGGACCTTCGACGCTCTACTCACGATTAGAGGACTGAAGAATCTCCCTTGGGGTCAAGGAGTGACTCCCCTGCTTGGCAGGCACCAAAGAAGCATCTGTCCGGTTCGCATCACTGAAGCTCCCGTCGGACGCCGAAGTCATCGCATCACCAGAGGTGGATTCTCAGACTTCCCGAGGCTACCCTGAGTCCCCAGCAAAGCTGAGGCCCGTGGCTATCGTGGGTAACGTGAGACCGTGACCCCTGGACACCGAGCACATTTGCAAGTGCACCGTCTTCTGGGTCTCCCAAGAAGTCCTGCTTTGGGCTCCGAGTAGCCCTAGCCTCCAGCACCACCTGCACCGAAGATCACTGGCCCCCACTCCACGAGTGTCCTGTAAGCCAGCTCCACGTGCGGCGTCACGAGGCTCCTTCGCGGTCGCTAGCCCGTTGGCTAGTAGCCCTTACCGAAGGCCAATCTTTTCTTTACTTGGCAGTCTGGTTGCTCCAGACCTGCCCTCACTTACCCTTGCTGGGTGAGTTCCCAGACCTTGCTGGTCTGCATCATCGACGATCTACATCTTACTCGAGACTTGCCGTTGCCAAGACCTGTTGGGTCCAATCTGGTCGCCGACACCTCTGCACTCGACAGACATCGAGCAACAGCCCGAATCCTGCTCCTGGTCGCCGACAACGCCTCCCGGACCTCGTGGCTGAAGAGTCAAGACGACCGTCAACGAACTTGAAGCACTCGACATCGGTGGGCATCTGTCCCTCGCCCTCCTGGTCACTGGCTAGTGACCCAGACTCTGTCCCCTCTGCTTTCAGGTTCTTCAGAACTCCGATCCACTCTTGGATCCACCCGGACACTTTTCTCCTGGTCGCCAGCAGCACTTTGCAGCAGATCGCCATAAGAAACGACGACGAAACCCGACCCCGAAAGGCACCTATGCACCCGGCTTCCTGGGTGAGGTAACACGAGTACTCCGGTGCTCCCGTGGGTAGAGACTCTTCAAAGTCCTAGATCTCAAAGGGTTTTGTCCTAGTCCTCTTTAAAGTGTCCCTTTCCTCTATTTTCCCGATCCCGACTTTCTCCATAGAAGTTAACGGCGTATCGCGGTTGTGTATTTACACTGCACGCGTCTCCCGTGGGTCCCCTGTGTCACTACCTTGGGTGGTTCCTTGTGGTCCAAGCACTTCTAGAGGCTCTAGGCCTAGTGTCTAGTTCAGTCGTGGTTCGCATACCACTTTATTGGTATATGGTTTGGTACGCCCCTAGGGCCCAAACGTGTATTTGTGCTATTACTGTGATTTAAGATCTTATAACCTATGTACTTCGAACTCTAGCCTCATAAAGAGACTAGAGGGGTGTGTTTAGTAATAAATACATATATTTTGAATATATACCTGGTGTGGTGCTCTTTCATTTGGTCAATAAGGTTGTCTTTAACCTACCTACCATAAGAGTCGATTTGGACTGGTGCAAGGTGCCCACTATAATTAGTGGACAGCATATGCCAGGCCAACTTCTCACAGTTGTGTTGGGATGTAGGACTGCCAAACACAGGTTAATGGTTCGATGGGACTGCTACTTTAGGGAGGAAGAAAATGTGTCCAATTAGTACAACCATAACCTTACAAAGGACCATGTGAAGCTCTTACATAAAAGAAGCCTCTCTCCCACTCACCCTCTTTGTTGATGTTGTAGCTGTCAGATAAATTCACTTTAAGAATGTAATTTGAAATCCAACGTATTTGTATGCTCAAAAGGACGACATAGCAATTTCAGAAGAACCAGATTCAATTTTCAAGCAAAATCAAGATTTGTAAAGGGGGCAGAGAATCTCATTACAAAAACTTAGTTATTACTGTAATGACATACTTTAACTTTTGGTCTTTTGGCATGCTTTAATTACAGACAAGCTAACGGGTACGTGAGACTATGCATAGTCGGACTCTACAGGATGCAGTAAATACAAAGATGCCCGTTTTGATGGGCTATAGGTGCCAGGCTGTTAAGCCGGCAATGTTGGACTTCAGCAAAACTTTTCCCTGTAACCTCAAAGGTATAGGTTCCATTATTGGTGGGACCAAATAGGTATGCTTACTATCCACATCGAGTAAGATGATGTGTGCGAGTATCAATCCGTATGAATTTCCTGATGCTAATGACTTTATCTCAATGAATAGGCCAACTCTTGGTACACTCCACGGTTTGATTTGTGTGTTTTTGATGGTTTCTCTCTTAGTGGATATTTGTGGACTGCATGTGAAGGCTAGTACGTGCATTTATTAAACACACAGATAACTTGGGGCCTGATTACGTTGGTGGTGAGACCGCCACCGACATCATGTCGGTGGCGGTCTCACCGCCATTGTAAGCAGGTTTCACGCCCGCCATATTACAATGGCGGGTGGTGTGTTGGCGGTCGTAAAGACCGGCCGCCACGGATCCTGTCGGACTGCTGGAGGGAAATCATATCCCTAAAACGGTGGTGGTGCCTGGGATTATGATGTCCCTTTCCGCCTGCCTTTTTCATGGCGGGTAACCCGCAATGAAAAGTTAGGCGGAAAGGGCGTTTGGCGGCCTGTGGCGGGCCTCCCTCCCCCCTGGCCCTTCAGTATGGTGCCTGCCACGAAGTGCAGGGATATGTCAGGTGTCCCTTTTTTGCATTGCGGCGAGTGCTGTAGCCAGCAGCACCCGCCCCAATGCAAAATATAGGCATTGCGACTGCCGTGGTGGCGGTCGCATTGTAATGCCTCTTACACGACTGCCGACAGCATGCCAGGTCGTCCCGTTTCCGATACAATGTCCGCCCGCCATCGTAATCAGCCCCTTAGTCTTCACATACACAGATTCTAATGATCAGTCAGGAGTTTGTGTGTTAGCTAAATTTGTTTGTCCAAACGGAGCACACGTCGAACACCCAAAGGCTCAAATAAACACATGCATATGTGACTAGTGCAACGATTTTTATTATATTCGTTTTTTAATCCATGTGTGGCTTTGTAAAATGGGAAGATGCACATACCATTTTAGACCTGCACAGATACATCACTGAAAATGTACACATCCTCTGTGGCTGTGAATGCCGCACCCTTTGTGATTTCGGAAAGATCTGTGGAGCAGCGGGTTGCATGGTAGTGCATGGGGAGGCAAAGTAGTGGCCCAACTAGTCATTTTTCAAAACGACCATGTCCACACACAGCCACATATACATATTTATTTTACCATTTATGACGTGTAGTCCTGTTCCCTGCTGTGGCCATGACCCACAACCCTGCTGTATTCCCCTCGTTGAATTTTACTCCATTTTGTATCTAGTCTAGCCCCTTGCTCTGTGTTCTCCTCTGTCTCATCTCTGTCCTCCTGAATCTGCCTTGTGCCAGTTTGGTCTCTCTCTCTCCCTCTGTTGCTCTTTGGCTCTCACATAATCATTGTTTTTTTTTAATCTTTCCAACATTGGTCTCTCACACAGGGTCAGATCAGAATATAGTGCTCTCTCTCTGATAGGACTCTGAAATGTTTCTCTCTAGTACTCTTTCTAATCCTTTTCATTTTCTTTCCTTATTCCAATCCTTTCACCTGTCCACATTTTCTTTCTAACAACAAAGGGGAGTATCCAGAGGTGAGAATTGAATTGGGTGACCTGGAAATAGTGAAACATTGGTATAGCTAGGGTTAGCCTTTACATCTTTCTGCCCTCACCACCCAATTCTCCCCTTTTTATTCTCGGAAGGATACTAAAGCCCCTTTCTACATACTCTCCCCTGACAGCAGAGGGTTTGGTGGCCCCGTTGTAGGAACCTGGAGGTTGTGGGAGGTAGAATTGGAGGGGTTTGGCAGATCCCATTCCCACTCCCCACCCCACAGTTTCACAAGGAAGCATTACAATCCTGGAGCGCTAATGGGGCAGTACCTTTCCCCCCACCTTACTCAGCAGGAAGTGCTGCTATGCTGCTCTGGCATTCCCTCATACATGGAGCAAATTGTTTGCCACTTGTGTAATAATGGAATCTTGGTGGTACCCTTATGCAATGTTTGTGAAATAGGTTAATTTTAACGTGAACCTCTTTCAGCCACCGGTTTTCAGGGTTCGATTATTATAATCCTCATTTACATAAAAGGCAGTTTAAATAACTGATTTGATAGCCGCTTTGGGTTAGAACTGCAACTGTCTTAAAATGTTAAAGGATCTTCTGAATAGGGGCTGCCAATGACTTGCCGTATTGACTTTAATATGCTCCAGGAACCTCCCTAATCTTTTCTTTTGTGTGGGGAATTATTGCAAATTAAGCAATGAGTAAGTTCAGGATGTTTATTTTGGAAAACAGTTCTAGGTGATTTACTTTGTTGTAGCTGTTGCGGTCTTTCAAAAAAAAAGAAAAAAAACTTTCATGATTGACATGAGCATCTAGCTTTCCTGTTATTTCACTATGTTCTTCCGGTGCATTTTTAAACTTTTTCACAAAAGTGTAATTGTGTACTTATTTAAGAATTGGCTCAAACTGGATAATCTGTACACAGCTTTTTGTGTTTTAAAATACAGCTATCCGATATTGTGACAGATGCCAGCTCATTAAACCCGATAGATGTCATCACTGTTCTGCATGTGACATGTAAGTAATTTTTTTGCTTGACTCTTTGACAAGATGTTACTTTAGAAACCCTTGCCTAATCATGTATAAATTATAGAAGGGGTGATTTTTTCGGTGCAGTTTTAAATATTGTGGAAGCATATCTGTTATCTACTTTTTAGTGATGTATTGTCATTAATTGTTTGAATATATTGATGTGATTTACTTTCTTTGGCCAACTAAATATGTTAAATTGTTAGTAGCTATTGAATGACTTGTTCATGGTAAAGTGATGGGGACTCCCTATTTACAGAAGTACTGGTTGTTCCCAAGTCCTGTCTCTCTGACATGAGAAGGAACATCTTAAGCTAACAAGTACAGCTCAATAGCAGGAGTGTTAAAGTGAATACGTCCTGGGTCTTTTATTTTGAGTGTTTTATGCCGTGCCAAGATATGTTGCCCAGGGACTGCTAAACGTGGTCTATTTTTCATCTACTGCTATTTAAATTTTGTTGTTAGGAGAAATATACATCCTTTCTCACTCTTTGTACCCCAGCAGGATAGTCACATAGTTCACTTTACAAAATATTTTAACTTTGCAGTCAGAGAAACGTAAACACCAATCACCAAGTTAAAACAATAACCAGCAATTTGTCAGACGACACATTGACATTTGACCTCTGTCTTTGAATCACAGCAAATGTGACAATATAAAACCAAAATTTCAAGGCATCTTTGTTGGTCATTTACCTCTGAACTCCAGCATGGTTATTCTGGGGGTGCTGTAGTATCCTCAGCACCGCTACTTCCAGCACCCATGGGTTAGGTGATTCATTATATTGAGTAATAGTAACCAGTATTATTTACTGCCATTTGCGAAGTCAAAACTAAGGTAGCAAGTTTCATATGACAATATTATTTGGTGACTGCATGACTGCATACCAGAAGTCCAAGTGAAAGGCTTGTTTGAAGAGATCAGCATTCAGAATTCCTCCGGAATGGGACACTATGACGCAGATTTCTGGAGTGAGTTGATACCACTCGAGTGCCCGGGATTTTATATGCCGTACCATCTGCCACCATGATTTAGTGGCTTGAAGGTAGGTTGATGAACTATATGTATGTTGGCTGAACTGAGGTGTTTGTTATGTAGCAAGAAACCATGCAGGTAAGTATTTTGTTTTTAAATATTTTAAATAACATAATTATTATATTACTTTAGAAAAAGTTTAGGTGTGGGTAGTGGTAAAGGGAGGAAAGAGTAATTTTAGGGTTTAGGGGTCGGTAGTGGTAAAGGGAGGTAAGGGTAATTTTATTGTTTAAGGGTGGGTAGTGTTAACTGGAGGTTGGGAGTAAATAAAAATGTGTGTGTGTGTGTGTGTATATATATATATATATATTCTGAAAAAAATAAAGGTTAAAGGGACATTATAGTTGGATGAAAATGTCAATTAAAACAAAGTTTTATGCCATAAAACCACTGAAATTCACCAGTTATAGTTGTCTCAAGTAACTAAAACTCGTGCCCTAGATTAACTATAACTCATGCCCCGTGACTGTCCTGCAAATGACGTGATTGCCTCAGTGATGTGATTATGTTATTGGCAGGGCTGGCACCCAGGAAACTGCTTTCTGGTTTCCCTTGGAGATGGATTGGGTGGAAAACAGCCCCCGCTCTTCGCGCTGTCAGGGAATTGTGTCAAAAGGGAAGTATTGTTGGAAAGCTGAAAACTCGACTTTCCTGTAATACCTCCCTTTTCCTGCAGAGGAACAGGCGATGGACACGATCGCCCGGTGCTTCCTTAAGCACTGGGGTGTAATGTAGGCGCATCGGCCGATGGACAAGGACCTGTGCTCCCCACCACCCCTTTATCAATACTAGTATTGCTGTCCACGGGTGGGGGGCAGAAATCACAGTAGACCCCAGGGATGAATGAATTTAAAAAAGGGGGATGGGGGGGTTGATGTGTGGCCACCGTGCGCACGGCTATCTTCCCACCCCATAAAGGGCATAAGTCTTTTTGCCCCCCCCCTGGGGCGCATATTGTGGGTTTGCCCCCGATCTGCTTCCCGTGGGTGGAGCAGAAAGCCCTCTATAAATCAGGGAAGAGTTTAAAAAAAATAAGTGGGTGAAGGAGGCCCACCATACACAAGAATATGCCCCGACCCCAGAAAGGGCCTTGCTTTCTTACTGGGGGCAGATTGGGGAGTTTGTCCCCTATATACCCCCTCCTGGGGAGGCATAAATCCCACTAGACACCAGGTAAATTCCCTCAAGAAACTAAGGTTTGAGGACAGCCCATCATGGCATAGGGCCATGCCCTCCTCCCAAAAGGATGCGCAGTACAGTGTTTTTGTCAACTTGTGGAAGCAGATTGGGAGTCCTCCCTATTCAGCCACCCCCAGCATTGAGCAATACCACACCCCAGAATGGAAAATAGTCTTTCTGCCCAGACCCCCAAAAGGCCATTAGGACTAATGGGGTTACACAGTATCCCGCAGAACCTGGGACGTTTAGTGATATGAAACAACAATTGGTTCTGTAGGGAGTGTACTATTTCTTATACAAGAATTATGCAGCACCCTGAATAACTAGGGATATGACGAATCAGTCGTACAGGTATTCAAATATTATCTACTGAAAAACCATGGCACCAACAAGATATGAAATTAAGACACAGTATATTATTCATCATGTATCGTGAAACACTGCAAATAGTAACATTTCAAGGGTACACACAGGAGTGTTGTGTAACATATACATAAACAAATACATACAAACTTAACATTGGTGTATCAGGACTGTGATACATAAAATGCGAGAGACGTATACAAAAGTTAACATACAATACATAAATGAATCAATACGGTGTCCGTAGAAAACATATATATGTTGGAGCAGATCTCCAATTTTGCTTGGCTATGTAGTCTACTCGACATAAGTAAGGAGCACCTCTAGTTGTCGGCGTTTCGACCCACAGAGGTTATATGTTTTTATAAAACATCAACACTGGTCTTCTTCAGGACTTAAGATCAGGAAGAACTGCCTGTGTGTCAGAAAATACGTGTCAGTGAAAGGAACCAATCCATGTATAAGATATGTAATGTGTCCACTAACAAAGAAGTCTCACCTGTGGATAAGGTGAGGCAGCCTCAATAGTAGGCATACTCTTCAGATATTAAATATCAGTCACGGGAGGTCCTTATTAAAGGGATGGTCCGTATATTTCGATAATGGAAAACATGGGTCCCGTGGGATTCTTCCTCTGCATATATTGGAGCCAACAACTAAACTCCCATGTGTATATGGCTGACTAGCAAATATCTCAGAGATCCGTAATGGATTCTCTGTAGAGAAGCATAAAATAAAGTGAGGATGGGTTCCAAAAGGATGATGCTCTCTGCTATTCCTCTAAGGGGATATTACTACACTAATGAACAATGCTATAGTGCTCAACCTCTCTTGAAATATCTGTGGCAATGTATTAAAAATACCTCAAATAAACAAAATGAATTGTATACCTGCTAACATCCACATCGGATGCTTAAAGTCGATAATGAAATCTCTCTGATTTGTATCTCTAAGTAGAGAAATAATAAAAAAAATGTGCACCTTATGTAGGAAGTTATGAAAGGTGATCTAATAGAATTACATCATTCTGCTATTTCTCTTTATAAACGAACGATTTCAAGACGGAGATTGTTAAAGTGCTCAGCCCGTCTTGAAAAATCTGTAGCGGGGTATCATCCATTTCTCAAATAAACCAAATGGATTATGTACATCCTAACATCACCAGCGCATATTTTAAATGAAATCTCGCTGATTTATATCTCTTTATAGAATATTACAATAAAGATGAAAAATAAGCACATTATGTACACAGTTTACAAGAGATGGTGACCTAAAAGATCTGTAGCTTTACTCAACTCATGCCTTATTATTTCACCAAATGAAACTCACTGTTAAGGGCGACTGGAGCGCATCCCGCCATCCGGGAAAATGAATCAACCACCCGGAGCAGGAGACGCGTGGTTAAAGTAGAAAGGATTGGAGCATCAACGTGCATGCTTCGGGGTTTGACAAGAATGTCATCAGCGCTTACGCTGAGAAAGCCGCCCCGGGCGCCTCAGTTGCCATGGCAACCAAGGCAGAAAAAGACGTCTAACAATGACGTGTCGGCCGGTACTTTCATTTCGTAAGTGTGCCAGTCTAAAAGGGGCTAAAAATCTGAATCAGAAGTCCTGAAATGGTGAAGCATCGTATTTTACCCAATATGTATATGGCTCTCGTAAGTCAAGAGTAAATCAAAAATAACAAAGGACTAAAGTTACTGCATACATGGGAACAATTAATTATGACCAAATAATTCAAGGTCTATATAGTAACACCATAATACATAAAATAGCCCGATGCCCTAGAACATTAGTTATTTTTATACAGTAACCTGTATAAATCTTTATAGATGATCTTCAGAATAAACAGTATAGGCGTGTCTTATAAGTGTGGTTACATCATCGATATAAACGTGAATTTCTTATAAAAACTCGATTGATGTAATACATAATCATAGACTAATACAAAGTCATTTATAGAGGGTGATGCTTTTAAATGGATGGTTATCAAGGCATCATAATGTTTAACAATTGCAATACAGGAAAAATCACAAGGGACCCATGTTTTCCATTATCGAAATATATGGACCCTCCCTTTAATAAGGACCTCCTGTGACCGATATTTAATATTTGAAGAGTATGCCTACTATTGAGGCTGCCTCACCTTATCCACAGGTGAGACTTCTTTGTTAGTGGACACATTACATATCTTATACATGGATTGATTCCTTACACTGACACCTATTTTCTGACACACAGGCTGTTCTTTTTGATCTCAAGTCCTGAAAAAGACCCATAAAAACACAAAACCTCTTTGGGTCAAAACGTCGGCAACTAGAGGTGCTCCTTACTTATGTCGAGCAGACTACATACATATCCAAACAAAATAGGAGATCTGCTCCAACATATATATGTTTTCTACGGACACCGTATTGATTCATTTATGTATTGTATGTTAACTGTTGTATAGGTCTCTTGTATTTTATGTATTATAGTCCCGATACACTTATGTTAAGTTTGTATGTATTTGTTTATGTATATGTTATACAACAGTCCTGTGTTTACCCTTGAAATGTTACTATTTGCAGTGTTTCACGACATATGATGAATAATATACGGTCTTAATTTTATATCTTGTTGATGTCAAGGTTTTCCATTAGGTAATATTTGAATACCTGTACGATTGATTCGTCATATCCCTAGGAATTCAGGGTACTGAATAATTCTTGTATAAGAAATAGTACACTCCCTAAACACCCCAAAAGTGGCAAGGGGAAAACCAGTGTTCCTGCCCCCTGATGGGTCAGAGAGAGTGTTTGAACCAGTTTGCCCTATGTGGGGGAGGGGTGGCAGAAAGCCCACTGGATGCCAAGAATATATTTTCTTATTAAAATAATGGGGTTTGGTCTGGCTCATCTTGTCCAACCTCCACCACTAAAGCTTCAACAGTCTTTCTGCTCCCCTGGGGAGTAAAGCATCCTGTTGTAATCCACTCAGTTATATCTCTCTCTCTCCTTCCCCCATGGTTTCTTCCTCTCCCTCTCTCCCCCTCCCCCCTGCTCCTACTTAGAACGTTAAATAGAGCTTGCATTAGAATGTTGACAGAGTCAGTTGAGGAGAGTGGATGATCGGAATAAAGAAGCGTTCCACTTACCTGCTGTGAAGTCTTCTTCTTTATCTCAAATTATTACACTGGCGACGATCCTGCGCAGGGGGCAGCCGATCATCTCCCCTTTCAGTACTCTCTCCGACAAGAATCTTCATTGTCGTCTACTACATTGACTCTGGTTCGGAAATCAGCACTCTGCATCCTTCAGCTCCAGTGGAAAGAAGCCTTGAGATCAAGACTTCGTTTTGTTGGTCCTGCGCCTGCCAGAGTTCCTTAGTTTGGCAAGAGAGCTGCATCCCTGTGAGGCCACGGAGCAACACGGACCAACCTTGTTGGACTATCTTGTTGGCCTGGGGGCACACAGTCGGCATCCGGCGGAGCGGTGCCTGAGCGGGTGCTGCCCTGACCCGGTGTCACGGTCACACGGAGGGCGCCTAGTGATCTGTATTTCCTTGTGGTGCTTCAATCGACAACAGCACTCTGTGTCTCTTCAGCGACACCTGCTTCCAGTCACAGCTGAGCCGCTTGTGAGTACCGCGTCAGTGACGCCTCAGGAGAGTTGCGGTGTTGTGATCTGTACCTGCGCTCCTCTTCCCCTCAGTGTGACGCCTGCTTCCAGTCAGGAATCCAACGCTGTGAGGGATTTGGTCGGCGCGTCAGTGTGCTGCGACGTTTCTCTCAGCTCCTGTCAGCGCTCCAGCGCGCAAAGGTCAGGCGTGTCAGTTCAGCTGAGTCCCGAACGACGCATCAAGGTGCCGTGACGTTCCTCTAAACTCCTGTCAGCGCTCCAGTGCCCCAGAGGTCAATGGTCTGCAACACAGCCTCCTGTGAGCCGGTTCCTGTGGCGACGCTTCCCTCCTCAGTCACTTGCAGTTTCCTCGGCACAAGCGGACCAGTCAAATTTCTCAGAGTACACCGCTTGCCCTTAGGAGCGAAGGGTTGTGTCCACAGAGCCTTCTTCAACTGTCAAGCGACAAGTAAGAATTTTCCTTTTTGAGTGCCATTCTCCTTCATTTACCGGATTCTGCTTTGGAAGTTCGTTGCTTTGCGGTGACACACCCACCATCGGCAATTTAATCTGTGTTAACCTCCTCAGCGGTGATACACACACCTTCCTCATCATATCACGGGGTTCCCCTCAGCCTTCCATATCCTTTTTAATTGTGTGTCAGCCTCTTCGGTGACACAGTCACCATTGTCCTTGCTATCCCCCTTCTTCTGGAACTCACACTTTTAGCCACCTACTCCACAGCCTCTCACCATGGGCACTCCTGGTATATGCCAACCACCATCATTTCTAAATGATTGTGGTGACCCTGAAATTCATTGGAAGGACTGGACAAAATTATTTGAATCGCATCTGTTAGAAATGGGGTTCTCTAGTTGGCAAGGGCTCGCACCTTTGTCCAAGTAGGGACCCTTCTTCCTAGTCAGGGTAAGGGTGTTACACTCGTGAAGTAACCCCTGCTCACCCTCGTGGTAGCTTGGCACGAGCAGTCAGGCTTAATTCAGAGGCAGTGTGTAAAGCATTTGCACATAACCAACAGTAATACAGTGTAAGCACTACAAACGGACACCACACCAGTTTAGAAAAATAACCAATATTTTATATACTCAAGACAAGACCAATTACGACAAAAATCCACAATACTATACTTTAAAAATGAATGCTTGATACGGTAACTTCTTCTTTGCAGGAATAGTTCAAAAACAAAGTTCGTACGAGTCGGTAGCTCCGTCCGAGCCTACCGTGATGCTGAAAACCACAGAGTCTAACAGTTCCAGCCGACCGCGTCGATACGGGCCAGCAGAGTCATGAACAGACTCGGTTACAGTACCTTTCTCGTTGTGGCTGGTACGGAGTGTACGAGCCGGTCGGCGTTCGTCGCGGTTGCGGTGCAAGACGGAGCGGTGCAAGGTGCGGTGTCCCTCGATGCGGTGCAGGCAGCGGCTCGATGAGCGTCGGGCAGACGGAGTCGGTGAGTCCAAGGCGTGCGATGCAGGGAGAGACGATGCTCGTTGCGGTGCTGACAGGTTGCGATGCAGGCGACCTAGCCGGAGTGCGGGAGCTGGCGTCGGACAGCGGTGCGAGTCGGAGCGGTGCGTCGCAGAAGTGCGAGCGGGGCCCCAAATGCGGTGCGGTCACGACTCTTGAGCCAGTTGCAGCGACCTCGTCGGTCGGGTCCGGTTGGTTCAGTGAAGCGATGCGATGCGAACTGCGGTGCCCACAGGTCACGGTGCAAGCAGCGGCTCGATGTTGGCGGCGTCGGACGTCGCCCACGGTGAGACCAGGGTTGCGATGCGAAGCGGGGCGATGCGGTCTGCGGTGCAAACAGGTCACCGGCCAGGGATGGATTCGGTTGTCGGAGTCGGTTGCAGTTCCCTTCCTCTGTGGCAACTGAAACAGCGTTCCAGAAGCGGTACCCAGAGGCTTGTGAAGTCTTTGTAGTCCCTGAGACTTCTTAACAGGAGGCCAGCTCGGTTCCAGGCCCTTGGAGATACTCAGCACAAGTTTGTAGAAAGTTCAGTCCTTTCACTGCCCAAGGCAGAAGCAGCAGCTGCAGGCCAACCCAACAAAGCAACAACACAGCAAAGGGGCAGTACTCCTCCTGGCAGCTCTTCCAGCTCTTCGTCTTGGCAGGTTCCTTGATTCCAGCGAGATCTAAATTCATGGGGTCAGGGCCCCAATATTTATATCCCAAATTCCTTTGTTCTCTGAAGGCAGAGAGGCCTTTGCCTAGTCCAAACCAGTTCTGGAGCACTTTGTTGACAAGTCTCCGTCCCTTCTTTCAGTGAGTAGGCCAGGGACATCAGACGCACCACAGGAGGTGGAGCCAGCATTGTGGAGGGAAGGCACTGTCCTATTCAGGGCCCAGGTGCGACCCCTCCCACCCATCTACCTGTAGATCTTGCTATTCAGCCCTGTGCTGACTCACCCTGTCTCCTGGCATCCCCCAGCCCCTGTCACTCACATTCCAGACAAGGAATACACAACCTCGCAGAGGCAGGCTTGGATGGTTAGACAAGAAAATACCCACTTTCTAAAAGTGGTATTTTCAAACACAGAATGTTAAAACCAACTTCACTAAAAGATGCATTTTATCATTCTGAGTCCAGGCATACTAAACTCGAATTTCTACCATGTTCCCGGGGTCAGTTAGGATTATAAACTGTAATAATCAGAACTGCCCGTTCTGGCCTAGGGGGAACAGGTAGCCTTGCAATAGTGAAAAACGAACTAGGCTGTAATTCACTATCAGGACATGCCGCACACACCCGGGCATGTCCTACCTTTCGCGTACAACGCACCCTGCCCACAGGGGTACCTTGGGCCTACCTTAGGGGTGACCAACATGTCGCAAAGGGAAGGTTTAGGGACTTGCAAGTGTGTGCACTTGCCAAGTCGACATGGCAGCCCCAGGCTGCGCACAGGCTCTGCGTTGGCAGGCCCGAGTTACACTTTACGGGCTGTTTGCGTGGGTGGCACAATCCAGTGCTGCAGCCCACCAACAGCATTTGGTCTATAGGCCCTGGCACTCGCAGTGCACTTTACAAGGGACTGACAGATAAACCAAATAGGCCAATCATGGAAACACCAATCCATACACATTTTATACAGGAGCACTTGCACTTTCCCACTGGACCGCAGTGAGGAAAGCGCGCAGAATCATTACACCAGCAAAAACAGAGTCAAAACCGGGAGGTCAGAAAGCAAAAAGTCAGGGGAAACACGCCAAAAGATGCCAAGTCTAACACATGTCCCCTCCAGCTGAAAGTAGGGAGAACTACCCAACCCCATTGGAGTTCTCCTCACTAAGGCGGAAGAACCTGGACAGACCATCTGCGTTGGCGTGTTCTGTACCAGGACGGTGCTCCACCGTAAAGTCCATTCCCTGTAGGGAGATGGACCACCTCAGCAGTTTTGGATTCTCACCCCTCATTTGCATCAACCATCTGAGGGGCCTGTGGTCTGTCTGAACCCGGAAGTGAGTCCCAAACAGGTATGGTCTCAACTTCTTCAGTGCCCAGACCACAGCATAAGCTTCCCTTTCTATGGCACTCCACCTCTGTTCCCTGGGAAGTAGTCTCCTGCTAAGGAAGACTACAGGCTGATCCAGGCCCTCTTTGTTCAGTTGTGAGAGCACCGCTCCCACACCATGCTCTGAAGCGTCAGTCTGCACGACAAATTCTTTGGAGAAGTCAGGTGCCTTGAGCACGGGCGCCGTGCACATGGCTGCCTTCAGGGCATCAAAAGCTTTCTGGCAGGACTCAGTCCAGATCACTTTCCTGGGCTGCCTCTTAGAGGTCAGCTCTGTTAAGGGGGCAACGATGGTGCCATAGCCCTTAACAAATCTCCTATAGTAACCGGTGAGACCTAAGAAGGCTCTCACCTCTGTCTGGGTCTTGGGGGTTCCCAAGCCAGAATGGTGTCAATCTTGGGTTGTAGGGGCGCCACCTGGCCGCTTCCTACCTGGTGTCCCAAGTACACCACAGAACCCTGCCCGATCTGGCACTTACTGGCCTTGATCGTGAGGCCTGCACCTTGCAGAGCCCTCAACACTTTCTCAAGGTGCTGTAAATGTTCTTCCCAGCTGGAACTGAACACAGCAATGTCATCCAGGTAGGCGGCACTGAAATCCTCCAGCCCAGCCAACACCTGATTGACCAACCTCTGAAAGGTGGCAGGGGCATTCTTCAACCCAAAGGGCATCACCCGGACTTGGTAATGACCTTCTGGGGTTGAGAATGCTGATCTCTCCTTGGCCCCATCGGTTAAGGCAATCTGCCAGTACCCAGACGTCAAATCAAACGTGCTGAGGAACCGGGCAGCTCCCAATCGATCAATGAGCTCATCAGCTCTGGGGATGGGGTGCGCGTCAGTCCTGGTGACGGCATTGAGCCCACGGTAGTCCACACAAAACCGGAGTTCTGGAGTGGCACCGGGCGCCGCAGCCTTTGGGACCAAGACCACTGGGCTGGCCCAAGGACTGTGGGAGGGCTCAATCACCCCTAACGCCAACATCTTAGAGACCTCCTCCTTGATGCTGGCTCTGACCCAGTCAGTCAACCTGTAAATCTTGTGCTTCACAGGAGGGCTGTCACCGGTGTCCACGTCATGGGTACACCAGTGAGTAACACCGGGGGTCAGAGAGAACAGTGGGGCGAACTGTCCCAACAACTGGCGACAGTCCCCCTGCTGCTCCTGAGTCAGAGTAGGGGAGAGGATCACACCCTCTACTGACCCATCATGCTCCTTGGTAGACAGGAGGTCAGGGAGAGGCTCACTCTCCTCTTCCACCCCATCATCTGTCGCCAAGAGCATACTCACTTCGGACCTCTCGAAGTGGGGCTTGAGGCGGTTCACGTGAAGGACCCTCAAAGGGTTCCTTGGAGCCTGCAAATCCACCAGGTAGGTGACGTCACTTTTGCGCTCCTTTACCTCATATGGCCCAGTCCACTTGTCCTGCAAGGCACAAGGTGCCACTGGGGCCATGACCCACACTTTTTGCCCAGGTTGAAATTGGACCAGAGTGGCATTCTGGTCATACCATCTCTTCATTTCTTCCTGGCTTGCTTCTAGGTTCGCCTGAGCGAGTTTCCTGAAGCGGGCAGTTTGGTTTCTAAAGGCCAGCATGTAGCTAAATACATCCTGGGGAGTTTTCCTGGGAGCCGCCTCCCAGCCTTCCTTTACCAAACTCAGAGGTCCTCTGACAGGGTGGCCATACAGGAGCTCAAAGGGGCTGTACCCAAGAGACTTCTGAGGCACCTCCCTGTATGCAAAGAGTAGGCATGGCAAGAGGACGTCCCACTTACGCCTCATGGGTTCTGTTAGACCCTTGATCATGCCTTTCAAGGTCTGGTTGAATCTCTCCACCAGACCGTTTCCTTGTGGGTGGTAAGGAGTGGTAAACTTGTAGGTTACACCACACTCCTTCCACAGGGATGTCATATACTTCGATATGAAATTGGTCCCCCTATCAGAAACCACCTCTCTGGGGAATCCCACACGGGAAAAGATCCCCATTAACGCCCGGCCCACCACTGGCGCCGTCGTTGTCCTGAGAGGGATTGCCTCCGGGTACCAGGTGGCATGGTCCACCAAGACCAGGATGTACCTGTTGCCCATGGCTGTCTTGGGGTCCAGTGGCCCCACAATATCCATCCCTACCCTTTCAAAGGGTGTTCCAACAACAGGAAAAGGTTGGAGAGGAGCTTTGACCTTCCTCCCACTCTTACCACTTGCCTGGCAAGTTTGGCAAGACCTACAGTGTGCATCTGACTGCCTTCGCATTTGGGGCCAAAAGAAGTGGGTGACCAGCCTGTCAAAGGTCTTGTCCTGCCCCAAATGTCCTGCCAAAGGCACGTCATGAGCCAGACCCAGTAGGAAGGTCCTGAAGCGCTGGGGTACCACCAGCACACGGGCTGACCCAGGCTCAGCAACCTTAGGCTCACTGTATAGGAGACCACTCTCCCAGTAGATCAGATGTGACCCGGACTGATTGCCAGCTGCCTGGTCTGCAGCCTGCCGCCGCAGACCCTCCAGAGTAGGGCACTCGTTCTGCTCCCTGCAGAACTCCTCCCTGGTGGGACCCCCTTCTTGCTGCCAATGGGTCAGCTCAGAGATGTCTCCCAGTTCGGCTACCTGCTCCCCTGTAGGCACCGGGGCGTCCCCCTCGAGGTCCGCCTCCTCCCGGTCCGTGGGAACTTCGGGGGCCGGTTTCCCGCACCCCTGCCCTTTCTCTTGGCAGGGACTTGGGCCACTGTTTCAGGCTCCAAGTCCTCTTGATCACCCTTTCTGGCTGCCATTGACCGAGTAGACATGCATGCCCACTCTGGCAACCCAAGCATCTCCAAGTGAGACCTGAGCTCAACCTCCTTCCATAAGGACTGCTCCAGGTCGTTTCCTAGCAGACAATCTACAGGCATGGTAGGGCTCACAACCACCCTCAAGGGACCTGAGACCCCACCCCCATTCATAGGGAACCTGCGCCACCATACATTGGCGCTCTGAGTTGTCTACAGCAACTACTTGGTGGAATGCCCCGGGGACTACTTGCTTCTCAGACACCAGGTGACACCGGACTGAGGTCACACTGGCTCCAGTGTCTCTGAGAGCCTCTACCCTGTTCCCATTGATGGTCACCCAGGTGCTATATTTCTTTGTGTTAGGGGGCACCTGGTTTCCTGGGACCATCTCACTGTCCCAGAGTGAGACAAGGGTCATTTCTGCGGGATCCCCACCCTCCTGTGGGCACCCCTCCTCCCCAAGCGCTACACTAGCCAACACTTTGGACTGTCCACCAGTGGGTGGCTGTGTCCCCTTCGGGCACTTGGGGTCCCCCTTAAAGTGACCTACCTGGTCACATGCATAACACTTGCGGGGGCCGGTCTCAACAGGCTTCCCTGTAGAGACCCCTTTCTTCTTATCACCGGGGGCTGGGAACCTTTACCCTGGGTACTAGTTTGGGGCCCTTTAGAGAACTCCTGTGCTTTACCCTTGTCCCCCCACCTTTCTGCTGGGGACCCTGCCCACCTTTGGCTGAGTCTCCCCAAACGCTTTCTTGTGGACCCTGGTACTCACCCAGCGGTCCGCTTCCATAGCAAGCTTCCTGGGGTCAGTTAGCTTACTATCAACTAGGTGCTGGCGCAGATCTGCAAAACATAGACTAGACAAGTGCTCCCATGCAATCAAGTTGTAGAGCCCCTGAAAATCTGTTACACTACTGCCCTTCACCCACCCAACCATCCAGAGACCTGCAGAACACATCCACACATTCCAACCAAGTGTTGGCATCAGACTTCTTACTGGACCTGAACTGATCCCTGTACTTTTCAGGAGTAAGACCATACTTCGTGAGAAGGGCATCCTTCATGTCAGCATAGGTGAGGTGATACCCCTTACCCAAAGCTATCAGAGCATCCCTTGCTTCTTCAGGGAAAAGTGGCCACAATCCTGCTCCCCAATTCTCCTCAGGGACCCCATTCATGTGTATGGCTGCCTCATAACCCTGAAACCACCTTTGTATGTCATCCCCCTTCTTGAACTCCTTGCCTACGTTCTTGGGAATGTGCACAATCCTGTCTGCCTTTTTGGACAAATTGCTGCCACCATCTGAGCCTGACTTACTCCTAAGTTCTAGCTCCTTCAGTTCTCTCTCATGCTCTAAGAGCATCTTCCTCTCCTCCATGGCCAATCTCTTCTCCTCCCGCTCACTTTCCAGCCTGAGCTTCTGCAGCTCAAATTGCCTTGCCTCCCGCCTGTCCTCCAGCTCCTCTGGGGACAGACTGCTGCTGCCTGACCTGGCGGGTTCCCCCCTACCCAAAAGCACATCCACCCTGGAAATAGGCTCCTCCACCTCCTCACTGAGATTACCAGGCTACCCATTGGCATGTCTGGCTGCTACCCAGGCCCTCAGCGCCTTCTGTAGCTCCTCCTTCCTTGTGAGGCCTTTAATTTGGACTTTCAGGTTTTTACAAATCGCCCGTAGCTCCTTTACGGCGTAGGATTCCAACCTATCCTCCTCAAAGATAACTTCCAGAGATGCAACGGATGATGCAATTGATTCAGGCATGACAAAAGTAGTGAGTTGAAAACTGGCAAGATCAAAAATAGGCCAAAAGAAAAAGAACCAGTATGTGGTACGTAATGGTCTGCGATATGGTAGTAGTGCACACCAATCACTGTAAGTCAAGTGCAAACACAAGTCCTATCCTCACCGCTGACAACCAATGTTGGAAATGGGGTTCTCTAGTTGGCAAGGGCTCGCACCTTTGTCCAAGTAGGGACCCTTCTTCCTAGTCAGGGTAAGGGTGTTACACTCGTGAAGTAACCCCTGCTCACCCTCGTGGTAGCTTGGCACGAGCAGTCAGGCTTAATTCAGAGGCAGTGTGTAAAGCATTTGCACATAACCAACAGTAATACAGTGTAAGCACTACAAACGGACACCACACCAGTTTAGAAAAATAACCAATATTTTATATACTCAAGACAAGACCAATTACGACAAAAATCCACAATACTATACTTTAAAAATGAATGCTTGATACAGTAACTTCTTCTTTGCAGGAATAGTTCAAAAACAAAGTTCGTACGAGTCGGTAGCTCCGTCCGAGCCTACCGTGATGCTGAAAACCACAGAGTCTAACAGTTCCAGCCGACCGCGTCGATACGGGCCAGCAGAGTCATGAACAGACTCGGTTACAGTACCTTTCTCGTTGTGGCTGGTACGGAGTGTACGAGCCGGTCGGCGTTCGTCGCGGTTGCGGTGCAAGACGGAGCGGTGCAAGGTGCGGTGTCCCTCGATGCGGTGCAGGCAGCGGCTCGATGAGCGTCGGGCAGACGGAGTCGGTGAGTCCAAGGCGTGCGATGCAGGGTGAGACGATGCTCGATGCGGTGCTGACAGGTTGCGATGCAGGCGACCTAGCCGGAGTGCGGGAGCTGGCGTCGGACAGCGGTGCGAGTCGGAGCGGTGCGTCGCAGACGTGCGAGCGGGGCCCCAAATGCGGTGCGGTCACGACTCTTGAGCCAGTTGCAGCGACCTCGTCGGTCGGGTCCGGTTGGTTCAGTGAAGCGATGGGAACTGCGGTGCCCACAGGTCACGGTGCAAGCAGCGGCTCGATGTTGGCGGCGTCGGACGTGGCCCACGGTGAAACCAGGGTTGCGATGCGAAGCGGGGCGATGCGGTCTGCGGTGCAAACAGGTCACCGGCCAGGGATGGATTCAGTTGACGGAGTCGGTTGCAGTTCCCTTCCTCTGTGGCAACTGAAACAGTGTTACAGAAGCGGTACCCAGAGGCTTGTGAAGTCTTTGTAGTCCCTGAGACTTCTTAACAGGAGGCCAGCTCGGTTCAAGGCCCTTGGAGATACTCAGCACAAGTTTGTAGAAAGTTCAGTCCTTTCACTGCCCAAGGCAGAAGCAGCAGCTGCAGGCCAACCCAACAAAGCAACAACACAGCAAAGGGGCAGTACTCCTCCTGGCAGCTCTTCCAGCTCTTCGTCTTGGCAGGTTCCTTGATTCTAGCGAGATCTAAATTCATGGGGTCAGGGCCCCAATATTTATATCCCAAATTCCTTTGTTCTCTGAAGGCAGAGAGGCCTTTGCCTAGTCCAAACCAGTTCTGGAGCACTTTGTTGACAAGTCTCCGTCCCTTTTTTCAGTGAGTAGGCCAGGGACATCAGACGCACCACAGGAGGTGGAGCCAGCATTGTGGAGGGAAGGCACTGTCCTATTCAGGGCCCAGGTGCGACCCCTCCCACCCATCTACCTGTAGATCTTGCTATTCAGCCCTGTGATGACTCACCCTGTCTCCTGGCATCCCCCAGCCCCTGTCACTCACATTCCAGACAAGGAATACACAACCTCGCAGAGGCAGGCTTGGATGGTTAGACAAGAAAATACCCACTTTCTAAAAGTGGTATTTTCAAACACAGAATGTTAAAACCAACTTCACTAAAAGATGCATTTTATCATTCTGAGTCCAGGCATACTAAACTCGAATTTCTACCATGTTCCCGGGGTCAGTTAGGATTATAAACTGTAATAATCAGAACTGCCCGTTCTGGCCTAGGGGGAACAGGTAGCCTTGCAATAGTGAAAAACGAACTAGGCTGTAATTCACTATCAGGATATGCCGCACACACCCGGGCATGTCCTACCTTTCGCGTACAACGCACCCTGCCCACAGGGGTACCTTGGGCCTACCTTAGGGGTGACCAACATGTAGCAAAGGGAAGGTTTAGGGACTTGCAAGTGTGTGCACTTGCCAAGTCGACATGGCAGCCCCAGGCTGCGCACAGGCTCCGCGTTGGCAGGCCCGAGTTACACTTTACAGGCTGTTTGCGTGGGTGGCACAATCCAGTGCTGCAGCCCACCAACAGCATTTGGTCTATAGGCCCTGGCACTCGCAGTGCACTTTACAAGGGACTGACAGATAAACCAAATAGGCCAATCATGGAAACACCAATCCATACACATTTTATACAGGAGCACTTGCACTTTCCCACTGGACCGCAGTGAGGAAAGCGCGCAGAATCATTACACCAGCAAAAACAGAGTCAAAACCGGGAGGTCAGAAAGCAAAAAGTCAGGGGAAACACGCCAAAAGATGCCAAGTCTAACAGCGTCTAATTGCCATGGGGGGAGAAAACTTTTCAGCAATGCGCAAACAGCACATCCTATTGCATAACGTAGGAGTCCATGGTCGCAAAGTGTACGAAACACTGAGCCAGATTTGGAAGATGATGATGACTCAGATGTGTATGAAATCACTCTCATGAAACTGGAGGCACACTTTGGGGACAAAGTCAACGTAATCCTCGAACGCCACAAGTTTTTTAGCAGAGTGCAAGGTAAAAGTGAGTCTATCAACAACTACATTGCGGCGCTAAGAGGACTCACCCAGTTATGTGAGTTCGGAGATCTAAATGATTCCCTCATAAGGGATCAACTGGTCAGGTGCACGAACAGTACCAGAGTACAGGAGAAACTACTCGCAAAAAACCCGACACTGAGAGAGGCAGTTGCTTTAGCGCAGTCTATTGAACATACAGCCAAATGCATAAAAGAAATTAAAGTTAAGGAAGCAGTAGTGGCTTCGGTCCAAGCAGAAGTTTCAAACAGTGAAGTGCTCAAAGTCAGAAATAAAGAAGTTACAAAAGAAGTACCTGCCATAAACTCCACAAAAGGACAGGGTCTTAAATGCTTTAGATGTGGCAGCAGCAATCATTTGGCCAACAGTCCTTTCTGTTCAGCGCGGGGTGTCACATGTAAAAAGTGTAACAGAAGAGGTCACATCGCCAGAGTTTGCAGAGATGGAGAAAATAATACAGTAAAAATGGTCAGTGGGGTAAATAAATCACCTGCAAAATTTGTTTTCCAATTAAGACTGTGATGAGTCCTCCAAACCCAATTATCCCAAATGTACAGTACATATTGACAATAAGCCTATAGAAATGTATGCAGACTCCTGTTCTCCATTCACTCTAATTATTCTAACGGACTTTGAGAATTCCCTGAGTGGCACTAAATTAGAGTTAAGTTCACCTGATATTTCACCTGAAGGGTACACCAAAGACCCCATTCCCCTGGTCGGCATGGTAAAAGCCCACATAGACTTCAAGGGGAGATCTACAGTGGGCAAGGTATATGTAGTTGAGAGTGGAGCTAATCTCCTGGGCTGGAAACATCAGAAAGAGCTGGGGATTATACTTGACCCTAACAATAAAGACCAGGTCATTCTGGTGAAAACTCGCAACAGCCTCCTACGTGATGCCTTTCCTGATCTGTTTGCTGACAGGTTAGGAAAGTTGAGGGACTTTCAACACAAAATCAAGGTCAGACAGGGTGCCAAACCTGTTGTTCATAAAAATCGCCCAGTGCCTCTCCTTTTGAGAGAGACCCTCAAGGTGGAATTAGATAAATTGTGTGAGATGGGGGTCATCCAACCCATAGATTCCTCAGAGTGGTTGGCGCCATTAGTTATAGCGTCCAGAGCTAATGGGCAAGGTATCCGCCTTTGCGTGGACCTGCGCAGCCTCAACGAAAATATATGGGTGGAGAGGTTTCCCCTTCCCAACATAAACGAGATGTTGAGCACCATGGGGAGGGCGAAGTTCTTTTCGGTCATTGACCTTTCGATGGCTTATCACCAGGTGGAGTTGCACCCGGAGTCTAGGCCGTTGACGGCATTTACCTCTCCCTTTGGAGCTTACATGTTCATCAGAATGCCGTTCGGTCTGGCCTCTGTGGCAGCAATTTTTCAAAAGATAATGCAACAAATCCTCAGTGGCATCACGAATACCCTATGCTTCCAGGATGACATACTAATGTACGGTTCAACCATTGAAGAACATGATGGCGTTCTTAACTCAGTGTGCCAAAGACTCACGGATGCAGGGTTAACTGTGAAACTGGACAAGTGTAAGATCAAGGTGAGCTCAGTACACTACCTGGGGCACACTATTTCCCAAGAAGGTTTCAGACCTAAGTACAGTTTGATACAAGCAGTCAAGGACGCTCCATACCCAACCAACAAAGAGGAACTAAAATCCTTTTTAGGCTTGGTTGAGTACATGGCCAAGTTTTGTAAAGAATTTCTCGGAATTGTGTGATGGCTTACGCGACCTCCTAAAAAAGAGCAAGGAATTTACATGGGAGGAGAAACATAACAAAATGATTGACACAGTGAAGAAACAAATTCTGGATTCGCCAACTTTAGGGTCTTTTGACCCCAAAAAGAAGACAATGCTAACCACTGACGCATCCAATAAAGGGCTAGGAGCGACGCTGTCTCAAAGAGGAGAGAATGGAGAAACTATAATAGCGTATGCTTCCCGGTCCCTTAGTCCCTCAGAACGCAACTACTCGGCCATCGAGAGGGAAGCGTTAGCATGCTTCTGGGCTGTGAATCATTTCAAGTTTTTCCTGTGGGGAATAAAATTCATTATACGCACGGATCACAAGCCATTAACGTTCATGTTCTCGTCCAAAAACATCCAGAACAAATCTCCACGCATAACCAAATGGGTGCTGGGGTTGGAGAACTATTGTTTCAGGGTGGAATACTTACCTGGACCTGAAAATGTAGTCGCTGACTATTTGTCGAGGTCCCCTCTCAATGTCCGTCATTGTGAGGACCAATTAGACGTTCCCATATTAGCCGTGCATCTTCCATCCCTAACTAAAGAAGAATGGGAAGAGAGTGTGAGGAAAGACAGTGACATGAATGTTCTCAAAGACTTTATCGTCAGTGGCTGGCCTGAGAATCGTTCTGAAGTCCCTGATACCATCAAAGACTTTTGGGAAGTAAGATACGAACTGACTCTCGTGGCAAATAGAATATATCGCAAGGGGAAGATTGTTCCACCCAGGGACCTCAGGAATAAAATAATTGACCTAGCCCATGAAGGGCACTTAGGCAGGAGCCTCACGAAAAACAAAGTCAGAAGTTGCTTTTGGTTTCCAAAGATGGACTCATTGGTAGAAATGAAAGTTAAAGAATGCACCAGCTGCGCTAAAAGTGACAAGAGCAAACTCCTACGTAAAGTTCCCCTATCTCCAGTTGAAGTTCCGGAGGTACCGTGGACCAAATTAGCCATTGACATAATTGGGCCCATGGAGGTTTTGGGCCCCATAAGAGGTTCATGTTTGTCCTCATAGACTACACCTCTCACTGGATCAATTTCAAATTTACACCGTCCACTACTACAAACAACCTCGTCTCCTTCTTGGAAAATATATTTTTCTATGAAGGCATACCAGCGACGTTGGTTACGGACAACGGGGTGCAGTTCATTTCCGAGGTGATGAGAGAATTTCTAGAGGAGTTAAACATGAAAAAACTGCACTCTATTGTCCTAAAGCTAATGGACTGGTGGAGAGAGCTAATCGCATGTTAAAGGATCACATCCAACTGGCCATCTCCAATGGCCACAAAATCGAAGAATCCTTAAAAGAATGCATCTGGGCATACCATACTACACCCAATCTTATCACAGGGGTCTCTCCTTTTGTGATGCTAAGAGGGAGGGAACCCAGCACCAAGATGAATCCCCGGTGGTTGGAGGGTGGTAAGAGGGTTATGCCCGATCAAGAGAAGAGTCGAGAGAAAATCCAACACCACCAAAGGAGATACAAGAGTTGGTATGACCAGAAACACGGAGTTAAAGAGCATCACTTCAAGGTCAACACTCCTGTAATAGTAAGGAAACCCACTCATATACAACCAGGACTGAGTAAATACCAACCTCCCCAACGAGTGGTAAAGGCAAGCAAGAATGTGGTCCGCCTAGAAAATGGACAGACGTGGAGTGGCGATAGGCTTGTTGACATAGCTTAAACCTTTTTCATTCTTCCCTATGAAGGGAGATGTGTTGTAATCCACTCAGTTATATCTCTCTCTCTCCTTCCCCCATGGTTTCTTCCTCTCCCTCTCTCCCCCTCCCCCTGCTCCTACTTAGAACGTTCCATAGAGCTTGCATTAGAATGTTGACAGAGTCAGTTGAGGAGAGTGGATGATCGGAATAAAGAAGCGTTCCACTTACCTGCTGTGAAGTCTTCTTATTTATCTCAAATTATTACACATCCCTAAGGCAAGCAACAGAAAATGTGATTCTTTGGGGCATTGTCTTTACAAATGGACCAGCAGAGTGGGGCTAAATCCCAATATCGCCCCACTTGCCATGCTGAGTGGCGGCATTTTAAGGGCTGGGGTCAGATGCCACTCTGGGAACCCAACCAAACTGAATCATTGATGAAAACTAGACACTTAGGGAAGTCTAGGGTGCTATGCAATGGACCCCACAATGTTTTGTTACCCACAAGGCTATGCAAACTTTAAACTTTGCCTAAAATCACACATTTCCTTGCATTTCTGTGAAATAAACTTCAAATCTGCAGGGGTCCACAGAATTCCTACCTCCTAGCGTTCCCCACTTGTGGCACATCACCCTGGACTCTGCCGGGTGTCTAGGTTTCAAAAATGTCTTTCGTAGGTTTTACCTGGTGCCTGTTGAGCGGCACCCAAATACCACAGCTACACCATTGCCAACAGATCATTTTTTGACAAGGAATGTTGATGTCTCCACATTAAGGTTTGGAGCCTTTCTTGATGCAGGGACTAGGCCTGCCCAGGCAAGTGGGGTACCGTTCTGATCAGGAGATGTGTGCGAATGCTGGATGGCAGGATATTAGTAGATCCCCTCAGATTCTGGAACTTTTCCTCACTGAAATGCGTGAAAAATGTGAAGTTTTCAAGGGCTTCTGGGTGATATTGTATCTGGTATATATGGAGGTCTGGTGGTGATAGGATTTAGGAACCACTGGGGAGTAACATGAAACGAGGGTTTCACCAGAGGTATTTCTATCCACCTGATTGTATATATTTGTAATTAATGCATAGTATTTAGTAGTGTCTGTGTATGAGAAGCACATGACCTTTTTTACAAGAAAAGGCATTGACTGGTTCTCGCTCCTGCACAGCTATGGAGATCAGACTGGTCCAGCAGCAACCAGACAGCAGCCTCGCGGGCCCCTGAGATGGAAGGGGGCGAAGTGTACAGTACCTGGGGTGAAGACCGCACCACTACAAATGTTTCCCACGGGCTCAAGTTCCCCAGAGCAAGTTCTGTCCATGGCTGGCTGAACCCAAGTGTTACCCAGATGCAGCACTGATGCACTTTCCACACGGGGCTCACCTCCTCTCAGAGCCGCTGTCATCCTTCTCGTGCAGGGTACACCTCACAGCTTCAGGAACGCCTTGGCAAGTCACGATGCAGCCTCCCGTGTGCGACAATATAGACGCAGGGCCGCACCTCTGCCCGACTGCAACCACCAATGTCATTGTAGGGCCGGTGCGGGTGGGTGGCCGCAGCGGAGACAAATCCGGCACAAGCGCCGCTCCTGTCTCGGCCAGTCGGCTTGGGATCACGGCTGGGGGAAGAAGGCAGAGAATGCTGACACCTGGATCGGCCCACACCGCCGCTTCACCAGCCCTTGCAGCTCTCCCATTCGTACCCAGGGCTCCTTTCGCAGCAGGCTCAATCCGGGCGCTACCAGGAATTCGTGCTAGAGGTCGCGGTCAACAGAGCTCCCAGCTCAGGTTAGGATGGTACAGGATGTTGGCCACCGGGCAGGAGCTCACTTAGAGTGCGGTCGCCATCTTGCAGCTTCGACTACGCCCCTCACCACTCCACGCATTTTTTTTAAAAGTACAGATGATTTAGGAGTGGCAAAAAGACTGATCACAATTTTCTAGAAGAACTCTCGTGCCACCGCCTGTACTACGGGTGCGTAGTCTGTGGCAACAAATGGCGCCGAATCAAGCTCCAGACTAACTTAATTATAGAGAGGGATCACTGATGAGTGTGAGAGATGAACCCCAAAATGGTGGCTGACACTGATCAAAAAAATCCTGAGTGTTGTGTATAGGGAGGGGCGGGTACTGGGTTGTTTACAATCTTCTTTTTTTCTTTCTTTTTCCTCTTTTGATTACTTATTGTGCCATCATTTAAAGTGCAGCTGTACAGGAAACTTGTAAGGCCACATGGAGCCATTAATGAGCAATGCACTATACACGAATGTCAATTGATTTACTTGGGAAAATGAATAAAATTAATCAATCAGGATTTGTAGAGCGTGGCTGCTTTACCTGTGAGGGTCTCTAAGCGCAGTTCGATAATTTGTTATACAAAAAAATAGAGATACAGTGGAATCTAACTTGTGTTCAGCTCACATGCTTTCCTTACCTATAATGGACTGCAACTGTCCACTCTTGCAAGAAGCAGTTTCCTCAAATGTACAAAGCAGGAAACCCCAGAACCCACTGCCAGATGCTAGCCTACTAATTGAACAGGCAAGGTGCCGCTCTTTAAATCTACATCTGTTACGTGGACGTTCGTTCACCTTTTGATGCGGTACAGCGAAAGATCTTGTGGTCCAAGCTGCTAAGCTGGGGAATACCTCCTCTCCTGTTAAGAGCTATTCAATTACTGTACACAGATACCTGGACAAGGGTAAGGCTGGGAAAGGGTACGACGGTTTCAAAACAAATTCCATCAAGAAACAGCCTAAATCAAAGCTGTCTATTGACTCCGTTCTTATTTAACTTATATCTTGCGGAGATGACGACAACTTTTAAATAGTGTCAACTCTCTCCCCCACGGTGGCTGGTTTTAATGCTTCACATATGTTGTATGCCGACAAATGTAGGCCTCCAGTGCTTAATCAAGTGCTCAGTGCATAGAGAAATATGGGTTGAGAGTCAAACTTAATAAAACAAAAACAATGTTGGTGACAAGATTCTCACCACGCACATTCTATATAGATGGTTCAGCTTTGGAAACCGTAATGGAGTACAAATATTTGGGGTGATTTTCGACTCCATAGGTGCATTTACGAATCAGTGTAGTGCAATACAAAGAAGAAACAACACTCTAACTGCTGCTTTTACTCACTACACAGCATAGTGTTTGCAGTTTGTCCAAAACCTGCACTGTCCAAAGCCAACAATGGAACCGTAACTTGGTGATTTTTCATTGTGCAATGACCATGCATCTCTTGATGATGAAAAATGTAATGAACAAAAATTGGGTATGAATGAAAGTTGTGCATGTTTTAAAATGTACTCAATCTGAATTTAGGGTAAGAGTTAATGGTACCACTCTGAATACTGGGTTATCCAAAATGCTGGGTGATTCTAAGGGACTGTCCTGCAATGGAAGCACAACAATATAACCAAATTCTACAGAATGTGTTAACCAGGGTATGTTTTAAAGTGAGGCATGATGGTTGGAACGTTTTATGGTCGCCCAAGAAGAAAAACGTTAACAAAGACAGTATTTCACTGCAGGCTGGCAGATAGCTGCGAAAGGTAGTGCACGCAAGTATAGGAGCGCAAAGCCCTATTGGGAATCGCAAACAGTGTCTGAGACACTGTTGTACATTGGAATTTGCGACTCGCAAATTGCAACTCGCAATTTGTCGCAATTTGCGATTCGCAAATTCCAATGGTCGTACATCTGGCCCAAAATCTCTGTGATTTTATTTTCAGTGAAAACTGTGCTGTAGCCAAACGTTTAATGGTTTGCTTGCTGCGATAATTCTTGGAGTATTTGTTGGGTCGGGCTGTTGATAGCTTTAGTTTTTGTGACCTAGTCATTATTTCTTCAAAAAAGTAGTACAGAGGGAGAGAGTGATCTTTGGGTCAGCCCCTTTCAGCCATTGGCTTTCAGCTGTTTTTCATGATAAGGGTTTGATGACAGGGCATCAAGTACTCCTCTTGTGTTAGACAATGTGTGTTTGTTGATGTATTTACTTTGCTGAGGTGACAACATTTTTGATTGCATTTTTTTTAAGGAATTGCTCAATTTTGGATGCCTTAGCCTGTCATAAAGTTATAGTGGCAGGGACTTTAATTGTTTTTAGGGACTTTAACCCTTTAATGTTCGATTATTTTACTTGCGGTCATAACATTTTGGAGTTGTAGCTTTTTTTTTTGTTAAAAGAAGTGCACCCATGCAGATTTCATTAAAGATGTAACAGAAATATAGGCTGTTTGTCAAAAATACCTACTATGCAATATTTCACTTTGCATGCCTTTTAACTTCATCACTTCTCATTCTTTTTCATAACACTTTCCGTGCAAAAGACATCCTCTCAGCGTACCAAGAACTTGCGGGGGGGTTAAAGGGCTGCCCAGTGCTTACCATTGGTTGGCTGTATTGGCCCTCCCAGTTGTTTTCTTCTTATTCAATGGGTTGTCTTGTCCATCTTGTGTTTGTCCCTCTGCTGGAGAAGAACTTTTTTACTTGTGTCCTTCCACTGCTCACTTTTATTGTACTCTTTCTGTTTAAGCTCTCCATGAGAATGTGTGTGTTCCTGCTGTCTCCCTCATGTGCTTCTCTGTATTGCGCTCTGTGTTGCGCTCTCACATTTGTGTACTTCTCTTCCTCACGACGCATGTTGCTCTTGACCCTGTGCTTCTTCCTTCACTGTTTTCACTCTCGTTTGCATCTCCCCGCCCTCCTTGTTGCCCCACTACCTAACCCATTTTTGCAGATGCTGAACAGCATGAAAAAAGGCATTGGCAGAACCAACAGGTCTCTAAGGCTAGACCTATTGGCTTTCCCAATGCTTGCTTTTTATGAACATGCTGGTAGGTTGAAAGCGACTAACTGCGTGCTATTTCTAGCCTTTATTATTAAATAACAATTGTTAATATATAATTGCGATAGTTTGGTACCTGCATGGAAAATCGTACTCGATGAAATATATTTGAGGGGCTTTCAACAAAAATGCTTATGAAATGGTTTTTGAAGAATGCATTTTTAACATTTTACAATCCAGGAGAAAATGACCGTACAAAAGTAAAAATGTCCTTAAAAATGGAATTGTCAAGTCCAGTATAAAGTGAGAATTGGGGTTAATGTTAACACAATGGCAAGTATGAACTTGTATATTTAATCGTTCCAGAAAGGGGTTTGGCTGCACCTGAGCATACTGGTAATATGTTGTACAGTGTTTTGCTGTTAGGTTAGCATTTGGAGTGTGAGCCTTTTTTTTTCGTTGTAAATCTAATTGAATGGTTAACAAAAGAGTCGCTCTAAAAGGTAGGGGACGTGACCGTGTAAAACACAGTCGCACTGATAGTGAACATTGCTGTGAAAGTGTGAGTTGCTTTTCAGGCCGAGGTTCTTGGATCCTCAGCTGCTGTCCACGAGACAGCGGTGATTCTAAAATTCACGCTACTCTATCGAATTGTGAGCTCAATTAGCTGTGTGGCCCACACAGAAAAGTGTCACTTGCGTTGCATAACTTTTAAATAGTTATTTTCCCCCTGTTGCCAGCACATACATTTGTTTAAGAATAAGTGACGCTTGAAGGCGGTGGCAGTGAAAGTGTATTGTTGCTGTGTTTTGTATGCCGTTTGGACATGCATACAAAATATTTTACTGTAGTGCGATTTTCCTCTGAAGTGTTTTTGTATAAAGAAATGTTTCTCTTCCAAATTGTCTCGTGAATATCTCAAATTGATGCTGTCCGCTACTTTCGGAGTGGTGAGAACTGTGAGTGAATCTGTTCTTCTACACTTTTTGTGTTTACTAAACTTAAACACGATTCTTTTCTTTTTAGATGTGTGCTGAAGATGGATCACCATTGCCCCTGGTAAGTTATCAGGTTAACTTTTACAAACTACTGTGTACATCTGCCTGTAACTGGAACACAGTGCTCCACTTGAAAAGAGAGACTCTGTTACTCTCTGGCTCTTGGTAGAGATTTTGGTTTATTTAGAATATTGGGCTTAGTTTATTTAGAATTTTGGGATGTTTGTTTCTTTAATGGCCACCTTACTCCGTCATGATGAAAACGCCCTCCAGTCTTGAAAGTTTCACTCATTGATGTCAGTTGTGCTAGTCTCTATACTGCAATAAAAACATGAAGCACTTGATCTTTAAACTCATCACTGCCGACTACATCCTAAGCGGCACCCTTTTATACCACCCTCCCAGACCACTCGCCAACTTCGACAGCACCATTGCAGACTTGGTCATCCCCTTGACCCTCGACTCCTGCGCCATCATCCTCCTCGGTGATCTCAGTTACCACCTGGAGGACCTCACCAATCCTAACACAACCAACCTCCTAGGGCAGTCGTTCTTAACCTTTTAACTTCTGTGGACCCCCACTTAATCATCACCAGAATCCACGGACCTCCACTGAATAATTATTGTAATTTAGAGACCCCCACTTAGTCACTACTGGAAGCCGGGAACACTGGTTTAAGCAATGTCTATGGTTTGAACCACAAAACAATACACAAATGATTGGATATTTTAATTAATGTGTGTTTAAAAATATAAAAAAGTAAAATTATTTTAATGGGAAGTTTGTAACTTTTCAAAATTAAATAAAGACAACCCATCATCCATAATTCATTCTGTTTGATGCACTTCCCCACAAATCAATCTGAGGGTACCGACTTAATTTTTAGCCTTCAAATTCTTTCACATATACAGAATATTTTAAAGTGTTCCGTTTTACATTTGGCTTCTTTAGTTATACACACTTTATTAATTTGTTAATATTGAATTTTGTAAGTAGTCGCCAACCCCCTGAGTAGGCTTCACGAACCTCCAAGGTTCCCCAGACCACAGGTTAAGAACCACTGTCCTAGGAGACCTATCCAACCTCTGACTCACCCAGCGAGTGGAAGGCCCTACTCATGCCACCAGACACCCATTGGACCTCATGTTCACCAGCTTCAGCGACATCACTGTAGACAAGCCCACACTAATCACCTGGTCTGACCGTACCTTCAACTTCAGCATACCTATCCCACACCTCCACAGAAACCACATCAAATCTTTGCAACAAGACTGGAACAAGCTCTAGGAAGCATCCTGGTCTTCCAAACTCCTAAACTACTAGCCTCGACACAACGTCCCTGCAGACGCTACCATCAACAAATCAGAGCCACCAAATGCTCTACTCTGACTGCATCCAAATGCTCTACACTCAGACTGCATTAAAAGCAGGACCAACAGTGACTAGAATATCTTTGCCGTAGTGAAAAAATGTACCTCTCCGGCAGCAAGCTCCACCAGTGTTACCCCTTCTCAGGACCTATGCAACCAGCTGGCCCTATTCTTCAGCAACAAGATCACCAGCATCTACCAAAACTTGACTACCTGGCCCACCATGACCATTCAAGAAACCGCAACGGCCAGGTAGGCCATATGCTCTGGAGCACCTTCAGACCCCTGCCCTCACCCCGAATTCATCAAAGTACTGGACCCTAATCCTGAACCACTCCATCTTCACAGCCACCTACCTGGATGCCTGGAAGCGTGCCACAGTACTTCCACCCACCCCTCACCCCTATCCCCCAAGAAACTCTCAGCAGACCCAAAGACAACAGCCAAATACTGGCCTATCTCTCCACTACTTTACCAGGGATAAGTCATGAAAAAGATGATAAACACCTAGCCACCCAACTCACTGACAGCCACTTCTTTGACACCCTTCAGTCCAAACTCATGCCTAACAGCCTTCAACACTGTCTTCCACCCCATCCTTATCCAACGACCGCATGAAGTTTGCATCCAATGTTCCGCACTTCACTGGATTTGCTCCTTCCTGACAGGCCACACCTAGTCAGTCAGCCTGGGCCCTTTCACCTCGGACGCCATCAACCTCATCTGCAGAGTTCCACAAGGATCCTCACTCAGCCACACTTTGTTCTGCGTCTACATGACCCCACTTGCCAGCATCGTCTGCGCTCACAGAATCAACATCCTATTCTATGCTGATGACACCCAGCTCATAATCTTCAGCAAAGATATCTTGCATTGGCTCTAGGACTCCACCTGGTGGCCTGCTGAACTCTGACTCCCACGGCTCCTGGCAACCAACGCAAAGAACCTCAGAATAGTAATCAACAACGAATTCACCGTGAACGCAGCCTCCATTGCCTGCTTCCACACTTTCAAGATGGTCAAGAGGATCTTCAAATGGCTCCCCTCCAACACTCGCAGAACCATCACCCAAAATGTAAATCAGTCGTAGGAAGAAAATGGCAACATTTTGAAATGACTGCCCTGGAATGTGTGCTATGCGCACGTATCAAAAGGTTGCATATTACCATCTGACCTGCTGTATAAAATGGACGTTTCTCACTGCAGAGGTTGCTGTCCAAGTTGAGAGTTCTCCCCTTTGGTTTTATTACAACTCGAGAGGGTTCACAAAGAGGGGGATGAAGCTGACATGGGATGGGGGATTTGTCATACCCATGGGAGCACTCCTAAGCAGGCACAGATGATGTCATCTGATGAAGGGGGGAAGGTACCTTACTGCATTCCATTGTAGCCCTGTGCACCGATATAACACAGAAACTAGCACCATCGAAGCAGGAGTTCGTAAGGTGGAGCAGACTGGGTGTGATTGGTATGATAGAGACGAACAAGAGCAGGCCTATCACTTTTTGACAGCAGCATTTGCGACAGATATTGTATGCCAGCGAGACAATGCAGAAACTTGAGGTGAAGATTAAACTGCTAGATTATTAGACGAGGGTGCTAATGTGAGGGTGCCAGGGGGTCCCTCTTGTTAGTCTACTTCTCTCCTTTGTCTCTCTCACTCTGAGTTTCCCCCATTGGGGCTCATTCTTTCTGTACTTGCTTCTCTTTGGATTGCCTGTCCTCGAGGCGCTCCTGCACTCTGTCTCCCCAAGTGCTGCTCCATGGGAAAGGATGGATTTGTGAAAGCAGGGATGGAATTATGCATGGACAGATGATTCAATGCATGCTTGTATGGATGTACACATGAACTGATGGATACACAGACATTTTAGATAAACTGGCATTTATGCACAAAACCTTGAAAGATGCACATCAACTGATCCAATTGAAATGGCTGCTGTCTGTGGTAAGTCCAGCACTGTGTGAGGGATAAATCAGCTTGGAGAAAGCTAGCTCAGATGTCTCCCTGCAAGTGACAGATCACTCTGCTGTCTGTCCTGTGTGTGGGACCTCTCCCTCGCCACCGTCCCTCGCATTCGAAGAACAACCACCGGCGGCAGATCCTTCTCACACCTCGCCGCCAAGACCTGGAACACCCTTCCACTAAGCCTACGACAGACCCAAGACCTGCTGACCTTCAGGAGGCTACTCAAGACCTGGCTGTTCGACCAGTAGCAGCACCCCCCCCCCCTTCCCTCTCCCCAGCGCCTTGAGACCCTCGCGGGTAAGTAGTGCGCTCTACAAATTCTGTGATTGATTGATTGATTGATTAGCTGAGGAAGGGATATCTCTGTCGAAAGTTAAGAATAGTTGTTATTTTTGACTAGTGAGGTTTAACCTTGCCATCCATTTTGAGTCTGAAATCAATTACTTGATGAAATATTAGCCCTGCAGACTGCTTGACAAATCTTGGATGGAAACGTTTACTTTATACTACAACGGTGCTAATTCTTTGATTATTTACGTACCAAACTTCTAATTCAAAATCCAAGTGAAGGAAGATGTTATTTAGTGTGGGTGATAAGTAGGGAATCTGGTCTCTGATGTTGTGTTGACCCTCTTGCAAACCCATACAATCTGCTGTTGTGTTTTTTCTAGGGTGAATAATTGTGTTGGATTTTCCAACTATAAATTCTTCCTCCTGTTTCTGCTATACTCCCTGCTGTACTGCCTATTTATTGCTGCAACAGTGCTTCAGTACTTCATCGCCTTTTGGACAGTAAGGTTTTATTTAATTCTTATTATACTGTTTATTAGTACTAACCACGTACAGCTGTTCATATATGCAGCTAAACCTAATAAAAGAAGCCTTGTATGAGATGTAATGCTTTTGACAGAGCCATCTAATGTGCAGAGTTAAATATGAGTGTATTTTACCAGGGTTTTGTTAAAATCATTGAAGTCTTACTTTACAGGTATCATGTAAATCGGTATTAACGATCATGTACAACTTCATCTTTTACAACATACTGGCTTTTTGTGCTTTTTGAACACATTTTTGTAGTTTGCCTCTGTAGTTTAGGCAATTAAAAAATTCAAACAAGAGTATTATCACCCACTCCTTCTGTGTGCTACTTTTTGTGTTCTGACTAGACAGCCTTATTTTCCCCATTATTCGATCAATATATGTTTACTTCTGACAGTAAATACTATAGGCGCAAGGCTTTGAGCAAGTTGCGATTTTCTGCTGCCCTCCAGTTTGTCTTTAGCCTCACCTTCATAGTGCATCCAGGCCTTTCTTCTTCCAGTTCTTTGAAGGTGGGGCGCAGGTCAGTGGAGATATGCATTTTGATGTTTCTATCAGCAACCAGGAGTTGGCCTAATGGCTAGGGCGGTCAACCTCGAATCTGGGGAACTAGGTTCGAGTCTCGGCAATGACGCTGAACATCCTGTGATTCTGGGCAAATCACTTAATCTCCCCGTGCCTAACAAAAATGAATGTGTCCTCATGTAATGGAACTGGTGCTATGTAAAGCGCTCTGATACCCGATTCGGGTCAAGTTCGCGCTATATAAAACTCTGCAAAATAAAAAATAAATTAAATAAACCAATTGGTTACACCCATTTTCTGAAAGGTACTGCTACGGAATCTTTGAAGACCTAGGCTTCAAAACGTGAAAGAGCCTAATAGCAGGACTCCATATGTTCAAAAACACCCTAAAATCATTTTGTTGCATAGATCAGCCATCTTGTCCTTGATGGAATACCCCTATTGTGACAAATACTCTAGTAAATTGGCATGGTATATAGTGCTCCAAACTGTCCCAACAAAACATGAAGAAGAGTCATGGAATTTGCTTGTACTAACTGACTTTTGGATATTAAACTGTTGGAAGTTGCTGTTGCTGAAAAGAACCCAAAAAACGATCAACCCTATACAAGTTTAGAGAGGTGGCATTTGTGTTGAAATATGTATTCACTCAAGGTGGGAAGTCGCCTAAAACTATCATTAGTAGTTGATATGCCTACATATAAGCCTTGTACAGTAGTATTAGCAATAATTTCTAATCTGCACAAGTTAAATATGCGGATTCTCCAAACTCTGTCGGACAAACATGAAGCTGGCTTATCCAACACAGACCCTCGGCACATAATAGATTGCATTTTTGTATCTGGGTGCCATTAGAGAATGTGTTCAAACACCGTATTGCCTAGTCAGGCATTTATGAACTGCCTGACCTCTTGATGCATATGTCCATTCAACTAAATTAAACAAAAAGAAAACTGGTCTAGACATAAACCCCTTTACTTGATAATTTTAAAGATAAAGGTTCCTCTTCTCCTCCTCCAAAGGGGGTATAAACGTTTGTTTGTGATGAAGACGCAAGCCTAGTGTCAGGCATCAGAAAATGACTTGGAGATAGTTTTGTGCTCTGTTTTCGGTCATCAAATCAATAGTCAAATCATGGCAATAAGATTAATGTGCAAAATGGCTTTGTCTAGGAAGGGAATTCTGCACCACCCTTCCATGTCCTCAGATGATGGCTGCCGGGTAAGAGTGTTTTGGTGGGGGGAGGGGGTGGGAAGCATGGGAGCAGTGATCACTGCTCCTTGCCCTCCTCCAGATCAGACCTATGTCTGATGCTTGGGTTTGTGAATGGGAGGGGAAGTCGGCAAACACAAGGAGATGATGGACGGAGCGCTGAAACGTTTCAGACACTCACCCCCCAGTCACAGATCTGGGTTGAATCCATCATCGTTCTTTAGCTCACTTCGTCACCCCAGTTCAGACCCAGCCATATGCAAATCAATCTTGACCCTGTTCCTCATGGGAACAGTCCAGCCCGAACTGCCAAGCCAGGTCTTCCCTGGACCAGAAACGAGCATCCTGGGACCGGTTTCGGGATAACACCCCTCATCAGCCAGAGGGGAAGTCACAAGAAGTTCTCCTGATAGTTTCTGCTAGTCCCTCGCATCAGAGTGCTAAGATTCTGTGCTGAGGTCAGAAGAAAGGCTGAAGAGATGAGTGGGATTGGGCGTCCTTCCCCAGCCAGCCATCCATCCTACCTCCTCTCCCGTCCCCTGCAAAAGGGAGGAGGCTTAAGTGCAGCAACTGAAAGCAGTGATCACTGCTCTGTGCTGCTCCTTGGCCACATGCACATGCTGAGTCCAAGATTTGTAGTGTATGGTGTGAGGAGAGGTTAAAGGTGCTCCCACCCTCCACTTCCATCCTATCACCCCTCCTCACAACACCCACAAATCCAAGAGCTGGGAGCAGGAAATGAAATTAGAGGTACTGCTCCCAGTCATTTCACGTTATTTCCTTCTGACTACCATATTTCCTGCTGAGGTAGATGGGGCTCAGAGCCCCTCTTAACCCGTTTCACCATCCAGGGCACCTTCTTTCTCATTACAGAAAGAAATCTGAGAGTTGGAAGGTAAGGTAAAAAGCTGGAAGCCACAAACACTGTTCTCAGCGCCTCCTCTTTGGTCTTCATCTCTCGATCTCTTTGAAGAACACTGGACTCTTTGGGGGGGTTCTCTGCTAACATTCAAATAAGCTCCATATGTGGAAGAAGAAGGCAAAAGGGACAATGAAAATGAGCATGCTTCCTGGGAACTTTGGGATTGTCTGGTAATTGGGATCTGGTTATGAGGTTCTTAATAGGAACTTACTAGGAACTGGAATAACTAATATCTCACCCCCAGTTGTGCTCTGATTCAACATATAGTAAGTCAGAGGCCTCCCATAGATATAAAAGAGATAACTGTGCAAGTAAACTTTCTGCAGTTTCAAATGATTGTTCGCCTACATTTATTTCATTGGACATACCCTCCAATAATAGGTGACTACTGAGGTGTGAAAATGACATTTGTCTATTAAATGTTCCTTACTGGAAACTGGGAATTAATTGTTCTGATTGGGAACAGTGTGCTTGGCTGGGAATTAACAATGATGTGTACTAACCAGGCACAGGTAGAGGTGTGTACACACTAGGAATTGGTAATGTGTGGTGGTGAGAGGGTAATCTGGTGCCGAATATCAGGAGGTGCTGGAACACTTCTCTTATCAACTCCGACCACACCCACCTGCCGATCTGGAGGTTTGATGCTGTGGTAAGCATGGGGATGGAATAATGGGTGATTTTCAGGTACACCCTCTGCCTCTGATCCACCTCTTGCACCTCTCACACACACTACTCATAGCCATCCAAACTCCTCACTCTCTCCCACCTCAACAGCAAATCAGCTGAAAGGAGTAAGTAAGAAGTAAAATCACTGGGACCTATCTCAGTCATTTCAGCTGCCTGGCCATCTCCCAGTTCTACTTGCTGCTGTGGTGATAGATGAGGGTTGGAAGTTGCCATCTGGTTCCAACTTTCACTCTTAAATGAGCAAAAAGGCAGAGCATCAGAAATAGATTTAAGAGTTGATCAAAGCTCACAGTGCATCAAACTACAAAATGTCCTTTTTATCCTCAATCGAGGATCTGATTATTGTTAGGTAATTTCCTCAGTTCACCTATTTGGGAAGTGGCAGAATACTCAAATTGGCCCCTGCCACTTCCACATGTGCGAAATGACAGCGTGTCCAAATGGGGAACTTGAAATAATGTTTGGCCACTAGAGTGGGAGGAGATAAAATACTACATATGGATAGGCATTGGAGGGGCATTCCTCACCCATCTTCCAAGTTCTCAGTTGAAGATTTCCTTGTTTGCTTAGGAGGGGAGAAGATGGGAGCAGTATATACTGCCCCTCCACTTCTCTGACGACTATGCTCACTCACCCATCCTTCGTTTTAGAGCTATGAGGGAAGGAATGTTTTGGTGCAGGTGGCTAAGCCCCTCTCTCCATTTAAGCGACGAGCGGTGGAGCAAAGAAGTGACATGACTGGTGACTTCTCCAAGCCCCATCACGTCCTATTACCTGGCCTCATATTGAGCACTTTTGAGGGAGGTGGGAGGACCACTCCGCCCCTTCCTAACATTCTTGCATAGAAGCAAAAAATAAAATTGAGTTGAAGTGGGACTGAACATTTACCACAGAAGGGTAGAGATATCATAGCCACAGAAGGTTGGGGAGCGCAAGGCCGCAGAGGGGCTATGGGGATCAAAGACACAGATATAGTTGGAGATAAAGGGTTGGTAATATCATGCATGCATTAAGTCCCAAGATCAAAAAATAATCACTTACACACACCTTGGTACATCAGAAAGAAGCATGTTTTGTGGGTTCTTACCAAAGGCTCTGCCCTTGGATTTTTATGCGTTCATCTTGATTGTTTTTACATCTAGGGCAATGCAATTGGTGTTGTGGCTATTATAATGGTTTAATTAGCAGACAACAGGGGACTGTGGAAACCATCCATTACAGGCATGTACTGAGTCACTCTTTGATTATCTTCATACATATTGTTACCCTAGAAGCAAAGAATGACAAGAGCTAGCAGGCACATTTGTATGACTCTGCTTGTGATTTGTAATGGCTCCATCAGCTTGACTTTTTGTGACTCCCTTTAGTCGGATTTTCTGAATGTATGCAATGTTTGTATAGCTGCGATCAAGCTCTTCACATTTATTATGGGCAATTTGTGTCAAATCCACAAAAACAAGCATATTTTTCTGTTGACTGTATTTCTATACAGTATGTTTGACAACAAATACCTGATTTGTCTGTGAAAGCCCAGGACCGAATCCACCTTGTCAGGTTCAAGATCGTATCTTCAACATAGTCTTCAATAGCTGTCACTGTCATTGTAACTTGTGCAGTAATGTTCCAACCCATCTCTTGAGGACATATTCTATATGACTTACTGGATTTTTTAGATCCTATATTATACTTCGGCATCAATCACTACAAGCCCCGAAGAGCGAGACAACAGCTGATTGGAGAAGCTTTTGATATAAAGCTGCAGTACTGGTGCCCACGACCCTTCCGAAAAACTTTCCATCTGTCATTTTGCTCAAAGAAGCAGTTTGTTGGCTCCCTATTTTTCTTTTTCTTCTGGTAGTTCTGTTGTATTCCTCTTAGGATGTCCGTATATAGGTTTTCCTGTATCATGTCCTTATATAGGCACAATTCGCCCTGCCCCTATATAGGCATAGAATCCCAGTCCTTATTTAGGCATTAAACCGTGCACTCCAAATACAGGCATGGTCTCCGACATCCGTCCACCCTAACGTCACAACGAGTTCTTGAAGAACAGACCCTTAGGCTTCGGGAGTTTCCCTAGCACAGGACTATTGATTTCTTCAAGGACTCATCTATTATGCATGAACCGTTATACCTTAGGGGTTCATTCATGACGTCTTCCGCTGTCCGATTCACGTCAATGCTAACATTCTGAGGTACCTCTCAGGTATAAATATACCTTCCCTAGCCCTTGTAAACTAGAGGAGACCTCGAATTCAGAGGAGCCCGTTTCCCGGCCTGACGCACTGAGAAGACGCTGTCATCCCTGCACGCAGAGAGTCCAGCTTCCAGTGATCTGACTTTCCTTGCGGGGTGTTGGAGTTCGAGTCTGGCAAGAGATTCCTACCTCTCTCATTCTTAAGGTATGGAGCTGACTAGAACCTAGAGGGACTCTTGGCATACTAGGCATACTAGGCGTAACATAGTCTTAGTATACCATAGTAAGGAATACTTCACCTACTTCATACCTCTCCCTACACCTCGGTTAGGTTAGGTACATTGGGGTAGAACTAGCTTAGAAACGCATCGTATGAGTACTCGCATTTTTAGTCTGTTATTTATGTAAATGAATATCTACTAAAGATCATGCTAGCGCAGTATTATTTATTTCTACTGCTTACGCTGTACATTATTTATCTTGCATACTGTCTTGTGATCGTAACTGCACATATTACTTACACAAGAAACAAGACTGTTCAATAAACCTTTTATTGAAACGCCCGTCTATTCTTTCTGTGTAACTTTGAAGAAAACTAAGCATGCACGATTGAGCTGAGTGAAACGGTTATCTATTGTTTCCACGACTCTGGGACACGTTCTGATTCTAAAGGGAAACAAAGTGGTCATGTTTTGCGGCTGCCAGAAACTACTCCCTTCTTGTTTGTCAAGGAGTTTCTAGTGGCCTCTGAGCTAGCTGGCACAAGTAATTAAGTTTAATATACTCGATAGGGACATACCGACCTCAGTCCTAGGTCAAGCCTATAGGGTATATTATTCCAATGCGCAGAGCCTATTAGGGAAATAGGAGCTACACTACATGGCGCCCAACGGTTTGGTAAGGCGGTAATTTAACGTTAGATACTGAGTAACTCAGCTGTGCTTTTTCTCTCAGAGATCCCTACCCATAAACTCCAAAAGACGTCTGGAGTGGGCAGGGTTAAGTATCCACCACGGCTACATAGGGAAACACCCTATATATTAGCTGTTTGGTTTGCTCAACGTTGAAGGATACAGTGTTCCAAAATATTGTGCACCTTATCTTTGTTTCCTTGAAACTTGTTCTACATTTTTCAAAAAACAAATGTCCATACACGGGGACGATGCCACCGGAAACGGTGGAGCTGCGGCTGATCCAGCCCTAGCAACAGTTTTTAACATTACAGGTTTAATTGAAACCGAGGAGGGTGTTATAAACATCCCTCCAAACTTAAGAGCCATTACTCTAAAACTCATAAAACACGGCCTACCACCAAGAGGCGGTAGAGCAGTTTTCGTGATAGAGGCACACGAATCTTTTCAGACAGAGGTATTCTATTCATGGGTAATATTTCCTGAATCCAATCCAGTAACACACGTTTCACTTCTACAAAGAAGATGATCCACCAGAGGAATATATTCCTTTCGAGGATATTGAAATTCCACTAACATACCAGGAGCATCAGCTCTGGTTTAAAGGCGCCCTAAAACATCACAAAAACATTACCAGGCTCGGTCCACTAGGTAGACCAGGAGCAACATGGCCGATTCTAGCCGGCTACACACCTCATCCTGACATTGAAGAGATGTCAGACGAGGAATTACTTACTCAACTTACAGAGTTAATAAAAATCTACAGACAATTGGTCCAATATGTCATGCGGACTTTCACAGTCCAACCACCATTAACACTTCCAAATCAAACTCCCCAACAGGGGAATACACTAAAAATTACACCACAGACTCTATACGCAGTCATGGGTAAAATGCCCACAAAACGTGAGCAAATTCCATTCTGGATAGCTCAAAAAATTACTCCAATCGAAGCAGTATTTCCAAATACTAGCCCGTATGAGAAACACAGAATCCTAACAATCAGTTTACCAATGGGGATCACACCACAACTGGAAGACTGTACCACTTGGGGCTCAGTCTTTGCTGCCATCTATACTAAAACGCATGGTATTCCATCAATTGCGGTAATACCAGATGTCCTGAAACAAAACGAATACGGGGCAGAGCCTGCTCTGAATTTAGGTATGAAATTACTGAAAAATTTCGACCAGGTCTCAACAATAATATTATCTAATATTAAAGGGGAGGCAGCAGCAGTGGCGATCCGCCAACGATTAAGGGAATTCGATGTTACAGAACATCAAACTGAGCTACCCAGAATAATTGAACAATCATATGCAGAATTAGGCAGAGATAGTTTGGGTGGAAGACCAGTGAAACCAAAACTATCTGAAAATCCTGAGAAGGACTCTATTAAACAAACTCCTACATCTTCTAAAAAGAAGTGGGAAACTACTAAACAAAACTCAAACGAGAAACGTTCTCAATCCCGAGGTAGGTCTCCTCAAAAGGAGCCCCTGAAAGGAGGTATAACCTCAGGAATAGGGATAATTTGAGAAAACCTGACCGGTATCAAGATACTGATACACGTTCCTCTCGTACCTTTCAGATCTCGTCAAGGACTTCGGAAAGAAGAGGACGATCAGAAAATAGAGAAGAACGTGTGAAATCCAAAGAAGATAAACACGCTCCAAAAAATAAAACAAAACCTCAATTCTCCAAAAAGAAAGTAGCAGGTCTAAAGATCAGACATGCCGAGAATACTGAGAACACAACTCAAGAACGGAGAATGGGCTCAGACAATGCTGGACAGTGCAGCAGAAGTCACAATAGTTCGCCAGAACCTGAAGGAACTTCTGGAGATAGTGGACTTGAATGAGTACATTACAGTTGAGACTGTAGACACCAGGGTTAGTACTCCACAAAGGTTATATGAAATAACACTCCGAATGGAGGGAGACCTACCTAGACAGGTGAAAGCACTCTTTTGGGAAAAACGTTCAAGGGGCTATGACATACTTCTAGCAGAAAAAGACTGGCCACCACAATTTGTCAGGGAGTGCCCACATGGCGAGGACATTATTATGCCTGCCTTCTCTAACCATAGTCCAATTCATCTAAAATATACTTCTGCCAGGAAATGGGCAGTAGCCCAGGCCCCAGCATTATATAAAAATCATGTAGGATGGGATGAGGACTCACCTCACCATAAAATACATCTGAAACATGAACCAACTGCACAAAGGCAGTATCCAATAAAGCAAGAAGCTAAAAAACAGGTCAGGGAGATCTTAGATCAACTTGAATACCAAGGGGTGATTGAAACATGCACCTCCTCAATGAACAATCCTTTGTTTCCTGTCTCCAAACCAGACAATACATATCGTCTAGTTTTGGACTACAGACACTTAAACACTTGTTGTAAAACATTTGCAGTGCAAAATGCACATAGCACAGCATTAATGAATAACATTGTGCGTAAAAAATATAAAACCACATTGGACATCTCAAATGGTTTCTTTTGTCAAAACATAGCACCTGAAAGCAGGTACTTAACAGCATTCTCCATAATGGGGACCCAGCGTCAATTTTGTCGACTCCCACAAGGGTTCAAGAACAGCCCGGGTTTATTCTCAGCGAGAGTAACAGAGTTACTACAAATTTATGACAATGAGGCATTGTCCTATGTCGATGACATCTATCTGACGGACGATGACCTGGACAAACACTTGAACAGGGTAAGCACCATTATACTGGGCTTCGCCTCTGAGGGCTACAAGTTCAACTTTAAAAGTCCCGAATTGCCCATCTCAATGTCCTATTTCTAGGATATGAGCTTTCAAGTGAAGGCAAGAGCTTGGCAGCTAACTTTTTAGAAAAGTGTGCGCTGCTCCAACCTCCAAAAACGCAAAAAAACTTACAATCCATCCTGGGTTTCCTAAACTTTGGAAGAACTTACATTCTAAATTACGCAGAAAGGGTTAAACCTCTCTACGCATTAATCAAACCTGATTTTTCAATCAAGAATTGGACACAGGAACACACATCTTGCGTTCACTCCAAGCTAACATGTTAGCAACAAATCCCTTACAAACACGCGTAAGTCAACGCAACCTGGTGATCCGAATAATTGCGGGTCAATGCGGATTCACCTACTTAACCTTCAATGAGGGTGAGAAAATACCAATCGCATACAAATCTCATTTGTGTACACAAGCGGAAATGCGCTTCACTTCAACTGAAAAAATTCTGACAGCAGTTCAAACCGCTGTAGCAAAAGAAAGAGCCCTAGCCCAAGGGAAACGCATTGTCGTAACCCCAGTACCGGCTTTAGAAGCGGTCACAAAAGCAAGCATTCCGAATGCTGAAGCATTACATCCAAGATGGATACAGTGGGTTAATTCTCTTGCTGCAACAGATGTTGAATATGTTTTTGATCCTGATTTAAAAACACAAGCATTCCTGCAATATGAACAAGAATGTCCTCTGCCCACTGAAATTCTGCCTCTCGATCAGTACGAATTCATAATTTACACTGACGGATCCGCACAACCCGCAACAGGGGGTAAGCAAGCTTACAGTGCAGCGTGTGCAATCGTTAAAGGTCGCATGCGAGATGGTATCTTCAGACCTATGGTCACAAAAACTCAATCTCTAGGAGATTGTACAGCTCAGCGAGCTGAACTACAAGCATTCAAATTGGCACTTGCAAGTACAGATCGAGAATTCCCCACACTAATAGTGTGCGATTCCTTTTACTGTGTTCAGTCATATAATGAATATATACAAAACTGGCTTGAAAATGGATTCAAAGATGCGAAAGGTGGCACAATAAAGCATAAAACGCTTTGGGAACAAGTAGTTCAGTTAAAAAACGAACTACCAAAGGCTCACGTGATCCACACACTGAGTCATCAACGTGATGGTGTTCACGTTGCAGGGAATTCATTGGCTGACGAAGCCGCAAAGGGGGCTGTTCAGACGGCTTCCGTAGCTGCGATCACTCGTTCAAAAACAAAAATAGACATTGAGATAATGTTGGCTGTCAATGCTACAAGCAAAGGCAGTGGTGCAGCGTTACCAAAAAAGTTTCCACTCAAGTACTCTTATGTAATTGATGCGAACAACGTTCCTTTTGCTCGAATCCCTGGAGTGGGGGATAGGGTAATTCCAAACAAGGAACGTAGATTAGGACTAATCCTAGCAGCACACGAAGGGATAGCTTCTGCCCATGCAGGTGTTTCTGCAACAGTATCTTTACTCAAGCAAAGATATTGGTGGCCTGGCATTAGGAAACCAACAAAGAACTATGTTTTAGAATGTGATATATGCCAACAGATGAAAGTCTCCACAGTAAAACGCCCTGCGCAGACACCCCTGTTAATTTCAGACAAACCATTAGCTTGTGTTTACCTGGACCACTGCGGTCCCTTGCAAAGGGACGGTAAGTATAAATATATCATGGTTGCAGTAGATTCATGCTCTAGGTTCCTATGGATATGGCCTCCGCGCTCGGCTGACGCTCGAACTGTTATAAAAGATTTGCGAGTCTTTATCGGCACATACCCAATAGGCACGCTACATTCTGACCAGGGCCCTGTGTTTAGCTCTCGGGCTTACAAAGAAGCCATGGCCAGTCTGGGCGTTGCATTGCGGTACTCCTCTCCATTCCATCCTGAGGGAAATTCGGTTGTGGAAAGGAAAAACCGGGACATAAAGCAGTCTATAACAGCTAGGGTATTAGGTTCGGGTGATGGGTGGGTCAAACATCTTTATGGGGTCCAACGATCATTAAATAACTTGCCAAGAAGTTCTCTAGGGGGGGGTCACTCCATATGAGGTCCTATTTGGGTACCAGACCTCGATCACGTAGGCACAGTGGTGGAAAATAAACCGTTTGATATCAAAGATCGTTTGGCTGTTTTACAGGAACTCAATGAACTAAGATCGAAACAAAGCAACGTATTCCTGCAGCCAACCACCACTGGGGAAAAACCGGCGGTCCCAGCAAGGCCAGTCTGGATTCCAAAAGTTGGCGATCTAGTCAGAGAAAAGATTGCGGACAAGAAAGAATTTGGACCTTCTTACAGACAACCAGTACCTGTCCTAGCAGTTCAAGGAACAAGAACAGTACTTCTGCCGCCCCTTGCTGGAAGAAAGGAGAAAAGATTTGTGTCCATCGACCTCATCAAACCACAGTATGTGGCCAATACTAAATAGTAGGCCTCGTGGACTCCGACCTAGTAGCAGACACACTCCTCTCGCTACTATCCAAGAGGTTCAGACTGAAAGACTGATAACCATCGAGACTTCAGCAGTAACAGATGAAGAACTAAGCAACAATGCAATGGAACTCATCCCTCTTGAAAATCAAGTAACAGTTCGTCCAAATACACCTGTCTACACCAATGTAGCAAGTGATCAACTGGCTCCAGCGATTTCTACAAATCCTGATGCAATTTCAACAATTGACAGAACTGCTTCTGGCTATTTCATTAACTTTGATACGTTCTCAGAAGATCCGAGTGAACCTGAAACGACGCCAGCATCATTAACATTCAAGCAGCAAGTACAAGACTTTCTTCACTTTCTGAAAAAGACTTATCTGGTTTCACCATGGATTGAACTCTGGATTATTTCAGGACTATTTGTTTTCCTGCTTTGGCTAGCTTTGGTTACAACTGTGAGCGTGCTTATAAATGGCAGATACATCCATGTGAACACTGAAAGAAAAGATGTGAACTTACTTTTGAAACCTCATAAATCTTCCCATCCTGAAGCAAGAGACTTGTCAACAGTGAACATCACAGCCATTCCTATACAGGATGGTATAGTGTGGGACAAAACAGATTTTGATATCTTTGGCCCGACAGAACAATTGAACATTCAACATTTGTTTAAAATTTCACTAAGTGATCTCATTTCGTCTAGTACCTATTCTGATGATTGGGACTTTGAGACTGTTAACAACATAATGTTTGACCTAGAAAAATCTGCTGCATTTTCTAAAAGTGAATATTTAGAGGGTTCATCAGACTATGAACAGCTGTATTGCTATAACCCCTATGGTCATCATTATTTGCATAAATCTGCATACCCTAGAAATGTGTTTGTTTAACCAATGGACGCATTGTCCTACACCACCAAAAGGTAGTTCAAAAACATTTGTTACTAAGTTTCCATATTTTTCAGGTTACAATACATCTGATCCAGAAACGTTTTACTATAAAAATGTAAACAAGACAGGACTGAAAATTATGTTAACAAATACAAAACAGATTTATTCTGCAGCATTTATTGCCCAAATGTCTATACAGGGTTTCGACTTTTGGAAAGACACAATAGACACAAAGACTGTCTGGGGTACTAAAGAATGGCAAGTGCAGGGGATAGAAGCTTTATTTAGAGCCTGCATCATCCCTGAACAAATAATGTTTTTGAATGAAACTATCCAACAAACATCTTGTCTTGGTCTAGCCAAGATCAAAGAGATGAAAACACCTTCTGTACCAACACCCGCAAGTGATAACAATACACAAGCAGCGGTTACAGTTGACAAAATACTACAACTCAACAGATCTAATCCTGATTGGAGAAAATGGTTGATCTGGCCTACAGACACGAACAACTGTCAGGAAAGATTCCTGAATAAAACTCAGGGCTTTACTATTCATAGGCCAGACCCAAGATATGTCCAAAGACAGCATCCGGGGGTAGTAACAACATACAGTGTAGGTAAATTATGCCTCGATTGGCTGCAGAAATCTACACTACAGGATGTGAAACAACACTTATCCTTACTTAAAGTAGACTCAGACCTTAGGGAATTCTTGCTTGGACCAAGAAAACCGCGTCAAAAACGTTTCATATATGCTGGCATTTATGCTGCCTATAATGAAGCATGGAAAGTGTCACAAATGGAGGCCGCAGAACGAATATGTGAACTTGATCGTATTAATTTAGAGAAAACCCTCTCTGTGGTCGACAATGGGTTAACAACTTTGTCCTCCAGAATATATTCATTGGACGGCATTGTATCCTCTGCTATCGACATACTGGAAGAAGATTTGGCGATGTTAAAACAAGGCCAATCTCAATTACGTTCTATTGTGTTATTAAGCTGGACGCTGCAATCTTTACGTGCGGGCTATGTGCCTTGGCGTTTTATCAACACGTCAATTCTGTTTGCAGAATACAATCTAACTGATAAACAGATCGAACTGGCACAAAGAGGAGCAAAGTATACAGAGCTGGACATTGAAAAACTGGAAAAGTTACCATTCACAGTGGCAGAAAAACCAGCTACAGAATGGCTTATTCATGGCAAAATCACACCACCTGTGACTACTTTTCAGTTTCAGTATTGCCTCAAACAAATGCAAGCAGGTAAATATGAAAGACTGGGTAAGGAATACATTAAGACATCTTGGAATTTACCATACACATATAGATGTTGGAGTGGGGATCGTGAAGTGTGTCTGAGCGGTACACACTGTAAAAATGCACTGAGCGGTTCACTAATATGTCAGGACATTTCTTTACACGGGGCTTGTAATGGTTCTGTGGCAAATATGTCTTGCCACCAGCAGTGTACACCAGCTGCTGTGATTAATCCAACGTTTGGACAACTTTCTAATGGGAGTTACCTCATGTTGAATGATCAGAGTTGCTGCGGCATGTTGCCAGGCATCCCATATCTAGTAACGGTCAACTCCAGGGTCACTTGCTGTATGCAAGTATTGTTTGCCCCAATAGACACAGTCAGGGAGTCGCCTCTATGGCCTTCGCTGAGCGTCTCTTTTATAAGATTTGATACTTTAAGCAGAATGAAAGCCATGCTTTTACAACAAACAGTGCCTTTGACCTCGGCCAAAGAAACCTATGATCTACAAGTCGCAAGGACTTCGGCTGAGATACAGACTTTAATACGTACAAATTGCCCTATACATTTCGTGGAAATGATAGGACGTATCTTTAACATGTCTGATACAAGCGGAATTATACATGTATTTAAGAGCCTCTGTACCGGTCTGTTAGCACCTTTCCAGGCAATACTCGGAATAATCCCAAACTTTGCACATTCAGTGTTTGGTGGCATACCATTAATTCTAGCACTTGTTGCCGGAATTCTATTTCTCTTCCTGCTATTACGCTATGGCCAGCCTATTCGCAGACATCACTCCGAGCGAAATGGAGAAAGCTCTCCTTGAACGAAAGTGCCGTGAGCGAATAGTACGGCTTTTGGCCATGAATCGTCTACGGGAACTTAATACCACGTGGTTCCTGTCGTTCAGACCAATCTGGCAAGATTGCATCTTACCTGTTCTACGATGCCTGCTATGCGGTGAAGAATGCGTGTTGGACACCTGTCTAACATTTCCATCAGCTACGCCAACGGATATCGATACTCTGCTGGACCCGATAACGGCCCATGCTCTGTGTTGTCCCCAGAGGCTACCAATCCTGATGACGGCATTCATTGAGATCTCAGACGCTTCCGGCTGCTGCTGAGGTACGAGAAAGATCTACAGGCACACAGGTAACAACGGACACGAACATAGCTGCGGCATCCTATGCTGAAAGCGATGCTTCACATCTCTGTGCAATTAATCTACTACACGAGGTGTTCCGAATGTCACCAACTACAGTGGACGATATTTTGTCTACAGAAATAGATGATCTCATGTTTACACCAGACCCGTACACTGACTCTGATTCAGCCCACAGTGTTCCAGAGATGCAGTAACAATTTGGCCTTCATATTTCAAAAACTTGGAACTCTTCCCATATTGAAATTTTTTCCGTTTTTTCAAATTAAATGGCACAACAATCTGCTTGAAGTAGAACTATTCTTATAGTACGGACTTCGCGGTACTTCCTCAGACACTTTATCATCGTGTTAGTCTAAAAAAGTTCATTAATTTCCATGACATGAAATGACTTTTGATTTTGAACAACTTATCGATAATTTTTTGTCACATGTAATTATTTCTGCTTATTTCATTCCAATTGCATTTTATTTTCAAATATATGCCTGAAATGAGAAGCAATGCTTAAAAATGTACAGTACTTTTTGCATTCTAATAGGTTTTTTAAATGCCTTTTAAATGCTTTTAAGAAATATTTTTAGCAATATGCGGTACTCCATTTTATGTTTAGCATTTTAAATGTTTAGCATTTCTATTATTATCGTACACACGAAAGTGGAGTGGGTGTTGTAGTCCTCTTAGGATGTCCGTAAATAGGTTTTCCTGTATCATGTCCTTATATAGGCACAATTCGCCCTGCCCTTATATAGGCATAAGAATCCCAGTCCTTATTTAGGCATTAAACCGTGCACTCCAAATACAGGCATGGTCTCCGACATCCGTCCACCCTAACGTCACAACGAGTTCTTGAAGAACAGACCCTTAGGCTTCGGGAGTTTCCTAGCACAGGACTATTGATTTCTTCAAGGACTCATCTATTATGCATGAACCGTTATACCTTAGGGGTTCATTCATGACGTCTTCCGCTGTCCGATTCACGTCAATGCTAACATTCTGAGGTACCTCTCGGGTATAAATATACCTTCCCTAGCCCTTGTAAACTAGAGGAGACCTCGAATTCAGAGGAGCCCGTTTCCCGGCCTGACGCACTGAGAAGACGCTGTCATCCCTGCACGCAGAGAGTCCAGCTTCCAGTGATCTGACTTCCCTTGTGGGGTGTTGGAGTTCGAGTCTGGCAAGAGATTCCTACCTCTCTCATTCTTAAGGTATGGAGCTGACTAGAACCTAAAGGGACTCTTGGCATACTAGGCGTAACATACTCTTAGTATACCATAGTAAGGAATACTTCACCTACTTCATACCTCTCCCTACACCTCGGTTAGGTTAGGTACATTGGGGTAGAACTAGCTTAGAAACGCATTGTATGAGTACTCGCATTTTTAGTCTGTTATTTATGTAAATGAATATCTACTAAAGATCATGCTAGCGCAGTATTATTTATTTCTACTGCTTACGCTGTACATTATTTATCTTGCATACTGTCTTGTGATCGTAACTGCACATATTACTTACACAAGAAACAAGACTGTTCAATAAACCTTTTATTGAAACGCCCGTCTATTCTTTCTGTGTAACTTTGAAGAAAACTAAGCATGCACGATTGAGCTGAGTGAAACGGTTATCTATTGTTTCCACGACTCTGGGACACGTTCTGATTCTAAAGGGAAACAAAGTGGTCATGTTTTGCGGCTGCCAGAAACTACTCCCTTCTTGTTTGTCAAGGAGTTTCTAGTGCCCTCTGAGCTAGCTGGCACAAGTAATTAAGTTTAATATACTCGATAGGGACATACCGACCTCAGTCCTATGTCAAGCCTATAGGGTATATTATTCCAATGCGCAGAGCCTATTCGGGAAATAGGAGCTACACTACAGTTCCATCCCAGCCAGCTAGAGTTAATGTCTAGGGAACTCATTAAGTCTAACCAAAGCTTCCTCAAAGATCTTGCTAAAATTGGCCACCTACGTGGATTGAGATTTTGGCCTCTAACAACCTCCTGGAGTTCCCTAATACAGGTTTGGGTCTGCCACAGCCATTTCTAGTTGATTTCATCTTTTGCTCAGAATATTTTTGGGGATAAATCAAAATAATTCTCTATGATTTGTGTATTGCCCTTACTGAAGCAGAGCTGCCATCTCCAGTTCTGATCTGCAGTTGGTGTTCATATAAGCTTCTCAGTTATACTGGTATTCCATTCCTTTTATGCTCTTTCTGCTGAACTCCACTGAACTCAGCTGGCATTAAGGAAGCTACCATATTTTTGAGTGAAGCAATCAGAATGGAGGTGTGTGCGCATGCTTTGTTCCTGCATTTTGGTTCAAGTGACTTGAGCCTCGCTCTTCCTCCTCCGTATTGTTTTCCATTGCTGACATCATGCTCTAACACCAGTGAAACCTTTCTTGTGATGAAAACTCCTGTTCTTTGTCAGGGTCACTAAACTCACATGCCTAGTCTTCCACGCTCCCCTTTTTTTTTTTTTTTTAATACAGTGAAGATTCTGTTCACATTCAGTTTTTTCATAATACAGTGATGTTTTTAAAGTGGACAGAATCTTATGCTCTTACCGAAAAATAAAGTCAGTAGCCAGCACATGGTCTGCTGTCATGTATATTTGAGGCCAATATTAGAGATTCCCTGTTATACAAGTTATTCAGACTTTCATCTCGATGATCTAAGAAATGTATGGCTTATTGATGGAATCCGCAGGTCAGCTTTTAGCTCCCCTATAGATCGGAATCTGTTTCCCAGCTTTTTGTTAACATCACCACATATTACTAGGATTTGTCTAGCTTAGTGGTCCTTGTGAATCTCAGCGAAACCCCTCATTTCTACGTTTCCAGAAGAGCCTTAAAATCCTTCATAATGTGTCAAGAGCTTTTCTACTGGGTGACAAATTATATACTTGGAAGAAAAGGCCTTCTACTTCCAGAAGCAATTCCAGACTCCAGTATTAAAAAGTCACGATCAGAAATTACTCTTAGAAATTATTTTAGCAACAAGGGAAAAAACCTGGGGACCAGAGGAAAAAAACTTCTTAAGGCCAATCAAAAAGACAAATCGCAGGAGAAAATAAGCAGGAACATGTAGAAATCAAGGAATTCCACACGAGTCCAGCGAGTGAGCAACAAGCACAATTGTGAAACACTCTTAGTCCAATTTAGTCTCCTTTATATACCAATTCTTGAGGAAGCCCTTCTAAGAAAGTAAAAGAAAGTAATTTCCCTCTGTGATGGCTTGGAAAGGACGTATGCTAATTCTAAAGTAATTGGAAACTATCCCAAAAAGGAAAATCTTGAATTGACTTCAAACTATGTCATACGAAGAAAATTATTGTAATGTACTAAAAAATAATAGCCTACACACCTGTGATGTTAAGTACATGCCTCGGGTAGTTTCCTGACTAGCCACTCCTGCCAGGGAAACCAAAGTGCATCTGTACTGCAGAAGCAACGGGCAGCTGAATGCAGACACAGTCGGCATGACCGGAATCCTGACGCTGGCGCAGCGGCCCTCTGACACAGGACTAATCGCAATGGATGCTGCTCACATGCAGTAAGGCTGAAAGCCTAATATAATCCTTGCATGAGAGTAAATTTTGATCAATGTAAGAAATGTGTTATGCAGGAGAATAAAGTTGACCATTTCAAACTAGTGGTACAGAGTCAATTTATTTACAACTGTGTTACAGACCGCTACCCTTCATAAATATTCAATTACTTTCCTGAGCTCCTTGTGTTCTGGTCAGTGGATGCTGGTTTAGAAAATTCAAATATCCTGTTACCTCCCTGGCATCCTAAATGCATCTTTCCTGACGAGAAAGTATTTGTGATTAATACGGTTTTTCTCCAGTCTGGGTCCTTTACCTTTTGGAGAATCCCTTCCATAGAAAGCAAGCATCCTTGACTAGACTTCTCTCAAGGTGGGATGCTTTGCTCCTTTTATTTTGTATGTGCTGCCTCCTTTCGGCGTCTTACCTGTATTTTAAGTCTTTTCATTGGTACTCTTTCCGCAGGTGCTCACCATTAGTTTGAGGGGGTTTTGTGGGATAAGCAGAAGTGCTCTTACCAACAAACAAAAAAACAAGCATTTACAATGCAATCGGTCTCGCCTTTGGGACCTTATATGTATTTAGCTATGCAGCACATTAGCCTGGGTGCTGAAACATCTACTGTTCTTTAACATGGAGGGAAAATAAGCACCAAACTGCGTGACACGCCAGTTATGGGAACACATGGAAAGAAATATTGCCTTTCAGCGGGAAATGGTATAGTCCAAAACTCTGTTTTTAATATAAAATCAGGGCCTTCGGTGGTCATATCACTGAAAATACAAGATTTGAAAAAAATATTGTCTACAGGTGCTCATGGAAGACAATTTCTATGGACTGGGATCTAGAGAATGCTAAAGTGATTCTGGTACTTTACTGACCTCTGCTGGTCGTTTTCTATCAAGAAAGTTAAATAGAGGCAGTTGCCAGAAAAATAAAAATAAAAAAGTCCCTCAGCAGAAAGCAATTCTGGTATTTTACTGACCTCTACTGGTCGTTTTCTATCAAGACAGTTAAATAGAGGCAGTTGAACAGGAAAAAAAAGTCCAGAAGCAGACAAGTCCTAGGGCTGATCTCCAGAGCCCACAAAGTACATACACATATAAGTATATACTAAAGTATATACAAGAGGTCTCAAATGCTCGACCTAATGAGCTGATAGAATGGCTGACTGTTGCATTTGGCAAGGAGAATCGTTCCACCTGCACCATCTGGGGTTCTTGAGACAAAAAAGGGTGTAATGAAGCAGGAGCTTTGCCTTAATTTGCCGTTTACACGTGGCTTCAGTTCTAAATGGTGACGTGTTGATTTGAAAGAAAGAGAATCATTTCACCAGGCTTACACCCACCGCCACTTCAGTATTCATGCACATCACTGTATAGCATAAATGTTATGCTCCCTGTAGCTCACCTGCAGACGATATATTTAATGGTTTCTCTGTTCTAAGGTGCAAAAATGTATTTAAAATTCCTTGGTTAAAAAGTTACCCAGATGACGATGGCAAAGATATTTGTGCATATTTCAAGATCGCGTACTGCTATAAAAATGACAAAACGGATACACTGCCATTGTTTTCACACAGTCTTTCACAGTGCACAAATTCTAACGCATAAAAACTGAGATAAAATCCGCCAGTGGGTGTTAACATTTTTTCTGTGCCATCATGTTAGATATGAGTTAGCTTTTCATTGTCTTCCAGGCACAAGCGACCATTTTATATAGGTGTCTAACAGGATCTTTAAAAGTGTTAAGACTGGGCTCATTTTTCCTTACATACATAAATTGACATTTTCTGTATTTTTCTTTAATAAAGAGCTTCCTTGCTTTGATTTTATTTCATCAAGAACTGTCTTTTATAAATAGTCACAACATTTCAGGACTCTGGTAAGGCCTCATACACAGCTGAGACAAACTGAAATTGTACTGCCAAAATTGTGACGTGTTAAAGGATACGTCAATGCAAATCATGTGCTGGGTGGGAATACTCAAAAGTCTTGGTGTTTCTATGTTAACTTCATAATCTTATGAAAATGTTGGTAGTGCACACTTATTTATGATGAGATGTTATTGGAAGCCCTCAAGGTTATATCCCTAAAAACCCAGAAGCCTCTAGCAAGAGTAATGTCAAATCTTCTCAGGGGGGAAATGTCTGCACATACTTTACTGCGCATACTTTCTCTACATCCTGCACGTGCCCGTACCAGCTCATCATTCCATCCATCCATCCATAATTGTTTTCTTAAGGTACAATGTGTCTAACTATTGTCTTTGTTTGTGAAAAGCTTTGCCGAAGGAAATCTGCAGAGAATTGCCCGAAGGTAACAAACAGTTCTAATGTTTATCCCCATACTTTTTCTCCCACATACTTTTAAGTGAGCTGTAAGATTTAGGTCACTCAGACATGTGCAAAGTTCTCTTGAGAGAACCAAACATTTTTTTCATTTTTCCTACCTGCCCAATGGCAAGGAAATACTGAAGAGCACAGCAGCCATCAGTTGCATGTGTAACAAAAGGGCAAATGTTTTGAGGTCGGTTATGAAAATAGGCTTTAAGCTGAAATATAATGTTATACAATGTACAGAAGCTATACATTAAATTATAGCATGTTGAAAGAGAAAATGTGGCTAATTGTAGCAGGAGGCATCTTTATCACTTGAGTAGTAAACAGTTTCTCAAATGTGGCACCCTCTGAGTTTTGTTTTGCTGCTTGCTACTCCTCTAGTAGAACTACATGTGCATTGGCAATAAAATATTTTCAACCACCCTTAATGGCTTATAGTAGAATTCATAATTAATCTGTCCCGTTGCCGTTCGGGAATCACCGCACACCTAAAATGTAACTGAAAAACTATATTGAGAAAATTGATTGCTAATCAGTTATTGTATTTTTCTAGTTTTAATTAGACACTTATGTATGAGCTTGTACATTCTTTATAATATTTCTGTAATTTCTTTTTCTTGTCAGAATGATCTGGAAGACACACATGCAAAATTCCACGTTCTTTTCCTTTTTTTTGTGGCTGCTATGTTCTTCATTAGTATACTGTCTTTGTTCAGCTACCACTGCTGGCTGGTCGGAAAAAACAGATCAACGATAGGTCAGTTAACTCAAAAATAAACATTTAGATTCTGCATGCATTGATAATGGTGAATCAAATCTCCAATTGGTTCCACAATGATTTATAGTAGATGGTTTCTCAGATTACATTCTTTATGATGATTTTATTTTATTTTTTTAATTTGTTTTTTACTGATATGGCTATCAAAGTGAGAACATTTTATTTACGTTGAGTGCAATGTTTCCCCTGTGCCATTGGTTGATAAGCACTTCTAAATTTCCACTGTTTCCTGCATCTGGTCACTTTCTGATTTGCATTGTGTTTGTCTGGCTATTTTAATCTTCCCCTAAGTATCTGCAATCCTAACAGCTTTTTAGGACTGGGTTATGTTTAGTTTGCTGCTGGCCCATTTTTAAGGGCAGCTTTTGTGGGGGGGTTTTTCTTTCTGGGAATCGGAGCATCTAAGACTCCAGTGTTTGAGAGCTTGCATTTCATTGCTTACTACTTTGCATTTCAGGAGAGGCTTAGCTCGTTTCAGCAGTATGTGTATTCATATGTGTAAAGTGGCTTATTTCCAAGCATTTCTTTCTTGTGGCAGTAGCAGCTGTTTGGATGCTCATTACACTGTCATAGCTGTTTGACAAGATGGTGCACTGAATTGTATAGCACACTAATCACCCGAGAGGGTGTCTAGGTGCTTGGGCATGTGTGTAGGTGTGTGGTCCCCAAGGTGCTTATACGAAGAGCCAGTTTTTCAGCTTCTTGCGGAATTCACGAAGTGAGGAGGAGTCTCTTATGTGTTGAGAGAGTTTGTACCATGTCTTGGGTGTGATGTAGGAGAATGAACAACCTCTAGTTTTCCTTTTGCGGATGCTGTGAGTGTGTGAGAGTGAGTCAGAGCGTATGTGTCTGGTGCGTTGGAAAAGAGTGTGCAGCTGTTCAGGTATTCTGGTCCCGCGTTGTGTAGGGCCTTGTATGAGTGTGTGAGAAGTTTAAATTGACCACGTTTGTGAATGGGGAGCAAGTGAAGCTGCCTGTAGTGTGGTGTGATGTGGGTGCAATGTGAGTGGGAGGTTGAGTATGAGAATTGCGGCGGTGGTCTGTAGCCTGTGTAGGAGTTGTTTGGAGATTCCAGCGTAGAGAGTGTTGTCATAGTCCAGCCTGCTGGTGATGAGTGCTTGGGTGATGGTGCGTCTGGTGTTCTGAGGAAACTATTTGAAATTCATTTGCAGCATACGTAGGATGTGGAAGCAAGAGGTGCACACTGTGTTGACGTGAGCTTTCATGTTCAGTTTGTTGTCTAAGATGATCCCTAGATTTCTTGCATGGTCTCTGGTTGTGGGTGTTGGTCCTAGCTCCGACATCCTCCAGGTTGGGTTCTTGTTGCCGAAGACCAATATTTCCATCTTGTGTGATTTGATTTGCATCTAGTCTGCTACCATGGTCGTGCAGTTGGTGAAGTTGGTTCTGGTGGTGGTTGTCTTGTCTGTCCGGAAGAGGATGAGTTGGGTATCATAGGTGTAGGACATGAAAGTGATGTCTTGTGATCAGATGATGTTGCGCAGCGGTGTCCTGTATATGTTGAAATGGGTGGGGCTGAGGAACATTCCTTGTGGGACTCCACATATCAATTTCTTGATCTCTGATGTGAAGGGTGGCAGCCTGACTCTTTGGGTTCTTCCCTTGAGGAAGGAACAAATCCATATGAGTGGATCCTTGTATGCCAATCTCTTGGAGTCTTCTGATGAGGGTGTTGTGGGAGACCGTGTCGAAGACTGAGATGTTGAGCAGGATGAGGGCCGCTGTTTCTCCTCAATCCAGGATGATTCGTAGTTCATCAGTGGCTGCGATGAGTGATGTTTAAGTGCTGTGGTTCTTTCAGAATCCTGATCGAGTGTTGTCTAAAAGATGATGAGGTTTGAGGTGGGTTGTGAGTTGCTTATTGATGGCCTTCTCAATCACTTTGGGTAAGTAAGGGAACAGGGAGATGGGTAGCATGTTGCTCAGTTGATTCGGGTCTGCTGTGGGCTTCTTGAGAGGGGCGTTTATTTCTGCACGTTTCCGTTCATTTGGGAAAGTGGCTGACGTGATGGTGGTGTTGATGATGTGGGTCAGGGTGGTGCTGATTGGTGATGTTCCCAGATTGTATATGTAGTGGGAGCATGGGTCCATTGGGGCCCCTGAGTGGATGGTCTGCATGATTGCCACTGTCTCATTTCTGGTGAGGGTTGTCCTTTGGTCAGGTGGCCATTTTGGTTGGTTGGTGGTGGTTAAGTTAGCGATGGCTTCTCTGGGGTTGGGTTGATGTGCAAAGTTACTGTAGATGTTTGCGATTTTGCTGTGGAAGAAGTTAGAGTTGTTGGGAGGCAGCGATGTTGTTAACACTGACTGAGGACAAGGTGAAATCCTTGACAATAAGATCTCGTCGCAGCTGTTGGACCTTCTTTCGATGCGATCCTCTGGTGCTTTTTTCTTGGTGTCTCTTATTTGCTGGTAATAACATCTGAGTGCCGGCTTGTAGGTAATTCTGTTGGTGGTATCGTGGCTGTCCATTTCCTTTCTACCTGTTTACATTGTTGTTTGGTGTCTCAAGAGTCTTCTGTGTACTAGCTACCCTGCTTGTTCTACTATGCTTGTTGGATTTGATGGGTGTGAGGGAGTCCGTACACTTCTTGATCCGGTTGTTGAAACTCTGAAAATATCTTAGATACAAGACTGCATTTTGCAACAGGTGAAATTTAATAAATCTTACTGAATTGTATATTGTTTGTTAATAGCAGCTTTGTGCTCTCCACAGAGGCATTCCGCGCACCATCATTTCGAAATGGCCCTGACAAAAATGGTTTCTCTCTTGGGTTCCGTAAAAATTTGAAAGAAGTCTTTGGAGATGAAGTGAAGTATTGGATAATCCCAATTTTCACAAGGTAACTATACTGATTAAAGGTTCAGTGTTGCTTTTTTTACCAGCTTTTTTCTTAACTCCTATTTGATGGGCTGTTGATGTGAAATGTATCAGCTGAAGATGTTTGTTGTTTGCTACTTAAAATTTTTAATATGCATCCTGCTTGGAAACACTTTATTCTGTCTTCCCCCTCTGTGATCTGCGGCCGGAGGAGGTGCAGCTATGCAGCGGCCACCTGAGCTGCACCGCTGAACCACTCTTGTCACTGCCACTTATGGGACAGCGGACAGGGTCTGTCCTCCATAGCTTCCACTCTGCCACTTGTTTGCTGCCCGAGAGTTTGTACTCCTGGATCACTGCTGGATCTGGACACCGACAGGAATTGGGGGAGAAATAGTTTCCCGGTTATCTCATACAGTGTGTACCTGCCCTTCTCTTGCTCCTTAACTCCAGCTTTTGTTCAATTGATAACTCCTAAAGCATACTGCAAATAGATCGAAATGCATCTTTCTTTTTCAGCAGTAGTCTCGCTGTCATGTTTTGAATTCTTTGGAGATGAATCATAGCTTTACTTGGAAGGCTGAAGTATAGCACTTTTGTAAAACAAAATATACTGGAGGAAGAAGTAACTGGATTAGTTATTACCCCAGTAAGGGAAAGGCATAGAAGTAGCCCTGGATAGCCTTCACCAGTGCTGTGGGGCACAAGGAAATGCTCTGAATAAAAGGAAATACAAATAATTGTTTACTGCCATGGCCACTGTGAGGCATGAACTCATTGAGACCGGCCAGAGTATGAAACCCATAGTCCATTAGGACAAATAAAACCTCTGATTTGGAGAGATTCAACTAAAGATGTCTGGTGTCATCCATCCATGTCTGCTTGTTTAGTACCTTTCTGATTTCAGACTTGAATTTAGCTGGATATTACCCATGTATACATGAATAATCGGATACCAAAGAAATGCAGTTCACTGGTTAGAGACCTCCAGTGTAGGTCAAAAGGATAGAAAAACATACATGAATCTCAGGAGACTTAATCATGTCATGCACTCCGTATCACACACAGATCTGGATGGGGTTCTGTGGCACTTGATATAGAAATGATGCTCAATACCCTGGGCATGGGCTATTTGTAGCTGGTTTTGGAGGAAATGGGTTTTGGTCCCAATATTCTTAGCTACGTTACTTTGCGGTACTCTGAGCATACAGCACAAGTGCATTCCGAGGGGCCTTGTCCCAGGTTGGTCAGTCATAGAGAAAGAAACCAAACAAGGTTGTCCCTTGTACCTGCTTCCATTTGCATTGGCTTTGAGGCCACTCGCGATGCAACCGACGACATTTTTGCACACCTGTGGCATAAACACGGGATACAGTACATATAGTGTCTATGCATGGGGATGATGCATTGTTATATCTGAGGCCGCCACTGTTCTCAACCCCTCATCTCCTGGTAGAACTAAAATATTTTGGGAGGACGTCCGGTCTATTTATAAACGAGAATAAAATAGTCCTGTTCCCTGTGGTGGGGTTGGCCTTAAATGACCTTCCTGGGGTGAAGTGGAGGTGGAAACTGGACAAGATCAGATATTTGGGGATAGAAAGTAGAAAAGCATTACTACTGCAACATGGAGAGGTTTCTGTAGACTCTTAGGTTCCCTATTCAGTTTTGGAATGGACTGCCTGTATTCACAATGGGTAGGATAGCCATAGCAAAGATAGTGTTTCTCCAAAGACACTTCTACGCTCTACAAAACCCAATGTGCCACATTCCCAGGGCGGCCTTCAAGGAACTCTACAGCCTCCTGATGTTATTGACGTGAGTGGGTAGACTAACTCATGATTTGTTAAATGAGGAGAAATCGCCAGCCAGAGGGTTGTCTGCATGTTGGTCAACAGGTGGAAGCAGCATGGGTAATAGCAGTCAAAGTTTAGGGGGTTCACCATTTTCTAGATCGCTGCCAAGGTTGTGGCTATAACCATTTAGGCATATAACACAGAACATGATTATATCCAAATTGTGCTAGGAATGTTCCCAGACTTTGGGGGATTTTTACCCTGATTATGCATTCATAACTTTCAATGAGTTTGAAGTCATGTTGGCGTGGGTCCAATTCAGTTACTTTAGTTTTCTAATTTGTCAAAAAGATTTGGACTAGTTTCACCATTACTCCAGTCACCTCTCGCTCATTGGAAGTGATGTTGGTAACCAGCTCGGGTAAAAGACTTCTCTCGATAATATGCAGCACTGAAGGATGACAGCAGGAAAACACCCCTGAGAGCACTGCAGGCATGGGATAATGACCTGCCTGAGCATCTGAAGGACAGAGAGCATGCACCTTTGTACAGAATGTAGCTAGCAATGCTAGGTTTAACTAAACACACTTTCACTTCCTACACCACACATACTTTACACCCATTAGGCTGAATAGGATGTAACGGAGTATGTCATAAGTGCGCCGGAAACTTAAGTCAGGAAGCCACCTTCATGCACATGACCTAGACATGCAGAGTCATGATTGAATATTGGGAGGGAATTATGACCAGATTACGGTTTGTGTCGGATATTGGCATAAAGACCTCTGGAAAACACGATCTTCCAAGAATAAGCCTTAAGCCCAAGAAGAAAAAAATTTAATCTGGGTTTGCAGCGTTGGGGTTGCTCCTATTGAAATGGACGATTGCAATACATTGGTTCTCCCTTAAGCGGCCCGCAATTCAGGCATATATTCTGGATTTGTTGGAGGTGTCTCTGGCTGATGAGAATAAAGCAAGTAAGAAAGGATGATACAGTGGCACACAATTTAGAAACATTGAACAATTTGATCAACGCAGTAGTGGAACATCTACAGAATGACATGCAATCAGCGGGAGCTCCCCATTATAAAAAGAAAGTAACTCTAGTGCTGAAAATAACTCACTAGGATAGAGCATGTGGCAAAGAATTGTCAACCCAAAAAAGCCTCATGGAGCCTTTTTTTGGCGGAGGTGGTGATGAGATTTGATGGAATGACCTGCTTACAATGAAGATACACATACAATGAGTGAAATGGGCTAGCATAAGATCAGGTAATGATAGCGTATTTGTTATATGTTTGGAAGATATTTCCATTATATTTTGTACATGGAAAAAGGCAAATGATAAAGAAGTTCAAAAAGGAGCCAAGTTTTGGAAGCTTGAGGTGTCCCAATCCCAGTTTTCGGGACTATTTGAAATGAATTAAGGGCAATACTCTGGAATCCTCGCTACGGAAAAGTGGCTTCCTATTGGTGGCTTGCGTTGCAATCATCTGAGAGATGCAGTTGGATCAAATCACCACTACCCTCTGCTGACAATTGCCCTGAACAACACTTTCAGTGCTAATTCTAGACCTAAATCTGTCCTGGAAGGGATCCTATGTATTATGCCATTCTTTAATGGCAGTGTGATGGCTTCTGCCCGCAGTTGGTTGGAAAAGACAACGGACATAATTGTTAAAAAATAAATTTAAAAAAAGAAGGGTCCTGTTAGTCCAGTGATGGCTTTTTCAAGGGAGGCCTCACAATAAGCAGTCTTGCCAGATATGCTTCCCTCATTTAGTGAGAGATTAAAAATATTGATCTGAAAGAGACACGTTAGTGATAGATTCCTTTCCTTAGAAAACCCCCGGGCGTCAGACTGGATCGGGAAAGTTTTTCGTTAGCATTACCTCTGCGCGTCAGTAGGTGGCGTCGTGCGCCTCCGCGTCCATCACTGGCGTCGTAAGCGCCGAGATGACGTCTCGGAGACTACTTGGGTGCCACCCATGCGCGCTGACGTCAGTTCTTTCTTTTTCCGCGCCAGTAAGCGCAGATCCGGTTAGAGCACGTACCTTAGTCACTTTTTGACTACCTTTTTGAGACTTTTGTCTCCTGTAAGCTTTGGTTTCCTAGGTGCACGTAGGGATGCCTGGATTTAAGTCTTGTGGGGCCTGCCGTCGCAATATGTCGGTGGCGGACCCCCACGATGTCTGCCTCTACTGCCTTGAGACCGACCACGACTCCCGGTCCTGTCTGGACTGTCGGGCCATGGCCCGAAGGCCTTGAGGGAGCGGCACCGGAAGCTGCTGGAGGTCCAGCACTCGTCCCAGCGCCGTTCCAGGTCCAGGGGCCGTTCCAGAGAACGCTCGCGGAGCCACAGTCATCGCTCCTCGGGCTCCAAGTCTTCACCCTCGGATTTGGGTAAGAGACGACACAAAAAGAAGTCGAAGAAGCATGTTCGCTCTCCGACGTCCCCCCATCGGTCCCCGGATGCGGACGAGGGGGACAGGGGCTTTGCCCCTGCGGCTCCTTCGGAGCTCGAGAGTCCCGCGGCCTACCCACCTTACCCGGGTCCGTCGGCGACTCCTGCACAGGTGCAAGAGTTTCTTGCTACCATGGACTGCCTTTTTAGGCCTCGGGCTCCCGCCGGCGCGCCCTCGGGCCCCACGGTCCCGTGTCAGGATCCTGTTGGGCCGTCGGCGGCGGATCCAGCTTCGGCGCCACAGGATCTTGCGCCGTCGGCTCCGGCCACGGCGCCACAAGGTCCATCGCTGCCGGCTCCGGCCCCAGCGCCACCCTCGGCTCGGCCTCCGGCGCCGCAGTGGGTGCCATTTGTCCCGCCCTTACCCAGGTTCCAGGACCATTTTGCTCCTACCTGGGATCCGCATTGGGACACTGCGCCGGTCCAGCCCCGGCCGGCGCCGTTCCCGACGCCGCGGTCTGTGCCACATGCGGCGGAGATGGAGGACGACTGGGAGGGGTCCGAGGACTCTCTTGCTCGTCAGTGTGACTCTGAGCAGGACTGGGCGGGCGATTTGGGGGATGCCGGCGACTTCGACGTCTCCTCTGACCCGGGGTTTGCCTCTCCCCCGCCTACCATGGAGGAGGGCGCCTCCTACACGATGGTGCTCCGTCGGGCAGCTGAGGTTCTCAACCTTGATCTCCCTACGGTGGCCCTCACAACTAACCTCCTCACTGAGGTGCTCCAGACGGCGTCCACTTCGTCGGAGCCCCTGCTGCCATTTAATGACGCCCTCACTGACGTCTTGCTGGGCACTTGGTCGCGGCCAGCCACAGGGGCCCCTGTGGATAAGAACGTCGCCAGGCGTCATCGCCCGGTGACCCTGCCTTTCTGACCACTCATCCTACGCCTGAGAGCCTGGTCATCCAAGCTTTGACGTCCCAGAGTGCCTTCCCCACGGCTCCGCCAGATAAGGACTCCAAGAAGCTGGAGCAGTTTGGCAAGCGGTTGTTCTCTTCAGCCAGTTTGGGGCTGCGGTCGGTGAACACCGCTTGCCTATTGGGCCGCTATTCCCACGCGGTGTGGGATACAGTTGCACAGGTGTTGCCTCAGTGTCCTGAAGAGACCCACGCTGTGCTGTCCCAAGCTGTTGCCGAGGGTAAAGATGCGGCTAAGTTCGCCATTCGGTGTGGTTTGGACACCGCGGACTCACTAGGTAGAGCGATTTCTAAGACTGTGGCGCTTCGTCGCCACGCCTGGTTGAGATCTACCGGGTTCTCGCCAGATGTCCAAAGCTCGCTCATGGACATGCCCTTTGATGGCACTCGCCTGTTTGGCGATAAGGCCGACAGTGCGCTGGAGCGTTTTAAGGACTCGCGGGCCACGGCCAAGTCCTTGGGTCTTTCCACGAAAAGCCCAGCCACTCCTGGTTTTCGTTCCTTTCGTGGCCACGGAAAGGGCACCCACGCATGTTCCTTCAGCAAGCCTGTGCAGAACCAGCCTCAACGCGGACGCGGTTTCCGCAGGGGCGGGTCTGGGAATCAGCGTGGGGGTCAGTCCACCTCCGCCCCCGCTGGTTCTGCCTCCAAACCTTCTTAATCAGAGCTTTGGGGGGCACCCCACGCCATTTGGTGGCAGGATCCGCCATCATCTCCCCCACTGGCATGCTATCACATCGGACAAGTGGGTGTTGCAGATCATCCGCAAGGGTTACGCCCTTCCCTTTCAGTCCACCCCTCCAGCCATGCCACCTCAGTTCCACGGCATGTCGGGGGACCACATGGCACCACTTCTGCAGTAAGTCACGGCCCTCTTGGCCAAGGGGGCCATCGATGTGTTCCTGGGCCAGAAGTAGGGAGTGTTTGTTATTCCCACTACTTTCTGGTCCCCAAGAAGGACAAGGGGGGCTTGCGCCCCATCTTGGACCTCAGGAACGTCAATCGCTTCCTCCGGAAGGAGAAGTTCAAGATGTTGACTCTGGCTCAGGTCTTGGCTGCCCTCGACCCTGGAGATTGGATGGTAGCGTTGGACTTGCAGGACGCCTAATTTCACATCCCCGTCCTGCCGGCCCACCGGCGTTACCTGCGGTTCACGGTAGGCCAGGAGCATTTTCAGTTTGCCGTGCTCCCCTTCGGCCTTACAAGCGCCCCTCGGGTGTTCACGAAGGTGATGACGGTGGTCGCAGCTCATCTGCGCAGGTATGGGGTGTCAGTCTTCCCCTACCTCGACGACTGGTTGTTGAAGGCGGGCTCGCCCCAGGCAGTCGTCACCCACCTTCAGACTACGGCCGACCTGCATTTGCTGGGGTTCTCCATCAACGTGCCGAAGTCGCACCTGAGTCCCTCTCAGAAGCTCCCCTTCATCGTAGCGGTTCTGGATTCGACGCTGTTTCGGGTTTATCCTCCCGAGCAGCGAGTCCAGGATATTCAGGCTATGATTCCGATCTTTCAGCCTCTCTCCCGGGTTTCAGTCAGGATGACCCTCCGGCTCCTGGGCCTGATGGCCTCCTGCATCCTGCTGGTGCAACATGCCAGATGGCATATGCGGGCTCTGCAGTGGGACCTGAAGTTCCAGTGGGCACAGCATCAGGGCAACCTGTCCGATCATGTCCAGATCTCGGGGGCACTGCACGGCAATTGCAGTGGTGGCTCACGAATCTCGATTGGGTCAATGGCAGACCCCTCTCCCTTCCCCAACCGGAGCACACAGTGGTGACTGATGCGTCCCTCCTGGGATGTGGTGGCCACTTGGGAGAGGCGGAGATCAGAGGCCTCTGGTCTCCGGCAGAGTCTCGGCTCCATATCAATCTTTTGGAGCTGCGGGCGATCCGACTTGCACTGAAGGCATTCCTTCCCTCTGTCCGGGGAAGTGTAGTGCAGGTGTTCACGGACAACACCACCGCCATGTGGTATTGCAACAAGCAGGGCGGGGTGGGGTCGTGGACCCTATGTCAGGAGGCTCTGCGCCTCTGGACTTGGCTGGAATGTCAAGGCATTACCTTGGTGGTTCAACACCTGGCAGGTTCTCTGAACGCCAGGGCGGACGAACTCAGCCGCCGGTGCTTGATGGATCACGAATGGCGTCTGAACTCGGATGTGCGCAGGGTCTCTTTCTGCAGTGGGGAGAGCCTTGGTTAGATCTATTCGCCACCGAAGAGAACGCGCAATGTCATCAGTTCTGCGCGTTGGAATTTCCAAGGCGGCACTCGCTCGGCGACGCTTTTCGTCGCGAGTGGAGTTGCGGTCTGTTGTACGCCTTTCCGCCTATACCGCTTCTGCCCAGAGTGCTGAAGAAGATTCGGCGCGACCGGGCCCAAGTCATTCTTGTGGCTCCGGATTGGGAACGAAGATACTGGTATCCCGAGCTACTCAACTTGGCGCTCGATCCCCCGATCCGTCTGCCTCTTCGGGAGGATCTTCTGTTGCAACAGCAGGGGACGGTCCTCCACCCGAACCTGTCCAGCCTCCACGCGTGGAGATTGAGCGGTGACAGTTGACAGCTTTCGATCTTCCTCCCGAAGTCTGTGATGTCATTCTGGCAGCCAGGCGTCCCTCCACTAAATCGTTATACGCCTGCAGGTGGAACAAGTTTGTGGCATGGTGCAAAGCTAAGGCTGTGGATCCCCTTTCTGCCCCTCTTTCCGAAGTCCTTCGGTTCCTTCTTTCTTTGGCCCAGCAGGGCTCTGCCATGGGCACTATCAAAGGTCATCTTTCGGCCATCTCCGCCTTTCTCAGGCTTCCAGATCAGCCTTCCTTGTTTAACTCTCCGGTTGTTAACCGTTTCCTGAAAGGCATTACGCACACGTTTCCTCCCGTGCCGTTCATTATGCCTCAATGGGATTTAAATCTTGTCTTGACATATCTGATGTGCGCTCCCTTCGAGCCCCTTCATACCTGTCCTTTGCGTCTTCTCACTATCAAGACGGCTTTCCTGGTAGCTATCACCTCTGCCAGAAGAGTGAGTGAGCTCCAGGCTCTTTCTTCCAAACCTCCTTTCCTTTCTGTTCATCCGGACAAGGTGGTTTTAAGGACCCGTCCTTCTTTCTTGCCAAAGGTTGTCACGCCCTTCCACATCGGGCAGACCATCACTTTGCCCACCTTCTTTCCGCCTCCGCATCCTTCAAAAGAGGAAGAGAGGCTCCACCGTCTGGACCCAAAACGTGCGCTCTCGTTCTACCTGGAGCGCACTCTACAGTTCCGGGTGGAGGACCAGCTCTTTGTTGGCTACGCGGGCGCCAAAAAAGGTCGGGCTGTGCACAAACGGACCATCTCTCGGTGGGTCGTTCTCTGCATCAAAGCCTGTTACTCGTTGGCTAAGAAGGAGCCTCCTGTGGGGCTGCGTGCCCATTCTACCAGGGCGACAGCAGCCACTACTGCCTTGGGACGCGGCGTCCCCTTGCAGGATATTTGTCAGGCAGCTACGTGGGCCTCGCTGCACACGTTTACCAAGCATTACTGCCTTGACAGTCCGGTCCGGAGAGACGGCTTCTTTGGCCGTTCTGTTCTCCGTGACTTTCTGGTGTAATCTATTCGCAGACCCACCACCGGGGTTGGTATTGCTGGGGTATCTATTCTAAGGTAAGGAATCTATCACTAACGTGTCTCTTTCAGATGCACAAGTTACTACTTGTGTAACGATATATCTGTAAGAGACATTAGTTAGTGATAGATGCCTTTCCGCCCCACCCATCCTCCCCGTTCTGCGAACTGATTTCTAGGGTTAAGGTCATCCCTTTCAGGGCCCTAGTTTCATGGCACCAATGGTCAGTTTCTTGCATGGCTCTGCATTCCTGGCGCGGAAAGTCGTGTACAGAACTGACGTCAGCGTGCATGGGTGGCGCCTAAGTAGTCTCTGTGACGTCCTCTCGGCGCTTACGACGCCAGCGACGGACGCGGAGCCGCACGACGCCACCTACTGATGCGCAGAGGTACTGCTAACGAAAAACTTTCCGGATCCAGTCTGACGCCTGGGGATATTCTAAGGTAAGGAGTCTATCACTAACTAATGTCTCTTACAGATATATCGTTACACAAGTAGTAACTTGTGCTTCCTTTCTGTTGCGTAGAAAATATGCTCAATAATACTTTTTTTTAAAAAGGAAACCGGACGGGGTGAGGGATGAGACATTTTACTTTTTACTCTGGCAGACGCTTGCCAAAGGTGTCTTGATATAAAGATTCAAATGCAAAAGTGTGGGCCAGCATCATACAAGTGCTGGAACACTGAAAGCTTTTCATATGTTGTTGAAAATTCAAGATCTAGATCTTTCTGGATCAGACCCACTTATTGTAAAAGGACTCTGCAAGAAACTGCCATTGATCCTATAATGCAGCAGTGGGGGAATTAGCTTGGCGCAGGATTAACTAGTTTCCCATAAACAAGAATCTCTCTTTGGTCATGATAGAAGCGTTAACATTTCTCATTATCCGAAAGAAAGAAAAATGTTATGAAGACTATCCACCCAATCCCTGCTTTTTTTTAAAAAAAGCCCAGCTGTCTTAAGTAGGATATTGCTCACATGTTTCCTCTTTCTTCCATCTACTTCTTAATGACTGGACTAAAAATATTTATTCTGACTCTTCTCATCCCTCTTGGCTATTTGATAGGTGATAGAGATGATCCTTCCTTAGTTTCAGGTTCTAAAATGTCAAAACTTTCTATGAACAGCACTCGCCTACTTGATACCTCAAGAAGGTTTGTTGCATCTGTACACACAGTGCAATGACAGTTTCTCAGTTAGATGTACGTTACAGTGAGATCTCCTTCTAGTAACGGGTCTAGTAACGGGTCTCTTGTGGAGATTCTAAGTTGAGCCACTATATTGTATTGTATTGTATTGTAATTGCATTTGTATAGCGCTTACTACCCCTGACGAGGCGTCGAAGCGCTTTTTCGGCGAGTAGCACGCTACTCCGGGACCCATAGAGGATTAGTGTTGAATTAGTATAGTGAAACATGCAAGTAAATTTTAAGTGGTGGATATGTTAGTCAGTTATTTGGATTCAGAAGGATAGCGGAGGGATAGAAGAGGGAAAAAAGGTTTGCATATATATAGCGCTTCTAACCCCTGATGGGGTGTTGAATTGCTTTTTTTTTTTTTGGGCGAGTAGCACGCTACTCCGGAAACCCATAAAGGATTAGTGGTGAATTAATATGGTGAAATATGAAAGTAATTTGAGTGGTGGATATTAGTCAGTTATTTGGAGTGAGAAGGATAGTGGAGGGATAGAAGGGAAAGAAAGGTTTGCATTCATATAGCGCCTGTTACCCCTGGTGGGTGTTGAAGCGCTTTGTTGGCGAGTAGCACGCTACTCTGGAACCCATAAAGGATTAGTGGTGAATTAGTATGGTGAAATATGAAAGTAATTTGAGTGGTGGATATTAGTCAGTTATTTGGAGTGAGAAGGATAGTGGAGGGATAGAAGGGAAAGAAAGGTTTGCATTCATATAGCGCCTGTTACCCCTGGTGGGTGTTGAAGCGCTTTGTTGGCGAGTAGCACGCTACTCTGGAACCCATAAAGGATTAGTGGTGAATTAGTATAGTGGAATATGGAATTAGTGAAGTGAACATGCTAGTCTGTTATTTTGATTGAAAAGGATAGTTGTGGGATAGAAGAGTGAAGGATTTCTTTTTGTAGCTATATGGTACCTCGAAGCTCAGTCAGAGCCCAACTTAACTCAATCTCCCACCCTTTAAACAACAACTTTTTCACATACTTCCCAGGATTGATGTGCCAGGGTTAGGAATCCACCCACTACTGGAACATGCAGTGATGAAAAAGACCCCTCTGTTCCTGCCAGTTCTACCTACAGCAACTTGGTGTGCAGCAGTAGTGCATCAACCCAAATGGTTTATTTATCATATCACTTGCAGTAAATGCACCGCACAACTGCCTATCTTTTTGCATACGTGTTCCTTGTAACTGTGAGAGGATCACATCTGAGCACACTGGTGTAAGCCTGCCCTAGGTATTAATTTTGCCCTAGTGACTTTATTGTTGCATTCAGCAGCCACACATTTACCCTTGTAGACCATGAAGTGTAAAAGAATGTTGTTGTTGTTGTTGTAGTAGTATAAGCTTTATTTCGACAGCTCGCATCATAAAAGCTATAAAAACACAATTTTTAAATAAAAAAATATAAAATTAATCAATTCATGCAAATACATATTACAACAAGTATATACAACCAGTCCGTTCTAATACCCTGCTAAAACCAGGGTACATTGTGCTAATCAACAGGGCAATAGCAGAGCTATCGATAATACAACATAGTGGGATAAAAATATACATTAAAAAAAAAAAAAAAAAAAAAACGTAGGGAAGGGCATTGAGATGCTTCTTATGATCATTCAGTTTCAGTTAACCCCAGTTTCCAAACCCCCCTCAGGGAAGCATTATCAGGAGACTAAAAACAGGAAAGTGCTCGTGCAAGGTGTATAATTAAGCCATGAATTACCATCTTAAGAGCCCTACATCAGCTACATGTGGACCTCATGCTACTGGGGGATGCCGTATTCCTGTCTGGAACTTCCTTCTTATTAGCCATGCATGGCTTAGGAACTTGGCCACGCTGCAGGCAAAGAGCGGTCTTTGGGTCTGATCTAAGAATACGCAGGGCAACGCGATGCTCCCGTGTGCCCAGTTGCCGGCAAATCGGTTTTAACCACTTCGCCCTCGGTGTGGAATATGCCTGACATGCGAACATAACGTGGGCAACACTTTCTACCGGAGCCTTGCAGCATGGACAGTCCTTAGGGGTTGGGTTGCATGTATGCCAGTTAGCTGTAGTTTCACAGACGAAGTGTTCCAAACCTGAAATGGATATATAAGAGCCTGTCTCGTGGGACCTGAATTATGTCTAAAAAAAGGCTTTAAATGTCTTTCCTGCTTGTGAAGATAAAAGTCTACAGTTAATCTCCCCAAATTTGATTTGCTGGATTCTTGCTTGTCCACCCATTCCCAGTAAAGACGCTTGAGTTCTTCTTTCCTCGGTGGGTCCTGGTTATCCCAATGAGCTCGGAACCCTATGGCTGACATCATTTTCCTAGTGTTAGAAATCCAACCCACTTTGCTACTCGTGTCTAGCCTGATGACCTCAGATAGGGCTTCTGCATAAGGCAGGAGCTCTGGGGTTCGCCTAATGCGAGCCCAAAAGAGCAACGGGCGAAGCCTTGCTACATCGCCAATAGATCGTCTGCCCATATCGAGCATAAGGGGAGTGAGGGGGACATATTTGGGCAGCATCACTAGTTCCCTAAAGAATTTATACTCTGATCTGCAGAGGTCATGGGTCTTCTCAAATCCCCACAACTCTGCTCCATACAATGCTTTACCTACTTCCTTTGCTTCATAGACCTGAAGGGCTGGCGCTACCGGTCTACTGTGCGATGAGCGGTGTTCCTTCCCAAGTGATCCCGCTACCCTTTTATGGCTCATCAACATCTTTGAGGTGGTGGTTCCAAGACATGTTGTCTGCGAGGCGGATACCAAGATAGTCAAAGGTGCTCACTCTTTCTAAGGGTGTTCCGCCAAGCAAAGGACTGCCTCTATACGACTTGTGGGGGTTGAAGGCCATAAATTTTGTTTTTGAGGTGTTAATTACCAGCCCTCTTGTTTCGCAGAAAAGTTCAAACCTATTCAGAAGACGCTCCAACCCCATTGGGGTCTTTGACACCAACAGGGTGTCGTCTGCGAACAAGAGGGTCGGCACCTTATCCCTCCTCAGGGTTGGTGCATCTGCTGGATCAGCTTGCAGGAAGCTAACCACTCCATTCATATAGAGGGGAAAAAAGGGTGGGGGCCAGACAGAACCCTGTCGAACTCCCCTGCTGACAGGAATACGGTCAGTCAGCTGTCCCTGCGTCCCCCACCTGATCTGCGCATAAGTCTTCATGCAGACTAGCTATAAGGTCAAGGATAAACAGGGGGGGTCCCCATATCTTTGGGCACCAACCATAGTTTACTCCTAGGAACTAGGTCAAAGGCAGTTTTTAAGTCAATAAATGCCAAGTATAGACTGCCTTTGCCAATCACCACCTCTTTCCAGTAGATGAGTTGGAGCCGAAATGCCTGACCGACAGTCCCTGTCCTGGCCCTAAAGCCGGCCTGGAACTGTGATAGAATAGCATTATCGTCTGCCCACAGCTGGATCCTCTGCAGCAAAACTCTGCTGAAGACCTTGTGGAGGACATCGATCATGCTTATGGGCCTGTAATTTGAGGGGTCATCTTTGGCTCCCTTTTTATAAACTGGAACCACCTCTGCTCCATTCCATGACCCGGGGACTGGGGCTCCTTTAGCTATTGCGTTTGCCAGGAGAAGAATATAGCGGGCCCAATTAGGAATATCAGATAAAAACAGGTCACCCGGTATACCGTCTGGTCCTGCTCCCGTAGACGGCACTATTCTGCCTATTGCAGCCTCAATTTCACCTAAGGAAAAGAGCTCATCGTCTGCATGATGTCCAACAAGCTCAGTCGACTCCTCCGGGGGCTAGCCCTCCGGGGTGGAGTAGAGCTTCCTAAAATGATCATACCATACTTGTGCCGAAATGTAATTGGGTGGTGGGGGCGCGACTGATTTGCTGCCCCAAGTAACCAAAGACCAAAATGAGTTGGCATCCTTTGCTACACTTGCTTCCCTAAGTTGCTGCCAACGAGATTCTTCCCATGCTGACTTTGCCGAATGCAAGGTGGCCTTATATCGCTTCCTGGCAATTCGGATCAGGGGACAATTCTTATCTTTGATTGCTGCAGCCAGGAGGGATCGCTCACGTCGGCAATCCTTGGTATACCATGAGTAAACCCCTCTTGGCGGCTTATTGGGCTTATTGGGCTTACGATCCAACCTAGGGACTGTAAAGTGAGCATTAATTCGATCAAAGGTACAGGAGTGTACCGCGGTTGCATCAGCCAATTCCCTTTCGCTGGCAACCACAGACTGAAGTTCCAATGTGATACAAAAGGGGATGATGGACGGAACGTTTGAGCCAATCAAACACTCACCCCCAGTCAACTGATCTGGGTTTAATCCATCATCATTCTTTAGCTCACTCCACCACCCCAGTTCAGACATGGCCATATGCAAATCAGTCTGACCCTGTGCCTCATGGGAACAGTCCAGCCCGAACTGCCAAGCCATGTCTTCCCTGGACCGGAAACAAGCATCCTAGGACCGGTTTCTGGCATTCCAGCCGTCATCAGCCAGGCTTGCTTGAATCCAGTGGCAAAGTGAGCAAGGGACCCACGTCTGGGCATACCCCTCCAACTTGGGGCGAACAAAGCGATACAAAGGGGATGATGGACGGAACGTTTGAGCCAATCAAACACTCACCCCCAGTCAACTGATCTGGGTTTAATCCATCATCATTCTTTAGCTCACTCCACCACCCCAGTTCAGACATGGCCATATGCAAATCAGTCTGACCCTGTGCCTCATGGGAACAGTCCAGCCCGAACTGCCAAGCCATGTCTTCCCTGGACCGAAACAAGCATCCTAGGACCGGTTTCTGGCATTCCAGCCGTCATCAGCCAGGCTTGCTTGAATCCAGTGGCAAAGTGAGCAAGGGACCCACGTCTGGGCATACCCCCGCCAACTTAGGGCGAACAAAGCGATACTAAAGGGGATGATGGACGGAACGTTTGAGCCAATCAAACACTCACCCCCAGTCAACTGATCTGGGTTTAATCCATCATCATTCTTTAGCTCACTCCACCACCCCAGTTCAGACATGGCCATATGCAAATCAGTCTGACCCTGTAGCCTCATGGGAACAGTCCAGCCCGAACTGCCAAGCCATGTCTTCCCTGGACCGGAAACAAGCATCCTAGGACCGGTTTCTGGCATTCCAGCCGTCATCAGCCAGGCTTGCTTGAATCCAGTGGCAAAGTGAGCAAGGGACCCACGTCTGGGCATACCCCCGCCAACTTAGGATGCTTGATTCCGGTCCAGGGAAGACATGGCTTGGCAGTTCGGTCTGGACTGTTCCCATGAGGCACAGGGTCAAGACTGATTTGCATATGGCTATGTCTGAACTGGGGTGGCGTGGTGAAGCAAAATAACGATGGATTAAACTCAGATCTGTGACTGGGGGTGAATGTTTGCCAATGTGCAACATTCCGTCCATCATCTTGTGTGTTTTGCATTTCGCCCTAAGTGGGAAGGGTATGCCCAGACGTGGGTCCCGTGCTCACTGCGCCACTGGAGTCAAGCTATCCTGGCTGATGAGGGCTGAAAGCCCGAAACCGGTCCTAGGATGCTTGATTCCGGTCCAGGGAAGACATGGCTTGGCAGTTCGGTCTGGACTGTTCCCATGAGGCACAGGGTCAAGACTGATTTGCATATGGCTATGTCTGAACTGGGGTGGCGTGGTGAAGCAAAATAACGATGGATTAAACTCAGATCTGTGACTGGGGGTGAATGTTTGCCAATGTGCAACATTCCGTCCATCATCTTGTGTGTTTTGCATTTCGCCCTAAGTGGGAAGGGTATGCCCAGACGTGGGTCCCGTGCTCACTGCGCCACTGGAGTCAAGCTATCCTGGCTGATGAGGGCTGAAAGCCCGAAACCGGTCCTAGGATGCTTGATTCCGGTCCAGGGAAGACATGGCTTGGCAGTTCGGTCGGGACTGTTCCCATGAGGCACAGGGTCAAGACTGATTTGCATATGGCTATGTCTGAACTGGGGTGGCGTGGTGAAGCAAAATAACGATGGATTAAACTCAGATCTGTGACTGGGGGTGAATGTTTGCCAATGTGCAACATTCCGTCCATCATCTTGTGTGTTTTGAAGTTCCAATGTACCTGCTGCCAGGTCGTGCTGTATGGCTAAGATCTTATTTTCTTGCAATGCCACCTTCCGCCATTTTAGGGATCTGTTGTTATTCGAGGGTAGAGTTTCCCTGGTAAGTATCGGGGGTGGATAGCTCTTGGGATAGTATGGAGCTTTCCACAGAGGGTTCATGCTTAAACAGAGAGGATTGTGATCACTCTCTGCGGTGTTGCTGACACACATATCGACTAAGTCTCCCCAAAGCCGTACATCGAGAAGAATATAATCGATACGAGAGGGACAGCTGGCTCTGTTATATGTGTTGGCACCCTGCCTATCCGAAGGAGTTCTGCCGTTTACTGCCCTTAGGCCGAACTCTGCAATTAGGGCGTTAAGATGACGTGCTGTCTGTGTCCAGATTAATGCTCACCCAGATAATCAAGCCCCCTGACGGGCGCCCTCTTTCTATTGTCGTTGCAGGTGAGCAAAAACATATGAAACCTGACTTAAACAGGGGAACCAAGCTCCAAGTCTCCTGAAACATGCAGATGTCATAACTCTCAATTAGGTTATTCCAGTGAGGAAGTGCCATTTTACTATTTAACCCTGCCACGTTCCATGAAATCACCCTGAGTTGTCGGCGGGGATCTGGGCTAGGAGACAGTACAACATTTGAGTTATAGTGAGAATGGCCAGTCGAAGCCTGGGAGCTATAACTTGTGCGTTGGTCTGCACCCACCATCCCACTACTATTGGTAGTGGCGTTACACATGCCTAGTTCCCTTAGATGGGGCACCTTCTGGCGATCCACAGTTGCTAAGCAACTATCTACACCAGAGAGTAGAAGAGCACGAGGCCCGGAATACTGATGATCTTCCTTCGGAAGTCAATCATTGGCTTCTAAACTAGAGTCGCTAACTGTTTGGTCAGATGGTTGGTGGGCAAGCAACTTGCTATAAGAGAATGACACATTGTAGGTAATTGTTTTAACATACATTAAACAAAACCATTATTTTTATAAACCTGATGTTTGCGGTTTGAAACCAATTAGTTATTTATTTTTAAAATTTTGTTTCTATATAAATCTGTGTTTTCTGTTGGTTCTCTTCCCTCACTTAAGATACATAAACTGCTTTTCCATTATAAATGGAAGCATATTCAAACATGGGGCAGTCCAGTGGCCTCTGTAAGTGATTCCTTGTGTAGAAACCTAAACTGGTGTAGAGCAGCAAATAAAGTGAAACCTACAGCAGCTGTGGACAGTGCCATGGTCCCTTTGGAAAAGTTATGGGGGCAGGGAGTGAGTATGTAAGATTTTACTGACTAGATATTCAGTTCCAACTCGTAGGTCTTAAAGATGTGCTGCTATGGAATACCTTTGCAAAAGAAACAATTGGTGGACGGAATGCTGAACAATGCAATCATTCCCCCCACTCCCCCCCCATCACAAGGATCTGGATTGAATCCATCATTCTTTTGCTCACCACGCCACCCCAGCTTGGACCCAGCCATATGCAAATCCGTTTTGATCCTGTTCTTTATGGGAACAGTCCAGCCCGAACGTCCAAGCCATGTCCTCCCTGGACCGGAAACAAGCATCCTGGGACCTGTTTCGGGATATCGCCCCTCAAGCTGCCTGATGAGGGGCAAAACCCTGAAACCGGTCCTAGGATGCTTGTTTCCAGTCCAGGGAGGACCTGGCCTGGTTGTTCGGGCTAGACTGTTCCCATTGGCCACAGGGTCAAGACTGATTTGCATATGGCTGGGTTCAAACTGGAATGGCATGGGGAGCAAAAAAACGATGGATTTAGGCCCAGATCTCTGTACTGGGGTGAATGTATGACATTGTTCTGCATTCTGTCCATCAATTATTCTTTTTGCATTTGTCACCCTGAGTGGGACGGGTATGCCCAGACGTGGGTCCCGTGCTCTCCGTGCCACTGGAGTCGAACTATCCTGGCTGATGAGGGGTAAAACCCCGAAACCGGTCCTAGGATGCTTGTTTCCAGTCCAGGGAGGACCTGGCCTGGCAGTTCGGGCTGGACTGTTCCCATTGGGCACAGGGTCAAGACTGATTTGCATATGGCTGGGTTCAAACTGGAATGGCATAGGGAGCAAAAAAACTATGGATTTAGGCCCAGATCTCTGTACTGGGGTGAATGTATGACATTGTTTGGCATTCTGTCCATCAATTGTTCTTTTTGCTATGGAGTACCTGACATGTGGGAACCTGTACTATACTTGGGACATTTCTGATGCAATTTTTCGATATATTAGAACACAGAAGCAGCAGTAACCTTTTCACTATTGATGGCTAATCCCTATAGAGTGCTTTGTCAGAACTGGGAGGTTGTGCTGCTGAGGCCAAGAAGAGGTGAGTTTTGGACTGTTAGGATACGCTTATGGAACAGGAATGAAATAAGGCATATAGCCATGTAAAAGAAATATCTAGTAATACGTGGTTTAAACTGGCTCAATTTAGCTATGTTTATAAAGCCTAACATGTTGCTAATGCGGAGTAAAAGTTATTCGGAACATTCCTCCATTTGTCTGTAGTGTTGAGATTCTAAAGCATTTTTTCCCAACATTGCATCACCTTGTCCCCATGTGCAAAATAATTGGTCGCATGGTGAGGAAACTACAATTAATCATTGGGAGCTCCCTACTTTGATGCAGAAACAATGTCACTTCTAATCCCAAACAAGATGAAAGGCAGTTAAAAAATAGGTTAGCAACACTATGTGCGGTACTGGCCAAACAACGAATCGCCAAACATTAGCTGAGCCCACAGGCACCAAAATCTCACACTTGGATTAGAGATATGATGTAATGGGCCACAGTGGATCAGAGTTTGATGAAGACAGTAAGGAAAGATGACAAACTTACTGAAGATCTAGTGGAGTGAGCATCAATAATTTAAGAACTCACTGATTTCTCCTAGGTACTAGACCTCCAGGACTCTGCGAATGCTGAACATTGACAAGATACTTTAGTAAAGGGACAACTTTAGCCCTATGAAATTTCTAGAGTGGCAAGTGAAATTACAAAGAAGAGTACGATAAAGAGTACATTAGAGTTCCAGTACTTCCAAGCAACATATTGAATGATTTGGTATACAGGCACTACACACAGCCCAGCGGGTACTCTCCAGCTTGACCATGGGTGTGAGTCATGAGATAATATATAACTGTGACTTAATGCACGCTATGGAATTGAATCGAGAATGCGGAATTGTCTTTGGGCCTTTAATATGATGCAAGTGCATGTTTAACAAGTAAACTTTTTCCACTACACTATTTTTCTTGGATGGTTTCTTGCGCTATAACAAAAGTGAAAAATCAGTAACATATTTTAAAAAATTAACCTTTGTGGCTATATTGTATTGTTTTGCATTGTTGTTCTGTTTTAAGAACAAAAAAAACTAATAAAACATTTTTAAAACTATTCTCTTTATTCTGTTTGTTTCCTTACACAGTTTAGGTGATGGCTGTTCTTTTCCTACTCGGCTTGTCATGCTGGATCCTGAGCAGCCTGCCACCTCTAGCCAAAATGAATCTACCAGAAAGTATGCCCACCTCTAAGGTTTTATGTATACTGCATGTATTATGATTGCAAATCTGGCCCTGCGATAAGTGGTTTTATACCTTTCTTTTGTTTATTTCATTTATTTTTCGGTTACATTTTTAGAATCCTGTTCCATGTGTGAATATGTAAGAATCCTCTACTGTAGATGTGTGAATGAATCCACAAGATCTAGGTTTTCTTAAATGTTCACAATGCACATTCAGTGGTACATGAAGGGCCCATGTCTAGTCACTCCATAAATGCATTGCCTGTTATGGATCTATTGATTTTGTAGTATCTTTTGAGTGCAGACCAGGCTATTTCAACAGTCAGATCCCGGTACACAAATGTGTTAAAGGAGACCACACATTTTCATGTTGTCGCGTACACACAAATAAGTATGGAGTTGAGTAGCACAGAATGAGCACAGAATGACGCTCTTCCCCTTGGAAAATTGTTGAGCGGCCCTTAGAATGTCCTATGCTAGCTGTCTCTCAGATATACAGATGCTGTGGTTCTAATTGGGCCCTCCAGGGATTGGGTCCCAATTCACATCTGCGGGTGCTCAAAGTACAAAATAGGTAATCTCTCAGCTGCATATTTGATAAATTTGTTACAAAGGAGACCACATTGCCAAGTGCCTCCAAGCAGAAGCAGTAAAGGAGGACAGACAGGACTTTTTCAGTGTTTGGAAAGGTTATTTCAAAATGGTAAGTGGCCCTGCAACTCCATTTACATTGGCTGAGTTTGGATCTTATAAGGTGGTATGACCTGGACTTAGCAGTTTTGCTTGGAGTCCCTAATTCACTGTTTGTTCCTTCATCATGCAGTTTTTAGTCTAGGGTTCAGGTGGTAGTTGGCTACTAACCCGAGAGTTGCTTGACCACATACCCTGCAATTCACTCACTTCATCCTCCGGGAGAGGGAAAAGGCTGGGACACTGCAGGTGGGAATTGATGTCAGGATGTACCCTATCATCTGTTGCTCAATGGTGTGCCAACATGATCTTATTCTTTTGACTATTTTGAGCTGGTAGCAGATGGCCTATGCATTTAATAAATCTGTATATTACTGCTTGCAATACCCAGCATGATGACTGTTATGACTCTAATTTTAGGCCACCAGGAAATTAACTACCGTTAAGTATTTCGCAATTGCATGCAGGTGATCTCGTGTTTTAGATTCTTGTGTGGACTAAGTAAAAGGACAGGTAGTGACAATCTAATTGGTCCTGACAGAGCAGAGAAGGACAATGAAGTTGTCAATGTACCATTGCTGGGCAGCCCCCACAGCTACAGGTTTGCCTGCAGCATCGTTTTTTTGCTCTCCTCCTTATTAGGTGGAGGGGTAGCTCCCAAGACCTTTCTGAGCACGTTCGTTCTTGCTGTGTGGACCACATGTAATCTGGTAGAACATATCCGTGAATGAATAAGGTATCTTTCGATGTGATTTTGAAGTCTCTCTACTGTAGGAGGGGCAATTAGCGCATTCACTGGGTCCTTATAATCTTTGTGGAGCACTTGCGCATGCTCCTTTGCCATGGCCAGTACTATACAGACCACTGTGTCTGGCGGACCGCCATGGGGTCAGGTTCCATGTGGTGGAGGAGAGTGACCACTTTCTCATTGAAGAGTGCTGGGGAGGTGGCCATCCTCTCACACCGCATGTGCTTGACTTCATGGTAATCTGCCACTCACGTATGGACTTTGCCTCTATAAATTCTCCAGTCGAACATCAGGCTGCTCTTCTTTGTGTTCAGGATGGGTCTTGCTCGGAGTCTTGGTTGAGGCTCACTTCGGAGTAGATTTTACTTCCAAGACAGACTGAGCGACTGTGTTTAAGCTTTGCCGTACAAGGAGTCTCCAGCATCAAAGGTACCTTTCAGGGCAGTGGGACAGTGGGCACCACTGACTTTGTTGTCTGTGTAAGACTAGACGTGGTCTTGGGCCTGGGCATTGATTTATCGTGGCCTCTGGAGAAGAATAAAGCTTTCGTCTGAGCTCTCGTGTTACGAGAGAGAAGGAAGGGAAAAACAGCGTATGTTAAAGGTCGACGGCAGACTGATCCAGCAGGCTTTTTCCACTGCAGTGCCTCGCCGCCTGCTTGGATTTACCGGAGGACACCCGGCAAACTGCCCATAACTAAATTATCTACCAGCATTCGGGACACACCGCCCGGAACCCTTGAAGTATCCATTCGAATTGCTTCACCTCGCAAATTAAGAACATAGCGTTTTACCGCCTTTTCCAGATTCTACTTGCTCACACGGTTACTCGTCCTGATGATGGTCTCTAATTTATAGAGATCGAAACGCCCGTCGACCTTTAACAACCAAAACTCCAACTGTATAAATTCCCTTGAGTTTTGCCTATGTTGTCAATGTGATGTAATTTTAAGTCACCAGCACTTTTTCACCTTTTCACGCAACCTCATTTGATGTGTGAGCACCAGGGCTAGATCCTAAAATACATGTGGATGATATAACGTTTATGATGTAATAAATGTCTTGTCATCCCCACAACCGTGTGTCCCGCCATACGCTGTTTTTCCCTTCCTTCTCTCTCGTAACACGAGAGCTCAGGCAAAGCTTTATCTCGACTAATAGTAGCTCTGGCTACCCGAGGACCATTCTGGCCTCATCTTGACCACTGTTCTTTAAAAACTCGTATACCACCCCGGGTCGTATCTTTGGGGTTCCCTTGTTCGCTAAATATACTCTGGAGAAGAATGGCCTCTGAAATAAGAGTTGTTCTTGGAAACGTATTCTAGACTTCACAGGGGTCGAAGTCCCTTTCACATTCTGAGTTTATTCCTTAATATTCTTCAGTGCCACGTCCAGATGGTGACTCTGGAGAGCCCCAGAGCTGGATCCTGTAATCCGCCTACCATCTATCACTTTGGTGCCAAATGATGTTTTTGCACTGAAAGGTTTTACAAGCCAGACAGGCAGATTAGTCATGGGTAATTCGGAGAAATACGTTATGGACCTCAGGAACTTACTATTAAGGTAGAACTTAAATGGTCAATTCTCCACACACCCCCTCCTCCTAAACCCCCACATCCCCTTTCACCTCAGTTAGTAATTCTTCAGTGACCTGGCTTCTCTGCTCTGAAGCGGTATGCAGTCGCACAAGGTTCTTATGTGTTGAAAGTCAGCATCCCTGTTTTGATGACTAGCTTTTTGGTATCTATAGCACGATCATACTGGAACACGAAGATAATACTGACGTTGGTGTCCTGATGCATTGCGGTTTTTGCAGGCAGTATCATGAGTCACCTCGATAAAAAAAAAAAAAAAAACCTCTTTGAAGAAAACCAGCTTATAACATCTGTGCCCAACGCTAGATGGCGGGAGTATGCACAGCAGGTGAGCTAAAGCAGCACGTGCTGCAATTGCAGTATTCTCCCTTAAAGTTAATGCTATGTGCTATCAGACTTTTCACAGAAACACATCCTCACAATTACAATAACATTCATAAAGAAGTTGACTGACTGCCTGCCCTGTATTTCTTCAATACTTTCAGAATAGTTTTAAAACAGGGCAGTCCACTCCAGTATCTACTGTACCTGGCAACCAAGATCAAGCTCACTAGAGAACTGTGCAATATTCGGGGTTTCAGTGCTGTCAGGCTGGAATCCAAAATATTCCATAAGGAGCAAACTAGTCTTTGTGGCATTCTACCTGGCGACAAAGGACATGGAGCACCATTCAGATAAGACTGGCTTCTTCCCTCTTCCACTTTAGCAAAGAACTGAACACCACAAGAAGCTACACCTCGCCACAGAGAATTTCCATTGACCCGACTTCTCTGAAGGCACTCGTTGACATAACCCCGCCCACCTCCCCCAAAGACCTACCTGCCCACCAACTCCAACTGACCATACACTTTTTTTCTGTCCTTTTGTGTAAAAACATAGCGCACAAGCCTAACACAACTAATGCAGATAGGAATTTAATAAAAATTACTGATCTACTAACTATTAACCTCTAATCTTGGGTTGCGGAGTAGCGAGGTACTCGCCATAAAGTGCTTCAATGCCTCGTCAGGGGTGGTAAGCGCTATATAAATCCAATTACAATTCCCACCTCTAACCTATTGTCACCTAAATCATTATACTACTATGATGACAAGAAATCTGCTAATGTCTAGCTTAATGATGCTTTGTGGAAGCTAATGATGATTACAGTAGTCATTGATACACATCAGTACCATTTTTAGGTCTGGCTTGACAGCACAGTTGTCTGAAATAGCATTGTTACCAATCCGTTGCAATATACGTAGATTGGATGTTGGCTCCTCCCAGAGGTCTATTCCTCCCTCACCTCATGCTCTTCTTTTATCCACATACATTTGTGTTTCCAATTGCCAACCAAGTAGACCAAATAATAGGTCAAAACTACAGATAAAATCGGTTTTTTTGTATGAACTACTTTGTAATACGATATACATAAAAATGTATATAAATTGAAAACAAAATGGTAAAGCCAGGATTTTACGGTCATATGTACATTGGAGAAAGCAGGCGACCTTAGGATAGTGCAGTACATCGGTTATAGTTTACGTTTCTGGAAAAACCTCATTCAGTGACTACAGCTTTTTCCGTGCACTTATGAATTTGCAGCCCTTGCTATATAATCCAGTCTGCTCCATAATTTGCAGTTTTAACAAAATAATGTCCCGCAGAAAAGTATTAACATTTATCAATTGTGCTGCATTGAGCGTGCAACGCCACACCCATATAGTTTAACTGGCCAACTTTCACGTAATTGCATTATTCAAGCATTTGAAGAGGTAATTTTTGCCGACATAGTGCAAACATTCCCAGTTGATGTAATGGGTAAAGTCTTTTTTTGTGCAACAGGAAATACAAATATTGAATACTTTAGATATATTTCAAACCGTATGAAAAGTAGCATTTCTTCTGTCATAAAAATATTTCACTTTTTGCACCAAATTATGGCTACACGACCTACAGCAATTATTTCAAAAGGAAACTAAAGGATCAATGTTTGTTAAAAACTGTGCATCCTAATAGGGCTCATTATAATAATTATAAATTTACCAAACTTTCTTTCGGGCGTCTCTTAATGCAAGGCATGTTTGCAGCTAGGTACATCATTTAACAATCTAAACAATCTGTTCTACTTGCAGAAGTAGAAAGGACAGTAGTAATGCAAAGTTCTTCTGTACTTCCATGGAGGACAGTCATTCATTGTGAATGAATGCAGTTTTTAATAGGATTGTATGAATGTGTTTGCTTTTTATTAACTGTTTGCGTTGAGTAGTTTCTGCCTTTTTTTACTGTGAATCTTTGAAACAGGGAGAGGGGCTTAGTTAAGAGACCTACAAATAGTAAAGTATTCTAAATAAGCTTTCTGCCTGTCTCAATCCTGATTTGAGTTAACGGGCTGCAACTTACTTTGGTGTGTTGCTGATGAGCAGTTTCTGGTGGTTCAGTGCACATACTAATCTATGAAAGGCAGGTCTTAATGTGCGTGGGGTTTCCCCCTACCGGCACAGTAATAGCAACGCACCACAAGGCAGAATAGTTCATTTGTGTAGGTTTGCTGCCTAGTGTAAACCTCCTGTTATGTAATAGGTGCCAACGAAGGCGTTTTCTACTCTTAAGTTAGCTCTACATCATATATATGTTTTAAACTGATGTATATTTTAGCCCTGGTTCCTCAAAAAATGCTGCCACCATCAAAGTAGTTTGCGATCACAGTCTGGGCCCTGTTCTTTCCTGCCGCGTCCTCAGCAATTCACTTAGCATAACTTGTGCAGCTGTGACCTCTAAGTAGGAAATGTGTAGATTTTTGGCAGTATACGTGGAAAAAAGCTGAAAAATGTATGCAGAAGTCAAATTACAACCATGCTACCTCTGATCTTCAGACACAAGAAAAAACCACTGGCGGCAAATCTTATATCACCAGTAAATAGAAAACTATCCTGCCACTCTGCGGACCTACTGAAGATATGCGTTCTCACATAAAGCCTTTTTTCCTTTGTTGGTCTGACTGTGATAATGTACCTTTAAAGTAAGCTTTCTGTAAAGCTGGGGAGAGGTTTGAGACTTTGCTACCAAAGTCTTACTGAAATTCATTGAAAATTGAGAAATTAACAAAGTTGTAATTGTCTTTGTTTGAGGCACAACACCTCGATTTTACAGGGATTCATTTTCATCTGGGTTCTAATACCTGGATGGATGGTGCAGGGGAAAATGTTCCACATAGAAGAAAGCAAATATAATTTCCTTTTTTTTTAAATGATATTTTGCCTCATTTTTCCCCACAGAAGGACTGTTGGAAGAATCCTTTCTTATCAACATTGTTTTCAAAGTTAGTTTCTCACCGGCTCTAGCAGTTTTAGTTCTAGTTTAAAATGATGGTGTAGTGTAGAGCAAGTTCTCTACTTCCATGTACTAGCAGTAAAAATGTTCTATAAAAATCCTGCAAGAGGCACCTAGGAAAATCAAGAATGCAATTCCATATTCTCAAAATTCATTTTTATTAGTTAAAATATATCACTCATTCATAGCAAACCAATGTTTGTGTAATCATCAACGTATCATAAATATTTGAATCACATTTCTCATTATTCTGTGACTACTATTATCACATCAGTGGATGTCTCATCATCACCATGTAATAGATAATTGAATACCCTTCATCACACACCCTACACACAGATAACAGCCTGGGTGTCCATGCACAAGCATGGTGCCAGAATATTAGTAGTAGTTTCATTTCCACCACAAAACTCCTTCAGAGAGACTACTGGAGAGTTGCACAACTATACTGCACTTATGTGTCCTTGGGAGAAGTTGCTGAGCGTTCCATAGTCATTGCAGTCTTGGAGGAGCCAAGAGCTGCAGGAGGAAAGCTAAGAATGGGATGAGCAGCCTTCCTCACATGGACAAAATAACCTGTTTCCTTACGTACACTTGTAGACCGTCACATAAGGCCAAATATACCTGCCAGTATGCACCACCTTTCCTCTTGTGACTATTAATGGAGTGAACATTAAACGTTTCGACTCTCAGTAATATAACAACCCAAACCAGTCCCTCAAGCCTCAGATGGGAGGGCAGAAGAATTGTGAATAGGGCATTGCTTTAGAAAGAATGTCACCCTGCCTGTAACTGGGAGAAGAACAAACCAGTGGCGGCCAATAGTCAGAGTTAAAATGTCTTTACCCAGAAGTCTGGGAGAAAGAGTAAAGCATATCGCTTAGCATGTTTCTATCTTCAACAATGTGTTAGGGGCCCTGTGGGATAGACCTTCTCCACTTTTGCTTTCAGTCTTCTGCCAGTCTTGGCACATTCAAGCTAAAACACAAGGTTGTTGGAGAAGAGAGTATGACTTGCACATGGAAGTAGAAGCTTCCATGGAAGTACCTGTTTGCATGAGTAAAGGTAAGTAAACAACAGAAACTTTCAAAGTAAGCAAACAAGCAGTGGGAAAATTCCACAGCGCTTTAATGCACACCAGACAAGCTGCACATTGATACAAGTAAGTAACATTTTCTTTTGGAATTATACCGAGTGATATCCATTGGTTTGTTTCTCAGTCTATTTTTGTGGCTGCTGCTTTCTTTAGCACTTTTTCTTAGATGACATGCAATCTTACTCATAGGAAATGTAGTAAGGTACATGCAGTAAATCTGCAGGATATAGCATATACCTTTAACAGTGCATCATCCACATACCAATGACATTTGTGAACACGTCAGTAGACACCAGACACCTTGTCTTAGTTGATCACAGAAATGGTTACCTATGTTGCATTCTCTCTATTGCAGAGGGTAATAGGATAATACAGGCTGTAACTATTGCCATTCTTAGATGGAATATAAATAGGAACTCCTGATTCTAATCAAGTGGATACAATGCTTTGTCACCAACTTCTTATGGACTAAGCAAAACATATTGGTTGGCCAGCTCCTGGTGAGGCAGGGGAACTTGATGTTTGATCCCATTATTACAGGCCATGATACAGGCAGCCTGAACTGGGCTTTACAGAATGTACAATCAGCTGCAGTTATGATTGTTTGATGTAGCCAAATACCATGATAATTTGATTTACTGTATGAGCAAGGCGAAGACCTATTAATATAGGGTGCAACATTTGGAGGTGTAAAGCTCAGTTCCTTGAAGTGTGGCGATGGATCCTATCCAGGAGCTGTGGGTATATAGCAGGTACAAGTCCTTAGTGGAAACTAGACTTCTTGCATTTGACACATCGGTTCAGAAGTGCTTTTTCTTTTTCATCATGTTTACTCATAGTCTGACAAAACCCTAAACATTATACATATATTATACTGTAAACATAAACACACAAGACTACTAATTCTAATACACCTCAAATTCTAACACAGTATACACATCTCTCAATAAATAATACAAACCTCGTAAAGTGTGAAGCACATTCCTCCACCATATCCCTTTTCTCAGACAACAGAGAACCTTCAAAAAGCACTAAAACTAATACAATCACTCCTGTCTATCAAATTAGCTAAAATATTATAATTACTTTGCCAGTCATTATTATCCACACAAAACTGATGTGCTGTTAAAGGCGAATTCATGGGTCTCTTTCCTCTTGTAAAATAAGGTAACCCGCCAATATGCCGTGCAATTTCTTCGTCTTGGAACATATAAAACAAACTTGCATCAAAGAACTGGAGTGTGCCCAGCCCTATACTGCATACAGGTTCTTCTAAGTTCTAGGAGCCAGCTCCTCTCCAAATATGGCTTGATTTTCATACACATGAACTCTTCAACAGATCTAACATAAGATAAATTAGTTTGTAAAGATATCCAGTCAACTTCAACAGAATGTTTTTGTGAGTTGGGTTCCTGTAAGGAATTTAATGTACACATGGGATAGATCTGGCTTAGAGAATGGATCCAAATAAGTGAACACCTCCTATAAATTGTACAGAGAACTTTCCATTGCCACACTACCCCTTAGTTACTTTTCTCTTATGAGGGATATCAAAGTATTAGTGACTGGTTGCACTTAGAACCCACTGCCAGTTTGTCAACGCTCCAGCAGCAGAACCCCTCCTCATTTAAGACCACATCCCAAGCGAATTGCTCCAAAAGGAATGGTATTTCTCATTGTGAGAACATGCTGCTAAACCAAATCTTCAACTTCACCTGCATCATAGTCCATCTTAAAAAGTCACACCGCAGCACCATGAATCAGAAGGCATTCTTATAAGCTAGATTTAAGTTGCAGCCATATTGCCTATTGAAACGAGCAGTAGGTTGAGGTCCACTGGTCAGTAAAAACTCATAGGTATTTGTAACTACTAATCCCTTCCAAGCGGGTGTTGTCCAAATGTCAAAGATAGTTTCTTCCATGCCCCAAAATACTTATTTTTTTAATTTCCCCAGTGATAATTCAAACGAGTAGGTAAGAAATTGGATTATTATTTTGGGTGGTTATCTACCCATCTCAAAGAATAATCATAACCTTTGTCAAGGTGAACCCTCAAAGTCACTAAATTAAACTGGGCTCAACGGCCTAGTAACAATGGTACAGAGCAGACCGGCTTAACCTAGGGCAATGTGTAAAGTGTTTGTGCAGTACCAAAGCAGTAATAAGATTGAAATACAAAACAATAAAAACCCCAAACCAAATTAGAAAAATAGAGTAAAATTAAGAAAGAAAATTAAAAAAAATCAGTAAGGGGGGCCAGAGAGATGATTTTTTTAAAGTTTTAAGTAGGAATAGTGCCAGGAAGCACAAAGTTCTGATGGTGTCAATGGTCGTGTTAGACTGGGACCTAGGCACAATTTGAGACTGGCTGCAATGTAGCGAGGTCAAATACAGCAACTGGTTCTTCCTGGTCTAATATTTTACTTCTGACTTAGTACTTTAAGTCCCAATCCACCACAGGAGTACATTTCTAAGGCTCCCCTCCTCCCAGGGCTTAGGGGAGGTACTTAGAGGCTCACAGGGTCCCAGGCTGAGGCCAACAGCAGGGACCAGTTGCTACTGGTCAGATGGGCAGTTACAAGAAAATACCTCTTGTAACTTGTTGTGTAGCTTTAAGAGGAGGACGGACACACAACCCATGTATTCCACTTATTCGTCCTGGGAACAAGAGTAAGCAGGTCTAGTCCTTCAGGGCTCCTCTTGGGTCACAGACCGGTTCAGTTCTCTTTGGATCTCCCACAGGTCAAGGAGTATTCTGAAGTGGGTGCCTTGATATGTCACATTTATAGGTGGCACGAGCCAGTGGGTGAGTGACTCCTGGGAACGCCCTAACCAATGGGGTCAAAGTTCCTGTGTACTGTGACGTTCTTTTTGAAAAGGCTAAAGTCCGTTCATTATTTTTATTCTGAAAGCCTTCGAGGCTGAGGGCCTTTTGAGCAATTACTAGCGTGTGCCACAAGGACAGCCTACAAGCGGCGTCCATTATGAAGACGGTGGACCTGGGCAAGCTGCAGAGGGTGGGTACCTTCAGATTGTATAGTGAGGGGATTTCCCGTTCCCTGTGGAGTATGAGGGGTAATAAGGTGATACAAATGTGCCCATGCTGCAAACTGTTGGCTTTTCATGGTCTTATTTTGGATACCATGAACTCCTCACTGACACTGAAGATTATATTTACATTAACAAATTGAACTAGTGGTGAATGGTTGATTTGTGCTAGCGTTTCACTTCACCTAGGGTAAAGAGCCCTGACTTACTCCTAAGACTTTAGAAATCCGTGAAAGTGCATGCTTTTCCAGTGTGCAGTAGAGACGCAGAGGTTGAACAAGACATAGCTTCCTGAGGAATATAACACTTATTTGCCCAGATCATGTTCAGTCAGTCCTGCAAACTGCTGACCCTCCTTGATTATGTTAGGTAGTAGTTGTATGTTTCAAGTGATCACAATTAATATTATCCAAAACGATATGGCAAGGCCACTTCCATGCACTTTGAACTATGGCGACTCCGCTGCTGGAGGGAATGCATTGGCTGCCTATCCAGACCAGAATTATCTTCAAGTCTGTGCCTAACCCATCACTCTCAATAGCAATGAATTCAAGTTCCTTAAACAAAACGAGCATTGTCAAAACCAATAGCTCCTCTCTATGTGACCTGTAGGGTTTGCTAATGCTTTTGCTGATGCTTTATAGCGTTGACAAAAAGTAAAATACTTTTTGGCGATGCTGTGCAGCACCAGCAAAAAAACGAAAAGGAATAATGAATCATTGCACGAATAATATGCTTATATGTCATGATACTAGTTCTGCGTCATTTACTAGGCACATGTAAGTGTAATGACATGCGGGTGCATGCATCACCATCTAAGGGTGCGCCTACTGATTGGCATGGGTACAATTTTCTTTTCTTCATTTTTTTATTTCCGATCCAAGATTGCAGACAACACTTAGTGGCAAATAAAAAATAATAGTTTTACCCTTGGGGAAGGTGTATTGTGTGTTTTTTTTATTTATTCAAAGCAGAGCAACCCGGCAGCAAATGGCAGCTTCAGGCTCTCAAAAAAGAAAATGTGTGTTTGTGTATGTATATGTGTGTGTGTGTGTGTGTGTGTGTGTGTGTGTGTGTGTGTGTGTGTGTGTGTGTGTGTGTGTGTGTGTGTGTGTGTGTGTGTGTGTGTGTGTGTGTGTGTGTGTGTGTGTGTGTGTGTGTGTGTGTGTGTGTGTGTGTGTGTGTGTGTGTGTGTGTGTGTGTGTGTGTGTGTGTGTGTGTGTGTGTGTGTGTGTGTGTGTGTGTGTGTGTGTGTTTTTTTTTTTATGACCACAAGGATTGGGGTGCAATAAAGGAGCAGGTGGGAGTGAAGCAAAGGGGAGTGTGTGGGGGGGAGGGGGATCAGTTGTGTGGGGGGGAGAGTAATTAAATAATATAAATAAAGCCAAGTAGGAGGAAACTGATGTGATATGGTAGCAAAACTGAGCATGTTTTTGAATAAAAAGTAGTACATGAAGGAGAAAGCCAGTTGGGCAGAAGACACAACATGGAGCGCTTGGGACGGAGTTAGAAGATTTGGTTAGGATGAAGCAGCACACGAGGGGGACATCCTGAAAATACATGCACTTGTATAGTGTGATTAAAGAAATAAATACTTTCCTAAATATGAGCAGTAGAATGGATACAAGTCGGCCAATAAAGGATGGTAAAAAGGCTGTGCTGTATTGTTAGACAAACAGAAGAAGAGGACAGTAAGCTATTAAATAAGAAACAAGCAAATGAGTAACAGTAGAGCGAAGAAGTGGTAATCACTGGGCAGGCTCGAAGCCCACTGCTTTTGGTATGGTCCAGAGTAGACTTTCCCTATAGACGTATCCACAGGATGAGGTTGTGGCTCGGGCGAGTATCTTAGCATTGAAAAACACTTTCATTTTCCCTCTATCCCACATCTGAACTCTCTAGTCAAGAGGAAGTTGAAGACATGGCTACCATTAGTTTCACTCTTTGATCACTCTGTTTAGTCAGCTGTAACCAGTGCTTAGAAGCCTTATGGGTTCAATCTGCACTCTTTAAGCGATATAAATATGCAATACTAATAACATTATTGAACAATCGGGCAGCTCAATTGTGCATTGGGTAAGGCACTAGTAAAAGAAAGTTAAAGCACCTCTACCCCGTCCTATAGGTAACGTCATCCAGAGGGCATTGCACTATGTCTTAATATGTTATAGTAAAGGCATGAATCATTTTTTTTCTGGTCATCTTATAGAAGTAGATCCACTTTCCAACACACATAAATGTAATCGAACACCATCTTAACTGCATGCTAAGTCTAAGGTCTGATTGCACCTAAAAGGCGGGAGCAGGCACGCCCCTTTGCTCACAGTAATGGTGCAATGGTGTTGTAATGATTCTGTCCCATCTCTAGCTTTGATTCCAGATAGAACGACAAATAAAGATACTGTCTGCTGAGTAGATCATCATTTGGAGTAATGTTTACTCTGGAAAAGATATCTTGAGGATAGAAAATGATGTATTGGTCAATATTTCTCCAGCGGTACAACCTATTCTCCATGCATTTGGAGTTAACACTTTATTTCAAGTCGAGGATCACATCGGAAAGGCATAAAATGACCAATGTGGCAGTTATTGGAACCTATTATTACAATGACCTATACAGTCCTAATTGGTCGGAGATCCAAGTCATGAGCTGTTCCAGTTATTCCAGCTGTACGCTAAAGGCGAGGTGGCAGACCAGGCATAAACACTTAAATGAACAGATTTGTCTACGGCTCAATGCTTATATAAAAGAAACTCCTGAGGACCCCTGCTCTGATGCCATCACAACATGGCCACACGAAAGTGCCTGCAAAAATATGGAGGCTAGCGCAGATCATGTTTTCTGAAATCTCAAACAGAGCTATAAAGTTTTTTTGCCATACCTAGCCAAGTGTAATAGATGTTTTTTGTGACAAAGACCACATTAACAGAATTTAGTTCCCACCTCTGAAAGTGTGCTTGGTAACAATCAAAATAGGAACTATGGCAAAAAACAATATTTTATGGACTTTATGCCCTATCAGTGAAAGGCGTCTTGAAATATCAAGGGGTACTAATTAGGGGGTAAACATGATTTTCAATGTGCAGTACTAACTTGTACTTCTTGACATGTTCATTAGTATGGAGTCTCAGTGAAACAAGGGTGACAAATGAGTCTCTTTGGCTTCCATCAATTGACCGAAATCCATTATGACGTAGCCCTGAAGCATTGCTTTGATAACTTGCAGTTAAGTAATTTATCACTAGTCAATATTAACCACAAATGGAACAATAGAATGCATTTTTCTTTTGTTTTTAGTGTTGGAACCATTCAGCCTCCTTCTATAAGACCACTCAGTGAGTCTCAAAATCGATTACTGGGGACCGAAAGCCAGTGGATTGATGGCGGATTAGAAGAAGAAAACGCTACTACAGGTACATGTATGCTAATACAGGTATTGAGTATGCTTCGGGTGTGCTATTGTTGAGGACTTCCAAATGTTTATTATTTCACGATACTCAGATGGTTATGACATCTAGTTCAGTAGTACTAGATCCATTTAAGTAAAATATGGCAACCTTCCATTTCAAGAAGGCCTCTGTAGTTGAACCTTAGGGATTTTCAAAAAATTTCCACTGTGATGTTTCCTTCTTTTGATGCTAATTCCGTCCCCTTGAAGGCCTGAACAACCAATATTGTTCTCACTTGCATGCCTTTATACTAGCAACTGTAATGAGAAAATTGAAGCTGGTCACACTGCACTCATGGAGCATGTAGGAACATATAGAAGAAAGGTGAACAATAGCGTATATTGGAAGGAGTATAAGGATGCAAAGAATAACCATATTGGGTGCAAATGATTATTCTTACCTACCTTTCAGCTCCTTCCAAGTGCACACTGTCAGTCACTGATGCCTTCCATATTGCATTCAGACCTAAGCAATCTAATCAACATTGTACATGCTGATCACTAGTTCAGACGGACCAAAGTCCTGGATAGTCTCACACTCTACACACCTTCAACAGAGCCTCCAATAAATCCAAAGCGCTCTTCAATGAAGTCAAACATTGTGTTAATCTCCTGTCGGACACTCCTGTCCAACATTCATTTTATAGGTACAGTATTTTCAATCGCTGCATCACTGAGAACAGAAACACAATCTAACCCATATCAACACCAGATTTCCACTGTGCCTGCAATTCCCACTTAAACCCCCTCCAAATGAACAGCCTTGAACCTCCAGTGACATAATGACCTCAATGACATCCTCAACTCACTGAAGACCAGTAAACCACTACGCACTGATTCACATTCTGGAAACCTGCATGGGCTTCTCTGTCTCTGACCTACAGTGGTTTACCTCCATGCTTAGTTTGTAAAAGAATGAGTGTCTGTGCCCAAAGCTCTGCTCAGAAGCCCGTGGCTGGTGACAATACATTTTGGCATGTCGAATACCAAGGCTGCGTAGTCCTGAATCCACCTCTTGCCTATGTAATCCAGTACCAGACAATCTCTGCCCCTTTCTCTCACTCTTGCAGGGGGTATTGGACCCCGGATGATATCCTGGCTTTTACAAGTCCATACTGGAACACACTGCAGTGTCACTACAAACCCTGAGGGATACCTGGGAAGTGATCGCTGGCCGAGCCTTTAATGAAAAAGAATGGCAGAGGGCTCTAGAATATCCAAATGTGTCGCGCAATGTCTGTTTCAGATATATTCAATTCAGTATACTCCAGAGGGCATACTTCACCCCTCATAAATTAAGACTGATCTATACAGGAACCTCTGCAACCTGCCCCAGATGTAGGACTGATGATGCAAACTTCCAGCATATGGTTTGGTAGTGCCCAGTGCTGAAAGACTATTTGCAGGCCATTATCGATAATATTGAATTCACAGTGGGAAGGAAAGACGTAGAACATTGAGATTAGGATAACACAAATGACCAAAGGGAAATGAAGTAGCGACTAAATTTGTGGACGTGCGTTGTTGCCTAAACAAGCTATTACGATGAAATGGAAGGCATCCACGCCTCCCACAACTGGTAAAAGACGAGCTGATGAAACCGATTGCAGGACATTTGGAGCGGTTAATACCAATGTTTAAAGAGGGCTGGAGTAATAGTGATAGGCCACCTTGAGGCATTGGCAATGCAGCTCACTGGGAAATGTAAAACTGTCAATCAAATCAGCATCTAGAGAGGAATAACCTTATGGGTAAAATACCCATCTGCATTGTAATTGTATGTAAAGACCTACCTCCATGGTACTGCTAGAAGCACAATATGACTGTGCTAAGCCTGTGAAACCTCTAGGATGAAGGAGGACACTGCCCACGAAGATGGACTCGTGATCGAATCTGTCACACAGTGCCAGCACGAAAATGTGACTTTGCTGGACAATCCATAGCATTACTCTCCAGGGCGGAAAGGGTGGGGAAGTGGGCGGAGGAGTGTAGAATAGTTTTAGTATTGATAATACGATGTAATTTATCCATTGGCTACGTTGCACTATATGCATGGCAAAACATGTGTTGACTGTGTTAACCTGCACTTGTACTGAATGGACCAATGAAAATGGTAATAAAAGTTGATATAAATCTCCCTCTTGAAGGTTCCTACTTTCTCCCTTTTTGATCGTTTTACAATCTTTCTATTCCAAGTCTTTCCTCATTGTTTTCCTTCTCTTGTTCTCGATAAATGTCTGATGCAGAAAAGAGTGCCAGACCTCAAACATGTGTGGTGGCCCCCGCCAGCAATCACCAGCACAAATTAAGTATTAGTTTACCTTCTATCTCACTAGTGACCCTAGGATTCTATGTTGACCCCTCGATTGTCTTCAACCTCTACATGGAACCGCTTGTAACCTTGCTTATCGACAACACTATCAAAATCCATCAATGCACTGACGCACAACTCGATCTGCAAATCTCAATTGCTGATAATATTCAGCATCTTGCCTCAGTCTTATTTATAACTGGATGTCCAATGCCTTTCTAATACTCAACCTTACTAAGACTGAATTCCTCCTGTATTTGACAACAGTCAAAAATCACCACCAATTCAAATCTGAGTCTTTGAAATGAATCTGGACTGCTCTCCCATTCTCCCAACTGACACTCCCAATTAACAAATAATGCAAAAATCAGTTGTATTTTACCTAAACCCCGACCTCTCCATTGTGCAAGCAGATGTGGGTTAAGCACCCTACCCCCAAGTCCCTCTTAAGTTTACATAAGTATCAATCTATGCCCAACGTTTTTGTCAAACGTGTGAGGCGAGTTGTTTCGCTGTCCTAGAGTAGTGTTTTTATCTAGAGGAGGTTTGGTCTATACTTTCAGTGGGGCACCCCTCTTGTGATTGTCTTTCCTTTTATGACAGCGTTATCCCAGTTGTACTGCCCCTTCTTTTTCTTTTTGGGACCTCTCCGAGGTGTCCCTTCTTAAATGGAACTTTGATTCAGAGTACATGTCTTCTTCAATTCTTCTCTGTCTCGGTCTTAGCGGGCAGCATTGTAAAAGCTGGCGCTTGTGATTTTACTTATATTGTGTTGACCAGAAAAGGGGTGCAATTAGTGGTTCTTAGTGTTCTATCCATGTTCTTATCTTTTATTTTTGTTCACAATGAAGTACATCTAGTTTGGGATGTTTAGGTTCTTCATACGCACCTTCATATATGGGTGACTCATGACCAGGGCTAAATAGTGATGATCTGGATAAATCTGCTTTCTCCTAGTAAGAGGAATTGATCTCGGCTGCACTCTGCCTTTATGATATGGTGGTGTATGGTAGTAACAGTAATTTTGTTTTATGTCAAAGAGGAGGTGTTTATGTGGGCTAGGCTACCAATTATGGTATGCTTCATGTCATCTTTGAAACAACAGGGTTTTCTTTGTTACGGCTCACTTGTTTGTTTTCTCTTCGCATTTAGCAAGCCTCTGTAGAGTATTTTGTTCTTGTTTTCTGATGGGTTTATGATTTGGATGCTTATACATTTGACTTTGACTGCTCTACTTTATCTCTAAATATTGTCTGGTCTTCACAACTGATCTGTTTCAAAATACAGCTTTTATCTATGGATCCACCCTTTGTTTCATTCTGTCTCATGTGTTAGGGTTCCTAACACTTTTCCTTTCCATACTATTTCAGTTTCTGTATTCTACCAAAGAGGGGAAAGGAGAAGAGCTGCAGTGCCTGTTTATTTTTTTTTAATGGGATTATGAGTTTTGCTCTGGCTTGCTGATCTTTGTTGGATAAGCAGCCCCCTAGAAGGATGGGGCGGCTCAAAAACAGACTGTTGTCCTGCTGCATTGTTAAAAAAATATATCTACATTTAGTGTTCTTGGAGATGTTTTGCCCACAGTGCCAGAGCCCTGTCAATTTCTTTGGCAGTGTCCAGGAGTGTTACTAGCTGTGATGGGGGTTGGACGGTAACTAGGGATCAGTTATGGTGGCACTTTGCTGGAACTATGTGTAGATGTCTCTTGATTCTATTCTCTCTTCAAATCCACCTCCAGTGGTGTACTGTTTTGATTTTGAGTCATGGGATGAGAACTCTGCAGATAGACATATACATCCGAATAATACTGTTCTTACCTTGGTAACAGCCTTTCTGTTGAATACCCTACTTGCAGATTCTTCACCGATCTGCCCACCTTCCTGTTCCAAAGAATAGTCTTGCATGTCAATAATGTTCCAAGTTAGTTTTCTCCCCTGCCTTTCTGCCACTGTCTGGTCTTTGCCGCTAAAGGCTTGGAAAAAAAGATGGGAATTGACATCAGAATGTCATGGCTGCGCTAGATACAGCTCATGATGTCACATCCAGTGAGGCAGGGAAGTCGATGTGGAGCCGTGGCACTGCTTACTTTAGCAGAGCTATTTCAACTTTTCCAGCTCTAGTCTGGCGCTTGGAGGAGATTTAAGAGGTGAGGAATCTGCAGGTAGATAGTGCATCCACCAGAAATATTATTACCAAAGGTAAGTAACTTATTTATCACTAAATCTGGTATTGCTACAGAAAGAGTAAGTATACATTCAACAGGCTATAAGCTAGCAAATTAACAACTTGGACAGGAGAGCATTCCAGACGGAAAGCCTGTCTTTCTTTGGTAATGTACCTCTAAAGGATGTAATCAGCCACTTGGAAAGCTATCCATGCTTTTACATAAAAGCATGGCATGGGTATCGATGCACGACAGGAAGCAGTATTGATGTATACCCAAGCGCAGCTTGTGAATCTAAGGAACTTCTTCTAGAAAAGCAAAAATGTTACGTAAAACAGTGGTTTTGCAGTTTGTTGAACATAGATTCAGATGCAAACAACCAAACCTCACCATGGGGTTGAAGGATAGCAAAGAAACTTAAATGATTTACTGTATATATAGTTATGCTCATCTCTCGCATACAATGCATAAGGAGAAATTAAAATCTGGTGATGGGGCTGAGATGTAGGGTGTTTTAGGCTACAGGTCCAATGTTTCATTTTACTTCTTGTGGACATTCATAATTGTGAGAAAAATACAGCACTGCAACCCCAGCAACTAGGTGGAACATTTATAATTGGCATATAAACCTATAATAGATGCAGTCTGCAAAAGTTGTAGCAAGCAGTTAGCTGTGTAACAATACAATGAACTCAAAAAGGGTCTTTGTATAGTTCTCCAGTTCTGTACATCATGTGTCTTTGTGCTACATTGCATTTCAGATGAAAGAAAACAGGTCATAGTGTCAATGGAAAGTTGATCGTCCTCATAGATGACCTATCATCTCAACTGAAGACAAGGTGAGTTCACAAGTATGTTCATACCTCGCTTGCAGTGTGCCAAGTTTTACCTTTCTTAATGTAAATCTGTTTAATGAAGTCCTGCATTTATAATTGTCAGGCATCGTTTTCTCCAGTAGTCCCATGCTCCAGCCATTGCATAAAATTTAATTCTCAAAAAGCAACAGCCGTAAAAGTAGAGTATGCAATTTAAAGATATTAAAGGGAGTCTATGATGCCAAATGGCAAACATGTTTTGGTACAGCTCATAAATTCATCATAACTCCTAAAGGTAGCATTTAAAAAATTGGTCATAAAGTGCATCTTTGGAGATGAAGAATTCAAAAACAGTAATTTGCAGTAACCTTTCATACTGCGTTTGCTAGCTCAACTCCATGGAGGTCAGTACATGTAGAGACTGGTGGTTGATGGTAACAGTATACAGTGAGAGCCATAGACTTTGTTTACTTGTACACTGAGAAAAGAGGCAACTGACCATCTCCATGTAAAATATGTTCAGTCCTCCATGATTTTGTGTGTTTGGTCCAAAATGTGGTGTGCTTAGCGTCCATGAGCAGTGCAGTTTAAAAGGTGTCCTCAGCAAAGACTTTGCTTACAGCACACAGCCTTATCATACCAGTCTCGGGTATGATAAGGCCATTCATTCTCTGCTGTCTTTTGTAGCAACCCTTGGAGCAGTGCCTTAGAGAACCCATAGACTTTTCAACCTTTTCTGGGTTTTGGCTGCTTTGTACTTTTAACGCAGAGCCCTTACTGAACACACAACATGACCTAAACTGATTGGAAAGCCCAGGTGGTCTGCCTGGAGGCAGCTGACCTTTCACTACAGGGCTCTGATCTGCAGTAGGCTCGATCCACATACTAAGGTCATTTGGGAGCATCCTCTGGTTATGCTATCCTGGGGACCACCCAGAAACCACAGAGACCACACTCAAAGTCTGCAATGCCTCCCTAGAAACCCACATTTTACTGGCCAGATTTTAATGCCCTTCTGCTCCTTGGAGAACGCGCCGAAAACACTCAATAAAGATACACTGCACATTGGTTAGTTAGATTCGTGATTTTTCTTTTTTTGTTTTCCTTAGCCTAGCAGTGCCAACAGATTGGCCCAAGCTTTCTGCCAATACACCTAGTTTTTGAAAAATACTGACCCCATAAGCCACCAAGTTGTATTGCTGTGACTGTGTAGAAAAGCTCTGTTGTACCAGCTTAGAGGGAATTGTTACAATGAACAGGACTGTGGAAACTGCTGTTTTCTTGAACATTTAGACAGTTGAAGACCTTTGGTGGAACTACTACTACTGCTGCTGTGACATGTCCCAGAAGAAAGGAAAGCTGTACTGCTTTGCAATTAGAGTGCAGCTGACCCTTGACCAGGGTAACGGAGAGGAAGGTCCGGCTGGCTGCAGTATGCATTGTAGTCTATTCTAAAAGGTGAGGGGTGATGAGTACCTTGCTGCCCGTATGATCAGAAATCCCTAAAAACCTCTGTTTTGTAAGAGGCTCAGTAGACCTGTGGGAGACTTTCTATGACAGAGTGTTGTGGGCCTGTATTTTCCTGACCTGCGTGGTACCATTCATGCACTTTGTAAGACCCTGTAATCGTATCATTTAGGACCTGGACTCCAAATCCAGCCTGCAAAAAATATAAATTACGCAAATAAAATTCCAGTGTTTTGTGTTAAACAAAATTAGACATTTTTTTATTACACAATTTCGCATACTTTTCAGTTATGTGATATAGTATCATCCGGAATAAATTAGTTTGAGGCACTTTCAGCTAACACCAGTCTTCTGCTGGTATCTTGCTTGATATTTTAACTTAAAGCAAGCGCTTGTGTAAACAGTGATGCAAGCTGCCAGTAAACCACATTTCATCCTAATAGTGTACTTTTGTTTAACATCACAAAGTATCCATAACATTTTTAAAAATTTGATTGAAAAAAATGCAATTTCACACACCCCTATTGAATATCTTAGGCCAGTGTCCTATTAATGGAACTGGTTGCTTTAATTCCAGAACTATCTGAACAATCTTTCAGCTCCTCTTGTTCCAGAGTTATTATATTTTGTATGCTTAGTTGGAATCCAACCCTAAATCCAAATTCTCCTGTTGCTCCTGCCACTGGGTGGATCTAATGGATGTCAGGAGTGCCCGGCTACCCAAAATTGTTGAATACAACCAGCCATTCACAGACCCCTAAAGTTTGACACTGTCATGAGATGTGCTGAACCAGCACATTACCTTCTGCATACACTAAAACAGGGTCGGTGTGGACTTTATCCAATTTTGGGTAAAAGTCTAGCATGATAAGACTCATTTTATTCTATCATTTCCCAACATTCCCAAAATGTCATGCTGGTGATAATCTTATGCTAGTGATGTTCTGGAGAGGCCAACGTATTGAAAGGTTTCAGAAACTCCCAATGCAGCCATTTAATTGTAATGTTGTACTAGATCTGGATGCCTCCTAATGCCTGAAGAGATGTGTGTAAATAGTTTTTTTTTTTTATTAAAGGAATGCCCTCTATGGGAGTTTGATGATTCAAACATTTTAAATCTTGTTTTGTTCACATTTAGCATTAAAAGGCAGTAGCATATTTTCAAATATGTGTTTGTGTAGTACCTTCTCAACATCGTTCTACAGTAAAACATGTTTACAAAACATCCAACAAATTTGGACTTGTGACAAATGTTTTATACCTGCTCAGTGCAAGGAAAACTCTCTTGAAAAGAATCACCATTATGTCTGGTAAATCGCTTTTACACATATACAGACACATATATACATTGTTTATCTAAGGATTTTAATTTCCACAGTACAATATATTTTTCAGTCTTGGTGAAACACAGGATTGTCAACATGTTTGAAACTCTAAAATTAATACGTTGGCGGTCTTTATCAGGACAAAACAATCAAAAGTTGCATAAAATTGTGAAAATTCAGCTAGTAATTGTTGTGGTGGGTAACTAAGTGATCCTGTCCCCAATTTTGCTTTGAAGCATCGCTCAAAGTGGAGATCTAATGTACTAAAAAGCGCAAAGCATAAAATATCCTAAATTCTGGGAACCCATTTTTGAGGTTTGAATAATATTCTATAATGACACCCAGATTGTGATTTAAGGGTAGATCGTAAGTTACATAACATACTGATTCTTATAATTTTATTGCATTGAGAGGAGACTTCCTGGTCAGGTTTGTGTCTTGTGTAATGAAGTGTTTCATTGCTAGATTCTCAGGGGGAGCGGGGGTAGAATACTTGTTTGGACATGTCATTTGACACCAGTCATTACACCTCTCATTCCATTCATAGGAATGTGTCATCTTGCTGTACCATGTATTATCTATATGCTAGCAATGCCAATATACATCAACTAGTAATAAATTATCTGACTTGTTGAGTTTTACTTCCAAAGTCTTCATTATATGTATTAATTTATCAACTGAATGCAGCAGTTAAAGTTTCGACCCGGAATGTTGTACAATAGGAAATGCACACAGTAGCTAGGACATTAAGCAGAATAGGTGATGTACATATAGCAGTTTTCCATATTGTGTGAGGGAGTCGGGAAGGCTGTATAGAAGCAATGGTGAAACTAAATCATGCAGCATATATAGTTTGTTTCCTGTAGTGTGCTTCTATACAAATTACCAATTTTATATTGCCCTGCTGGTGCTAAGCAGTGTTTATTTTTTCTTGCCCTTCTCAGTGACAGATGTCGGTGATGAACATACTTCATTCACATTTCTACATGGCTGTTGTTGTTTCTCAAAGCATGTTGCCTTTCTCAGAAGTAGAAACTGGGGGTTGAGGGAAGACATTTGTCATCTAAAGGCATTGTCCTTTCAAAACTAGTGGACACAAATTTACAAATAATGGTGACTGTAACAAAGAGAAACTTGTCCAAAGAAGAGCAGTGCCCTTTATTCGATACCTAGTACTTCTGTTCTTCACATGAACCTCTCAGAACCCACAAACGTTTGGTCAAGGTAAGAGATGTTGTGTTCATTTGGGGATATGAAGTGTCAAACTCGTTGAGAGGAGTCCTCCATCATGCACATTTCTGTTAGAAACAACAGGACAAGATTATAGGTTATGATCATGTCTTCAATTTTAAATCATGGTTTAGCTGGCAGAAGATAGTTGAAGAAGGAATAAACAGTGTTTATAGTTGTGGACTATGTAATTAGACTCTTCAGTTAGATAATTTGGACATATATTTTGTTGGTGAAGACCAACTTGTTTTTCCGATACCCGAGATGATGGGAACTTCAGATGGAACTGAGGTGGGACTTAGCTCCACTTATGCTATAAGTTAAAAGCTGTTCTTGTTGCTTTGCAGGCCCTTATATTATTTTGAGGTGCAGCCTGAAAAAGAGGAGAAACAGGAAAAAATGGTTGGGAGTGATCTTAATTCACTGTGAAGAGTCAGAAGTGAGTTGAGATCAGGAGTCGTGCGAGTCCAGGTCTTAGGATCGACCGGGCTGTGGGACACATCATTTGAATAAATTTAAAATAATAAAAGGCATGACTGATTGCGGCAAGTGGCTTTCAAAGTAGCCACTTGGCACATGTATAATTTTCTTTGTTGGTGAGAACAGCAGGTACACTTTTTTCCATAATAATCTTTCTAGGTTGCATGGTGTCACTGGATATAGTATGCAGGCCCTTCCCCTTTCTACGAGGTGCAAGGTCAGAATGTATTGGGATAATCATTACAACAAATCACACAGAAGCCAGGATACTTGTGTTCATGGATAAAATACAGTCAGAGTGGAGTTCAGATAAAGTGAAAAACCTTTTTGGTTAGCGAAAGGGTCTATAAAAATCAAGATAAGGCATACAATTCTGTACCTATAATCCTAAATGCATTTTTCTTTCAGAGGATGCTTTATCTAACTGCTTAAAACATTTTGCATGTTATGAAGTTAACATAGTGGAAAGGGAGTGTATTGCTGGCTAAAGCAGTCCAAATAAATACAGATACGTCCCCCCTGCAAGGTAAGTGGAGGGGCCCCCTCCGGTTCAATCTGGAGCTCTCTGGTCAGGGTACTGTGCTGAAGGGGCCCCTGGTGCTTGGAGGCTGCGGGGGCCTGTGTTACGCCACTGATACTCCTAGCATGGTTGGGATTGCATCTGGTGCAGACCAACACTCGGCGCTGAAGAATTTTGGGGAGTTGTAGCATTTAGGATTATCTGGGGTAAGTTCAGTTGTATGCCATATGTAGTGGAGTTATGATGAAAGTTAAAAAAATATATATATTCTACTATATGACCCGTTTCCTCAGCATTCATTTGTCTGGGGCACTGCTAAGGAGGAAGCTCCCAGGGAAGGACAAGGCGATAATTGCATTTCCCTTTTGTTGTGGATTTTTCTGGCTGTTTTGAAATATCAACAGATCATTGTGTTTCACTCCTCTGCTCCACAGAGAACTGGAACATAGAAAGTCTCTGGGTACTTGAACCTTTGAGAAGAAATACTATCTCGGAGCTCATGCAGTGTTTCCCACATGGGCTTTTTCCAATCATCCTACTCTTACATTTTATGGGATGGGAGGGGACAGGCCAGTCTATGGGTTGCTAGATGCATGACCTGCTACAGGTAGACCCAGTGTAAAAAGATGGCAGGGTGCAAGAGCTAGGGGGTGCATTTTCAGAGAACGTTTTTAACCTATCTCTGTTAAATAAAATAAATAAAATGAATAGTTTTGGACAAGACATGCAATACAGACCTAACCATTTTGCAAAAATAATTAAAGTGGTTGATCACTCGTACTACAGAGGTACTGTGATAAAAAGTTTAACAATCACTCTAAAAATAAAAATTGTCAGTGCCTGCTTGGCAAATCGGCACACAATTTCAACAGTGTACTATTTTCAGGCTTGATGGGTTGCTATGATCCAGCCTTGAAAGTGTCCTTTTCCCTATTTGAACTCCAGCCCTCTGTTTGGTGCCTGCAACTATCCAAACCACTTGCTCCTGTGACTCATAGCAGCCTCCTGTGAATTGTTTCCCGGCTACAATAACAATTATCCTGTTAAATGTGTCAAAGTGCATACGCATAGATGGATACTTATCTGGCACGCCTGGAGGTGATGGTTGGCAACTGTACCTCAAAGCAGGAACTAAGAAGTACAGCGGAAGAAGAAGAAACTATAGGCTCATATCTCCTCTGTTGCGCTGCATTAAGAATCTGGCACTCTTTGTTGAGGGTGAACAACCCTGGTGGTTCATGTGCATGCAACTGCAATGCGGCAGGCACATTGAGGTAGCAGTCTGAGGAGAGTAGTGGGAGAGATAGAGTAATGGGAAATTGAATAGGTAGCATGCTGGCAATAATATTTGCACTAAAACAGGGCTTTATATACCAGGGCTCAAAGCAAGTTGTTACATGACCATGTTGCTTCATACTCCTGTCTCAATTTCAGATCCACCAGTTACTAAAACGTGAATTAATCAATGAAGATTACATGGTGTGATACTAAATAAATGTGTTCAGGCACTCTCTCAATTTTCTGGAGTGGATTAGTCATTCTTGTACTCCATTATATCCACTGTTGTCACCTTGCATCCCAGGTTAATACAAGCACCTATCACACCAGACCAATCATATTTGTTCATCATAACAAATGCATTTCATTTTTCTACAAAAACCAGCCTCCTATTCTGATCTTGTCCAAACACCAGTTATGTATATGCAAATTGTAAAGTCACATCAAGTAACCATACACTGAAATATCAGATGCCCTCTCAAAAGGACACACCATCCTTTCCAATCTTTACTGTATATGTGCCCACTCATGAACACCAGCAGCAACCTGAGAACAGACATCATCTTTTTGTCTGTAAAGTGTCTAACACTGTCCCTGCTTCTTCTGTCAGGGGAAGACCTTCCTGTCACTAATAATCAGTTTTTCCTTATCCATCGTACCACAATAAGCATCTTTTTAATCTACCTCAACCAAGTAAATATAGCACTGTTTCCACCTGTTGGACTCAGTGCAACCCTTCCTGTGCCCACTGCCCTCGCACTGGAGCCACAAATCTGCCTTGCCACCACTCTCATTTCACCTGTGCTTCAACGGATTTTTACATTTCTCTTGCCCTGTTTCACGGCAATTTGCATTGCTATGGCCACTCAACAGGAACATTGATGAGCGTTATTTGGTCAAGGTTCATGCTATTCAAGGTTTTGCAGCCTGTTAAGTGGTGCAGATTGTAATTGCCATATGGAAACTTTTCTTCTGTTCATGCCTCCTGTTTTATGTTCTATGGTCTGAATAAAGTTCACCTTCTGAGTTGGTATTTGACCCAATACTGTATCTCAAGGACGATCAGCAATATGATCATTAATATGTTTTTGTTTGTTGAATCACACCCTAGGTTTGCTTGCTGGCTGCTAGATTACAACATAATGAGTTATCAGTTTGACTGTTCGTTAATGTTGATGATGTATAACAACAGCAAAGAATATGGACCCTAAATACTCATAGCACAATATCCTGAATTGTAAACTGAGTGCTCCCCGATAATATAGGAATGGGGCATGACGGGTGCACACAGACTTGAGAGGTTGCCCAAGTATGAGTGGACGTAAGGCATGAGCGGTCGACCTCGAAACTGGGGAACTGGGTTAGAGTCTTGACAGGGACGCTCACCATCCTGTGATTCTGGGCAAATCACTTAATCTCCTCATGCCCAACGGAAAAAAAAGGAATGTGTCCATCTGTAACTCAACTGGTGCTCATGTAAAGCGCTCTGATATCTGTTTTGTTTGCAGGCTTTAAACTGTAGTGTTTGAGAACCTATGGATTTCTAACCCATGGATTTAGATAGTTGCTTTACAGTTTGGCGATCTCACTAACTCGTCCAAGACTTAATTGAGAATGGACTCTGGGTGTTCAGCCTTATTGAATATATCTCTGCTGTTTCCTCTTCCTACCTCTTCATTCTTCTTAGGAGACTTCTGAATGAGGTTGTCTCGGCAACACAGAAATGGGTCATTCATATTATTTTACAATAATTCAGGAAGTGATCTAAAATACACCGAATATTTCTCTTCCTTATCCTTGCTTTCTTTTTTGAGTTTAATAAAGTTCTATTAATTGTTTCATAAAATTAGCTTCAGATATTGTGTCCTCTTCACACAAAAAAGTAAAAGTAGGGATGTATATTCACATCTCTGTCTGAGCATACTTTTATGTTTTTTTATGTTTTCAAACATTCCCAGAAGTATGCCTGAACACTTGCACTAGGTGCAGATTTCCAGACTTACCTATGTGAAAGTCATGAGACCTCTCCTGTGGGAGTCCTACTTCCCCTACGTGGAATTCTGTATGGCACAGACTTGGGGGTAATAGAGTCCCATGTACAAACATATAAACGTTTGGAGGGGGGTGTTAAGGAGGGATGTTATTTTTCCTTATGGAGAAAGCCTTAACGCTACTCCCCTCCCCCCCCCCCACCACCATCACCCTTACCATCTTGAAAGGGGAGTTATTCCAGCCCTTTTTCAGGGTGGCTTTCTAACCATTTTCATGGTGGGAAGGGTCAGATGAGAGCTTTAGAATGGCCACTGTCATACATGTTTGTCCCTGTCCTACCTTCAACCCCAAAACTCATTACACCCCATCCCCCTTCCCTCCTCATTCTTCCCCATCCTCCCACAACCCTGCCCCATTCCACCCATTCCCCTCGAGTGGGAATTAAGGCTGCAGATTTGTCTTTATTCTGTAGAGGTAAATCCATTAGCGCCTGCCAGGAAATCATGGTAAATGGAGGTATGATTGGCCATAAACAAAATTACCTTTCTGTATAGGGTCTTTATATCATTAATTGTGATTTATGTAGATTATTAAAAGAAAGATTTTGACTTTTAAAGAGTGTTAAATGTTTAGTGCCTTTTCATCAAAAAAGAAGTTAGGAGTTTCATCCTGTATGAAAACAGAGTCCTTCATTTTGAGTGTGCTGTAAATTCCTATCCCTCCTGTAACAGGCTGTATTAGGAATGACAAGTATTGTGGAAGAGATCAACTCCTGGCTCTGTTCACTTGGAAAATAAAATGTGCAGGTGAAAAAAGAACCAATAATGAAAAAAAACATGCCGGAATCTGTGTCGGAACACCTTGTTACAGATTTAGGAGTGCAAAATTTATGATGGGCCAGTACTTCCACACACTGCAAGTGCCAATTCCTTGGATATCAATGCTGCTGCAGATGCAGGTGTTTTGCTCATCTTGTGATCGAGCACTGATAGGAAAAATACATTCTCAGCTGCTAAATGAAGGGTCAGACACCAAGACCTCTGCCATCCGAAACGTTATAGAAGAGGAAACAAAAAATCCACCTTGAATTCTCAAGACTCTAGTAAATATAATTGCACCTTATACTTATCATCAAATGATTGGCCCACCAAGCTGAACTGTAATATTTGACTAATCTGACAAACTTTACCTCTGTTTCTGTCACATAAGAATAGTCCAAACCCATATACTTTTTAGTAACTGCTTGTTTATAATTTATTTTTGTTGTCTTGATTAAAGTTAATGTTAGTAATTGCCTCAATTGTTGAGTTAACTAGTATTGGCAAAGCCAATATATTTCGCCTGTGTGAGATCTATTGGATTTGTTGATGTTTTTAAAACATGTTGCACAGCTGTGCAACCTGCTGTGCAACATGGAGGTAAGACAATGGAAAAAAGCGATATGATGCGTTGAGCGATGACCGCGTTATTGCACTTTTTTTTATTTACTTTAAGCCGTGTTGCACAGCAACTCAAGCTGCTGTGCAGCATGGCTTAAAGTAAAGAGAAAATAGCGATATGATGCAGCCAGAGTTGACCCCTTGTTAGATTTTTTTTTTTATTATTTACAAGAGATTTCGCAGGCGACACCTAAAAATAGTCTTACTTTTAGTACTCCGATTGTTATTCTAACTGAATACTTTGTGTTGTTGATACTCTACATATCTTCTAATTGGGGATCCATTCCAAATGTTTGTTTCCTTCGTTGCTGTTTATTTTAATTGTAGCAAACTTTAACCACCACTCTACTAATTGTTTTTCTAAAGCTTAGCTTCCTTTAATGTACTGTGATTACCCACTCTCATAAAATCGTACTAGTTGGGTTTTAATTCTTCGACTTTAAATTGGTACCTCAATAAAGCGTAAATTATGGCAGACACATAACTTCAACTCCCCAACCTCTTTCGATGAGAAAACAAGTTGCAAAGCATTGTGCATGTCTTCAGTGAGACCTTAAGCCTTAGAGGTTCCAACCTGGCAGGCACTACTGTGAACAATTGGGCTTTTGTGCAGTGTTATTCCAAATTCGGAATACATGAAGCACAACTGTGCATTAATGTGTTTACATGCTGCTGTAAAACCATGTGGTTGGTTAGTTCTCAGCATGTAAAACTGAGACATTTATATAGTATACATTTTATAATATGGGCCACAGTCAATTTCTTTCTGCACTTTTGGGACTTGCATGTAGAAAAAGTTGAGCACTCAGCACAAAACATCAGATTGTGATTGATAAAGGAAGGATCCGTGTATTTTTCTATATGAATGTGTTACAAATTTGAAACGTTTCCTTAATAAGCAGGTTTGTCTATAGTCTGAAGTGAGACATTGCAGGTGTTCCCAGGCTAATAGCCGCAGAGCGGTTTTTGCAAATGAGGAAAATTCCACACCATTGTACCTTTGTTGGTATTCACAAATATTTGCAATGTCTAAGCACATAATTACTAAAATGATAATTAAATTAATATGGCACAAATGGTGGAAGAAATGTGGGAAAGTGACTTCAATTTCTATAAGGCATGTGGGGGAAGAGACGACTTCCCATGAGAAAAGCCTGTCCTCGTAAATAGAAAAAAGGAAAAATCTTTTTTGGTGTGAAATTTCACAAATTTGCTACCATTGTGTGTTTGTGTGTATGTGTATATTCTGGTACATGGGTATTCCTCACACATGGGGTTAGTGAAAACAGGTGTACACCAAAAACGTTAAAAACAGTATCTGTTCTGTCTCTATGATCTAAAAGTTAAGTTTTGCATTCTGTATTTTAGGCTCAATGCATACAAATCAGTGGTTCTTATGTTTTGAGCATGGGAACACCTGCATTTAAATTATTGGTATGTACAAAAGGGTACAAACTGGAAGTTCTTGCATCCCAATTACATTATGTAAAATGTGACTTATCAATGATATTTTTGATAATGTCCAGTTAACCTTCGTTTCTAATCTTTAAAAAAAACTACCTAGTCCAATTCCAGTTGATTACTCGAATGACTAACATTTGATTTTTTTTTTCATTCAAGGTTCTACAACACAGTTTGGACTTGAATATTTCTTGAACTGGTTCAGCAGGAACTGCTCGGCTAGATGAAATGCTACAAATCTGTCTCAGTGGACGTTGGACGGTGAAAGCATTTTTTTCACTTGCAGTAGCAGATGCTTGCATGGAGAGCAAGCTAACTAATGCCTTAAGACACTTGTTCTCCATTTTTACACCATTATGTACATATTGCTATAAATTAATCATATATAGAAAAATATTTCCCTGTATTGATAAAAGTATGCTAAATCAAGTATTTGAACCTAATTTTGTTTTGTTCACTTTGGGGTTAGATCTGGCAATAACCTCATTTATTGAACTGATAAGAAGAAATGCTTGCACCACTTATTTATCTCAAGATAGAATGATTCACAACCCAAAAAGAAGCATTGTAGCCTCAGCTGTAGATAAGAGATTATGTAAAGAATACGGCATGCAAGGCACCAATTTAGTTGAGTGGTATTCCTTATAATAGAAATGTTAAAACCTATTAAATATTGAAATAAGCCGCTAACAGTTTCTCACTAAAGAATTGATATTGGCTTTTCATACCAATATGACATACCTAGAAACTTTGAGGATGATTAACATGTAATATTCCACCAGATCCTGAGTAAAATAATTGCACTTCCAAAAATGTATATCAAAATGGGCCAGGCCTAATGCAAAAACAGAAGCTGCACCTAGGTTAGGTATTTTGGAATTCTGTTAGTTTTTTTGTTTTTTTACCAACTTTTTACTAAAAGTAACTTTTTATACTAACATGAAAGCACGAATTAGAGGCACTCTATTTACCTGGTGAAATGGAATGTAAACATCCCACCAGACCTTTAATTAAGGAAAAAATGCGCTGTATTTGTAATATACCATGGTCAAGAATCTGAGAGATTAACAGTAGCAGATGCTGCAATAGACTCATGTTAAATGTTTAAATACTTGAATGGACACAGTGTCCCAATCATAAATCTTTTTTTTAATTTGTCATGAAGGAAATACTGCACAGTGCAACAAAATAAGTGATAACTATATGTTCAAAAGTGGCGATACCATTTGATATTTCTCTTGATGTCCTCTCTTTAAATGAGATGTAAGTTTATTGTGGAAAGAACAGTTGCGCCATATACTTTTAAGGGTCCTTGAAGTTAGCAGGAATAAGCAAACGTGTATCTGTATGATGTAAAATGCAAGTGGCTGCAAAATGGCTTCTGTAAAGTATTCAAGACATCTGCTCACAAATCTCTTCAGTATGATTTCTGTCCTCTTAACTAGCAATTGTTTAACAGACTAGCTGACAAGTTAAGGAGTTTGTTACAGGGAAGTCCGTTGGGACAGAATGTTTCTTCATTTGCCATGCAAATATTTACAAAGCAGTCGGTATTTACTACTTTGCATTTTGATATTTTAATTCCATACCAGGCTGACCTCAAGTCACTATATGAAAATTACCATTTAATGTTCTATTCCTGCTGCATTTTAAGGAGATAGTCTTCTTTGTATTCATAATGTTCTTTTATTTTTGGAAACACTCCCCAAGTATGTTCTAATTAAAGTGAGCTATATTTTATGATTGTAGAGCTATATTAGCAAAAATCTGTTATGAAAAAGTATGGCTGGTGAGCAATTAAAGCTCCTTATTTCCAATAATTGCTAACATTTTCTAGTTTTCAGAACAGTCTTCAATTGTTTACATCTTCCTTTTGTTTGTTCACTCTTCTAATGCAAAAGATTCACATAGACTTGCTATAGTTAGCAAAGTACAGTCTTTATAGATTGAATAGACTTGGATGAAGAGTTCGTTGTTCCGTGTTCATTTGAAGATATTACAGTCCCTCTTTGTCATGAATGCTTCTTTAAGGGATCAGATTCTAAAACAGTAGACTAGAATGGTTAAATAACCCGCCCTCTGTGCTTTAAAATGAATCTTATAACCTCAGTGGAGAGGGCAGTAAAACCGCTTCTCATTTAGACAACCCCATCATGGGTTTAAGAGCAGAACTCTTAATAATTGCAAACTCAGTAGTGGTTGTTTATTTAAGCCCAACAAAGTTGTACCCTGGTTTTTAATTATTGTTTTAACCAGATAAATAGTTTACAACAGAGTGTCATACAGGCAAGACTTTTGTCAGTTGAGAATCTTCCCAGTACTCTTTGAAGGGACTCTCACAAATGTTTACATATTAGATTGCTTTTTTTATATCATTTGTAATCCTAAGTATTTGGATGTTTTGGTGGTAGTTTCAAACTTCCTGATCTATCACTCAGGACAAACTTGTCTTTAAGCTGTAACCTCGGGCATGGAACTGTTTCTTCTATGCCACAACAATTTCCCTGGTGTAACCATTCTGGTTTCATCTTCTGTGTCCAGCCCACTAGTTTTGGTGTATTGCTGCATACATTCAGACATTGTTGCAATGACATCTACTTTTTCTGCAATTTCATATTCAATACTTAATTTATTGCTGCTCAGTTGCATCTTGAAGTGTTTTCTTCCCTCTGTAGCATTCCCTCTATCTTTCGTTACCCTTTCAGCTTTCTAGTTCATAAGCAACGTAGTCATGAACTTCTTTTTTTACCAGACTTCCCGATGTCTATGCAGAAATAGATCTGCTCCATTAAAAGTTTAGTTGGGTAATTAGTTGCCCCATTGAAAAAGGGGAGAATCTATCTTGTTTTCGCTCAACATTTTACTCTGGACAGCTGTATCACATGACCTATCCTCCTTAACCTACCTCCACCACAAATCTGACCATGCTTTTTGCCTTCCACCTGTTGGATGTCGGTCAAATGTGTGATCAGCTTTTCTGGTGACTTTGTTAGGAGACGTTTTTTACTCAGAAACCAGACTCTATGTTGCTCCCAGCGTGAGTTCAAGGCATCTGCTTTTCATCCGAGCCCTTACATCAGGCATGTAAAACTTTTGTCATCATACTATTTAACAGATAGCGGAACACATCTTTTTCACCAAGAACCTTTAGTAAAAATCAGGGTTGAAAACCAAGCAGTTCATTCATTTGGTTAGCTTTTTTGTAGGGTACTTTAAGGGAGCGGGCATTTTGGGATTTAGAAGGTAATGGTTGGTGAGAAGTATCACTAATCAACTAAGTTAGCATTCTTGTGAAGTGTACTATGAAGGAACTTTAATCATAGATTTATTTTTGTTTTCCCATTTGACTTTTTACCATTTTTGCTTGGGTATGGACAATCATGTAGCATGATGAGAAAAAAGTGCACTTTATAGGTATGAACATATCTTTAAGTCTAGGCTAGGTTGTAGATTTGCATATTGCTGGCATCTTTATCCTGATGAAGAAAAGAGCAGTCATGTTTGTCTTGATTATCTTCTTTTAGTACATCTTTGTTTAAGATCAAATTGTCAAACAAAACACACGTCCCATTCCTGGCCTTGTCACTTCAGGGACAAAAACATAAGCCTTCATCTGTTTCAGATAAAGGATAAGTATTTCTCAGAACAAATTATAAGCCTCTATGCCTCCCTTCCCTAGCTTAATTTTAACACCAGCTTCCAGCCCTTGTACTTGGAAGTGATGAAGAAAGCAAGAAAAGCAGCTCCTACAAAATGTATTGCTCTATAAATGTAAGTAGCTAAGATTTTGTTCCTCCACCCTGAAAATGAATGAGTTGCCTTGTCATAGTTTTACTTTCAATTTAGTATTTACTAGCAATGTTCCTTCAGCTTGATATTTGGTGAATGAGCCAGATGTTAATGGACCGTTCAGTGGACTTGTTCACATTATCTTCAGTCAAATTAACATCCATAATGGTATATAAACACTGCTCCACCAATGTTTGCTATACCTACCTTTGAGATCATAGTGTCCAGTTATTTGAGTTTTTATTCTTTTAAAATGACTTTCTTACTAGGCTTTACCTCGATCAATCAGGTCAATGAACTTCCATTTCCTTCAGGACTTCCTATGGCCTTTCATAGAAATAGTTAATTTGGATCAAGGGTAAAGCTCTGGTGTATGTGTGTGTGTGTGTGTGTGTGTGTGTGTGTGTGTGTGTGTGTGTGTATATATATATATATATATATATATATATATATATATATATATATATATATATATATATATATATATATATATATGATACCAGGTTGCTTGAAGCTACTCAAAACTAGCTGGAACACCTAATATTGTAAAGTTATAGATATTAAATCTTTTGTAATACTGCAAATCACTGGATCTCTTCTGTGAAGCGTTCTGTGAAACCTTTTTGTTTAGTTAGGTTAGTTAGTGAGGGCAAGTGATTTTTCTTTCACATTTAGACAGATGCTTACCTCAAATGAAGTTTTAAAAAATGAATATAAACGGAAAAGAATATATATATTTATCTCAAAGGATTGCCCTGTGGCAGTGATTGTGACTGCAGATATTGTCACCCGTATTCAGCAGTATTCCTGGAGTGACTGAAGCAGTCACATTTTAAATTTAAATTGTATTTTTTTCATGATTATTCTTTATTCTTGACAGTGTTAGATTGCCATTTCTTGACATGCTACAATGTAATCAAATTCACTCCTGACATTTAAAACACCAGTATAATGTTACTCCCTATGCATAGGTGACCGTAGACTCCAATAGAATACGAATTAAATGCAGGGTTTTTATGCTTTCATTATTTGAACCCATGTGATCTTTACTCTGTTGTTCACCAGGTCCTTGTCACAACACGTAAAATGCATTCATCAGAGACTACTCACTGTAGTGAACAGTGTAGGCACAAAGGTTTAGGAAAGTGGATATTGTGAAGTCATATCTGTACTGTTATTAAAAGTGTGATGGCACAATAGTGTTATTTATTTTTAGCAGGCAGATAGATGCTAGAGTGTATCAGCACATCTGTCATTATTGTTTATAGTTAAAGTGTGCTAAATACAGATCAGAGCTGCTTCACTTCTGTAACATATTAAAAAGAAAAGAAGAGGAAAACTACTCCAGGGAAGCAAAAATGTAAGGGAACGTGATCCACAGAGGAACAGCATGTCTAAACCTGTATCCTGAAACTAGAGAAACCATTCTAAGCCTTTGAAGTTATTTTGACTTCAAGGGCTGACTACAATTCTGATTTGTTTCACTCATCAGTTCTCTTGACTGCTTGCATCTGAAACTCTTTTGAGCACCATATCAATCATTCCTTCTGCTAGGTAATTGTTTTAAAGACATTAGTATCACCAGTACAAAAGCAAATTGATGAACTTGTGTGTCTAGTGTCCGAAAAATGTCTTCTCCACTTTGCTCGGTTTACAATATTTTGGCACTTCTCCTAAGTTTTTTTTTTAACAAATTCTACTTGTTAGTGGAATTGTTTTCCTTTACCCCTCCTTAGAGTAGGTTCATTATTCTAGTAGTAATTAGAAATTGTATAAATATTATAGATATTTGAGCTATTAAGGTTTCATGATTTAGAGACATTTACTAGAAATAAAACTCTACTGTGTCTGACCTCCAACTTTTCTTCTCGAAATATTCTTAACTTTATCATGGTTCTCTCCAGTCCTTAGAGTGACCGTCCCCTGATGACATTGAGTACCAACTGTGCTGAGAAGCCAAAGACAATACTGCATGATAACCTTTCAGTTGCCAGTAGCTTGTCCTCGGTCCTTTTCACCTTCATTCTTGAACCCTCTGACTTTTTCATGAGGTTCACACTGCAGTAGCAGCGGCTCACCTCATTAAAGGAGGCAGCTCTTGCTGCTGGCCTCATCAGTAGCCTGATGAGGCCAACCTTTATTAGATAATGATGCAATAGCTGTAGTTTCAAAAACATGACACAGTATACTAATGTAGATGAGTATGTGTTTCACCTCAACGTCCTTAGGGATATCATAGACTGCTCACTCTGCTGTAATCTTAACTCATTAGTGAAAAACTTCGTAGTTGCTAATTACTCATCTCTAATTAAGTATATTCTCCTTGCCAAACTGCACAACAAGTCTTCAGTCTGAGAAGAAATTAAATATGAGAAAAGCTTATGACTTAGAGTGTGGGTAGTTGCTTACAGTTTATCTCTGCCTAATGCTGCATGGTAGGGGTTTGTGAGTACAGAATTCATCCAGGCATGCAATAAATTTGTGCATGTACCATTTGGCTCTTTTGCATTTTGGAATCTAATCTGTCAACTTTCTTGGTGCTCGCATGGCACCAAGAGTAAAATAAACCAATTTGAGCAAAGAAGCAGCATTGGTCTGTGCAACGCAATAGCTTGTCCATCTTGTGTATAAAGTCAAAATAGTTGGGAATGGGCACGGCTAAGATTGTTATAGTAAAACCATTCCTCCGTATCTTTGACTCTACAAAATGTATTTTGGTTTGAGTAGCTCATGTTTAATACTGTATTGCAGAAGAGAAAGAACTCTATCCTGTGTATTGAAAGTGCATTATTTTTCAGGGAGAGAAAATACATGCTGTTCTTGTGCATTAATAAGTTTGCATTGAAACTGTATCATACATCTCATAAGTAGAATACATTTTATGATGCAATAGGTATTCTTCTGAAGCCCAGGCCATGCAACAGATTATCACATATCTTTTAACATGTATTCTAACCTGCCCAGATTCTGTAGGATATGACTCTCCTCCACTTTGGAATGGGATCTCCATGCCGTAACAAACGTTATATTAGAGGTCTACTGGAAGTTCAGCCCAAAATCTAGGGGTTTTGACTTTCACCTCACAGCAGCCTCTGTAGGTCAATTGTGTGTCAAACAAGTCATCCTTAGAAATACCTTTGGTGGCCACACTTCTGAAGTCTTAGTAGTTTATTGGCAATATCAAATTACCCATTCTGTGATTGCACAGTTTATGATTCTACTTGAATATTCATTGCACAATTGTATACTTATCCATTCTGAGACATTTATTGGACCATGGATCAACTTTCCCTTAGACATACCATAGAAAATAGTAAGTCAAATAGCAAGCAGAAAATTGAGCTTTTTAATGGAATGGTCAGCTTTTGATCTTTAAAGGGGGCCTCATGCACAAACACGTTTTCCTGAAATTACCAATACCCATATTTTTAAAAGCATTTTGAAAGGCATTGGGTTACAAGGGCTTCTTTGTGTCAACTTGAATTGGTATGTACCAAACATACTTGTTCTTGGAAACTATGCAGCATACACTGGGCATATAACATACATGTCTAGTCATGTTTGTGTGTCCTGGAAGCAACTTGTAGTGTAAAACTTTACATTTTGCAGTAAAGTTGACCGTGAAGAAAATATTTTAAAGGTTGCAAGTTAACTTGATGTGACGCTAGCATGTGGAACAAGAATTTTTTTACCTGACCACATGAAAGAAAATTGCACATTACCACTCGTTAAGTTGAACGTTTCCTAATATAAACCATAGCATAAGTACATTGGCTTTTGATGTCCCGCAGCCCAATACAAATGTTAATGCACCTAAAAAAGTTTAGTGTTCTACTGCTGAAATTTATGATTAAGTTCTCTACATCTTTTAAGACCTATGCTTTACCCTATTACATAGTGAATGTGCAGAAGAAATCCTACGGGGGCAGAGTAATATTTCAAGCATGCACTGTAAAATGGATAGTATAGGGAATTAAACAGAATTCTTTTAAACACAGTGTAGAATTTAAAGTTGTAGTTTACTTTCTCACCTCAGATAATGTAAGAAAATGTATATTTACATTTTCAACTGTTTGACTTTTTTTCTTTCCTAGAAGCACCCTTGTGGACAACTCATTACTTGAAATGTGTGGCTGAATTAAATAAACTGTATGACACAAATACTTGCCACTGATATGTGACTTATCTCATTTGAAATGAAGCAGTAAGCAAAATAAATGCTCTTGTTATATCTTCGTATTTCTGTTTAAATTTTGCTTGCCAGACATCCGCCCACTCACACCATTTGCCAGTGTGGTACCAGAGTTAATTTGCAAGTGTTTTATTTCAATCGTTTGTGTAAAAAATGCCAGAGGAATTGTAAGAAGATTCAATGTAAAGTTAATTGCATAATGCCATAGTCAGAATGTAATGTATGTATATGATACACAATGTATTTTTTTGTATGGAATACAAATTGGAATATTATTGCAAAATGAAAATGTGCAGGCATCTACAGTTTGATATGTTGAAAGTGTAATTTTTAATGCACTCTTTTATACCTAAATTAAATATATGAAAAACGTTTGTTTGAATCTTTCCATATGTGGTTTTTTAAAAAAGAAAATGTTTTACTTCAATTATTTCTGGACTGCTATCTGTAAATCTTTGGTAAGTGTACATATGGTGGCTTTTGGTTTAGGTTAGATAAATCATGAAAAAAAATTATAATTGTTTATGAAAAATAGAAAGCTCTGTATGTGGTTTTCTACAAGTGAAAAACCTGCCAAGTCACACAGCAGCATATGTCACAGTATATCTGCTTTCTTCACACGGTCTCCGGGTGAAGAGCTGACATCACATGGTTTGTACACAGTGAGCTGGAAACCCTTACAGAGAGACTGTTTCCAGTTCATTGTGTTGGAGGCTTAGCGCAGCTGAAGTCCATCAGGGGTTTTAAAAACTCCCCAGGACATCGGCTACAACCTCACAAACCTTTCTAACTTCTTTTTGATGGAGAGTGGGTGGTCTGCTCGAAACCTCTCCCCCTGTCCTTGGCCCTCTAACCCCTCCCTGTTTGGCGAGATGGTAAGGGGGTGAAAGACCCCTTAAATACTCCAGACCGTGCCCCTCCTAGGCCCCCCCCCCCTCTTCACATAGTGAAACTAATTTCAAAGTTGGCAGGTCTGAAAAACACAACAAAAACATAGACTCAAAAACATTTGCTATCAACAATGTACTTTGCGATTTGCCTTCAAAAATGTTGACATTTACCTAAACTAGGGCTGGGATCGATTTTGGAATTTGAAAAAGGTCAGTATTTGTATGGGGATGTTTTAGAGTCTGTTTCTGCATTCTGCTTTTTCAGTCTGTTTTCACTTCGAACCATGAAGGTTACACACTTTACCTGCATTTTAGAACATGTAAAAACAGTTAAATCTCTTGTGATGAAGATTGAGCAACAAATCTAAATGATCATCTTGGCTGAGCAGGGCTGCTGGTACATTTGCAAAAATATTCAATCCAATATAATGTGTTGCCTGTTTCCACAATCCAGATTCTTCTGTGGCGACTTATTTTTAAGTCTGTTCTAGAGACACCTGTAGCTGTCGTTCACATTTTGCTTCCACCCACCAAACCATATGGCATGGGCAATGGGTTAGCCCACTTTAGCTATTGGTCTCTTGCACAGAGTGATTTTTTTTTCATGTGTTCATATGTACATCCGCATTAAAAAAAGTGCAGTTCAGTAATAGGGCTGGAGGGCCAATACTTCACTTTGGCAATGTTCTTTTCTTTCTGTTCTTCATCCTTGTGTCTTCATCTTTCAGTAATTGAAAGGCAGTAGTAATTTTTTTTGAATCAATAAGAATCATATTTTCGTGTGATGTGCATTAAAACTAAATAGGGTTTCTTTAACTGTTCTAAGTACCCACGTCTGCTAGGAAACCGCGGACTGTTCTATTAATATGCAAGTGTTATTTTATTTTAATGTATAATTTTATGGCAAACATGTTTCAGCAGTGGCTTGCTTTCTTTTTTAGTTTTATTTTTGTTGCATAACTTTCCAGGGCCAGATATATTGGCTCTGCCAGAGCTTGTTGGAACGTTGAAGTCTTTAGTGAGCATACTCTTGTCACAGACTTCCTTACTGTTCTCTTCTAGACCAGGAGATTTATTTTGATGGGACTGTTTATACAAACAATCATGAAAAGGGGTAATTGGAAGCTTGTCTGGTAAAGCTCCATTCTAAATGGTATAACTATGAGGTGTATCAGCCTCTAACACTATATTGCTTTCCGATGTTCTCCTCCTGCCCAGACTTAGTTGCAAAATGTGTTTTAATCATTTATTAGGCATTTGATGAGCTAGTTGAGATAAGAGAAGGTTAAGTACTATAGAGGGAAGTTGGAGTCCAGTCAGAGGAGGCCCTAGTCTGATATTATTCGTTGTGACCCCCAGGAGTGTTTAGATCAGTTATAGATGATCTCATAAAGTTCCATTTTCAAATTCTTCGTGGAGTACAAGTAATTTGGCTCTAATCTCAGGCTTAGGGAGAGTGATTTTAACAATCTTGAGCTATACATTCCAAGGACCTAGACTCAAAGTTTAACTATTTGATGGTTCTTTGAAAGATCAGGTGTGCTCTAGATTATTTTAGGCACGTGTGGGGACTCAAGTGAATTTTGTAGGTAAACTGGGCCCTTCCCCAGTAGGCTCTGCGAACTGTACTAGGATTTAGTGAAGTGCTTTCAAAGCCAGTTTATTGTGGTCCCTAAGTAGCGCGAGGCACATTCTGGAAGCTTGTATCCGGAGCCATTACAACAGATTGAGTCTATTTGTGAGACCACCATAAATGATCCATTAATCAAAGTGCGCTTTCACCAGGGTTCTTGTCTGTTTAACTCGGCCTGTTCGAAGATGCAGCTCAGTAGTAGGGAGTGCTGCAAGTTCATACTTGGTCACTGCATTCACTCACAGGATAAAGAAAAATTTCTGAGTTGAACATGATTTTAAGGTTGCAGTTGTGGAAGAAGTTGGACCAAAATTTGAGAACCAGATGAATAATTGGTCCGAGGCATTTCTTCCAAATGGCATGACCTCAGTCGTTGCTCAGTTCATGCATAGCATACTGTTTTTCATCCAAAAGAACTTATGGATCAAGTATGATGTAAAGCTGTCCATTCAGAATTGGATTTGGCTGTCTTCAGCATAGATAGGGAGGTTCACACTGTATCTGTGCATCTAAATATTTAATACAATTCAGAACAGACCACCAAGAACATGGGAGGATGATTTGAGGGCTCAGATGCTGATCCGTTGATTAGATTTGGACAGAAATGGCCTGATGCATTCTCAGGCAGTCCAGGCAACAGAAAATTGCGGTCCATTGTTTCACAGGCAGCAAATAGATGAAGGAATATGAGAGGTGAGGTTTTGTTTTAAGCCCAAGAGAGTAGGACTTCTTTGCTGAATATTAGTAGTGATATAGTCCCAATCGAAGGCTTGAAACCAGAATGATGATTGTGAAGTGATGTGGTTCTGTTTCAAGTATTCTTGAAGTGGTCTTGTCCCTCCTTCTCCGGATTATTTCTTGGGAGTGGGAGGTTATAATTTTTTTTGCCCCGGGTCAGTTGTTTTTGCTTCAGGAGGGGCGTTTTTTTTTATGCTCCAAGGTTTTTGGGACTGTAACCTCCTGCAGGGAGGGGTTATTCAGATCTGTGAAATCAGAATTTAAAGATGGGAATAATTGCTTCAGATGAGTAGCTTGATGTGGCCTGATACTCAAACTTGAATTAATAGTTTTCTTGGCTAAGGCTGACAGTTTCTTTTATCATGCAAAGAGCAGAAGGGAATGGTGGTGGAGTGTTGGAACAGAAAATGGTAATGCCTATAACATTTCCTTACTCAACACAAGACCGAGGTGTTCTCACTGCTTCTGCTGCATACATATTACTTTTGGCTACCTGCTCAGGGAGCATATTGATTTTAGGGGAGGGAGCTACCCTTGTTTGGTTTTACTTCTGATGCTCAGGTGAAGTTTGACATTTTCTATTTCATGGATTGGAATTCTCAGTTACTTAACTCTTGGTTGCTTCATATTAGAAATTGTGTTCCTGGTTGGCTGCGGTGTGAGCCCTGGTCAACAGCAACCACAATCCTAGTCCGGGTAAGGCACAAGCAAACCCCAAATTAACCTGTGCTCAACCCCCTGGTAGCTTTTCACAAAGCAGTCAGGCTTAACGTAGAGGCAATGTGTAAAGTATTTGTTTACACTTCAAACAGTAAAACGGTGAAAACACAACACAAAAAGGATCCCACAGCAGGTTAGAGTAATAGAGCGTATTTAATAAATAAAACGAGACTAAAACGGAGGCATTGAATTTCAAAGTGTATATTGAAAATAGTGCCAAGAAGCACAAAGCGTAATTGAGGATATCTGGTCGAACCGACTGGGACAGAGTCACAAGTTCAGGCTGACCGTGATGTAGTGCGAGCTGGCGATAGGGTCACAGTTAAGCCAGCTGAACACAGTACCTTAAATCTGGTTGCGCAGCGGTGTGTGAATCTATGCCAAAGCGATGCGTCAGTTTCAAGATGCAGCGAGGCTGCGGTGCGAGGTCCTATTGCATTGTTGCCTAGGGTGCTGTCAACAGGGCTTGCGATGCAAAGTTTGGCATTGGGGATGCAGCGTGCATCGATTCCAAAGAGCTGCGATGTGGAGTCCGGCGTCGTTGTCAAGGCTGCCGTCGACGAGAGATTCAAGGACCTGGACTGTGGATGCGCCACACCGTCGGGCAATGCGTTGGTTCAGAGGACTTGCAGGGCTATGATGCGGTTCTTTTGCGACGGGTCCAATCCACGCAGCTGCGGTGATGTCGGTTCTGCCCGGTGATGCGCTGCTCAGTCCAGGAGATGTCAGATCTGCTCAGGGATGCGTCGCTCAGCAGGGAAGATGCATTGGTTCCACTGGCAAGCACCTTAGGCCCACTTCCTAGGGTCCACAACTGGGGTGGCACCACTTGGCAGGGTAGACTCACAGATGGCAGAGACAGGTGCAAGGTTGTTGGAACACTGTTCTGTCCCTGGGGCTTCAGATCAGAAGGCCAGCCAACTAGCCCTTAGTCACTCTCGGTTCAGGAGATGCAGGTCCAGTCTTTCTTACCCAGGCAAGAGGGCAGCAGGTATGCACAGCAAAGTAGGAGTCCAACAGAGTGGCAGTTCTCCAGCAGCACAGCAGCACTTCTTCCTGGCACAGTATCCACAGGTCCAGAAGTGTACTGAAGTGGTGATGTCTGAGGTCCTTTTATACAAAGTTGTATCTTTGAAGTGCGGAGATGCTCCCAGAGGCATTTTTGAAAGTGCACAGATGCCGTGCCTCCCCTGTCCTGGCTTCAGTCTAACTACCGGGATATACAGCCCTTTGTGTGGGAACAGGACACAGCTTATTCAGGTGTAAGTGAGGCTGGGGCCAGCTCCTTCCTCCCATTCTGCCAGTGATTGCCCACTCTGCCACACCTTAGCTCCCAATTGTGTGTGGCTGTCTAGGAAGCATACACAAAGCCCAACTACACCACGTCATGTGACCAGAGACAGGCTGTAGGCACCAAATGGCTAAGTCAAGGAAATGCCAAATTTCTAAAAGTGGCATTTTCAGAATTGTAATTTTAAAGTCAGACTTCACCATAAGTTAGGATTTTAAATTAGGATTCCAGAGACACCAAATTTGAACCAGTTATAGTTTCCCATTTGGAAATTAAATGTATAAAATGTAACAAGGTGGGGGCGTGGCTTAATGGAGCATGGAGCGAGACGGGTCTTGTCTTGTCTCCGGACCCCCGTCAACCTTCCAGCACCATCCTGGGTACCGAGACAGAATATGAGCGGTTCCAGCTGCGGCGGGGTACTCAGCCCCTCCCCCTGCGTACGGGGGGCTGTTACTCCCCACAGCAGCGGTCCCGGCTAAGGCATAGCAGGCTCCTCCGGGCGGCTTGGCCCGGCCTGGCCAGCCATCTTGTAGCAGTAATGCCGAGGCCCACTGGAACGGCAGTTACGGCACAAACTAGGCTGACTGGGGCTCCGGACTGCGGCTGAGGGAGTTGACCGTACAGGACTGGTCGAGTGCCTCGACCCTCACCTAAATCAGGAAACCTTTGGGGGCCCCGTGGACCCTGTAGTGCGGCCTGAGGCTGAGGGACCGACATTTTCCTGACAGCCGTTTCACACGCTGCTGCACCAGGGACTAAAATAAAGTGAGTTTGCTGCCGAGGGCCACCTGTTGTCTGCGAGGAGCGGACCGGCAACTCGGGAATTCTCTATTGTTTCTGTTCCGGCTGCTGGAGGTCTGTTTGGGAGCCCTCCTGGGGGGTGCATGCATAAGAGTGAGCCACCATCTTGGCGAGGAGTATGCAGTGGGTTGCGAGAGCCAACCCAGTGATCCTGCAGCTCTTTGGCGGGGAGCTACCTGGTGAGCCGAGGCGTGCGGCCTGCCCACATCTCCAGGCTCCTGCCCTTTTGGATCTGCTGGTGGGGGGAGCAGCTTGACTGGGCCCAGCATTGAGGGGAAAGCCCGTTGCAGGACGGCCAGCTAAACCGCTCTAGCGGTGGCGGCAAAGTCTGTAGCAACATCAGGGTATACATGCCGGCCCTCACCTTGATTAGGTGCCAGGAGGTAGCCCGCACTAGGAAATCGGCTGGCCGGTACTCATGGCGACGTTTGTCGGCTGTGGGCTGCACCGTGCTGGAAGCGTTCTACACCGCCAGAGTCTGCACCACTCACACTGCTCATCTGGACCTCTGTCTAGGGGACACCCTTCGGACTGCCTGCACCAGCCATCACTGTGCACTGGCTTTCTCCTTCGAATCCTTGGTGCAGTGAGTATCCTTACCCCAATAGCCGTGGACTGGCCTGAGGCATGCAATTAACCCCTTTTACTTATACTGAGAACGTGCCTGGCTCCGGGGCCTGTAGCACTCAAGACCTGTGGTGTGCTGTAGCTAGTTGGTGACTGACGCAAAACCTTATTAATCACCCGGCTGCCCCCCTTACCTTGTTGGATCCTGCGAGAGCCTTGTGGTGACTGAGCCCCTGGTATGGGGAGGGGCGAAATAGGCTCTGTGTAAACCTCTCTTTGGTCCTATGCAGGGATAACCTCTTCTTCTCCTGGGGCCCCTCCAGCCTTTATGCGTCTGCTGATGCTCTTGGGATCTGTCGGCAAATTAACTGCAGCACTAGGCAAGGAATGACTTCTGCAACAGAGCAAGGGTGCCTCCTTAAACCCACCAAAGGTGCACCAATCGGGTCCACCAAAGACAACCCAGTAACTTCACTCTGGAGCAAAGCTCCCCCAGCAGATGTGGAGATGGCAGACCCTCCTTCTGCCAAATCTGCTGGGACTGCAACCCTGCGCCTATCTCGCAGGACTATATGGACCATTTTCTACAGGAAATTAATAGAAAGAGATAGGCTCACTTAAACAAGACTTTAAATCTTGCATCCAAGACATTTGGCGTGACATCTGTGAGATAGGGGGCATGTGGATGATCGTGAACGTGCAGTAGTTGCTTAAAATGCTGTGGCACAGGGTAGCGGCGCTCGAAGACCAACAAATAGAACTACAAACAAAGCAGGAAGACTTGGAAAATACGAGCCGCCGGAACAACATACACATCAGAGGTGTGCCCAGGGGAGCAAAGAGCAGCTGCATTGTGGCCTTTACAGCTGAGCTCTTGCGGATGATCCGTGGAGATAGAGGCCCCCCGATGGGCCTTGGATAGGGCCCATTATGTGACCTCTGTACCCATGCGCACTGACTCAACCCCTGACATCCTGACGCGAGTCCATTTCTTTACTGATAAAGAATCTATCATGCAGGCTTTCAGAAGCAAGGCCGACCTGGTGTTTCATTGCCATTCCATTCAACTCTTATAGGATCTCTCGCCAGTGACTCTGCGCCGACTGCGCAACTCCAAGCTGAGCACTGATAAACTGGGAGAGATGAGATGAACATTCGCTATCAGTGGGGTCATCTCTTTGCTCTCTTGTTTCCCTGGGAAGATAAATGATGCGCCATCAGATCCCTGGCAGAGGCAAAGCATCTTGTGGGGCTACCAGCCGATCACCAAGGCAGCGACTCATCCCTGCCCTGCTAGCCAACCAGAGAAGGACTACCCCCCCACCCCCCACCCATTTGGACCATGGTGCGGCCACATCACCCAGACAAACGCCGCAGCATCCCAGTAGACCAAGCGCGAAACTATCCAGCATCTTCGGACATGGGCAAGGGATCCTCCCCAGATCCTTCCATCTCTGGCTCCGTGTAATGCTGAGACACTCATGAACTATTGCATGGGCCCCTCTCCTCGACAGCGGACATCTTGACTTCCACAACATTAAACCATGGATATAAGGTGCCACGGGCAGTCTGGGAATCATCCTGATTCTTCTCACATACTGAGACTCTGACAGAAACAAAGTGTCTGTCATCCACGATTAACACCCAAAGGAGAATGACTCCTCATGCGGAGTTTGTGCATACTCATGCTGATCTCCGCTGGACGCGGAGGATTCTGTTGGCACACTATTTTGGGGTTTCTGTATTTTTCCTTTTCTAGGTCAACCACTAACGGAGCCTGTTGTTCCTGCTTCTTTTATTCCACATACTGCATGCCATCACACTCCACTGGGATGCACGCAGACCACCTATCTCCTTTATTGACTAAATTGATTATCATGATCCTCAAGGATTTCTCAACCTGCAAGTCCCTAACGCTGGGTGGGGGGAGCTGTCCTGCAATCCTGCAGGTCCGAAGCGAGCGAGGCGGGGTTCACGGCGAGGACCGTGCCTCAGCCGTGAGGAGGGAAGGAATCCAGGCCACTGGGTGCCTCCAGACAACCGCCAGTGCTGCCTTCCAGTTCCACCCTGCTGGCTCCTAGGGGAACGGGAATCTGGGCTAACTCTAGCTGCGGGGACCCGCTGACGCTCTCGTTCTCCTGGCAAGCCTAAACGGGTATTGGGATCCATATTGCAACAAGACCCAGATGTGGTTCTCCTCCAGGAGGCCCATCTTATAGGGGCGGACAGCTATCGGATGGCACACCCGAAATACCCGCTGCGCTACTGGGCATACGCTTCTACTAAGACGCTGGAAATGGGTGTCCTGTGCAAGGCAGGCTTCTGCTCCACTCCTCGAAGGTAGTAAGAGATAAAGATGGGCGATATCTGAAATTGAGTACTCAATATCTACGCCCCCAACATTGCGTGGCCATCTGGCAGGAGTGGATGGCAAAATTATAGTCAGCAGGGACTTTAGTTTAGTATGGGATCCAGCCCTGGACAGGAGTATGATCACTTACCAGGGCACTGGGGCTATTCCGGCTCAACTCAAGCGAGATATTACGGAACTGGGACGGGTAGACGATTGGTGTTACAAACTTCTGGACGTGCGCAACTACTCCTTTTATTCCAATGTTCATACCTCATACGCATCTACCATGTTTTCTTAACTCACTCCTTCCTTGGTACCCTGGACACAGTGGACGTTGCCGAAATCACCATTTCTAATCACGATCACATTGTATTGGTGTGGTCCAGCACCGCCTCCTCCCACAGGGGCCTGCCGCGCTAGCGCCTACTCCCGCTGCTCCTCTGAGACCCAGTGGATGTGGCCTAGATTTGTACAGGGATCCATGAGTACTTTGAGCTGAACGCTATATCAGATGTTTCACTGCATACACTGTGGGATGGGTTTAAAGCGACCATAAGAGGTAATTTCTACCATAGCTGTAGCTAGAGGGAGAGATGCTCATCTAGTAGAGGCAAATCTGGCAACTGAGATTAAATCCTTGGAAAGGCAGGACCAGGCAAACCCCCACTAGACGCAGTAGGCAGTGATTAGCTATTCTGCGTGGCCCAATGCGAGCACATAGAACTAATAGAGCTGAACACTCCCTCTTAGCGTTGAATCAGAAATACAAAGGGGAGGAACAAGGTGGGATCTTTGCTGGCTCACAGACTCCGTCAATTGCAGGCCAGCGCACACATTGCTAAACTGCACAGCGGGGGCGATATCTAAGCGGGACAATCAGCAGGCCTCCCATGACTATTATCAGACTCTTTACACGCGAGATAATGTATCCCCAACATAGATGGGCGAGTACCTGGGTGCTTGTGACTGGGATCCCCAACACGCAGAGCTCCAATCACCCTCGAGGAGCTGCGTCGTGCAGTACAGGCTCCTCCGCTCTGTAAAACCCAAGATCCTGTTGGGCTCCCTGTCGAGGTCGAGCCTATTGCGGCAGCGCGCATGCGCTGCTCGCTTTGCTATGCATGCAGTATTCAGTATGGAGTGGAAGCGCCGCCCACTCTCTGCCCATCTTTTTCATTAGCTTGTGTCTTAAATGCTGCCTTCCGATTGGTTTTAGGCTAGTTAGTCCCTCCTTATGACGGCTGTGTCGTTATTTGTATCCTTTCATGGCTACTGGCCCCTTTACTTCGAGTGTTGCACAGTATGTTTTTTTAGATTGTGAGCACTACTTTCTTCCCGTGCCTCCCCCCACCCCCGCAGTCCGTGCCTTCTCACGCCCCCCGTTGTTCGTGCCTTCTCACCCGCCCGCACTCCCGTTTGCAATGCAATAGGTCTCGCGTAAATGCGAGTCCTATTGCATTGCAAATGCTTGTTTTTTCTGCTTTTCATGTCTCTCACCCACCCTTCGTTGCTGCTTCCCTTCCACGTCCTGCTTCTCGCTTATCCCTTGCACCGTCCATACCAGTGGTCCCCGGAACGCACGTTTTACACCCTCAACTCGATAAAGGTGACAGAGTCCATTCACCCGGTTCTGTGCTACCCGCGGGCCGCCCTCACCTCCACAGACGCCATGACAGTCGCAGAAGCGCCCCCCCCAGACGTCCTTCTTTCACGGCCTCCCCATTGTCAGCATCGCGCGCCAGGACACCGCAGCCCACACTGCTCCAGTGTGTGCGCTCTAATGGGAAGCAGCTGGGCTGTGGCGTCTGCTCGGAAACGGACCAGGAGGAAATGCCTTTGGTTGGGCCAGTCAGGTTCAGGCTGCAGCTATGTGAGAAACTGGAAACAGGACAGCGCGGTGTCACCCGCCATCCCCCGTGTTTCACATTCAAAACTTTAAGAACAAATCACGCGCCTCGGCAAAGAACACACACTTCGGACCTACAGCCTTGAAAGCGCCGCATCTTTCAATGTGCGACTGGGTCTAGGTATTGCTAGGCAAACACTGCATCCAAAGGGCGGGATTTCATCACATCTCACTTAAACTTGCCATTGTGAGCATGTCCGTGCAGTATGTGGCGTACATACAGAATGGGCAGCTGTCAATAATGGTGTTTACTACCAACAGATTCCAAGTGAGACCCTATTCACATAGGAAGTGAAGACAGAGTGGTCTATGACGTCACTTGGAGCCACGAGGTGGGAGACTCCATGTTATAGACGGGTGAATACCCATGTATTATTCCATGTTGGTTTGGTCCCCCTACTGCCTCTTCCCCTGCTCAGACCAGCATCACAGAGATACAGGAGTCCTGGAGGAAGTCATGCGCAACATACCCGCACCTCCCTTGCTGCACATCCTTGTGCCTTATGCTATAATTCAATGTGCCAGGTAATAAAGAAGGAACAAAATTGCTAGATAGTTTACTATCTAGTAATTTTGCTCCTCTGTCCAAATATACAAAAATGGCGTCCTGCCCCCCTCCCCGCATCAGTATTCTACTTTTCTCCACATAATAGAATAAAAACCCGGAGTCTTGCCATCCGTGCACAGCACCTTTTCCTCCCCCCTGTCCAAAACCTAAATTAACCTTCTGTCTGAACCCCCCCCCCCCCCATCCCCACACCATCAAATTAACCACAGAACCCAAGAAGGGAGGCCCAGCCCTGTACTGACAGTGGCTCTGGGGAGTCTGTGACAGCACGACCTACAATCCCCGTTCACCTGTTTGTGTGAAGAGGAGGTGGTGGTTGGCAGTACAAGAGGGACACTTGCATCCCCCAGCCTTCCCCCGGTCTGCAGCGACCAAAGAGAAACAAAAGGAGGTGGGAAAATCAGCCAACAATCACTGCACTGCTTCCCATTGGTCACTTGAGGGCCATGAAGGGAGAGGATTGGATTTTGTAACAGTAGCAGCTTTTCACTACTCTGACGTCCGTGAATTAACAAATTTCAAATCCAGTTCTAGTATATGCACAAATGACTGACCATCGAAGTCATAAGCAGTAGGTTATTTCCATCTTCCTTTTAAAACATATGTATTGACTCCCAAAAACATCTCAATGTCACACACTGAAATCAGTCAAAAACATTTGTGGAGCTATTAAAAAAAAAAAAAAAATCGGATCTTCATCCATAAAGTGACTTATACCTTTGTGTGTAATTTATTCTTGTTTGAAATTCAGAAAGGTTTCCAAGAGTGCTTCCAGAAGTGTATTAGGAAGACTTTTGTAAACAGCTGTTACTACAGCCTTGAAAGATGTAAATCTCCAAGCATTTCCAGGGAGGAAATGGGACGAGTAAAAGTTTGTGAATAACAAGTACGTTGGAGGTGTACTGTTATACCTTGTCTCTTTAATATTTCAGAATGTTTGTATGAACATTCATGCTTGGAAGTAGTCATTTTTAGGTCGAGCCTAGCGGCAGCGCACATGCTCTGCTTGCTCTGCGAAGCATGCAGTAGTCGAGTATGCTGTGGAAGTCTCGCCTTCTCTCCGCCCATGTTTTTGATTGGCTGGTGTCATTATCCTTGGTAAATGCTGGTTTCGGATTGATAATGAGGCTTGTTCGGCCCTCCTTGTTACCGGCCTGTCGCCATTTGTTACCTCCCAGGAGGACTGGATCTTTTACTTGTGGCGTTACACGGTCTCCTTCATAAGTCGGTAAGCACTATTTTTTTTTTTTTTTATTTGCAGCGCGGTCCGCTTTCACTTTAGCGGCCGCGCTTGTTTATTTAATTAATTTGCCGTGCGGGCCGAAAGGGAGCGTTTCTACTCACTAATCTAACAAGCATTTGCAATGCATTAGGTCTCGCATTTAGGCGAGTTTCAGCTATTGACATTGCAAATAATGCCTTTTTATTTTTGTTTTCGTTTTTAAAACATAAATAAAAGGCATCATCATTTACAAAGTCAATAGCTTAAACTCACGTAAATGCGAGATCTTTTGCATTGCAAATGCTTGTTACAGAATGTTTCTACCTCATATGCAGGACCACCTATTACAGTTCAACTCCTTTACACAGGACATGGGCCTTACACCCTCCATGATAGCTCCTTTATACCCAAATGGGGTAAGTACCCAACCCACTGCTCGCCCTACCGCCCCATAGCCCTTCTCAACACAGATTCGAAAATATTTATGATGATATTAACTACTAGACTATGCTGTGGAAGTCTCGCCTTCTCTCCGCCCATGTTTTTGATTGGCTGGTGTCATTATCCTTGGTAAATGCTGGTTTCGGATTGATAATGAGGCTTGTTCGGCCCTCCTTGTTACCGGCCTGTCGCCATTTGTTACCTCCCAGGAGGACTGGATCTTTTACTTGTGGCGTTACACGGTCTCCTTCATAAGTCGGTAAGCACTATTTTTTTATTTTTTATTTGCAGCGCGGTCCGCTTTCACTTTAGCGGCCGCGCTTGTTTATTTAATTAATTTGCCGTGCGGGCCGAAAGGGAGCGTTTCTACTCACTAATCTAACAAGCATTTGCAATGCATTAGGTCTCGCATTTAGGCGAGTTTCAGCTATTGACATTGCAAATAATGCCTTTTTATTTTTGTTTTCGTTTTTAAAACATAAATAAAAGGCATCATCATTTACAAAGTCAATAGCTTAAACTCACGTAAATGCGAGATCTATTGCATTGCAAATGCTTGTTACAGAATGTTTCTACCTCATATGCAGGACCACCTATTACAGTTCAACTCCTTTACACAGGACATGGGCCTTACACCCTCCATGATAGCTCCTTTATACCCAAATGGGGTAAGTACCCAACCCACTGCTCGCCCTACCGCCCCATAGCCCTTCTCAACACAGATTCGAAAATATTTATGATGATATTAACTACTAGACTAGAGCACTATCTCCCTGGTCTTATTGATCCTGATCAGGTGGGTTCATCCGAGCGGTCCTGGGTAAGGTCGGCCTGGGAAAGGGCATAATTAATAAAATTATGGCCTCATATGTCGACCCAATGGCTATCATCTGTGTCAGTGGGCAACACACAGCTCCCATTCACATACTCAGGGGCACCCCCAGGGGTGTCCGTTGTCACCTCACCTGTTCGCTCCAGCCCTTGAACCATTGCCCATCTCCATCCGTCACAATGCTGTTATTGCGGGCAGTCCCTTTGGGTGAATGAGATCATAAAAATGGTATTCAACCCTTACTTCGCGGCTGGAACTGCGCATTACCGTTTTTACGCATTTTTTTACTTCGCAGGTACGATTACTTAGCATGCTTTTAGTACGCATGCTACTAGTACGCAAATACCGTTACTTCGGAAATAGGCTTCTTCGCAGGCTATCCACTTTGTTGTTTTTATTTTGAGGCGCTTCCGTTTACAAATAACACCGTGCGACTCTTACGACAGGAAGCATAAGAAGAGAGGAACCACGCTTGAAGGTGAAGAGAGGGACCACAAGGGGAGAGAGGTAAGTGGGGCTGTGTAATTTTTAGGGTCGTGCAGGGGGTAGACTTTTAGGTTTTAGGGTTGTTGTGTAGTGTAGAGTAGTGTATTTGGGTTTAGGGTAGTGTCTGGGTCGTGAATGGTAGAGTATGGGAGTAGGGACAGGACTGGGGGAAGGGGGAGGGTCGTGCAGGGGGTAGTGATTTAGGTTTTAGGGTAGTGTAGAGTAGTGTATTTGGGTTTAGGGTAGTGTCGGGGGTCGAGAAGGGTAGTGTATGGGAGTAGGGACAGGACTGGGGGAAGGGGGAGGGTCGTGCAGGGGGTAGTGATTTAGGGTTTAGGGTAGTGCTGTGGTGTTTGTGTAGGGTAGTGTCTGGGGGGGACGAGGAGGGTAGTGTTTGACTGTAGGGTGCGGAATGGGGGAAGGGGGAGGGTCGTGCAGGGGGTAGTGATTTAGGGTAGTGGTGTGGTGTTTGTGTAGGGTAGTGTTTTAGGGTTTAGGGTAGTGTTGGGGGGGGGGGGTCGTGAAGAGTAGTGTAACATTGTAGAGACAGGACTGGGGGAAGGGGGAAGGACGAGTAGGGGGTAGTGGTTTAGGGTAGTGTAGTGGTGTATGAGTAGTGTAGGGTACTGTAGTGTTTGAGGGTTAGGGTAGTGTTGTGAATTTGATTATTGAGAAAGTGTAGAAATAGTGGTTGGTGTTACAATTTAGTTAGAAAAGACATTGTATTTATAATACTCAAACGGGCTTTTGCCCGCATCAAGGAACGGAAACGGCCCTACTGGCAGTCGTCAAAGGCTCCAGGAAAATCCTCGACGCAGGAGGCTCTCTGGCTGTGATTCTTTTAGACCTCAGTGCAGCAGTTGATACGGTTAACCACTGTATCTTGGTCGAACGACTTAGAAGTCTGGGTGTGTCGGGAGTCGCCCTAACCTGGCTGCAATCGTTTCTGGAGGACAGATCCTTCCAAGTTTTTGAGGGTGAGGCCATCTCGAACCCCTTGCCCCTACATTGTGGGGTCCCGCAGGGGTCATCCCTGATCCCTACTCTCTTTAATGCTTACATGGCCCCTCTGGCCGATATCGTTCTTCCTTTTGGGGTACATATCGTCACATATGCCGACGACACCCAACTGGTGGTCGCTCTGAACCATTCTGACAGGGCCTCCACCCGTCTCCGTCCTTGCCTCGAAGAGGTAACAAGATGGATGAAACACTCACACCTCAAATTGAACGGTGATAAGACCGAGCTCATGCTCCTCGGCAACCCCTCTCTCTTTGAGGCAGACACCATGTGGCCAGCGTGTATGGGCCCTGCGCCCATCCCTAAGCCAGAGATAAAGAGCTTGGGTTTTTGGCTTGATTCAGACCTCTGCTTCAAAACCCAAGCCAGGAAGGTTATGGCCTCTTGCTTTGGTATTCTAAGAATGCTCCGCAAAGTGCTCCCTTTGCTACCGTTTCAAGCAAGAAAGCTCATGGTCCAGGCGCTTATTTTATCGCGCCTGGATTCCGGAAATGCCCTTTATCTGGGCGCTCCGTGCTCAGTCCTTGCGAAGCTTCAAACTGTGCAGAATTGCGCTGCAAGGATTCTCCTGGGGATCCCGAGCCGGCAATCGGCAAAACCGGCTTTGAAGTCTTTCCATTGGCTTCCGGTCCAGGAGAGAGTTCTTTTTTAAGGCCCTGTGTATTACTCACAAGATGATTGGAGGGAAAGGACCAGCCATCATCTCCTCTCTGGTTCAGCTCTATCGAGCTAACAGGCAGCTGCGCTCAGATGAGCTTCATCTGGCCATCGTTCCCAGAATTAAGAGGGCTAGAAGTGGTGGCCGGCTTTTTTCATATAACACCGCCAAACTGTGGAATTCCCTCCCTCTTCAAGTACGAAAGGAATCCAACTACTTCGCCTTTCGTAAAGCTTTGAAAACATGGCTTTTCCCCAAATGATCCCGAGGTGCTCTGCTCAGCGCTGGGATGCCTCCGCATAGCTATGCGCTTTACAAGTGCTGTTTTATTCATTCATTCATTCAATATAAAGACATTTTCAAAAATTTACATATTGATATATACGTGGAATGTACGATCTGTGAAATCAGAACTAATTAAAAAATTTATTTTAAAAAAAATAACATGATTACGACTAATAATTTTGAGAAAGAGTGAAGGGCATATTAGATATGAGTAATGGAGAAAAAAAAAGCGAGTATTTTTTGTTAAAAAAAAGGAATTTATTTAAATAAATAAAAATTTAATGTCGTTTTTAAAAATACTCCCTCACCCTAAACCCCTATTACCATGTCATCCCGTAACAGTACATATGTTACGATTACTGTTTAAATTTTAGTTATTACGTGACCAAAATGCATATAAGTGGTATGAGTATTAAAATACAGCGGTGAAAGAGCATATTTAATTATTTTCAATGTATTTGCGTACTAAAAGCATGCGCAGTATAATATTGCGAAGTAATGGTTTTTGCGATGTAAAAACATCGCAGTAAAATCATGCGTAGTAATGGTCTGCTAAGTAACGTCATATATTCCATAAAAATAGCTTGTTCGCAGATGATCTCTTGCTTACCATCTCTCAACCCGCCATTGTTGACAGCCTTGCAGTGTTTGAAGCGGTCTCTGGCGTCAAAATCAATATGCCCAAATTTTGCACGCTTAATCTTACTATAGCCAAGCGAGACCTCCCTGCTCTGCAAGCCCTTACACCGTTCTAATGGGCCCCACCACAATCAAATATCTAGATCTCAATTTAACTCCCACCCTGTCCTCCTGGACACAAGCCAATTGGCTGCTGCTCAGAAATTCTATTTTGGCTGATCTCCGACACTAGAAGGCCATCCAAATCTCCTGGCTGGGCCACATCAATGTCATAAAAATGAATGTCCTACCTCGGGCCCTGTTTCTTTTCCAGTCCCTGCCCACCCAATCCCCCAGGATGATATCACTCGCTTACAGCAAGACATTTGCTTCTTTATTTGGAATGGGAAGCGGACGAAGATCTCCAATTCTCTACTGATGCAGCCTAGGGAGAGGGGTTGACTGGCATACCCTAATCTCCTCGAGTACTATTGGGCGGCCCACCTTCGATACATATCTGAGTGGGTGGTCCGCGAGAGTGAGAAGCACTGGTTCCACATGAATTGGACGGTAGCCTGCCGCCCCCTTTGGGAATCTGGCGTGGTTGCCCAAACATGCCCCGCCGTGCAGCGCCTATATAACTGCCCCTACCAAGACCGTATTAGACATCTGGGACAGATTGGCATTCAGGAGGGGGCTTACCACCTACCCAACGCACCGATTACACGCAACCCTGACTTCACACCAGCATTAACGCCCCCATCATTTCCTAGCTGTGAGGCTGGGGATTGTAGGACAGTACAGACGTCTTTATGGGAACCTCTATAAAATCCTTTGAACAATGTAAAGCCAATTACCGACTCTAAAACAGTGAGATTGCAGCACTGCCAGCTACATCATTGGGCGTTGCACCCCTCCAATTATCCTGAGGGTATCTGGCCCTGTACTCCTTTCAAACAACTGGTGAGAGCATAAGCTGGGTCAAAGGGGCTTATATCCACTACATATCGAACCCTCCAACATTCCACACCCCCTCGTGCCCACACATTTCAAGCCTGCTGGCAGGCTATCATGACAGAGGGCATATCACGCGAGTTATGGGACACCCTCTGGCATGACATACCTAAAACTTACAGAAGTTTATCCCACAAAGAAACAGCCTATAAGATCATGTTTCAATGGTATTACACACCAGCCCACCTCTCTAGCATGTACCCCTCCACGTCTTTTCTCTGCTGGCACTGCGGACTCGTAGTGGGGGATTTTTTTCAACATCTGGTGGGTCCTGCAGCTCAATTTCCACATATTGGAAAGAGATCCTGGAACACAATAAACCACTATAGTGTATCTCCTCCCTGCCTCCTACCTTATCATTATCTTGGAGGCTCGACCTCCTTGCGCTAGAGGTGATGACCCACATGGACTGGAAACTAAGCCATATGCTAAATGCCGCATGGCAAATTGTATCATTAAGGTGGAAAAAGACAACTGCCCCCTCCATCACCCAATGGTTCACTTGTCTCTGTCACGTGCTGGGGATGGAACAACTTTTCCCCAGCTTAGCTCAGACGGACACTAAACTTCAACATGTTTAATGCACTTTGATCCGCTATTTGTCCTGCTTGGAGCTCACCTGCTTCAATCCACCAAAGCTCAGGGCATTGCAACTTTTTTGAATGACCTTTACTTGACAGTCAACTTCAATGTCAAGTCTCTTTTCCCCCTACCGCCATATGCGCAAGCTTCACATGTGCTATCGCACGACACTGCTCACACTGTGTAATGCTATGTGGATAACATTAACCTGAACTACTTGTATCTTGATGTTCCTATGTTTCTTCTTCTTTAGTATGCGACATAAGATGCAGTAGGAGTCTTTTTTGCGTGTATGTCTGACACATGCTTTGCTTATTTCTGCACATTGTACATGGCTCCCAATTACGCTTATCTGCTGCGCAATTACATATCTCCTATATTATTATAACTGCTTCTGGCTGCACTGTTGCACTCGGTTGTATTGTACCATAAACTTTTAAGATTAAAATTAAAAAATGTAATAAGGTAATCCCAATGTTATCCTACAGGAGATATAGGCCTTGCTGTTGTGAAAAAGGAATTCAAGAGTTTTTTTGTTTTTTTTACTACTACCAGGGCATGTAAAACTTTAAAGTGCATGTCCTTTTTTTTTATATACATGGCACCCTGCCCTCTGGGCTGCCCAGGGCCTACCTTTGGGGTGACTTATATGTATTAAAAAGAGTTTGGGCTTGGCAAAAGGTTTATTTTGCCAGGTTGAAATGGCAGTGTAAGCTGCACGCACAGGCTCTGCATTGGCAGGCCTGAGACACGTTTAAAGGGCTACTTAAGTGAGTGGCACAATCCGTGCTGCTGACCCACTAGTGGCATTTAATTTACAGGCCCTGTGCACTTGTAGTGCACTTTACTATGCACTTTAGCACTGGTTAGCAGTTGTGAAGTGCACAGAGTCCTATGGACAGCAGAAATGAAGTCCGCAGAAAACAAGACGTCTGAAGGCACAAAGTTAGGGGAAGCCACGCCAAGGATGCTAGGTCTAGCCCTTCGCAAATGACCAGTTTAGTAAGTGCTACTCTGCTTAGCTTAACACCAGGTTCTTGTCTGTCTTGTCAATAATCTGGTAGCACACCCTTCCAGAGCCCTTCAGCCTTCCTAATTCAAAGATCTATCCAGGTAAATTTGTTTCTGGTTTCTCTAATTGATGAAACTATCTTGTCTGATTCACTGGGGTAAAGATTGGGAGGGGGACAAAGCAAACCCTTCCCTAAGATATTTCTTCTCTTGCCGTTCACCAGGCTTAAAGCAGAATTGACATCAATGAAGTTTGAGTGTCCCGTTCCTGTGGGTGGGATGATTTCTTTATACCTCCATCAATTGGAAGTCTGCAACTCGTGATCCGTGAAACCTATCAATTGCGGACCACTTCTTGAGGCTCCCAAGTACCCTCCTCATCTCGGTGCTCTTCTCCTGAAACAATGCTCCTTTGCCTCATTCTCACCCAGACGTGTGCATTTTTTTTTTTTTTTTTTAAACTTTATTTTGATAGTTTGAGAAGAAAAACAAGTCATGATAAGCCATATTTACAAAAATATACAAAACCAATACACATACAGAAATAAGAAAATCAAACACATGATAAGCGCAGTGGAGAATAATAGAAAAAACAAATAAAAAAATAAAAAAATCAGACAAAACTAAAAGTCAGTTGTAAGCCCTAATAGGCAGGATAAAGACTACCAGCAAGGCAGCCAGCAAAACAGCCCTAAGAAGAAAGCATTAAACATCCAATTTTACATTTGACCCTTTTTCAATAATAAAGAAAAATTACTACTTTAACCATTCCTCTAGCGGGGCCCAGATCTTAGAAGCCAACTCCCGCCTCCTTCTCCCCCTTAATAGAAAAACTGAAGACTCCAAATTATACAAAGCTAACATCCTAGCTCTCCAATTAAAAAACGTAGGGGCTTCAGGGCTTAACCATTGTGAAGTGATACATAGACGAATCATAGCCATTACTACAAACAGAAAGGCGGAAGTATATCTCGTTCTTTCGACCATCACAGTGCCTTCACACCCCATTATCACCATCTCCGAAGAGATGGTAACCGGGATATTAAGCATCAAATTTAGGAAACACTCCACTTCGTAGAGAAATTGCCCCAGATTTGGACAGGAATAAAACATATGTACAACATCAGCTGCTTGAAGCCCACACCTGGCGCAGCAATCACCCCTCCGGCCCCCCCACTTTGCAATTTTCGCCGGTGTATAGTATAAGTCAAACATTGCCATGCAACTTTGAGTCCGTAAACTACCGGAAACTAAAACATAGCTTACTAATTCCAATGCGGGCCTTATATCCACCCCAATCTTACCCAGTTTACCCTCCCACTTAGAATTCTGTAAATCAAAGTCGTCCGGAAGATCAGATAGCAGATGTTGATAGATTGTACCTATTCTAGCCCTCCTTTGAATTAATTCGATTATGGTAACCTTGTCAAACATTGTGGGGGTGTCATGTTGGTGTTTATCAATAAAACTTCTAATCTGAAGATATTTGAAAAAGTCATGAATATTTAGATGAAACTTATCTCTTAAAAAGGAAAAAGAGGCCAACTGCCCACCAGAACCTAAATCACCTATATCCTTCAAACCCAATAACTGCCATCTGAAAATAATCTGATCCTGAAAAATAGGAGGCAGAACTCGGACAGCTTTAAAAGGCGTATAAAAATTAATATTCGAGATTGACCATTTATGTCGAATTTTCCGCCAGACTGTGAACATTGCCCCAATAACTTTGAACCTGGTTTTCTTAAAATAACTCGGCTCAAGGATTCGCGTTAAAATACCCTTGGCAACCTCTCCCAGGCCTATCTCATAGATAGTTGGTCTGTTAGAGAGCGGAACCTCTGCCCTATCTCCCAACAACGGTAACCCAAAGTGTTGCAACATGGCCGACCAATAATATAATAAAAAAATTTGGAGCCGCCCAACCCCCACGAATCCTAGGGAGACACATCCACTTAGCTGCCCTACGTGAGCGACGATATCCCCAAAGGAACCTGTAGCAGATCCTTTCAACCCTAACCAGACTGTCTTGCGGAAGCTCTAAAGGAATAGTTCTGAATAAGTACAACAACTTTGGGAGAACCAGCATTTTAAGTACGTTACAGCGACCATGTAAAGAAAGATGCAGATGGTCCAATCTTTCCAACTTGGTATTTATGGATTGAATCACCGGGCGAATATTCAGATCGGGGATGTTATCCACAGAGTTAGTAATTTTAACCCCTAAATATGTTGCTTCCATAACAACCGGAGCAACAGAAGGACACATAACAGCTGATTGAATAACCTGGGTTTTTGAGACATTCAACTTATACCCTGATAGCGAGCCATATTGCTCAGCAAGAGTCTTTAGGGCAGCAAAGGCAGAGCCGACATCGCTAGTTAACACAACAATATCATCCGCATAGGCCAGCATCTTATACTCTGTACCATTGATCCTAATCGGCAAGATATCCAATTTCCGTTCAATTTTACTGAGAAAAGGATCAATGTACAGAGCAAAGAGGAGAGGCGAGCAGGGACACCCTTGTCTGGTGCCCCTGCTGATGTTGATTGGCCTTGACTCCTGACCAGAGATGCGCAATGTTGCGACTGGAGAGATATACAATGCCTGAACAGCCTTAATAAATTCAGTGCTAAAACCCTTCCAACGGAGCACCGCCCATAAGAACCCCCAGGAGACCCTGTCGAACGCCTTCTCGGCGTCCAACAGGATAACTCCGAGGGGGGAAGAAGTAACCTGAGCCCAATCCAATAGGGCAATGACCCGCCGAACATGGTCGGCCGTATCTCTGCCCGGGATAAACCCGTGCTGGCGTAAAGAGACTAACGGGGTAATAACCTCCGCAAGTCTAGAAGCTAGAATTTTTGAATATATTTTATTATCGGTGTTTATCAGAGAGATAGGACAAAAAGACGAGGGGTTTAGCTCGGGTTTATCTTTCTTCTTAAAAAGAACAATCGAAGTTTGCCGCCATGAATCCGGTATGACCCCCCCCCCCTGTGCTGCCCCAAAAAACTGATAAAATGTCCTGACGAATCTCTGAACAGAATGCCCTATAAAATTCTAATGGAATAGCGTCCGTACCGGCAGCCTTTCCGTTGGCCAGCGATTTTATTGCTAACTCGACCTCCTCCCACATGATTGGAGCAGAAAGAACCTCATTCTGTTCGGCTGTAACTTTAAGGGTACCAATATCCAGAAGAAAGCCCTCGACCAGAGACTCGAACTGAGATCGAACATTATCTTCCATATACAACGAGATATAGAACTTCTGAAACACATCCATAACCCCCTCCTGCGTATCCTGTATAACACCCTGCTGATCCTGAATTCTAGTGATTCGGTTTAACAAACTTTTCTGTTGGAGCCTTTTAGCAAGGATTCTACCCGAGTTTTCCCCATATTCATACATCATTGTACGATATTGCAGGTACTTAGCGGCCAGATCCTGCCCAAAAAATTCCAACAGTTTAGACTTGATTATGGCTACAGTTTGCTGACTCTGATCCGTATTGAGGCCATCCTTAATATTACGTGTTAGTTCCAATTCTGCCACCCTGAGTTCCTCCACACGGGACTTTATCTGCTCCTGAACAGTCTTCCACCGAAAGGCTGCAAAACTCTTGGTCTCCCCACGTACTGCAGCCTTAAGTGTATCCCAGACTATGCAGTCAGAAGCGGTTTTTCTATTAATGTTTAAAAATTCGATTAACCACTCTCATATGAGCCCGATAGGCCTGATCAAGCAATAATTTTCTTTCGAATGTCCATGTCCTGGGAGCTCTAACCTGACGGACCCAGGGACACTCCACTATCAGTGGGTTATGATCGGATAAAATCCTTGGAGATACTGTAACGGAAGCCAACTCTGCCGCCTGATCTGACATAAAAAAATAGTCCAGCCAGACCATTTTATTGTGGGGGCAGAATAATATGTGTACCCATCTTTATCTTTATTATGCCTATACCAGACATCAATTAATGCGTGCTCTTGAACTAAAATCTAAAGGGCCTTAAAGACCCTGGGTTTCCTACCAAAATATTTTTGAGCACTTGCAAGGTTAAAATTCCCAGCCAAATTAATATTCAAATCCCCACACAGCAGCATGGCCACATCCAATGCTGGTAACTCTAAATTTAGACATTTTATAACTTCTGGATCATCTACATTTGACCCGTATACGGTGCAGATGGATAATGATCTGCCATCAACCACGATTTCAACTATGGCCCATCTGCCTGTACTATCCTCTCGAGCTTTTCTACAAAACCCAATCCCTCGCCTCAGCAAGATGGCGACACCTCTAATCATGGATGTCTGTCGAGAGCAAGCAATTAAGTCATAACCAGGAACTTTCAGGCACTCCCGCTTACCCCAGGGTATGTGTGTCTCTTGTAGACACAAGACATCCAATTGCATAATTTGGACAATTTTGAAAAACAAAGCCCGTTTTTTGGCATCATTTAGGCCACAAATATTCCAAGAACTTAACCGCAATTTACCCTGCCCCATTTGAGCACAATAAAAAAAAACTAATTTCCACTGCGAACCATTATCCTTTTTAATCACAAATTCTAACATAACATAACACCTACTAATAACATTACCACGACTATAGCATGAATCCATCACCTTAGTAACCCCCCTTCACCCCACCTCCACCCTTAACCCCTAGAACCACCCTACCCCAGACCCCCCTCACCCCCTACACCCCTCTTGCAAGGCAACAGGACCGAGGTCCTTGTGATGGAGTGAGCTAGCTTCCCCACTCTCCCCTAGACCCTCCCCCTTGTTACCAACACCCGAGGATTTGAACCGATTGTAATCCAGTCAGAATTTTTTGTTTTTTTTTTTTTTTTTTTTTTTTTTTTTGTTACTAATACAGCAAAATACCAATCGGCTCAACCCCCGTCTTTAAACCGCCAAACCCCTGATGTGATAGAGGAAAAAGCCCGGCATACTTCAACTATATACCATCCAAAAACTCCTTCGCCTGAACTTCCGAAAGAAAAAAATCTAATCTGACCCTGGTGAATTATTTTCAATTTTGAGGGATAGAGTAGGAAGGCTTGGGCACCCTTCGCTTGGAACGGGGCTATTAGCTGGCGGAACTGCCACCTCCGCTCAACTGTTGCCGGGCAAAAATCTGGCCTAACTAAGAACTCACAATCCTTCCCTACCCTCTTCCTGTCTGGCCTAGCTAGGTCATAGATCTTCTCCCTAGCCAAAAAGTTGTTCAAGCAAATTAATATTGCCCGAGGCTTATCACCAGCCTGACCAGACTTCTGTCTTTGTTTGAAGGGAAAACGATGCGCGCGTTGCACTTCCAATTGCCAATCCCACTGCTTAACATCTGGAAAAGCTTCGGAAAAGAGTTCCACAACGAACTGTCTAATATCCGACCCTTCTCTGCCTTCTGGTACCCCCAGAATCCTCAGATTGTTCCTCCTGGCCCTATTTTCAAGATCAGTCAATTTCCAAAGCATGTCGTCCCTTTGTATTTTATTCAAATCCGTAAGACCCTTCTGAGTTGCCAAATCATCCTCCAAAGTGGAAATCCTTTCCTCAGCTTCAACAATTCTAACAGCAATGTCAGAGCAAGTTTTGGCGACTCTTCGAATTGAGTTTTGCATCCTACGACATGCACCCTGCGTACGAGCACTCTCCTGGTGCGTCTCTTCATGATGCGCCATGATAGTCTGATAGATAATTGAGTGTCATCTCTCCAGGAGGTACCTGAGGGGGGTCGGTCACACTGCCTCCACCCGAGGCTATAGCACTGCCAACAGAACCAGGTTGCATAGAAAAAGAGTAGTCCCAAACCATTGAGCCTAGCGACCCCGGGTCCTTGCTTAGCAGAGAAGCCACTTGATCTTTCAATTTTATGGCTTTTCGAACTGTACGAGGACCTCGCGAAGCTTCATCCCTCAGTACTTCATTAGATCGGAAATCATCAGAATCACTGTCATCAACTGACCACTCTCTATCTGGACCTTCGTCCTCTGACGAGCCAGTATGTTCGGACAGTGAGTAAAATTTGGCTCCCCCTTCAGGCTCCTTTACATTTTCTTTGACAATCGCGCCATTAGGACAAACCTCTTGCACCACTGTGCTTACAGCCACACCACTTTGGACAGACACTCCGGGAGTATGTTGGGAAGGAGTAACAATGCTTTCAGCATGAGGGACTACAACTCCCATAATTCCATTCCCCGAGAGAGACCCTGTTAACTGGAGTTCCCCATTCACCTCTCCTCGGTCTGCGAGGATCTCCCCACTACCGTCAGACAACCTGGCGTTAGTAATACCGGCACCAATAGAACCCAAGGCACTCAGCTCACTCTGAAGCGGATTTCCATCCTCCGATGCGGCAATAGCTGTAGCCGTCAGCACAAGGTCGATGGGAATAGAGGCAGCCCCTGCCGCCTCCGGGACCGTAGCATTTGGCGTTTTGGATGCCGCCAGCTGCCCTCGCTTACTGCTTTCTGCCCTCACGGGGGTCTTCACTTTCCCAGCTTGGAGTTTGAACAATGCAGGCAGGGTCTGTTTTCCTTTTCCGACTGCAGCGGGTGCCGCCTGATTGCTGCCCGTACCTCCAGCAGCCGTCTCATCACCCCCGTGGACTGCATGCGACTCCTTCCCTGAACTGGCGGATTTTCCAGGGCTGATTGCACGCACTGTGGGCACTCGAGATTTTGCAGTGGAATTTCGGGGCCATAGTTCCTGATGAGCACCCAGACAGGCGGAGAGGACGACAAAGCCCAGAACAGTACGGGGATGACCCGAACCACAGCCAAAATATTCTGCCGGTGAGACTATTCTGTAGTTGCGGGACTCCCCGCAGCATGACACTCGAAATATTTTAAGCTTAAATCAGCATGAGGCACTTAGTTCAAGCTTCAGTCACCCCAGCGGCTTTAATAATCTTAGATCAGGGGAATTATCCAGGAGAGGATACACCACCAGCTCACACAGCCGTGCGACCGGCCGCCATCTTGCAGACGTGTGTATTTCTGGCAAAGGTAGAGCAATTGCTAGGTTGGGGAGCGATACAGCAAATCCCTTCTGTGAAGTGGAATTTGAAGCATTTTGGATTACTTCCAGATTATTTCCAGTAAGCAAGGGGAATAGGAGCGACTTAATTCTGGTCCTGTCGAACAAAAGAAACATTTAAAAGCATCACTGGGGCAGAAGAGGGATAGGTTCACCACCATAGCGCTCATAAATGCATACCTTCATATTTTTGGGCAATATTCGGAGGACTTTCCTGAGGTATGTTGCCAGGGCCTGGTACATTATGAGTTTAAGTTACCATTGATCAGATTGAGCTTGACCCATTTTGCTCAAGTGATGGCCTCAGTGGCAGACTTTCTTCTTCAGTGGGGGTCCACATCAGCATCTTGATTGCTTGATCAAGACTCACTATCAATAAGGATCTTTGGAGTGGTGCTATTGGGCCCGCTGCCTGATGTTTGAGTTCAATCAACCTAGGCCATGTCAACTCGGGGTCTCAAGAGGAAATTTATTGAAGCCTTTTCAGCATTACAGACATTCGTATAATGAAATTGTAGGCAAGACACAATATTACAGACAAGGAGTTGCTAGCAGCCTTATTCTGCACAAGGGTCAAGGGAATTAAAAGTAAATGGGCCAATAACACAGATGAGCAACTAGTTATTAATACTGCAGTTTTTCCAAGGATTGTCCATCTTTTTAAAATTTGCCATATGCTAAATTCCATTCAGGGACCAACCAAAGGAGGGAACTGGACTAGATCCGAGCTGAGAGTCCTGATCACTCATTGAAATATAGGTTTACTTAGATGTGTCGAGCTATACTTGATTTCATCAATTTGAAGTTTCACTTCTCTTTGAGACAATCTCTCTACTGAAAACTCCATATTCCTTCTAGTAACAATTTATTCCCAAGTGAATCCCTTGCCTAATCCATGCAGTATACTCTATTTTAAAATGTGCTTGGATCCATGCCTGCGCAAGAAATGCCCTTGATGACTTTGATTTCCTGGATATCTGAAGTATTAATATTCTCTGCAGTATGGAGACATGGGAAAAGATGGTGTACCTGCAATTTTTATTGGTACCGCTGTTTCCCGACAAAATATTACACTACTGCCAACACATCTCACCCTAAATGCATGGGTAGGGAGTTGCCTTATATATATATATATATATATATATATATATATATATATATATATATATATATATACACTCACTCACTCACTCACTCTCCCACTCACTCTCCCACTCACTCTCCCTCCGCCTAGGCTTTAAGGCTCTGCTCCTCTACCTAAAACTAGATCGTGACATTTCTTGTTGCCTATCACCCACCATGACACAGTGAAAAAGTTACATATAATTTGGAAGATGTATTGAGTTCCTTTGCCTCAGATCTTCTCACTCAGTTCTTCTAGCCAATCATACCCTTGAGTGTACATTGATAATAAATATGACACCTAATCTTCCGGATTTATACGGTTGGTGAGGTACGTAGAGTTTGGTCATACACTGGATCTTGAATTCACTTTATTTGAGGCTTTTGAGACTGCTAACCGTATCCTTCTACTTTGGTCTGACCACTCCCAAATGCATTTCTTTCCTTTCCCCACTGCTAAATGGACATTGGTAACTGAGAGGCAGATGTGCCATAGAGTAATCTTGATATCAACTTTCCAGCTTCTACCCTTATGGACATGTCCCCTAGCAATTTTGTGTTATGATCCTCATATAATACTGGTACAATTTAAATCCTTTACTCTACACTGGATGCTTGGAAGCCACTCTAAAAAGAACCGGTGGTTCACTGAAGACCTACTACTGGAAAACGTGTACATTTACGTTGAGCAATTTGTGGTGCAAGGTCTGCTTGCCAGATGCTCATGTAACTGTTTAATTCAGAAACATAAGTATGGCCTAGTATGAAAACATGTCACTCTTTAAAAATCTTGGACGCTTCTAAATCTACTAAAGACGGTTTTAAAAATCTTTCACGAGGACCTTTGTGGCTGCCTTCCCTTGATCTCCTGCTGCTGAACCAAACTCCTTGCTGGTGGAAAAGTCTGCGTGCTACTTAAAGTCATGAGTCTACTGTGAATAGAGGGCTAACCGTGGCATGGTGGGAAATACTGTTGATCTCGACTTATGATTTTCATTCTGGGATTACTGAGGTGCAGAAGATCCACCCCCTTGATACTGCACTCTAAGTAAGGGAGCCCACCCACAGCTGAAGCTGCCTGGACTTGGATGCCGCAGGTGAGAAGAGCAAAAACAATCTATGGATGCCAGACGCCTGTCAGAACTGTTCTAGAGTCGGCAAGACCAGGGCTGCATTGTTCTTTGGTAGCCTGTAGTGCTTGGGTAGTTGGGGTATGGGCTGGTGTAGGTGAGCGCTTACAAGGCGAGGATATGGTAATGTAAGTAGGCATTCTAAAATAGATCTTCACCCACAAACATGGAAGCCAAAAGGTGCTGAGAAAGATGGAACTGTGACTCAGTGACAACAGAATTACTTGAAGGTCAAAAGGAGATGGCAACACTAGGGAATATTAGTACAAAGATTAGGAAGGTAGAGAAAGCTCTATCGGAACTGATGTTGAGGTTGGAGGGCAGAATGAATGGATGAATGGCATGGGGTTTACTATTGTAGCAATGGATTCAAAGCTGTTAATGGAGGTTTGGGAAGATATATTTGACACGCAGATCCAGGGAATCTTGGTCTTTAAAAATGGTAACTTTCTGGCAATGCTCCTATTTGAGAATAGGATTTGAGATATTGTACAATACATAGAGTGCAGTGAACATGCAAGCGTTTGGATTTCTCTACATCCTTGCTGATGAGGATATCATGATGGCGATGAAGGACCCTGTTGCTGCACAGTTCTCTCTGCTTGAGTATCCTACAGAAGTGTTGCTAAAAAAAAAAGCTCTCGGGTTCCAGCTACGTAGGGGGTCTTACGGACAGAGGGCCTTGGCGGGTGGATCTCGTCCGCCGAAATATAAATTCCATAGGATATGATGGGATTTATATTTCGGTTGATGGGATGTCTGTCACTGTTGTGACGGAGTAACCTGTCCGCCAAGATCTAAATCAGGCCAGAGTCTTGAATTTTGGTACTTATATTATGGTTCTTGGTGAACCTGTTGTGTATAACCCAAACTTAAGATGCCTGCCTCTTTGAAGGGTGACTTGAAAATTCATTTCAACATATTTTGGTTTCCCCCATATTTCAGACCTGAAGACCCAGTGCAAGAGACTACCACTCCCATTCGCATAGACTTAGTGGCTTTGGGTGTCTGCACAGTTTGGAAACGGATACTAAAGTGGTAAATGAGGGCAAGCACTTTCTTTTTACCTGGAGCAGCCAAATCCTGTTTGGCCAGAATTTCCAGCATGACATGCGAAATCTGCAGATTTGGCGTTCTTGCACTGTTAGTCTCCCTCTGTTTGCCATATCATGTAGTGGCTTGGTCCTGGCCAACTCTCTTCTATTTCCTGGATTCAGTTTTCCCCAGCATTTCATGCTCACTCAGCAAGTCTTGACGTTCCTCTCCACCATTAAGTGAGGTGCCCCTGCCCCTGCACTCTTGAGTGTTGGTGATCGAGGCCCTCCTCCACCCGCAGGTTTCCTGCGCCTCATCCCTGGTGGTCCAGTGGACCTCTGTCTCCTTTCTCTCACTCTGCTCCTTCACTCGTTTTTCTACCCTTTCTATCTTTCACCTTTCTGCACCTTTCTGCATCTCTGCTCTCTTGTGCCTTATTTCTGCTCATTTTCCCTTTCTCTCCCTCTGCTCCTTCACTCGTTTTTCTACCCTTTCTATCTTCCACCTTTCTGCACTTTTCTGCATCTCTGCTCTTTTGTGCCTTATTTCTGCTCATTTTCCCTTTCTCTCCCTCTGCTCCTTCACTCGTTTTCACTCGTTTTTCTACCCTTTCTATCTTTCACCTTTCTGCACTTTTCTGCATCTCTGCTCTTTTGTGCCTTATTTCTGCTTATTTTCCCTTTTTTCTTTATCCCTTCTTTCCTCCCTTTACCTTTCCCGCCGCTGCTGCCCCCGCGGCCCCTCCCCCCCCAGCGCGACCGGCCCAATCCAGCTCCCCTCCCCGCTCCCGCCTCCCAGCTGTCCAGCCCTCCCCGACCCCTACTTAATGGCGGCCACTGCGGGGACAGGCGAGCAAGACCACTGACTCATTGTCAGTGAAATTGCTCTCCCACCCTCGCAGCTCCACCATTAAGTGAGGTTCCCCTGCCCCTGCACTCTTGAGTGTTGGTGATCGAGGCCCTCCTCCACCCGCAGGTTTCCCTGCGCCTCATCCCTGGTGGTCCAGTGGACCTCTGTCTCCTTTCTCTCACTCTGCTCCTTCACTCGTTTTTCTACCCTTTCTATCTTTCACCTTTCTGCACCTTTCTGCATCTCTGCTCTCTTGTGCCTTATTTCTGCTCATTTTCCCTTTCTCTCCCTCTGCTCCTTCACTCGTTTTCACTCGTTTTTCTACCCTTTCTATCTTTCACCTTTCTGCACTTTTCTGCATCTCTGCTCTTTTGTGCCTTATTTCTGCTTATTTTCCCTTTTTTCTTTATCCCTTCTTTCCTCCCTTTACCTTTCCCCGCCGCTGCTGCCCCCGCGGCCCCTCCCCCCCCAGCGCGACCGGCCCAATCCAGCTCCCCTCCCCGCCTCCCAGCTGTCCAGCCCTCCCCGACCCCTACTTAATGGCGGCCACTGCGCGGCCGCGGGCAGCAGGCGCGCGCCGCTGGTGCACCGAAGGCGCGTCAAAGGCAAGCACGTCTGCGCCCGTCTGCGACCCGTCCGCGACCAGCACCAGGAACCCTGGACCTCTGCCCCGCCAACGCTACGACCCAGCAGCACTCCACGCACTCAACCCAGGCTGCAACAACAACTGCAAGCTAGCATCACCAGCCGACACCCACGGACCCTTCAGCTGTCACCGCTGCCGGCACACCTGCAGCACTGCCAAGAACACGGATCCAGCACAACCCGCCCACAAGAACACAACCGAACCGAAGACCCTGCAATGCATCCTCCTCAACGTCCGATCCCTCCACAAACACGCCACAGAAATCTGGGACCTCCTCGACAGCACCACCCCGGACGTAGCGTTCTTCACCGAAACCTGGACCAACACCACCTCGGGACCGGACATCGCCATCGCCATCCCCCAAGGATACAAGATCTCCAGGAAGGACCGCCCCACCCGCCCAGGAGGAGGAATCGCCATCGTCCACAAATCCAGCCTCCGCCTGAGCACACTCCCTGACGAGTCCACAGAACTGATGGAACACCTTCACTTCAAGATACTGGCCAGCCCCACCGCCACCCTCCGAGGAACCCTCATCTACCGACCCCCTGGACCCCGCGGACCCTTTGCCAACTCCATCATGGACATTATCTCCCCGCAGGCAATCGCATCCACCAACTACACCCTGCTGGGAGACCTCAACTTCCACCTCGACAATCAACTGGACCCCAACACCACATGCCTCCTGGACAACCTCCACAACATTGGACTCCGCCAGATCGTGACCGAGCCCACGCACTCAGCAGGACACACCCTCGACCCCCTCTTCACTACAGGAAACTCCATCACCTTCAGCCACACCACCGAACTCCCATGGACCGACCATCGTTGCGTCCACTTCACCTTCAGAACACCCACCATCCACAGACACCAGCACCTGCTTCCACAAAGAAACTGGACCAAAATCACCGACGACCAGCTCACCTCCTCACTCAACAACTCCACCCCTACCATCGCGGAAAACGACCCCAACACCGCAGCCCGAACCCTGCATAGATGGATCTTGGACAGCACCAACACCATAGCCCCCCTCAAGAAAAACAACAATACCCGTGCCAAGAAAGCCAGATGGTTTACCACCGAACTTCGAGAGTCCAGGCGCACATGCCGCCGCCTCGAAAAGGCCTGGAGGAACACCAAATCCACAGAAGCCCACAACAACTTCAGAGCCGCCACCAACGCCCACCATCAACTCATCAGAGAAACGAGGAAAAAGCGATTGAAGACAGAATCTCCACCCACGCGCACAACAGCAAGGAACTCTTCAGCATCATCAAGGAGTTCGCCCAACCCACCAGCGAGTCTACCGACATCCCTCCCTCACAAGACCTCTGCGACAAACTCAGCACCTTTTTCCACCACAAAATCAAGAGCATCTACGAAAACTTCGACGAAGACAACCAACACACTGAACCCTCACCAACCACCCCCGACACCCGGAAACCAGCGATTGATGACTGGACAGCCCTCACCACCGAAGACACACTGAAGACAATGAAGTCAATCCACTCAGGGGCCCCCACGGACCCCTGCCCCCACCACATCTTCAACAGAGCCGCCGACACCATCGCACCCATGCTCCGCCACACCATCAACCGCTCCCTGGCGACCGCCTCATTCCCCGACGACTGGAAACACGCCGAGGTCAACCTCCTCCTAAAGAAACCCTCAGCGGACCCCACTGACCTCAAAAACTACAGACCCATCTCCCTGCTCCCGTTCCCAGCAAAAGTCATCGAGAAAGCCATCAACAGCCAACTCGCCACATTCATTGAAGAACACAACATCCTCGACTCCTCCCAATCCGGCTTCAGAAAAACCACAGTACGGAAACCGCCCTCCTCGCCGCAACAGACGACATCCGCACCCTACTGGACAAAGGAGAAACAGTAGCCCTCATCCTCCTCGACCTATCAGCGGCGTTCGACACAGTCTCCCACCGCACCCTAATACGCAGACTCTACGACGCAGGAATCCAGGACAAGGCCGTCGACTGGATCTGCTCCTTCCTCTCCGGCAGGACGCAGCGGGTCAGACTCCCCCCTTTCCTCTCGGACCCCACACCTACCACCTGCGGAGTCCCCCAAGGCTCCTCCCTCAGCCCGACGCTCTTCAACGTCTACATGGCTCCACTTGCCCCCATCGTCAGAACCTACGGACTCAACATCGTGTCATACGCAGACGACACCCAGCTCATCCTCTCCCTATCCAACAAGCCCAACACCGCCAGACGCAACTTTCGAGAAGGCATGGAAGCCGTCGCCAAATGGATGAAAAACAGCTGCCTACAACTAAACACCAACAAAACAGAAGTACTCATCATGGGCCCAAACCCCGACGCCTGGAGCGACACCTGGTGGCCCCCCGCCCTCGGAAACCCGCCAACCCCCACAGACCACGCACGCAACCTGGGAATCATCCTGGACTCCGAGCTCAAAATGGACCGCCAGATCAACTCTGTCTCGTCTTCCTGCTTCCACACCCTCCGCCTCCTTCGTAAGACCTTCAAATGGATCCCCTCGAACACCGAAAGACAGTCACTCACGCCCTGGTCACCAGCAGACTCGACTACGGCAACGCACTCTACGCCGGAATAAACAAAAACCTCATCCGCAAGCTACAGAACATCCAGAACGCCGCCGCAAGACTGGTCCTCAACCTGCCAAAACACTGCCACATCTCCCAGCACCTGCGCACACTCCACTGGCGCCCCGTCGAGGCGAGAATCACCTTTAAGATGCTCACCCACGCACACAAGGCCCTCCACGGCACCGGACCAGCATACCTGAACAGCCGACTCAAATTCCACGCACCCCAAAGGACCCTACGATCAGCCCAGCTCTCCTACGCCGTGGTCCCCCGCACCAGAAAGACCAGATCGGGAGGCCGCTCCTTCTCCTTCCTCGCGGCCAAAGCATGGAACGCCCTTCCGTTCCACCTCAGACAGACAACATCGCTCCCCATCTTCGCAAGAAACCTCAAAACCTGGCTCTTCGACAGACCACCCTCCTTGATGGAATGGAACCTGCACCACCCCCACCCCTAGCGCCTTGAGACCCTTACGGGTGAGTAGTCGCGCTTTAACAAACTCCTGATTGATTGATCTTCTGTCGTATTTTGTTTTCACATTAACTGCTTTTCTGGTGCTTTTTACCAGAATTATTTTTACATGTAGATGGGACGAGGAAATTCCAATAAGTTTCGACCAAAGGCCTTGCTCTTGACGATTAGTCCAATTTGTTTGAATTTGATTTATATACACACATTTATCTAGAAATTGAACACATGGGAAAGAAGCTTTATTAATCGAGGGCACCACAAATCTATGATGGAAAGAGCATCTTGAAGACAAAAAAAGAGAGAAGAACTACTGATTACACACAAAAACCAGTCACAAATGGAACTGGACAGACTTGACTACAAAATCATACCCATCACTCGATACAGCAAAGAAACCAGTCAAATCAAGAAACGCTTTACAAAACATTGGTACTCACTCAGATATGACCCTGATCTTGCAGAATGGGGAGGAAGACAACTATTGGGTAAAGGAAGACAGCCTCGATAGGAGAGATTGTCTCTCGTAGTCCTTTCTGAAACAAAACAATGACAACTGGATTACGAAACAGACAGGCTTCTGGAAATATAACAAATGCTTAGGATGTAAAAATTATTAAAATAAAACATTTTGTCAACAAGTGAAGGACATTTACTATTAAAAGAAAAAGGGCAAATCCTCTTTTGTGGTATACACCATGGAATGTCCATGAGGACTCCTATGTGGGAAATACAACTTGTCACCTACAAATACTAATTCTTGAGCTTCATTGCCCAATCAAACACAAGGAATATAATTACCCGATAGTGGAACACTATAGAAAAAAAACCTCACAAAAATGACCTATCCATTCTGGAGTACTTTGGGATTCATGTGGTCAAGAAACATGAAAGAGGACGAGATTGGACCATGATATTAGGACAGTTGAAATCAGAATATATTTACAAATCGAAAATAAAACACCAGAGGACACACAACTTGGACGAGGAACAGGTATCCTTCAATCTGAAATTTCCTTTTGATGAATGTAAATGAGAACCAATTATCGTCAGGAGGAATAAAGAATAACATACTATGATGTATTGAATATGTGCCTGATGGAGGGCTCGTCAAATAGCATATTAATATTCAACATAATTGAGGTTATCACCTTTCTGAACTATGCCTACAGAACAATGTCCAAAATAGAATAATTTGTGATGTGAAAGCAGCACACTGGAGGGTGACATTTTTGACACATTTTGAGAGCTGACTGATTTTTTTTATTTTTTAATATCTCTTTTTATTAAACAGTTGCTCGGTTCACAGAAATACTGAACGATTGCAATGAGCATACAGTAGGCCTCTCGCAGGAGGCGGGCACGTTTCTTAGCTGGATAGTAGTCTGCTTCCGTCAGGTTGCACACACAACAAGCACCATAGGACATACCCTCTCCATTGAACCCAGTGAGACGCAGCCGCTGACCCTCTCTCCACTCTCTTTAAAAATACCAACTGAGCGTTCCTGTTTCGTATCCAGCTACCCCGAATCTTTTTTTTTATTTAATAAATCTGTTTATTAAGTAAACAAAACCTGGCGGCGTGACGGTCAACAAGTATACTCCATACATTTGCATTGTTACTATTTTCACTTACATATATCTTATTTTATACAATGCAAAATCATTACATCAAAGCTAACTCTAGAACATTCGAGTATAATACAGTACGTATTTTCCCCCTTTTCTTCATTACGCAGCTCACAGAGTCCTCTGTATTGTATCCATTTCCCCCAAGCTACCCCGAATCTTGTCCAATTTACAGGGGCATCCCCTACCTTTCGTGTTCCGCTAATTGACACCAATCATGGTCATTTTCCCATTCCTCAATAGTAAGGGGTCTGCCTGCCCCCCACTGCCTGGCTAAGTTCTGCTTTGCAACTCCCGCCGCCAATGTGAGCCACTGAGCTGGGTACTTAGGCCATATCACTTCCCCAAGTAATACCCAGAATCAACAGTCTGGGCTCCAGCGTGACCTCCAACCCCGTGACAGACGCCATCACCTCTGTAACCCACCCCTCCCCCCTCCAGTAGTGTTGGACCACTGGACATTCCCAGAGCATATGAAAGAAGCTACCAGTCTCGCCACATCCTCGGGTGCAGTGGGCTGAGGCACAGCGGTTCATTCTGTGTAGCCTGGAGCGGGAGTAGTAAGATCTATGTAGTATGCGGAGTTGCACCAGACGGAAGCGGGTCCTTATGGCTATTTCTCTTAGACACTGCAGGGCTTTCCCCAAGTCCTCGTTTTCTATGAGACCTACATCTCCCTCCCAAGCTTCTCGTAGTGGGTGAAGAAGGTCCGGCGAGTTATTCATGATTCTTTTGTAGACCAGGGAAGCTGCCTTATTTGGCATGGGGTCCAAGAGTAGTTGGTCCTCCAAGGGCGAATATTCTGGTTGTTGTTCCCCATCGGGCAGGTGGCACCTCCGCACATGTCTCAACTGTATGTATCTAAATTGCTCTCCCTGACCCATGGCATATTCCTCCTGGAGCTCGGCAAAGAGAATCAGTGATCTCCCCTTCCCCTCAGGTGTCCCCAACCTTTTCTATCCCGATTAGATTCCATCTTATTTGGTTTCTTAGTTTCTTCAACTTTCAAGGCGGTCACTGTCCCACAGCAGGGTCTCGGCCGTCAACATATCTCCCCACCCCAGATAAGCGTTGGACGCTTGCCAGGCCTGCACCCCCGCTCGAGTATGAAACTGCAGCACCTCCCCCTTCCCCTCCCATAGAGCAGGTCTGGGTAGCCCATGGCCCCATGATCAACGCTGTAAGCTGGTTCTTCCCTCTCCCCGAACACCCTATCAACTGTGCCTCACTGTTCGGTATCGCTATACCATCCTCGAATACTCCGCGTTGGAGCTTCGCAAGAGATATAAGTGAGCTGCCCCCGTCCCAGAGCAGCACCCACAGCGTGCTATTGACTTTGTTAAATAAACTCTCCGGGACCCTGTAGGGGGTGTTTTGAAGTACGTACAGCATCTGGGGGAAGATCATCATCTTGAAAAGTGCTCATTAGGGAGATTGGCAGCGTCCTCCAGTGGTCACATCTATTCGGAAACGCTCCAGCTGGGTTGTGACCGTGCTTTTTGGTCAAGGAAGTCGGCATTGTGCATACCATCACCACTTAAAAGGGGAGTTTCATGGAAATTAAGAGTCCGTTTTAAAACGGAGATTTTAAACTGTTTCCTGTTTAAACAACTTCCCATAACTCATCACAGTTGTTTACCACCTAATGTAACTTTGTAACTCTGTGTACTTTTTTCTGACAAGAGCCTCGAAGTGATGTATAAGTTAAACTTCAGACTTCATGATAAATCGATATTTTGAAGGATGATTAAGATTAAGGAATCTTATCAAAATGGTGAAAGTAGGTAAGCTCAAGGGCACAAACGCTTGAGGGTTTGGTTGAAACGTGTTGGCGTTTTCTTGTTTCACTCGTATGTGAAAATAAATCTGCGAACTAGCAATTAAGGAATTTGTCTTGTGTGCTGCTCTACCTCTTCTGGTTAAAGTTTAATGCTCAATAAGAGGCATGGGTCTGCCTGGGCGTACAGCACTGAGACAGAAACATGAGTGTTGTGGGAGAAACTGAAAGACTCACTGAGTATGGAAATCTGTTATTACTTAAGTGCCATCCTCCCTCTCTTTTCACTATCTTTCATTGAGCTTACTCTCTCCAAGTTTATGTTAGAGTTTAATTTGAGGAGCGTCCTCTGAGCTTGCTTGTCCACTGGTTGGACAAGTCGTCTTATTTTCCATCCATCTTCACTTATTCTAGGCACTCTCTCTTCATGGTTCAGTAGTCGATAGACATCGGGGTACAATCGCTTTTGGTTAAAGCCAGGGGTAACAGAAGTTATTTCACATGGCATTGTGCCACGTGACAGCTCTACTTTGCTGCCCTGTTTAAAGAATGCTAGGGGCTTTCCTTTTGTAGCCAAGGACATCCTCCCACATCGCTTCTTTCATTTATCTCCTTATGTATACTCCTCCCTTTTCTCAGTCTTCAGCTGGCGAGGCACAGACTTTCATTCTGATTCTCTACTTGTTTAAGCAAGGCTTTCCTAACGCCCCTTTGTCATTGAATACAAGACCATAATAAACACATTATCTCATCTAGTCACACCTAGTATATGAAGAGTAGCCACACCAGAAACCTCCTTTCTTATTGCTGCTCCAACAGACAAGTCCATTACTCTATGCTTTGCATATTATGAATTTCCCTTCTGGCTCCTCCTTTACTTTTCTCCTTAAAGGCTTTCATGCATCAGAATCCTTTTCCTTGATCAGGGCACTCTTGGCACAGTCCTCTCTTTGCTATCCCAAGTAGCAGCAGATGCAGTCCAGTCTTGGTGCAGTCTTTCTTTGCTGGGTCCAGGGAACAGCAGGGTAGTCCTTATTTGGTCCACACTTCAGTACAAACGTGATCTGAAGTCTGGTTGCCAGGGGTGCCACTTTTAGACCTTTACTTGGGGGATGTGGAGCAACTATCTAATGGGCTACCAGTTCCCCTCCCACCTGATGACTTCCTGCATTGTGTGGCATCTAGCTACCCCATAATGTAATATTCTGCCAACTCTCAAGACCACAGTACCCCTCTCTCAGGGTGAGGAGCTTGGTAGCCCACCCTAGAGGTGTGGATTCCCTAAGGGCTACCCGCCCCTGGAAAACTGTTTTGGCAACTATTTCTCCCTCTGTCCCGAACACCAACCTGTCCAACAGAACAAAAGAGCAGCCCCTCTTGTATGTGTCCACCATTTGCCCTTCAAAGGTGGCTTCTCCTTTAAAGCTTGTCTTTTGGGCTAACACCCAGTTTGGCCTTCCTGCCAGGGAGAAGTAACACCTCTTCCAACGGCAGGCCCTTTGTGTTCCTTCCTGAGAGTCGTTCACACCACCCCAGGTGGGCAGAAGGCTGTCTTGTGGCCAGCAACCGTAAATGGTCCCTGGAAAACTTTGGGCAACAGATTTGCAACTTTCTAAAATTGCTATGGACTTAACAGTTACACTTTATTTGACTTGAGCATCAGGTCGATTTAATTCAACGATTCTTTTGATACCTTGAAATACCAACTTTAGTAGTCCCATTCAGATGTTAGTACGGCTGAGTGGTCCGTGTGTAATTCTGAACTCATCAATGGGGCTACTAGCCTTTCTACAATAAAAACAACAATTTGTGGTTTTTACTGTTAGAACAGGTAAAAACAAATGTTCCACTTTTTAACATACAGCACTCTGCCTTAGGGCTCGATAGGCTTGCCTTAGGGGTGACATATATATCCTAGAAAGGAATGTCTGGACTTTGTCATTATTAAAATTAGTTGGCAGCTTGAAAATTGTTCTGCCAGCCAGCTTTGCTTTGTCACATTTGTGGCGGTACAACTGATGCTGCAGTCCATGAGGGACACTTAACTTACAGGCCCTAGGTACACCTGGTAGCATATACTAGAGACTTATAAGTAAGTTACCTTATGCTAGTTGTGTATATGCCAATTAAACATACACTTTCCAGGGCCCAGTGCATTACAGAGTCATTACACCAACAGCTAAGAGTCAAAATGTGGGGGTGAACCTACAAAAAACATTTCCTCACACACACACACCTTTTTTGCCCTCCTTCCTCATTGTACAGCTGCCTCATCATCATGCCCTCCAAGACATATGACTGTGGTCATTTTACCTGAGCTGCATCACCAAATTAACTAGCTGCATCACAGTTCAGTTACTTTGTTGCTGCGGACCTCATCACTTGGCTTATGTGCCCTCATAGCTCCTTCAGCGATGCTGCGCAGCTCCCTGTTAAACCTAAAAACTCAACTGCACTCGTCTTACCCTCCTTCCCTACTTTATTCAACTGAACTGCACTCTTACTAATAACTTAGCTCTGCCTCTTAGACCTTTTGAGTCTACATAATAAAAAAATTGGCAACACTGAGCAATAAACTACCACAGACTTAACCTCCAGTCGTCCACACCATGAACACAGCCAATTTTGTACAGTAAGTCAAAGGTTACAGCCTAGGCACAAAACAGCAGATCAGCGATACCAGGACAGTGGGTGCTTCAACCGGACCATAAGAGTCCAAAGGAAAAAAGACAAATCTATGGAGCGTGACAGCATAAAAACAAGATCACAGAGAAGGAACCAGGAGAAAACAATATACACCAGGAAAAATAAATGTTCAATCTTTTCCACTGATAACATTCCGAGAATGACACTGTGTGTCAAATAAGTGGCTTTCCTTCTGTCCCACCAGCTGTTGGAACGATGTGGATACTGAAACTGATCTATACCAATTTACATGAAATTTAAAACTCCACACATTTTTTCTATCCAAATCCACAGGCAAGCATGAGAGAAAACAGAATTTGATCAGAACTATTCTGTCCAATGAACAATAATCATACTCCACAGCTCTATCCTTGGACATGGATCCTTTTCACACACAACTAAGCAATCAATTAAAACTGACATCAAGTCAGTACAATCAGCAGATTTTGTCATCAATGTTTTTTTTTTTATACACAACACTCTTGTACAATACTGTGACAAGTTTCACAAGAAATGCAAATATTTGCCCTAAAACCTTACTCTAGAGGACATATGTCATTAAATTGTTGCAAATACCTTTATTACTGATCCCAGCAGCAGTAAAAGAGCTGAATATTAAACAATACTCTATGATGCCACTGCATGCCATCCAGCATTCTTCTCTACCCAAATGACAGAACCATTCCATGAAGGAAGCGGCTAGGTATCTGAAGAGGCATCCATAGGCAAGAAACATTTCATCTGAAAGAGTCCAAACAGAAAATGGAGAAGTATTCAACTCTTAATTCTGCAATCACAGGCATGGCAGCCAAAGGAAACTGCAAACAACAAGCGGCAGCAAACCTTCATCCAGTACAGCACGCAAAGCTAGTCACTCCAGGGAACACCAATGGAAGCTCACAAACCCGCAACACGCCCCCGCAAAGGAACTGGAGCAAAATCACAGAGGAGCACCTCAACTCCACCCTCAACCACAATCTCCCTCCCACCTCGAAAGACGCCAACTCTGCAGCCAAAGAACTACACAGATGGATCACCAACTGCGCAGATAAGCTCCCACCCCTCCACAAAACCGACAGACAGCGCCCCAGGAAGGCCACCTGGTTCACCACCGACCTCCAAGAATCCAGATGCACCTGCAGACATCTCGAGAAGCTATGGAGGAACAGCAAAACCACGGAAGACCCTACCAACTACAAGAACGCCATGACAGAATACCACCAACTCATCAGATGCACCAAAGTAACCTTCATCCAGAACAGAATCCTCGCCAACTCCAGCAACTCAAAAGAACTCTTCAGCATCATCCAGGAATTCACCAAACCCCCCAGGGAAGCCACGGACGTCACCCCCTCCCAGGACCTCTGCAACAAACCCAGCTCCTACTTCCATCTGTAAATTTAGTCCCTCTACAACAACTTCAACGAATGGACACCAAAACCACCCCCTGCTCCATCAACGACAGCCAGCCCACCATATCCGCCTGGACCCTGGTCACCACCGAAGACACTGCCATGAAAAGCATTCACTCAGGAGCTCCCACGGACCCCTGCCCGCCGCACATCTTCCACAGAGCTGCCGCTGCCATAGCACCCGGGCTACGACGCACCATCAACACCACCTTCGAAGCCGGCATCTTCCCCGATGACTGGAAACGCGCAGAAGTCAAGCCCCTCCTCAAGAAGCCCTCCGCTAACCCGATGGACCTCAAAAACTATCGACCCATCTCCCTCCGCCCCTTCGCAGCCAAAGTCACCGAGAAGATCGACAACATCCAGCTAACGAACTTCATTGAAGAGAACTCCACCCTCGACCCTTCCCAATCCGGATTCCGCAGCAACCACAGCACCGAGACCGCCCTCCTCGCCGCCACCGACGACATCCGCAGTCTCCTTGACCATGGCCACACCGCGGCCCTCATCCTACTAGACCTCTCTGCAGCCTTCGACACTGTCCGCCACCGCACTCTCACCGCCCTCGGCTGGCTCCGCTACTTCCTCACTGGCAGAACCCGCCCTTCCTCTCCGAACCTACAGAGATCAACTGCGGAGAACCCCTAGGATCATCGCTCAGCCCCACGTTCTTCAACATCTACATGGCCCCTCTCTCCACCATCGTCAGACAGCATGGACTCAGCATAGTCTCCTACGCCGACGACACCCAGCTCATCCTCTCCCTCACAGAGGACCCTCACACCACCAGACTCCGCTTCCAGGAAGGAATGAAAGATGTTGCATCCTGGATGAGCAGTAGCTGCCTGAAGCTCAACTCTGAGAAGACAGAAGTCCTCGTCCTCCGACCCTGCCCCTCTGCATGGGACAACACCTGGTGGCCCACCGCCCTCGGCACCCCCCCCACCACCACGGACCACATCCGGAACCTCGGCATCATACTCAATTCCTCCCTCACTATGAACCGACAGATCAACGCCGTCGCCTCCACCTGTTTCAACACCCTCTGCATCCTTCGCAAGACCTTCAAATGAATCCCCCCCCCCCTGAATCCAGAAAGACCATCACCCACGCACTCATAACCAGCAGACTGGACTATGGAAACGCCCTCTACGCCGGAATCAACAAATCCCTGCTGCGCAAGCTCCAGACCATACAGAACACCGCAGCCAGACTCGTCCTCGGCATCCCACGACATGAACCCAACACCCAACACCTGCGAAACCTCCACTGGCTCCCCGTCGAGAAGAGATTAACCTTCAAGCTACTCACCCACGCCTACAAATCCCTCCACAACACCGGACCCCAATACCTCAACGAAAGGGTCTCCTTCCACGTACCCAAGAGAAACCTCCGCTCTGCCGTCCTCGCCATTGCCGAAACCCCGCGCATCCGCAGAGCCAGAACCAGTGGAAGAGCCTTCTCCTACATCGCGTCAAAGACCTGGAACGAGCTTCCGATCGACATCAGACGCTCCCCCTCTCTGCACACTTTCAGGAAAAGCCTCGAGACCTGGCTCTTCGGCTGACTTGGAGCTGCACGCCCCCCCTCCCCTCCCCCAGCGCCTAGAGGCCCTCATGGGCGAGTAGCGCGCTTCACAATTCCCTGATTGATTGATTGAAAGATGGAAGCTATGTAGTGGCGGAGACGTAATGGAAACGTGCAACCAAGTAAGAGAACATTGTGTGTAAACAGCCCATGCAAGATTCATCAAATAACAAGGAAAAAACTTCCAAACAGGAAACACCATCCAAAATAACTAAAGAGAAGATCTTGAGGAATCTGCAAGAGAAGATGCGAGCTGTGCCAAGAAGGAAAGGTTGCCAGCAGGCACATCGCACGAGGGAAATGGAAAAGCATATTGAGAAGGCAACCTTAACCAACAAATAATACTGAGTAAGCAGAACTTTAGAAGACTGCAGATTCTCAGCAAAATGGAAGCCAAAGAGGAGCAAAGAGCAACAGGCATAAAGAAAAAAGGACCAAGAGCAACACCACACAAATATACGCATGCAAATGTTTACAAGTAAACATAATAATAGAAGTTGGACAAAACCCATGGTGCTGCACATAACGATGGATACTAGTGAGAAAGGATCACAGGACATTAGAAGACTAAATATTCTCAGGAACTGGATGAAAACACACATGCAAGATGGTCAGATATCAGTATTATGGCCATGTGAAGGAGAGTAACATGACAGAATGGCTTCCAGAAGGAAAGTAGGAAGAAAAGCCAGAAGAGCAAATCTAGTATAGCCCACCACTGGAGAGCTGTACACCCACCCAGCCAATGAGCAGGTAATGCTGAAAATGTCGCACAACAGATAATGGGCTGACAGCTCCTGCAGTGCCATAACAAGACAAAGAACAACAGGAACTGTCAACTGTGTAAGGTCAGAAGGTGCGGGAACTGCGAGAATGGGCAAATCTGAGGAGGAATGAAAATGCAGAAGAACAAAGAAAGATGGCTAGAGATCAAGTGAGAGGAAATTAAGTAATAGTGTACTTGCACTATAACCTTTAATAAAATCTTGGTATTCTCTGCACTAAAGCTAGGAAAATTCCAATTGTAATGCTAGGCTATTAGGTGGCATAATATGCTATTTCAAAGCCCATTAAGAACTCATTCAGCCATGTGACCCTGCAGGCTTCATTTGGAAAGAGGGTCTATGTGGGACCACCTGAAAAGGGAGGCCTTGAAGATATTTGGAGGCAGTCACCTGTGAGGACCAGTTTAAATAAACTGGAAAATGATATGCGAGAAATTACCAGGTTCTTTCCTCACAACCTACACACGTCTTTGGAGATTGGAAAAGGCTTGTAGATGCACCTGGTCCATCTGTCAGTTTCACTGTTAAATAGAAGAAGATGCTAAGAAGTAACAACAAGCAGGTTGGCTATTTTGGTAGGCCCTTAAAGGCACAAGGGGAAGTTTGAGAAAAAGAAGGCAGGAGGACTTGACAAGAAGATGTTGACTGAAAGTGGTGATCAGTATTAAGCCACCTTATCGTCTTGCACTAAAACTTAGTTTGAGTTACCACCTCTACCGCACACGGACCCCTTATAGAATGGCCCCCTCATATAAGTCCAGTCCCTGAACTGCCCAGGCACTATTATACTGTCACTTGTGGTCGCATATATCCTGATTTAATCTATTTTGTGGGGGTTCTGTGTCATGTTTGCATTGTTTTGCAGGGGTTCCAGTTTCTCACATACGCAGGTACCTTGGATTTATCCGATGTTCAACATGTTTACAGCGGGCAATGGCCCATTATGTACCTTGAAAACCTAATAAAATATGTTTTTTTTTTTTAAACTTTGAGATTAACTCAACATGTTTGCTGTGCTCCTCTAGTAGGTAAAATTTGCCTGATTCTGTATCTGAACAATATGGCGTTGATTGCTCTGTCTCTTTGATGACCACAGTTTACATATACAGTACTTGGACGTGTTGCATATCATTCTGTGCTCACACTGTGCCATACAGTCCTCCTCAGTTTTTCAATCTATATTATTCACTCACATATTGAGTAAAGCACGGCTAGTATGACAAAGAAGGTTTCTCAAAGCTATATGCAACTGCTGCATTAATATTCATTTATGTGAGATATATATATAGCACACTTACACAAGGGTGTCCTTGTGCTATAATGAAGATATAAAATGCTAACACAAACAGTAGGTTGACCTACAAGCTGATTATGCATGTATTCAGTCTCTTCTAAAGACAACTAGATTACCAAAGGACCTAATCTAAAGGGAAAAAAGTTACATGCCACAGCTACTTAGTACGAAAAAGCCCAGACTCGCAGTCTTGCTCTTCTTTGTTTGACACCACCAATAGAGACACCAAGGCCAATCTTAAATGGCATACAAAGCAGGACCAGAACAACATATGACTAATAAAGGCAAGCCTTTACCGTGTAAGGCCTTAAAGCAATCAGTAAGGCTTTTAAAAAAAAAACTTTTCTTTAGTGGACTGGTAACCAGAAAATAATGCAAATGTCTTGAAATTGGGGTCCTGCAAGGATGGAGTAGCAAATTTGCCACAAGTTTTTTTTATAAACTGTAGTTCGTGGACTGTGCAGGCTCGAAGTCCACAATAGAATGCATTGGCAATGTCCAGCCAGGACCCCACAACTGCATGCAAAATAGTGAAGGTTGTCCAGTACAAAGTGTAAGATTTTCCTTGCTACTTTGAGATGGAAAAACATGTTGACTCCCTAGATAGTTGTGCTGTCATGGGGAACTCATAATCCAATATGACCCACCAGGCTTCTCACAGTCTTTGCGAGCAACATCAGACCACCAACCTGAAGTCCAGACAGAGAGTGGGTCACCTACCACCAGTGCCTCTGTCATAACTGAATTAAATTGAATGGAAGCTTCCTGCCATCCAATCAGCCACAAGGTAGGAGTGAAAAGTGTGGAAAGCCACCTCATTCTCTCTAATCAACTTCAAAATCAATTGGGTATCATCTGCATACCACATGCAAGATAAATTACATGAGAGAATGATGTTTGCCAGAAACAAAGATTAAACAACATGAGACTAAGAGAGAAACACGGTTCACTGACAGAATATCGAACACAGAAATATCGTGTGGACAGAATATCGTGTCCAAAATATCGAGGACAAGAATATCGAGTAGGTAAGTGCAAATAGATAGGTATAAATTTACTATTCTTAACTCCAGATCTACGTACCTTGAAGATATATATATCGTCAAAGTACATATATGTGGAGTTATATATAGTAAAACTTTACTTACCCATAAGAAATGACCTTCACGATATTCTTGTCCTCAATATTTTTGACATGATATTGTGTCCGACGATATTTGTGTTTTCGATATTTTGTCCACCCACCGAGAAACACGGCAAAAATGTTTTCGGAGTAGACCTAAACAAAAGCAGCTGCACAGTCAGACTACAATTAGTTAAGAAAGAACAAATCCAATTCAGCGTTATCCTTTTGATTCCTGCCCTATTAAACCTACCCAGTAAAGTGACATGACAGATCTTTCAAAAGCTGCCGACAGGTCAAGTAGGATCAATGCCGCAACCCACCCTGATTTAATATAAATCAAGATCATTTAGAATAGCAACCAGTGCAACCTCTGTTCCATGAAAAGGTTGACACACCACCTGAAAAGTATTGAGTGTCAGCCTTAATAAATTTGGTGAGTCAGTAGTTAACTTCTTTTTCTGCTAATCTGGCACACTATGGATAAATAAGATAGGCCTTAGTTAGTATTGATTTGTCCTAAGAAAGTACTTTTTAGAAAGGGAGTAATACAAGTCTTCTTTCACTCTACCAGAACACAACCTGACTCAAATGAAGAGGTCACAAATCTACAAAACACTGCAGTTAATGCAGATGATTAAAAATCCAAGCAGGCCTTCTGTTACCATCAACAAAGGTAATAGGCCTCCAAAGCTACTCAAGATACCCAGTACCCATATCCATGCACCTCAGTGTCAGAGTCATCCGGCTATCTGGCTTCCCACCTCACTGATGATATAGGAATGTGCCTTTCCGTACTTATATACTCTTCCGTTCTAAATATTCAGCAAATACTTTATTACAATGAATCTTTCATGGCTCATTAACCATCTCTTTCTTCCTTTGGAATGCAAGCTAAATCTGCAACAAAATATTCTACTTTACCGATCATTTGGACACCCGACTCTGCCTAACGTTTTTACAAATTCATACGCGCACCCGAAAATATACCAACTTCAATGAAGGGCTTCTTTTTATCTCTAAAATGGCAAGGAGGTTTTCTCTTGGAGGTAAATACAACTCCTACATTTTATATAAAGAAGCATGTGGAAACTTCCTCATTGCCACGCCAGGACCTCCCTGGAGTAAAAGAGCGCTTTACAAATGCCCTTTACATTACATTGCATTTGCATTCTGGACATACAGTTGTGGACCTGTTTGTTGGCCAAAGGCATGTGTCTCTTTGTGGTGTCTCACACACAGACTTACTTAGCAGACACGTAAGCCCTCTTTTCGCCATCATTGGCCAATGGTCATGGATATATAGATTCCTGACAGACTGGAAGAGCCCATCCTATTAGACATTCTTTACTCCCCGCCTGCTTACCTGAGATAAGTTGAGCATGAGGAGATTCAGGGGAAGATGCCATTATTACCTGCACCCATGCTAGAAAGAAGATCCTCCTTGGAAAATGTGTACAGCCCCATAACTCTGGACCTTACCCCCACGGATAGTGTACTATGTAGTATGTTGCACATGCTTTGTGTGGATGGTCTATGTACAATGGCAGAGGTGTCTGAGGGTCCCCTTTCATCAAATTGACAACGTATACCTGTTGACACAGTAAGGCTCTTTAAAAGTCCAATGCTCGCATTCACCAAACTTAACTACAAGTAAATGTAAAGCAAATACTCTTTCAAGACTATTTCCCTAATTCTTCAAGAATCGTGCGCATTCGTTCATTCTTAATAATCATAACATTTATATAGTGCACGCTACTGTAAGAGTCTCTTGACACTAGTCTTACGGTTAGGTTCCTAGAACAGGTTTGACTTAAGGTCTTTTCTAAATTAAATATAGTATGGTAAATACCTTGGGAATCCTAGGTGCAAGCTCCAGAGAGCTGGGCCTTGGATAGAAAAGGATCTGCCTTTTGTTTTATCAGTCGCGGCCGGCATGACTCGCAGGTGGGGGAGTGTCCGGGCTCGAGGTAGCGCAATTAAAAACAAAACATTTTTTAAATAAAAAAAATACACACTTACCTTGCCGCCGTTCCCGCGTCTCTGCTCCTTGCTCCTGCTCTCTCCTCGTGGCGTGGGACAGGTAGCCAGGAACAACAGCAAGACTCCCTTGACCAATCACAACGCTGCAATGCAGCGTTGTGATTGGTTATGAGCGTCCTAGTTGGACGCTTAACCAGGGAATGGGAGCCTGAGCTTGTTCTCCATGCAGGCTGTAATGGAGCCTGCATGGAGAACGGCAAAAGTGCGCATGACTGGTTTGGGCGGCCAGAGAGGGCTAACCAAACAGTCATTCTGCACTTAGGAGTGGGCAAACCGCTGCCCTGCTCCGTGAGCAGAGCAGCCCCACCCGCCCGCAAAGGAAGGAAACATAAGATGATAATAACTAAAAGTTATTATCATTTTATATTCCCTTTCCTTTCCACTGCTCAAAGCAGTGGGGCGGCGCTCCTCTGCCATTGCGGAGGAGCTGCCACTGGCCAGAGTACCTGCCGAAGATGGTAAATATCTGGAGGATTCTGTTGATGGAGGCAGGCGGTGACGCTACATATAGTAGTATATCATCTGCATACAGAGATATTCTGTCTTCCGCCCCTTTTAACCCTCTGTTCAACGGGTCTCCTCTCACCCAGGTCGCCAAAGGCTCCAACATCAAGGCAAAAATCAGCGGCCGAGTCCCCCTCCCTAGTTGGAAAATTCGTGAAGTATGGCAATTTACTATCACTTGGGCCAACCGTTCAGCATATAGGAGTCTGACCCACTTTGGATCATTCGGGCCGAAGCCTATTTGCTCCGGGACGGCAAAGAGATAAGGCTATTCTATGGTATCGAATGCCATTCGCACATCGAGGGACAGTATTGCTGAACTTTCTCCGATTGATCCCATTTTACCCAACACCCCATAGAGGCGACAAAGGTTGAGGGCCGTATTTCGACCAAGCATGAATCCTGATTGGTCCAGGTGTACTATTTCAGTGATGATGGGAATCAATCATGTAGCTAGTAATTTTGCCAGGATCTTGGCCTCTGCATTTAGCAATAAAATGGGCCGATAGGAGCTGCAGTTCTCTGCCGGTTTGCCTTGTTTGCGAATTACGACTATGGAAGCCAGCCCTTGGTCGCGTGGCAAAGTTCCCTTCTCTCTGCTCTCTAAGTACATGTCTCAGAGATAGGGTGTTCTCCTAAAGGCAGTTAGTTTGAAAAATTCTATTGGGAGGCTGTTTGGACCCATTGCCTTCCCCGATTATACACTTTGTATTGCGGAGAGCAATTTGTCCTCAGTGGGGTCTCCCTCTTCTGACTCCTGGTCTTCGGGGGATAGGGTCACCAATGGGGTGTCTACTAGTAGTTCTTGGGAGTCATCTGCTGTGGCCTTGGTCGTGGGCATGTACATGTGTGTAAAATGGGTTGCAAAGGCCTCAGCTATCTCTTGTGGGTCTCTCAAAGTCTCGCCCTAGTCTGTATTCAATGCCGGCACCCACTGAAGGGCCTGTTTGTGCTTTTCGAGCCAAGCTAAATGTTTGCCTGCCTTGTCTCCCATTTCATATATTATGTATTGTGTTGCCCTGTGTTTAGCTCTGGCTGTCTCTGTCACCACCTGCCTGTAGTCAAGTCGCTTAATGTCTAGGGTATACCTGGTCAATTCGTCTTCGGAATCTGTGGCCCTCGCCTCCTCTTCTAATCGCTCCTTCTCCAATGCTTCTATCCTTGCTCTCATTTCTCTTGTATGTCCTGCTATGAGTGAGAGTTCTTGGCCCTTTATTACCGTTTTGAATGCCTCCCAAAGTGTTTGTGGCGATTCGACTGTTCCAGCGTTTTCGTTAAAGTATGTATCTGTGTATTGGACAATTTCTTTCCTGATGTGTGGAACCTTCAGGTACCATGGGTTGAGAGTGAGAGTTGTCCCTCTAGCAGGCGTGTCCAAGGCAAACCTGGCCAGAATCGTGGAGTGATCAGATATACCCCTCGCTAGACATCATGTCTCCCTGAAGTTGTGGACGTCGCCCGTTAGTGTGAGTATGTAATCTATATATGACAGGCTGTTGTGAGCACCACAGTGAAATGTATATTGTAGCGCTTGGGGGTTGAGGTGACGCCATACATCTGTTAGGCCCAAAGCAGAGAGAAAGTCTGCTAATAATAAACGTTCTTGTGAGTGTCGTCAGGGGGGATGCCAGTCCACCTGGTCATGTAGTGTCATATTTAGGTCTCCTCCCAACAAGAGGACCCCGACTGGGAGGTCTAGAATGATTTTAATAATGTCAGATAGGGTCGTTTTAAGGACATAGGACGACAGCAGATTTACAGGTTTCTCTTCTCATGTTCCAGCTACTGCCGCAAATCTGCCCTGGGTATCTACCCAAGTCTCCTGCACTATGAGGGGAGTGCTTTTACGAATAAGTATACCTGTCCCTCTGGATCCCGAGGTGAACCCCGCGTGTGCGATTAGTTTATAACCCCGTCTATCCAGGGCTCTGCAGGTGTTGCCCACCAGGTGTGTTTCCTGCAATAATACTACCTCCGGTGCTTGATGTTTTATAAATTGGAGCACTATATCTCATTTGAGTTTGTCTCTTAATCCGTTTACATTCCAGGAAACGATTCGGAGTGTAGCCCCCTCTTTGTTATCCATCATGGGCTGATTAATTCCTTTGTTTGCACACTCCCCAGCCTCTGGGGCCTACCGCTTTTACAGTGGGCATTGTGGGCCTGTGTCCTGTCCTGCTGTTGTGGGTGCTGTCTCTGTTCGGGGCCTCATTTGTTTGTTTGGGTTGCGTGTATTTGAATGCGTTTATAAGTGTGTGTGTATGATCCCTCCCCCTACTGCTCTGATGACTTAAATGTAACTATCCTTAAAACTCCCCCCAATAAACTGAACTACCTCGTTCCCCCACCCTGCCTCCCTGCATGACGGTGTGTGAATTTCCCACCTCCCCAACATTGCAGAGTGCCTGTCACCCCCCTCCACCCCTAAAAATTCAGGGGAATGTGACACCACCGGTCCCACCCCTCCATCCCATATTCAACAAACTGGTAACACATGCAACTTGGCTGTTTTCGGACAAACTGGTGGCCATCTGTTTATGGTAGTCCCTTTTCCCTTCAACTGTGGAGTCGTCAATTCTTGGACCTGCAAGAGATGACATAAAATTCACTGGGACGGTCGAATTATCGTTATTGTTCTTTGAGCTAGTCAGCTTGTTGGAAACTCTCTTTTTCACAGTGCCTCGCCTCCACGTGGTCTCAATGTTCATTTTGGGTTTTGTCTGTTTCCTCCTCTGCGGACCTCATGTCTCTAGGGTTGGTGTTTGCCTGCTTCTGGCGGTTCCACATCTGTTTCGAGCGTCTTCTGGTAGATGCACGGTTTCCCACTTTGCGCCATCCATCTAGCCATTCCCATGCTTCTTCGGGGTTTGTGAAGAACCAAGTTTTGCCTTCCGCTTCAACTCTCAATTTGGCTGGAAATAGCATGGCATATTTGAGTTCTTTTTCTCTTAAAGCCCGTTTGACTTCCAGAAAGCTTCATCTTTGTACTTTTAGCATGAAGTCAGGGAAAACATTATATTGCTGTTTTCGTAGGTGACTGGTGGCATGCTAGGGGCAGTTTGTAAGATCACATCTCTGTCCCGGAAGTTGAAGACTCGTGCTAGCATAGGTCTAGGGGGGGCCCCAGGTTTTGTCCTCCCCCTGGTATTCTGTGGGCTCTTTCAATGGAAAAGTAGTTTGAGAGGCCTTGTGGCTGCAGGTGTTTCGTGATTAGTTCTTCTATGAAGAGATCTGGCACTGGTCCTTCTGCACGTTCAGGTACTCCTAAAATATGTATGCTTTTCCATCGCGCCCTGCCTTCGTAGTCATCTAGTTGGGTTTCCAGCAGTTCACTTTTGGTTTGTAGGTCACTGATTTGTTGTTTTAAGTGAGCAGTGTCGTTAGCTAATAAGTGTGTTGAATCCTCCACTTCCTTGACTCTGGTGCCCATGTTACATAGATCAGCTCTGAGTCCAGTCTCGATTCCAGTGAAGTATGTATGTTGTTTATTGCGGCCATGATGTCGTGAAAGGTGAGATCCGTGTGCTCTATAGGCGCTTGAGCCAGTGATTGGACCGCATCTGTCACATTTTCATGTGTCTCTGCCCTCTTTTTCCATGCAAACTTATCCAGCTTTGTCTGGAGTGAGGCCAGTTCACTTTTCCCGCCCGTCATTGCTCAGGTTTGGTGGGGCCGTTTGTGGAATTTGTATGAATCCTGGAGTCCGCCGGGTAATCTCCGCCGCCTGCTCTAGGGCAGTGTGCCCCTTCCGGCCTGTCTGGTTTCCCAGGCACAGCTCCTTCTCTGCTGGCTCAGGTTTCTCGCTATTTGGAGCGGTTTATACTGTCCACCGGGTGTGGCCCCCCCCTTTCTTCTCTTGTTCACTCGGGGGCACCCCACAGTCAGGCCGTCACCTCTAATGAGCCAGGAGTCTTGCTGTGCCCAAGCGGCTCACCGCTGTCTTTAAGTGAGAATAACTTCAGCACAGCCGTGTCTCATCTCCTCCAGGCTGCTGTGCTGCGCTCTCCCGGTAGGTGCGTCTGCAGGGCCTGGTATATTTCCTCTCTGGGCTGGTTTGGTGCGTGTGACTGTCTGCGCTAGCTCCGACTTGCCTGTGTCGTGTCCTTGCTGATGTGTCCGGTCGCCCTTGGCCACGCAGTATCGGCTGTTTCTGTCTGCTAATGCAATAGATGGTGGCCGCCCATTTGCTGTTTCTCCGGAGACAGGGAGTCGCCATCTTCGGCCTTCCACCCAGCGGAGGATCCGATCTGGACGGCCTCGTTTCCGCACCAGGGCCCTTTCAAAGTTGCCAGATTGAGAGCATTGCAAGTGGCTGACAAATGTCAGTGTGCTCCTTGCAGTTTAATGTATCCACATTAAACTGCAACGAGCACACTGACATTTGTCAGCCACTTGCTAAGCTCTCAATCTGGCAACTTTGAAAGGTAAGGTAATTCGCTGATGATGCGGGATGTCGGGTGTGGGACGCTGGAGCCGCGTTAGTGTGCGGCCATCTTCATCGGCTGCAGGCCACGCCCCCCGAAGCTCTGCCTGCTTGACACTTCCCTTGTGGAACACCCCTTTCTCCTGTCAGAACCCCTTGAGCTGAGCCACTGTGTATGCTTTCAGGTTGGCCAGTTCGAATTCCATCTTGCCAGATAGGACCACAGACGTTGCAGAGAAAAATAAGACTGCGGCAAAAAGACTTTGGAAAAATCAAAAGATGTCAGAACAGAGAGAATTTAAAAAAGGCTTGAATTGGTCTCAGTATAGAGTTGTAGTGAACAACAATTTACTACATGGTATTGCACAAACACAACTCCTATCCTCACCGCTGATCACCAGAGCTAGAAATCGTATTCCTGGTTGGCGGAGGTATGCACCCAGGCCAGGCAGGAACCACCACTCTATTCAGGTAAGCTAGATACTCAATAAGATAACCTGTGCTCACCCTCTGGTAGCTTGGCACAGAGCAGCCAGGCTTTATCTACAAAGGCAATGTGTAAAGTATTTGTGCAACACATGCACAGTAACGCTATGAATCCACCACAGAAAAAGACTCCATGCAGGTTTAGAAAAATAGAGAATATTTATCGGAGCAAATTGAGGCCAAAACGACAAAAATACAATAAGTAGAAGTCGAGATATACATTTTTAAAGAATAAACCAAAAATAATGCTTAGAAGTCACTAGCGGTTTAAAGGCTACTTGAGGTAGCGAGAGACTGATAGAAATCCAAAGTTCAGGCCGACCACGATCGATGGCAGGCCGGCTACAGGACACAGACAGGGCCCGCTGAAGAAATATCTTGGCTGGAGCAAGATTCGACGTTGTTGTTGAGCTGCGCAAACGGGGTCCCACATCGTCGACCTCCATTGAAGTGAGTGCAATGCGTCGAGCCGCGCAGAGTGTCGTCTTCGAGCCGCGCAGGCTGTGGAACTGCTGTCATTGAGCAGCCTTTGCATTGGCATCAAAGGGCGGTGCTGTGGAATTTCTCATGCAGTCGATGCAATGTGTCTGTTGTTGATAAAAGCAGCTGCACAACCCACTTCTGAGGCCCACAGCTTGGAGGGGGCACCTCAGGCAAGGGTAAGACTCACAGAAGGGAGAGTCCAGCAGCACCAGCAGAATTGTAGGAAGTCTTTTGTGTCCCTGAGATTACAGGAGGCAAGCCAGCAAGCCCTTGGAGATCACTTGGAGGGAAGGCAGAGTCCTTCCAGCAAGGTCAGAGAACAGCAGGCAGCAGAGCAACAAGCAGAAATACAGTCCTTCCAGAAAAGCAGTCCAGTTGAGTCCTTTAAGCAGCACAGCATTGGCTTTGATAGAGGTTCAGTTCAAGATCCAGAAGTGTCTTATTTTAGGGGGTCAGTGACCCAGTACTTATACCCAAAAGTGCCTTTAATGTAGAGGGTGACTTCAAAGGAACTCTCTGAAGTGCACAAGGATCCCTTTCAATCCATTCCTGTCTGCCAGGCTACCTGTGGGGGGTACATCAGTGCTTTGTGTGTGGAAGGTCACTACCTATTGAAATGTAAGTGTCAGCCCCTCCCATTCCTCCCTGCCCAGGAAGACCCATCAGAATGCAGATGAGTCTCACCTTCTTGTGTTTTTGGCTGTATAGAGGGAATGCACAAAGTGTAGCTGTCACGAAATAGGCTGTTTGTCACTACCAGGACATGCAAAACATACAGGTACATGTCCTACCTTTTACTTACATGGCACCCTGCCCTTAGGGTTACTTAGAGCCGATCTTAGGGGTGACTTATATGTGATAAAAGGAGAGGTCTTGGCAAGTACTTTTAAATGCCAAGTCGAAGTGTCAGTAAACTGCACACACAGGCACTGCAGTGGCAGGCCTGAGACAGGTTTGAAAGGCTACTTCTGTGGGTGGGACAATCAGTGCTGCAGCCCACTAGTAGCATTTGAAGTACCGTTCTTGGGTATATGGTATACCAATTTACAAGGGACTTACCAGTACTACAAATATGCCAATCAGGTATACACCAATGTCATCATGTTTAGGGGAGAAGCACATGCACTTTAGCACCGGTTAGCAGTCTTAAAGTGCTCAGAGTCCTATGGCCAACAAAAAGAATCAGCAAAAATGAGAGGCAAAACGTTGGGGGAAAGACCACCCTAATGGTGACAGGTCTAACAGGGACAAGGAGTGAAATATTCCACAGCCATCCATGATCCGCCTGCGGTGGAGCTCAGGTGTTTGTTTGAATTCATGAAATTATCTTCCTAAGAGTTTTATACCATCTCCTGTGATACAGAACTTGCAACCACATTATTCTTCACATAGAGCTTAACAGGACCTTCATGCTGTTAACATCACTGCATATCCAGTATCAGATGGGATGCTTTGGGAAAGAGTACTATATCAAATATTGGGCCAGCTGAGATGATTCAAACCCCCTACATATTGAGAATTTCATTGGGTGACACTGTCACACAAGGTCTTTTTTGCAAACTATGGGATATCAACGCTGTTAAATTACTGATGACTGATTTATGCTTGGATGTTACAAATATTGCAAGGAGAATATTAATGGGACGAGTGTGCGATGAAGTACATTTTAGAAAATTCAGGGTTCTGAAATCTTGTTTCCTGCATGTCTGTATGCTACAGAGATGATGGTTTTGAATTAAATTTTGTAACAAACCTCTCACAGGAGTTTTGCTTCTCTTTCACACTTGAAGACGACATAAATTCCAAAAATCTATTTGACACATTTTGCAAACTGGAAATGGAAAGAAAATATTACTGAAGATGACTCAAATAATGTGATTTACAATGGTACTTATGATTTCCAATGTTTGTTTCAGATGGGTTAGCCTTATAGCTAAATTAAAATAAAATATGTACGCAGCAGTATCTGTCTCAAGCTATGAAACCATTAGCAAATAAACCATATCCTAGGTATAATACATAGTCTCCTGTGACTGTGAGTACATATAGTGTTGGTTAACTTGACCAGAAATGGTTGTCACAATCTACTCTGCGAAGTGTGGGAATCCATATGTCAAAAAATGGTATATGAATTTCACTGACTTCCTTTTAAGACCACATCATGTGAAAATTAAAAGATTTAGCTACAATAATCTATGTAGCTATAAAAGAAGAACACATGTATTCAGAGAAAGAAGTTGCAGAAGGAATTAGGGAGATTGACAAAGAAATACCGAAAACTACTTTTAAAGTTCTTGATAACAGCTTTCAAACTTTACCTAAACACATCTATGTTATCTCTTGTATCACATTTTCTGCCTTAAATATTTTTCAAGATCTACGTTCCTCACAAGGACACACTCAAGCACATTTGCGGACACAATTAAGGAGGGCACTACAAATGCTTAAATCTCACTAAGTGCCCTGGTCTTTGTCCTACGAAACAGCTATCTTTCTAACTTAAATTCTCACTGCTAGACAGACAACGATCTATAATAAAGAGACTTCCTATAGCTTTGCCTCTACTGAACAGATAGTCAGTACACCTTTTTCGACTGCTGATGATTCACACTTAATGTGATTGTTGCATGTAGTGATATCATTGCCCATCACCGTGTTTCATTTCTTGGTTTGTCAAAAGCACACATTTCTTGGATGGTCCGTACACATACATGACACATTTTTACAACATGTTTGGTATTTCTCTTTTAAGTGTCATTGCTTGACTAACTGCAATCTGACTTTCATTAACACATCGTCATGTACTAATCATTAGGTATACTCACTCATTTGGGATGATTTAACTATTCATGGCTCTTGTAATCCTTTGAAGCCTGGTCTTTTTTGCAGACTTCTTGTGACACTTGCTTCTATCATTCCCTTCAACCCCACTTTGTTAAACAACGGTAGCTATGTGTTTTGAACAAAAAGCTTCTTGTGGATTGGTCCAAGGCCTTGTACATCTTTTGACTTTTGGAAAATAGTGAAATATTGTGAGGTTACATTCTATCCTTCTCCAGTAAAAGTTTCTGATAGCACTTCCGGGCCAAATATTGAAATAATAAAAATGCTACTCGATAAATGAAGTAAGCTCACTGCAATTTTAAGACAGAGAGGCACCATTAGCTTCTGCAGAGGAAACATTTGTCCTTCATACCGCCCGCTCTGCGATACAATAGTTTTTGCACACTCAATTTCCGACCTACTTTGCAGACCTGCATAATTTGTTAAATGCCTCAAATATATGTTTTTAAAACTACTGCTTCTGGCTTATTAACTGGACCTATTTTTTGAAATACCCCTGTCTTTTTCAAATCTCTCCTTAAAAATGTGTTTGGGGGAATCATAGCCATCTAAACAGTAGTCTCAAATAGTTATTGCTTTCTATCTGAGAAGAGATCTACTTTTCAGTCTGAGTACACATTGGACTTTGTGCTTTTGCAAACTTCAACCTACTCATGCAAGACCTATGTTTTAATGCCTGCACAGTTTTCAAACTTTCATCTTGAACATTCCCATGGAATAACAAGCTATGCTTACTGCAGAATACTGGGATCTGATTTGGCCAATCACAGTCTACCAGGCATTTTGCAATTCAATGCAAGTGTCCATTATCAAAGCTGCTTCCTTCGAGTGACCACCTGTACTAAAACATGCGGCAACAGATCTTTGAGGGACACATCACTTTCGCCATTCTCAGATGTATCTAGTGTCATCTTGTATGTCAATACAACTGTTGCAGCTGAATTTCGACTCTGCCTTCAATACCATACTTCCCTGTGGCTTCTACAGTTTCAGTCTTCGCTTGCATCCTGGCAACACCATCATCTACATTTGTACCATTGCAATTAATTCCACCATCTCCAGCCTTTTTCGATGCACATATGACTTGTCATGCAGCATCGCCTCCACATATGGAATCTCTTTTCGATGCTGCAGATTTGGAAGGTGGACCTTTTAATGTGCCATAAGTTTCAGAATGAAATGAACTCAATAAATCATGAGAAAAGCGATCAGTAGCTGGTGCCATTAGCCTGTAGAGATATCTTCAGTCAGCCTTTCTGGTCTTTTAATCATTTTTTAGTTTGGTAAAATGCTGCATAGTCAAATTATGCATAGTGCTTTTGCCTAGCTTTTTTCATACAAATTTGCTAGAATGTTTACCCTATCAATCTGGAGGTGTTGCCCGCTAATCGTTTTTCTACTTATGTACTCGTCATTGCATTTAATTTATTTATGTGCTCATATGCAAATTTTTCATTTATAAATGTGTATCTTTTAGTATTCATTTCACATGTTTATCATATAATGTTTTGCTTCACTATATGCTGGTAGTGCACCAACTGCTCATGTATAATGAATCAGTGTGAATTACAAGGTGTAACAGATTTTAGTAAATGTGCATCAGAATCTGTATGCTAATTCTTGCATTTTATATAATTAATCATTAGGACTAAACTGCATTAAAAAAGAAGAAGAAACTATTTAAGTCTGAGGCAAAGGCACTCTTGGTGCAAAGACAACTTCAGCTTTTCCTGGGAGTTCCAAGCAGGCTGCGCGATACAGACATCTTAGCTAAAGGCCAAAGACTGGCAATGCATGTATTATCTGTGCTTTTTTGCAGCTTGGAACACCATACGGAAGCCAACCTACGACATTCTCAATGTGCAGTATCTGACTAAAAACTGCTCTATTATGCACCAAAACTATGTGTGTTAGTGGCCATCTGAGAACTTGTATGGATGCTTTGGTGCTAAGAATGGTTTAGCGAGGGGCTAGAAAGGTTTTTTGTTTGTTCTTTTTACTATAGGTTGGTTGCATCACTCAAGGCTTTAATGTAATGAACACCTTCTAGTAAGTTACCATCCTTTTTAATCTATGGTAGCGTTGTATTCATTTTTCCAACTACTATGTTCTTTTTTTATAGTAACATCCATTCATATAACGGGCACTGAATATTAAATATTAATGAAGCCTTTTTAAATATATAGCGATTTCTTGTTGGTTCATTTAGGGGGGAAGTGCTCTGGAAGTCACAAATAATCCAGAAGTGTCACAGGGCTGATTGTTACCTTAGACACACCATAACCAAGTAGGTCATGTGAGGTACAAGGGTTACTGTCCGCCTCACTCCCTAGCTTGAGTTGGTAAGGCACTGGGTGTCTAAAACTGGGCTGTATTTGCAGATGAACATGCAAAAACATATCGCTATGAACTTTGCTGGTTACCTGTATGCAATGAATAATGTTTAAATCTCTTACAATTGTCAGCACATTTTTAATGAACAGAAAACGATGCTTGATTTAAATATGTTTACTTAGCATAACCAGGCTACAGTTGATATGATTAGGCTGAAGTCCGCTAGCATTGACATTCGTTTTGCAGAGACAGAAAGAAATGTGTTTACATGAATGAGTTTCCTACATGCATTTTTCTGTTCCGCGTTTTAGCTTTTCAGAAAATAAGTGAAATAGAAATTCATTTCGTGGTGATGATCGTTCTGTTGAGTTGAAATGTATTCATTTGTGTTCCTTGAGGAGAGGCCATGTGCTGAAGGTTCCTGTATTTGCAACGTATTCAAGGCTCTTTGCCAGGGTCTCCTCTAAGCAATTGCACTGTGTATCGTTTTCACTTGTTGTACCAATGTCAGGTTATTTCCTATGTACACCTTATTGTAATTATTCACGAACGTAGGTGTCCTAAATGCTTCTTATTTGATGTATCATATTTTCTTGTTTACCTATTGGTCTATGTGAAAGTTACTTTATTAGTACCACCCTTTGATCAAAGATCCCACCATGTTGAGAGTGTGCCTTTCACTGTCTGAAAAATATAAAATGTGTTCTTTTTAGGAGATGTGCCACACTTTTTTCACTGTTCACACTTTGCGTTAGTCTGCCTAATGATTTATACTTAGGCTTTTCCCTTACTTTCTCTAAGGCAGGCTCTACTTGAGCTTGTTTGCTGGTTTATACTTAGACTTTCCTTGACTTTTGAACTGGGCAGATGTATGCTAGTCTTTTTACTGAACTACATTTTAGTCCTTCCGATTTACTTGTTTTTGAGCTAGACCTTATGTTGATACCTCTCGCAATTGGCATTATTTGACGTATCATTGATGCTGATTTAAATTTGACTAACTACTTTTTGCCTTATGTAATGATTCTAAAATGTGAATAAACCTTTATGGTTTTGACTCTGAATTTTCTCCTGTGAAGGTTTTCTTTACTGGCATTGGGCGACCATCTGTTGACTCAGATGGCCTCGATACTGCATCTCAACCCTTCTACTTATTAGCTTAAAGCTTCACACACTTGTACATAAGGTGGTCTACGTAGCTTGCTCTCCATTTCTAGTTATAATATTCAAATGGTCTTCACATGTATAAAGCGTGGAATTTACCAAAAGATTTTTGCTAGATATCCTCAAATGAGTAAAGTAAGATAAGGAGACAGTGCTTTCTTCAGCACCCTGACTCTGGACCCCCCTTACTATGCTTCCAGTCATTGCTGTTTACCTTTAGGAAACAACTAAAAACCTGGTTCTTCACAGTATGAAGGAGCTGTGTGGTAGAAAACATTGTTGATCGTTTCTTTAACGCTTAGAAGATTTGGGGATAATGCACTCTACAAATAACTATAAACAGCGCTCTGCTCCCCTTTGGCTAGGTTTGTGCAATAGACTTACAATATAACAAACAGTTAAACAGCACATTTGTTGACCCCCTACGAAGGTCCTGGTTGGAAGGCAAAAGCATGAGAGCTCATGTCTGACACATAGAAGCATATGGAACAAAGAATTGGGTAGCAAATCTGGATGCAAAGGAAGGGAAGCACACTATATGTGCTAGAATTCCAACAATCAGTGAGCACGATAATTGCATTTCAGTGGTTTCTACCTATTGACTATTACTGAAGCCACTTGTCTAGTATAACCTGCAAGTTCTTCACTTGAAGCACAGGAGTAGGAAATGTCGGTCATCATGGTGTGTTTCATCGCAGCCTGACTGTAGAATCACTTAAATCTTCAACTAGGTTTCAGACTACTATTGAAGTATAGGCCTGCCCAAGCATGCCCTAAGCTTATCTGTGGTTTTCTCAAGCTGTAACAGAATTTGAGTGTCACATTTGCAACGGTGAAATAGGGAGCATCAAAAAAGTAGACTTGTCAACAGGCATACATATTCATTACAAAGAAATGAGAAAATTGGAACACCTTTAGGTAATTCTCATCAATGGAATTGACTGTGATGCGATATTATAGAAGGAAATTGCACTGCCAAAGTGTGCACTAAAATTAAAGAGCCTTCAGCATCCGGAGGCGTTAATTGTGGGGCGAAAGCAATTTATGATAGATGGTGTTAAAGCATTGACCATCACCAGACATGAAGACACTGCAAGGTAATGAAGGCTTTGACAGGAGGAGCCAGAGCCTTTGTAGAAGTTACTCTACGTCATAGAACAAATCATATTTCAATCAGTGATATCCTCTACTGGACAGAATAGGACATTAGCAGCCTGAAGTCAATAACACTAAGAAAGTTGTCAACAATACATGATTGAACAGTCCTGTTATACCGAGCAGAAATCAACAACAGTTTATGAAATCTACTCTGTGAAAGCTGAACTGGAAAAGCGTGTAGCTGCTATACAACCTAACACACAATAAGAAAGGAGCTAAAGGATAGGTCTAACCTAAAAGCTCATCAGGTAAATGGGTGCAATACCTAATGCAACATGTATATGGTTACCATGCACAAGGTCACATGCATGGGTGCAATGGAGAATTGGCCCTTCCCAGTCAGTCAAGCACCAAAGTTTGATGTGCTGTAAGACATGCCAGGAAGTAGTCAAAACATTAGCAGGGTGTGAATCGAACCAGTTTCACATAACAATCGGTCTATCCAGGGCCCTAACAAAATTAAAGCTGTAACGTTCACCTAGGAAGTAGCGCTCTCATTTTGTACGAGGATACCCACTTTTGGTTTTTGTTCTCCTTTTACGGACAGAGGTGCCTGGCTTCCAACGGGCCCTTGACTCATTAGTCTTTCTTTTATTTTTATGATTTCATTTTCACAGTTATTTTAATTATTCTTTGTTTTTCCCTTAGTGACCTCCCACACAGGATCTGCTGGGGTCCAGTACATTTTATAACCCCCGCCACCCCTGTTTATTTAATTTGCCATCAGTGCGTTAGCACTCTAGTTTATTTATTTAATGAGTTTTATATAGCACTGGTAAGACCCGAGGGTATCAGACTGCTTTACAGAGCATAACTATGAACAAGGTTGAGTCGGATGGCATAGGTTACATAGTGTAGACTCGTAGTAGTATCAAGCTATTTACAGACATGTACAAATATATATTAAGGTACAGAGTTCGAAGAGTGACGGGTCACAGTAGTATACAAATAGATTATTGTATGAGGAGAAGGGTTAGGATCTGGGCTAGGTGTTGGAGTCTGGGGGGGTTAAGGTGTTGGTTGAGGAGAAGATCCTTTAGTTGTCCTTTGAAGCTCACAAGGGAAGCATTTGTTCTGATGTATACTGGGAGGGAATTCCAGATTTTGGGGGCATTGCCCGAAAAGGAGCGTGAGTGGGGATTTTTGTGTTTTTTGGCGGGATGAGAAGCAGAGTGTTGGCGCTCCTTAGAGCTCTTGTCTGGCCAGCCTTAACTAATATGGACACAAGGTACGTTGGTTATCCAATGTGCAGGACTTTATGGGTGAGGCAGGCCGTTTTGAAGCAGCATCGGGCTTCAATTGGGAGCCATTTAAGATTTTTCAGGGAGGGAGAGATGTGGTTGTGTCTTTTTGTTCCAGTGACCATCCTTGCTGCTGCATTTAGTGTAGCTCTTAAAGGGGACGAGGTGTGATTTTGTGGTGCTGGTGAGGGTGGCATTCCCGTAGTCCAGTCTAGATAGTACCATCGCTTGGGTGGTGTTTTTTTTAGATCGTTTGGGGGGGATGAAGGGTTTGAGTTTGTCGAGGAGTGTCAGATTGTAGAATGCCCTCTTAGCTGAGTTCTTTATGTATTGGCTCATGCTCAGGTCAAGCAAGAACCCCAAAGATTTGACGGATTTAGATAGCGTCAGTTTGCAGTTCATAGCGTCAATGGTATTTAGCCACTCTTGGACCTGGGTGGTTTGTCCATTGTTGGATGGGAGCAGAATTTTCGTCTTATCCTGGTTGAGTTTCAGGTGGTTGAGTGAGAGCCAGTTCGGGATTTTTTTGAGTGAGGTTAAGTCTCCGTAGGTCTTCTACTGAGGTTATTTCTAGGTAGATCTGGGTGTCATCTGCGTAGAGGTGGTAGAGGATGTTTGATTGTTTGAGAATGGATGTGAGGGGCTCCATGTAAATATTGAAGAATGTAGGAGAGAGTACTGAGCCTTGGGGGACACCTCTGGCTATAGTGAACGTGTCCGAGGACGAGTTGTTAATTTTTATTTGCTGGAAGTGATTGTGGAGGTAGGAGCAGAACCATTTCAGGACCAGACCGTTGGCTCCGATCCTTTTTTGGAGGGATTCTAGAAGCAGGCTGTGATCGACCATATCAAAATCTGCTGAAAGGTCTAGGAGGATGAGTATGCAGCATCTGTCAGTGTCCAGTGCATTGTGTATGTCATTGGTTATGTTCAGTAGAGCAGTTTCCGTGCTGCATCCTTTCCTGAAACCTGACTGTAGTGAGTCGAGGAGACTGTTGGAGTCAATATGTTGATTGAGTTGGGAGAGAACACATTTCTAAAGTATTTTGGCCAGAAAGGGAAGGCTGGAAATGGGGCTGAAGTTGTTTATGGCTTTGAGTCAGCACCAGGTTTTTAAAGCAAGGGGGTGACTTGTCCTAGTCTGAGGCAGTTGGGCATCAATCCAGTGCTTAGGGAGCTGTTGATCATCTTTGTCCAGAGTAGGGTTATGGCTTGATTGAGGTTTTTAGCTAGGGAGGCCGAGAGAGGATCTGCTAGGTGAAAGGGGGTTTAGAATTCACAATCATCTTTGAAATGTTCTTCCGAGAGCGAATTATATATCTTCCAGCTACTGGGTGTTAATGGAGGTCCTGGGTTCGTGTTTCCTCCATCCGGTTCCGGGTGGGGGGCTGCCCCTTGTGAGTTCGGAGAGGGTGCCGGTGTGTTGGTTTCTATCATACTGGGGGGCAGCAGGGGGTAACCGGTGGATGATAGGGGTTGGTGGTCTAGGGATAGTTCGATCTTCATGTTTTTGTCATTCAAGAATTTTGCGAAATTGTCGCAGTGCTCTTTGAAGACATGAGGGTTTCATTTTGGTGGATTAGAGGTTTATTGTTTAATGATGGTAAACAGTTCTTTGGGGCGATTTTTTTGCTTTATCTAGGGTTTTTCGGAAGAATGCAGCTTTTTCTTTTAAGATGTGGTTTTTATATTGAGTTGATTAAGGTGGGTTGGGGAGGGTTTTGTTCTCCACAGTCTTTCAGCCGCTCCTAGTTGTCTTCTTTCTGCGTTGAAGTCTTTATTGAACCAGGACTACAGTTTACAGGGAGCTAGTTGGTCAAGGATGGATAACTTTGTAGTGTTATAGTGGGACGTAAGATAGTCTGTTGAGAAGTTGCCAGATGGTGGGGGAAGCAGAGCCATTATTCTGTCTTCTAGATCGTCTAAGGGAATCTGGCGTATGTTGCGGGACCATTGTACGGTTTTGAGTGCGAGTGGGGGGCATTTCTGTTTGGTTGAGGTGGAACGGAATGATGTGGTGGTCCAACCAGTCAACTGGAAGAATGCTGTCAATACTTAGCGCTTCTCAGTGCTTAATTGGTAAAATAATAAGTGCATGTGCTGAAAAGTTTTCTTAGGAGGCCACACCAATTTCCCCGGCTCCACCGAATTCCTCCAGTGGCTCCATCTGCATCCACAACTGACATGGCTGAAAGGCAGATGTGTAATACCTGATCTAAAGTAAGGTTTTAATAGGAGGTTCTCACCCAGAGAAAATTTTGAAAAAAACATGAAAGCAAATAGTGCATTTAAAGCACATTTCTGGCAAAAAGATAGCTCGGTGAAATAAAGCAATTGTCTATGAACACATGATTTGGGATAGCATGGAAGCTGGATTTGACCCAGGTTCTCCTGTTTCACACTGTGCAGTTCAGTCAAAATGATTAGATGGTTATCTCTTTCTGACATCAAATCTTAATGCTTTTTCCTTGGTTCATATCAATGAGATTAGAGCAGGGGTGACAAGCAAAATGGCAATTTTACCTGGTGTGAACCCGGATGGAGGACAGATAAGCACATCTCAACACTTCAGACTACGTTATACTTTTTTTTTTCAGGCAAAGAGAGATTTGTGAAATTCACAAGGTGCTGAGCCCAGGGATTCAAATCTGGTTACATGTGTTTCATGGTTGGCAGCTACAGTCACTAGGCCACACGATCGCCTCTTGCGAAAGCTCAGTTTGTTTTATGTGGGCATGTGCCTCGAACTTTAAATTTAAAAAAAGAAAAAACATCCATGAACAATTTAAACAGAAGAAGTTCTCAGACCCCTTTGCCATAACAAAAGTTGAGTGGAAGTTGAATGTATTCGTAAATCCACCCGTTTGTTTCTCACATAGTGAGAGGTGTGGTGCAGCGGCCAGGGCAGCTGACTTCGGAGCACAGGGCTCACGGTTCGATCCCCGGCTCCGGCGGCAGCTCAGCTCAGCACCATGTGACTCTGGGCAATAGCTCACTTAATTTCCACGACGGCCCCCAGCGCCTTGAGACCCGTAAGGGTGAGTAGTTTGCGCTTTACAAATACGGATTTTACATTTACATACATTTTAATATTTTAACAAAAATAGAATCTGCACACACAATGTAGTAAGTGTGTGGCATTCATATACAGAAATACTTTCCTGCCATTAGCTAACCTTCTTCACCCCAATGACATTAACATTTTAAATTCAAAAAGCGCTCCATTTGATTCTGGATGATGGGTACTGTTTTTAAAAGCTTTTCTGTGCTCATGGTTTTGATCACCCCATCAGCCCCTCTTTTCATTTTGGTACAGGCAAAAGCAACTTGTAGATAAGAAACTCCATTCTCATTCAGATATCTGCTATTTCTTTCGGCTATTTCTTCTAATAAATGTGGACTTCTTACACATTGCAATCATGTTTCCCCCTCCTGAGGTTGGCAGCCAGTGCTAACTGATACCTGCCACGAAGAAAATAAAACCCTACAAAAATGCACACAGTCCTCTTTTTCAAGGCAAACACACACACACACGTGACAGAATCAGCAATGGCCCTCCCAGCGCCGACAATAATTTCCTCCACTTACCTGATCCGTGAGGGGTGATCATATCAGCACATATATTGTGCTGATTAGGTTGGTGCTCTAATTAAGTTGTGCAGGCCAGGCGGGTGTCTAGAGGTCTGCATGCCCTGCCCTGCCTGCTGCTCCCTGTAATACTGCCAGTGCCAGGCTCATGCAGCACAGCAGTTAGAGTGCCTGCAGTTTTTAAACAGTGCAGAACAACACATGCACACCGAGGTCAGACTGTGACTGCAGTTGGTGGTGGGCCCCGGCCACGAGCATGTCGAATGCAGAATTATGGACCGCTCCAGTTGATTTCAGTTCAGTGCGAGCTGATAAAAACAGAATGCTACGGGCTTCTAATTTGCTCTACGACGGCTTGAAAGGTTTGTCCTGCACTTTCCCAGCCTGCCTTGCCCCAGCTCAGCCATGAGCCCGCCCTCAGCCACGATTATCCAATGGAAATGATGATGTTCCTTCCTGAAAGGCAGGCATGCACTGCTGACATCACTAACGTGATGATGATGCACATTCAACATGCGTGGACCAGGGTGGGCCAGCCTGTGAATACATACCAGGCAGACATCTAAGGAAGACAGGTACATTTATTTTTAATAATTACCAGGCCTACCGCCCAGGGGAGAAAAATCATATAGACCCGGCTCTGTGAAATGAGTGCCGGTGCTGAGCACCGGAATCCACCGGCACAAATTAAGCACTGGCACTTCTTTGTGGGCTATGATGACTTCCAGGGTTGCGTCTCTGGTATGAGTTTGACCTTTGCAATGTTGGATGAGGTCTTTGCTGAGAAAGAGATCGGTTGGGGATTGAACAGATGACTCTTTCTCGTCATTCCAGTGCAGATTGAAATCACCTAGGAATACGTTATTGTCATTCGATAGTGCACAGTGCGTTATCATTTCCGATAGGTGTTCTACAAAGTCGATCGACTTGCCTGGTGGGTGGTGGAGGTGGAATTTCGTTGTTTTATTGTTTTTTGTTGTTAAGTTTGTGCAGATATGTTCACAAGTTTGGTAGGTATAGGTGTTGGTTTCTACTATGAAGAAGTTGTTTTGTGGATAATGACTGTGCCACCCCGATGCGATTCTCCCTATTCTTCTTGATGATGGAGAAACCTGGAGGGACTAGTAGGTCATGGGTGGGCGAGGAGGTGTTGTTTAGCCTTGTTTCTGTGATAAATGTGATGTCGATGTTATAGGTCAAGATGGATTCCGCTAGGCCAGTTGCATGTTTGGTTGCCGATCTGCAATTTAAGAGCATACAGTTGATGTTACTGCTGGTGTTGGGATTCAGAGGGGGTGAAGCCAGGGGAACTTTGATGAGATGAGTAGGAGGTCTGTTAGGTATTAGAGGGATGATGTTTCTCCCAAAACCGGTAATCACCTGCATCTTGGAGGTGGGGTTGACTTGGGTGAGAATAGAGTCATAGGATTTGGCTAGTGCTGTTGCTTCCTTTAGGGACATTCCGGGGGTCGATCTTTTCAGCCTGTGCGCTATACTGTCTAAGGAAGTAGAGTGCCAGCTGTGAGGACAGTGTCCGACCAATTGTGTGGGTTGTCTTAAGGGGGGGAGGGGAAAGGGAGCTTTGGGTTAGTTCAGGATAAGATTTGAGGATCGGTAGGATATTGTTAATGCCCTGTGTTAGTATGTTGAGTTGGTTATCTATGTGGGTTACTCAATCCTTTAGGATTGCTAAGGGCATATGGTTAGGTGATGAGAGAGTGGAGAAGTTGAGGTGAGAATTTTCTTGTGCATGGCATTTAGGATAAGGAGGGCATGAAATTTGATTAGTGGTAGCTGGTGTGAAGTTGTGGGACTCGGTAGCAGGCGCCACTTGGTCAGTGTTTTACAGGGTATGTACAGGGGAGGGGGGTATAGGGGTGTGGTCAGGCTGGGGAAGGGAGTTGGAGGGTTGAGAATTGAAATTGTAGGTTTTTTTATGCGATGGTCTGCTCTATGAGGTCATCTTGGCCGGGTGGCCTACCGCCGGTGGGTGTGGGGATGTAAACTAGTCGAGAGGGGTGGTGTGGGTAGGTTCCATAGGAGTGGAGGAGGGGACAGAGGGAGTTATGGTTGTGGGATTAAAATTGGGGGGAATGGCGGGTCTGGAATGGTGGGTCTTGAATGGCTGACATCCTGTGTTATTTACTGAAGTAGAGGTTGAACCAGGAGGGGGAGGTTGGCAGTTGGTTGAATGGTGTTTTTTAGTGGCAGGAAAAAGGAGTCAAAGTGACGTAGGTTTGTGTCATTGTCTTGTCTAACGGAAACTTGGCTCAAGGATCATTCTGCGCTCAATATAGCGAAAGTTATTACTGCTGGTTTCTCTATCCTTCATGTTAACTGAAAAGTGAGGATTGGCAGTGGTTTACTTTTAAACAAGCCTTTGCAGGCTCAATCACTCCTCTTTATGACTTCCCCGGTGCAGAAGCTTTAGTTTTCTCACTATAACTCACCCTTACTTATACTTTCCCTGGAGCCCTTATTTATAGGTCTCCAAGTTATGGTGGCTCCTTTGCCAAAAACGTTGCTGATTTTTTGTCTCCTTATTTAATTAACGCCTCTAATTTCACCATTCTCTGCAACTTTAATTATCATATTGATAACAGTCTGGATGTATAAGCCAACCTTCTTCTAGAGGAGATGTCTGATTTAAATATTTCTCAGATTGTTTCTGGTGGGGAAACAACCGTTACAACGCATGCATTACAACGCATGCTTTTACCCCGCATGCCATTACAACGAAAATGGCTTGCTGTAGGAGGTATAAGGTGTTGGATTTAACTCCAACACCTTCCCTACTGTTGCACAGACTGGAGTTGGAATAGTAAATTATACTATTCCAAACTCCAGTGCACCCCCGACAGCAAGTCGGGGTAAAACATTGCGTTGTAACGGCATGCGGGGAAAGCATGCGTTGTAACGTCATACAACCTTCTGGTGCCACCCATTCTGCAAGTCACACCTTAGACCTTATTTTTACTAACACTGCTAATCTTGATTGTACTACTCCAATACCACTCATCTGGAGCGATCATTATGCGATTCCTTTCTTTTTAAGATTCCTTCGAAAAAAATCATTGTCTCACCTCCTAAATAATTCAGACCATGAAGGAAGGGCACGGAACAAACTTTTAATGCCAGTTGTGTATACACCAATGTTACCATGTTTAGGGGAGAAGCATGTGCACTTTAGCACTGGTCAGCAGTGGTAAAGTGCTCAGAGTCCTAAGGCCAACAAAAAGAATCAGCAAAAAGAGGTAAGCAGGCAAACATTTGGGGGGGAAGACCTCCCTAAGGCTGGCAGGTCTAATAGAATGGTATAGGATTCTATGTGTCTGTTTGAGTATTGAAGTCAGTCGGTTCCCTTTTGGAAACCCCTTGTTTAGAAGGGCACAAGAAAGAGAGCGAAAATAGTTTCTCAAACACTGGAAGTTTATCCCCTGCATTCCTGTGGCTGGAGGCTGGTAAAACCCTTAATGCATCGCAAAGTATACAACAAAATACAGAAACTTTTGTCGTTTAATCTATGAGAAGCATTATTACAGATGGATGATATGAGTGTAGAGTGCACTCAAACCGCATTATCTTGCACAAAAATATAAGAAGCCCTATGAGATAAATTTGCAATAAGAATTAGCTTTGTGTGGGATGCTCACAAAAATGAGATGTACAGCGTTTGTGTGGAAGAGATGCGCTTACCAATGTATTAAGCCTGCTGTGAGACACACATATGAGATGTTCTCAGAAGATATGCAGAATGAGATGTGAAGGCAAAGCTCAGATATGAGGTATTAGTGAGGAACACCAGAAACATAGTGTTTGTGTGTGAAGCTTACAAATGAATACAGTGGGTTGAAGGTCACAAATGAGAAGTGCATGGGATGCACTAAAGCACAAACGCTTTGTTATATGGGAGGCTCCCAAAAATTATAAAATGCTCAAAACTAACAAATATGCCTCTTGCTAGGATTATTTGGGTCAAAATATTGAGCATGTAATTGAAACAATGATTGAAGGCATGGAGGCCTTGCTCAATGATGTAATATGTGACGTCGTCAGCAGTGCATTGCGGGGGCGCGAGTTATAGTTAGCTGAACTAACTATAACGGCCGAATATCTCTGGTTTTGTACGAGTGAAATGTCCAACTAACTATAACGTCCCTGAAACCTGTGGTTTTTTCAGTGAATTTCTAAGGTGTTTTAAATGCTAATTTCTAACTATAACGTCCCTGAAACCTATGGTTTTTTCAGTGAATTTCAAAGGTTTTTTAAATGCTAATTTCTAACTAAGCCTACAAAGGTAGGACATGTGCAGAAAGAGGAAGAAAGGCGCAGAAAGAAGCAAGAGAAATGCAGAAAGAGGCAACAGAAGTCCAGAAAGTCGAAGAAAGGTGCAGAAAGAAGCAAGAGATGTGCACAAAGAACCAACAGAGGAGCAGAAAGAGTCTGTTGCAAAGTCATCCTGTGCCCCCAACTTTTTGCTGACGGGTACTGGTGATGGCCCGGAGCCAGTGCTATGGTGAAAGACACTTAGAATACAGAGAAAACACCTACATACACTAGGGTACACTATGGGTTGGGGGTACCCCTGTGATTGGCATGACCACCCCCCTGTATGGCCCTAGTACATAATAGGGCAGGGGGATTAAAACTACCTCTAACTAAGAGGTGCAGAAGGAGGCAAGAGAAGTACAGAAAGAAGCAACACAGGTGCCGAAAGAGGCAAAAGAGGTGCAGAAAAAAGCAAGTGAAGTGCAGAAAGAGGCAAGTGAGGTGCAGAAAGAAGCAAGAGCAGTGCAGAAAGAACCAACAGAGGTGTAAAAAGAGGCAAAAGGGGTGCAGAAAGGAGTAGGAGAGGTGCACAAAGAGGCAAGAGAGGTACAGAAAGAGGCAGGAGGGGTGCAGAAAGAAGGAAGAGAAGTGCAGAAAGAGGCAAGAGAATTGCTGAAAGAGGCAAGAGAATTGCTGAAAGAAGCAACAGAGGTGTAGAAAGAAGCAAGAGAAGTACAGAAAGAGGCAGGTAAGGTGCAGATAGAAGCAAGAGCAGTGCAGAAAGAACCAACAGAGGTGCAGAAAGAGGGAAGAGGGGTGCAGAAAAAGGTAGGATGTGTGCACAAAGAGGCAAGAGAGGTACAGAAAAAGGCAGGAGGGGTGCAGAAAGAAGGAAGAGAAGTGCAGAAAAAGCCAAGAAAAGTGCAGAAAGAGGCAAAAGAGGTACATAAAGAGACAACAGGGGTGCAGAAAGAAGCAAGACAGGTGCAGAAAGAGCCAACAGGTGCAAAAAGAGGCAAGAGAGGTGCAGAAACAGGCAAGAGAAGTGCACAAAGAGGCAACAGAATTGCTGAAAGAAGCAACAAAGGTGTAGAAAGAAGCAAGAAAAGTGCAGAAAGAGGCAAGTGAGATGCAAAAACAGGCAGGAAAGGTACAGAAAGAGGGAAGACAAGTGCAGAAAGAGACAACAGGGGTGCAGAAAGAAGCAAATGAGGTGCAGAAAGAGGCAACAGACGTGCAGAAAGAGGGAAGAGAGGTGCAGAAAACGCAAGAAAAGTGCAGAAAGAGGCAAAAGAGGTACATAAAGAGACAACAGGGTTGCAGAAAGAAGCAAGACAGGTGCAGAAAGAAGCATGGAAAGTGCAGAATGAAGCAACAGGGGTGCAGAAAGAGGCAAGAGAAGTGTAGAAAGGAGCAAATGAGGTGCAGAAAGAGCCAACAGAGGTGCAAAAAGAGGCAGGAGAGGTGCATAAACAGGCAAGAGAAGTGCACAAAGAGGCAAGAGAATTGCTGAAAGAAGCAACAGAGGTGTAGAAAGAAGCAAGAAAAGTGCAGAAAGAGGCAAGTGAGATGCAAAAACAGGCAGGAAAGGTACAGAAAGAGGGAAGACGAGTGCAGAAAGAGACAACAGGGGTGCAGAAAGAAGCAAATGAGGTGCAGAAAGAGGCAACAGACGTGCAGAAAGAGGGAAGAGAGGTGCAGAAAAAGCCAACAAAAGTGCAGAAAGAGGCAAAAGAGGTACATAAAGAGACAACAGGGGTGCAGAAAGAAGCAAGACAGGTGCAGAAAGAAGCTTGGAAAGTGCAGAATGAAGCAACAGGGGTGCAGAAAGAGGCAAGAGAAGTGCAGAAACAAGAGAATTGCTGAAAGAAGCAACAGAGGTGTAGAAAGAAGCAAGAAAAGTGCAGAAAGAGGCAAGTGAGATGCAAAAACAGGCAGGAAAGGTACAGAAAGAGGGAAGACGAGTGCATAAAGAGACAACAGGGGTGCAGAAGGAAGCAATGAGGTGCAGAAAGAGGCAACAGACGTGCAGAGAGAGGGAAGAGAGGTGCAGAAAAAGGCAAGAAAAGTGCAGAAAGAGGCAAAAGAGGTACATAAAGAGACAACAGGGGTGCAGAAAGAAGCAAGACCGGTGCAGAAAGAAGCATGGAAAGTGCAGAATGAAGCAACAGGGGTGCAGAAAGAGGCAAGAGAAGTGCACAAAGAGGCAAGAGAATTGCTGAAAGAAGCAACAGAGGTGTAGAAAGAAGCAAGAAAAGTGCAGAAAGAGGCAAGTGAGATGCAAAAACAGGCAGGAAAGGTACAGAAAGAGGGAAGACGAGTGCAGAAAGAGACAACGGGTGCAGAAAGAAGCAAATGAGGTGCAGAAAGAGGCACCAGACGTGCAGAAAGAGAGAAGAGAGGTGTAGAAAAAGGCAAGAAAAGTGCGGAAAGAGTCAAAAGAGGTACATAAAGAGACAACAGGGGTGCAGAAAGAAGCAAGACAGGTGCAGAAAGAAGCATGGAAAGTGCAGACTGAAGCAACAGGGGTGCAGAAAGAGGCAAGAGAAGTGTAGAAAGGAGCAAGTGAGGTGCTGAAAGAGGCAAGAGAAGTGTAGAAAGAGGCAAGTGAGATGCAAAAACAGGCAAGAGAATTGCTGAAAGAAGCAACAGAGGTGTAGAAAGAAGCAAGAAAAGTGCAGAAACAGGCAAGTGTGATGCAAAAACAGGCAGGAAAGGTACAGAAAGAGGGGAGACGAGTGCATAAAGAGACAACAGGGGTGCAGAAAGAAGCAAATGAGGTGCAGAAAGATGCAACAGACGTGCAGAAAGAGGGAAGAGAACTGCAGAAAAAGGCAAGACAGGTGCAGAAAGAGGCAAAAGAGGTACATAAAGAGACAACAGGGGTGCAGAAAGAAACAAGACAGGTGCAGAAAGAAGCATGGAAAGTGCAGAATGAAGCAACAGGGGTGCAGAAAGAGGCAAGAGAAGTGTAGAAAGGAGCAAGTGAGGTGCAGAAAGAGCCAACAGAAGTGCACAAAGAGGCAAGAGAATTGCAGAAAGAAGCAACAGAGGTGTAGAAAGAAGCAAGAAAAGTGCAGAAAGAGGCACGTGAGATGCAAAAACAGGCAGGAAAGGTACAGAAAGAGGGAAGACGAGTGCAGAAAGAGACAACAGGGGTGCAGAAAGAAACAAATGAGGTGCAGAAAGAGGTACCAGACGTGCAGAAAGAGAGAAGAGAGGTGCAGAAAAAGGCAAGAAAAGTGCGGAAAGAGTCAAAAGAGGTACATAAAGAGACAACAGGGGTGCAGAAAGAAGCAAGACAGGTGCAGAAAGAAGCATGGAAAGTGCAGACTGAAGCAACAGGGGTGCAGAAAGAGGCAAGAGAAGTGTAGAAAGGAGCAAGTGAGGTGCTGAAAGAGGCAAGAGAAGTGCAGAAAGAGGCAAGTGAGATGCAAAAACAGGCAAGAGAATTGCTGAAAGAAGCAACAGAGGTGTAGAAAGAAGCAAGAAAAGTGCAGAAAGAGGCAAGTGAGATGCAAAAACAGGCAGGAAAGGTACAGAAAGAGGGAAGACGAGTGCATAAAGAGACAACAGGGGTGCAGAAAGAAGCATGGAAAGTGCAGAATGAAGCAAGAGGGGTGCAGAAAGAGGCAAGAGAAGTGTAGAAAGGAGCAAGTGAGGTGCAGAAAGAGCCAACAGAGGTGCAAAAAAGAGGCAAGAGAGGTACTGAAACAGGCAAGAGAAGTGCACAAAGAGGCAAGAGAATTGCTGACAGAAGCAACAGAGGTGTAGAAAGAAGCAAGTGAGATGCAAAAACAGGCAGGAAAGGTACAGAAAGAGGGAAGACGAGTGCAGAAAGAGACAACAGGGGTGCAGAAAGAAGCAAATGAGGTGCAGAAAGAGGCAACAGACGTGCAGAAAGAGGGAAGAGAGGTGCAGAAAAAGCCAAGAAAAGTGCAGAAAGAGGCAAAAGAGGTACATAAAGAGACAACAGGGGTGCAGAAAGAAGCAAGACCGGTGCAGAAAGAAGCATGGAAAGTGCAGAATGAAGCAACAGGGGTGCAGAAAGAGGCAAGAGAAGTGCACAAAGAGGCAAGAGAATTGCTGAAAGAAGCAACAGAGGTGTAGAATGAAGCAAGAGGGGTGCAGAAAGAGGCAAGAGAAGTGTAGAAAGGAGCAAGTGAGGTGCAGAAAGAGCCAACAGAGGTGCAAAAAAGAGGCAAGAGAGGTACTGAAACAGGCAAGAGAAGTGCACAAAGAGGCAAGAGAATTGCTGACAGAAGCAACAGAGGTGTAGAAAGAAGCAAGTGAGATGCAAAAACAGGCAGGAAAGGTACAGAAAGAGGGAAGACGAGTGCAGAAAGAGACAACAGGGGTGCAGAAAGAAGCAAATGAGGTGCAGAAAGAGGCAACAGACGTGCAGAAAGAGGGAAGAGAGGTGCAGAAAAAGCCAAGAAAAGTGCAGAAAGAGGCAAAAGAGGTACATAAAGAGACAACAGGGGTGCAGAAAGAAGCAAGACAGATGCAGAAAGAAGCATGGAAAGTGCAGAATGAAGCAACAGGGGTTCAGAAAGAGGCAAGAGAAGTGTAGAAAGGAGCAAGTGAGGTGCAGAAAGAGCCAAGAGAGGTGCAAAAAGAGGCAAGAGAGCTGCAGAAACAGGCAAGAGAAGTGCACAAAGAGGCAAGAGAATTGCTGAAAGAAGCAATAGAGGTGTAGACAGAAGCAAGAAAAGTGTAGAAACAGGCAAGTGAGATGCAAAAACAGGCAGGAAAGGTACAGAAAGAGGGAAGATGAGTGCAGAAAGAGACAAAAGGGGTGGAGAAAGAAGCAAATGAGGTGCAGAAAGAGGCAACAGACGTGCAGAAAGAGGGAAGAGAGGTGCAGAAAAAGGCAAGAAAAGTGCAGAAAGAGGCAAAAGAGGTACATAAAGAGACAATAGGGGTGCAGAAAGAAGCAAGACAGGTGCAGAAAGAAGCATGGAAAGTGCAGAATGAAGCAACAGGGGTGCAGAAAGAGACAAGAGAAGTGCAGAAACAGGCAAGAGAAGTGCACAAAGAGGCAAGAGAATTGCTGAAAGAAGCAACAGAGCTGCAGAAAGAAGCAAGTGAGATGCAAGAACAGGCAGGAAAAGTACAGAAAGAGGGAAGACGAGTGCAGAAAGATACAACAGGGGTGCAGAAAGAAGCAAATGAGGTGCAGAAAGAGGCAACAGACGTGCAGAAAGAGGGAAGAGAACTGCAGAAAAAGGCAAGAAAAGTGCAGAAAGAGGCAAAAGAGGTACATAAAGAGACAACAGGGGTGTAGAAAGAAGCAAGAGAGGTGCAGAAAGAAGCAAGACAGGTGCAGAAAGAAGCATGGAAAGTGCAGAATGTAGCAACGGGTGCAGAAAGAGGCAAGAGAAGTGTAGAAAGGAGCAAGTGAGGTGCAGAAAGAGGCAAGAGAAGTGTAGAAAGGAGCAAGTGAGGTGCAGAAAGAGCCAACAGAGGTGCAAAAAGAGGCAAGAGAGGTGCAGAAACAGGCAAGAGAAGTTCCCAAAGAGGCAAGAGAATTGCTGAAAAGCAACAGAGGTGTAGAAAGAAGCAAGAAAAGTGCAGAAAGAGGAAAGTGAGATGCAAAAACAGGCAGGAAAGGTACAGAAAGAGGGATAGATGAGTGCAGAAAGAGACAAAAGGGGTGCAGAAAGAAGCAAATGAGGTGCAGAAAGAGGCAACAGACGTGCAGAAAGAGGGAAGAGAGGTGCAGAAAAAACAAGAAAAGTGCAGAAAGAGGCAAAAGAGGTACATAAAGAGACAATAGGGGTGCAGAAAGAAGCAAGACATGTGCAGAAAGAAGCATGGAAAGTGCAGAATGAAGCAACAGGGGTGCAGAAAGAGGCAAGAGAAGTGCAGAAACAGGCAAGAGAAGTGCACAAAGAGGCAAGAGAATTGCTGAAAGAAGCAACAGAGCTGCAGAAAGAAGCAAGTGAGATGCAAGAACAGGCAGTAAAGGTACAGAAAGAGGGAAGACGAGTGCAGAAAGATACAACAGGGGTGCAGAAAGAAGCAAATGAGGTGCAGAAAGAGGCAACAGACGTGCAGAAAGAGGGAAGAGAACTGCAGAAAAAGGCAAGAAAAGTGCAGAAAGAGGCAAAAGAGGTACATAAAGAGACAACAGGGGTGCAGAAAGAAGCAAGACAGGTGCAGAAAGAAGCATGGAAAGTGCAGAATGAAGCAACAGGGGTTCAGAAAGAGGCAAGAGAAGTGTAGAAAGGAGCAAGTGAGGTGCAGAAAGAGCCAAGAGAGGTGCAAAAAGAGGCAAGAGAGGTGCAGAAACAGGCAAGAGAAGTGCACAAAGAGGCAAGAGAATTGATGAAAGAAGCAACAGAGGTGTAGAAAGAAGCAAGAAAAGTGCAGAAACAGGCAGGTGAGATGCAAAAACAGGCAGGAAAGGTACAGAAAGAGGGATAGATGAGTGCAGAAAGAGACAAAAGGGTGCAGAAAGAAGCAAATGAGGTGCAGAAAGAGGCAACAGACGTGCAGAAAGAGGGAAGAGAGGTGCAGAAAAAAACAAGAAAAGTGCAGAAAGAGGCAAAAGAGGTACATAAAGAGACAATAGGGGTGCAGAAAGAAGCAAGACATGTGCAGAAAGAAGCATGGAAAGTGCAGAATGAAGCAACAGGGGTGCAGAAAGAGGCAAGAGAAGTGCAGAAACAGGCAAGAGAAGTGCACAAAGAGGCAAGAGAATTGCTGAAAGAAGCAACAGAGCTGCAGAAAGAAGCAAGTGAGATGCAAGAACAGGCAGTAAAGGTACAGAAAGAGGGAAGACGAGTGCAGAAAGATACAACAGGGGTGCAGAAAGAAGCAAATGAGGTGCAGAAAGAGGCAACAGACGTGCAGAAAGAGGGAAGAGAACTGCAGAAAAAGGCAAGAAAAGTGCAGAAAGAGGCAAAAGAGGTACATAAAGAGACAACAGGGGTGCAGAAAGAAGCAAGAGGGGTGCAGAAAGAAGCAAGACAGGTGCAGAAAGAAGCATGGAAAGTGCAGAATGAAGCAACAGGGGTGCAGAAAGAGGCAAGAGAAGTGTAGAAATGAGCAAGTGAGGTGCAGAAAGAGGCAAGAGAAGTGTAGAAAGGAGCAAGTGAGGTGCAGAAAGAGCCAACAGAGGTGCAAAAATTGGCAAGAGAGGTGCAGAAACAGGCAAGAGAAGTGCACAAAGAGGCAAGAGAATTGCTGAAAGAGGAAAGTGAGATGCAAAAACAGGCAGGAAAGGTACAGAAAGAGGGAAGACGTGTGCAGAAAGAGACAACAGGGGTGCAGAAAGAGGCAACTGAGGTGCAGAAAGAGGCAACTGAGGTGCAGAAAGAGGCAACAGACGTGCAGAAAGAGGCAAAAGAGGTACATAAAGAGACAACAGGGGTGCAGAAAGAAGCAAGACAGGTGCAGAAAGAAGCATGGAAAGTGCAGAATGAAGCAAGAGGGGTGCAGAAAGAGGCAAGAGAAGTGTAGAAAGGAGCAAGTGAGGTGCAGAAAGAGCCAACAGAGGTGCAAAAAAGAGGCAAGAGAGGTACTGAAAAAGGCAAGAGAAGTGCACAAAGAGGCAAGAGAATTGCTGACAGAAGCAACAGAGGTGTAGAAAGAAGCAAGTGAGATGCAAAAACAGGCAGGAAAGGTGCAGAAAGAGGGAAGACGAGTGCAGAAAGAGACAACAGGGGTGCAGAAAGAAGCAAATGAGGTGCAGAAAGAGGCAACGGACGTGCAGAAAGAGGGAAGAGAGGTGCAGAAAAAGCCAAGAAAAGTGCAGAAAGAGGCAAAAGAGGTACATAAAGAGACAACAGGGGTGCAGAAAGAAGCAAGACAGGTGCAGAAAGAAGCATGGAAAGTGCAGAATGAAGCAACAGGGGTTCAGAAAGAGGCAAGAGAAGTGTAGAAAGGAGCAAGTGAGGTGCAGAAAGAGCCAAGAGAGGTGCAAAAAGAGGCAAGAGAGGTGCAGAAACAGGCAAGAGAAGTGCACAAAGAGGCAAGAGAATTGATGAAAGAAGCAACAGAGGTGTAGAAAGAAGCAAGAAAAGTGCAGAAACAGGCAGGTGAGATGCAAAAACAGGCAGGAAAGGTACAGAAAGAGGGATAGATGAGTGCAGAAAGAGACAAAAGGGGTGCAGAAAGAAGCAAATGAGGTGCAGAAAGAGGCAACAGACGTGCAGAAAGAGGGAAGAGAGGTGCAGAAAAAAACAAGAAAAGTGCAGAAAGAGGCAAAAGAGGTACATAAAGAGACAATAGGGGTGCAGAAAGAAGCAAGACATGTGCAGAAAGAAGCATGGAAAGTGCAGAATGAAGCAACAGGGGTGCAGAAAGAGGCAAGAGAAGTGCAGAAACAGGCAAGAGAAGTGCACAAAGAGGCAAGAGAATTGCTGAAAGAAGCAACAGAGCTGCAGAAAGAAGCAAGTGAGATGCAAGAACAGGCAGTAAAGGCACAGAAAGAGGGAAGACGAGTGCAGAAAGATACAACAGGGGTGCAGAAAGAAGCAAATGAGGTGCAGAAAGAGGCAACAGACGTGCAGAAAGAGGGAAGAGAACTGCAGAAAAAGGCAAGAAAAGTGCAGAAAGAGGCAAAAGAGGTACATAAAGAGACAACAGGGGTGCAGAAAGAAGCAAGAGGGGTGCAGAAAGAAGCAAGACAGGTGCAGAAAGAAGCATGGAAAGTGCAGAATGAAGCAACAGGGGTGCAGAAAGAGGCAAGAGAAGTGTAGAAATGAGCAAGTGAGGTGCAGAAAGAGGCAAGAGAAGTGTAGAAAGGAGCAAGTGAGGTGCAGAAAGAGCCAACAGAGGTGCAAAAATTGGCAAGAGAGGTGCAGAAACAGGCAAGAGAAGTGCACAAAGAGGCAAGAGAATTGCTGAAAGAGGAAAGTGAGATGCAAAAACAGGCAGGAAAGGTACAGAAAGAGGGAAGACGTGTGCAGAAAGAGACAACAGGGGTGCAGAAAGAGGCAACTGAGGTGCAGAAAGAGGCAACTGAGGTGAGGAAAGAGGCAACAGACGTGCAGAAAGAGGCAAAAGAGATACATAAAGAGACAACAGGGGTGCAGAAAGAAGCAAGACAGGTGCAGAAAGAGGCAAGAGAAGTGCAGAAACAGGCAAGAGAAGTGCACAAAGAGGCAAGAGAATTGCTGAATGAAGCAACAGAGGTGTAGAAAGAAGCAAGAAAAGTGCAGAAAGAGGCAAGTGAGATGCAAAAACAGGCAGGAAAGGTACAGAAAGAGGGAGGACGAGTGCAGAAAGAGACAACAGGGGTGGAGAAGGAAGCAAATGAGGTGCAGAAAGAGGCAACAGACGTGCAGAAAGAAGGAAGAGAGGTGCAGAAAAACGCAAGAAAAGTGCAGAAAGAGGCAAAAGAGGTACAGAAAGAGACAGCAGGGGTGCAGAAAGAAGCAAGACAGGTGCAGAAAGAAGCATGGAAAGTGCAGAATAAAGCAACAGGGGTGCAGAAAGAGACAAGAGAAGTGCAGAAACAGGTAAGAGAAGTGCACAAAGAGGCAAGAGAATTGCTGAAAGAAGCAACAGAGGTGTAGAAAGAAGCAAGAAAAGTGCAGAAAGAAGCAAGTGAGATGCAAAAACAGGCAGGAAAGGTACAGAAAGAGGGAAGACGAGTGCAGAAAGAGACAACAGGGGTGCAGAAAGAAGCAAATGAGGTGCAGAAAGAGGCAACAGACGTGCAGAAAGAGGGAAGAGAGGTGCAGAAAAAAACAAGAAAAGTGCAGAAAGAGGCAAAAGAGGTACATAAAGAGACAATAGGGGTGCAGAAAGAAGCAAGACAGGTGCAGAAAGAAGCATGGAAAGTGCAGAATGAAGCAACAGGGGTGCAGAAAGAGGCAAGAGAAGTGCAGAAACAGGCAAGAGAAGTGCACAAAGAGGCAAGAGAATTGCTGAAAGAAGCAACAGAGCTGCAGAAAGAAGCAAGTGAGATGCAAGAACAGGCAGTAAAGGTACAGAAAGAGGGAAGACGAGTGCAGAAAGATACAACAGGGGTGCAGAAAGAAGCAAATGAGGTGCAGAAAGAGGCAACAGACGTGCAGAAAGAGGGAAGAGAACTGCAGAAAAAGGCAAGAAAAGTGCAGAAAGAGGCAAAAGAGGTACATAAAGAGACAACAGGGGTGCAGAAAGAAGCAAGAGGGGTGCAGAAAGAAGCAAGACAGGTGCAGAAAGAAGCATGGAAAGTGCAGAATGAAGCAACAGGGGTGCAGAAAGAGGCAAGAGAAGTGTAGAAATGAGCAAGTGAGGTGCAGAAAGAGGCAAGAGAAGTGTAGAAAGGAGCAAGTGAGGTGCAGAAAGAGCCAACAGAGGTGCAAAAAGAGGCAAGAGAGGTGCAGAAACAGGCAAGAGAAGTGCACAAAGAGGCAAGAGAATTGCTGAAAGAGGAAAGTGAGATGCAAAAACAGGCAGGAAAGGTACAGAAAGAGGGAAGACGAGTGCAGAAAGAGACAACAGGGGTGCAGAAAGAGGCAACTGAGGTGCAGAAAGAGGCAACTGAGGTGAGGAAAGAGGCAACAGACGTGCAGAAAGAGGCAACAGACGTGCAGAAAGAGGCAACAGGGGTGCAGAAAGAAGCAAGACATGTGCAGAAAGAAGCATGGAAAGTGCAGAATGAAGCAACAGGGGTGCAGAAAGAGGCAAGAGAAGTGCAGAAACAGGCAAGAGAAGTGCACAAAGAGGCAAGAGAATTGCTGAATGAAGCAACAGAGGTGTAGAAAGAAGCAAGAAAAGTGCAGAAAGAGGCAAGTGAGATGCAAAAACAGGCAGGAAAGGTACAGAAAGAGGGAGGACGAGTGCAGAAAGAGACAACAGGGGTGGAGAAGGAAGCAAATGAGGTGCAGAAAGAGGCAACAGACGTGCAGAAAGAGGGAAGAGAGGTGCAGAAAAACGCAAGAAAAGTGCAGAAAGAGGCAAAAGAGGTACAGAAAGAGACAGCAGGGGTGCAGAAAGAAGCAAGACAGGTGCAGAAAGAAGCATGGAAAGTGCAGAATGAAGCAACAGGGGTGTAGAAAGAGACAAGAGAAGTGCAGAAACAGGTAAGAGAAGTGCACAAAGAGGCAAGAGAATTGCTGAAAGAAGCAACAGAGGTGTAGAAAGAAGCAAGAAAAGTGCAGAAAGAAGCAAGTGAGATGCAAAAACAGGCAGGAAAGGTACAGAAAGAGGGAAGACGAGTGCAGAAAGAGACAACAGGGGTGCAGAAAGAAGCAAATGAGGTGCAGAAAGAGGCAACAGACGTGCAGAAAGAGGGAAGAGAGGTGCAGAAAGTGCATGAGATTTACAGAATGAGGTCAAGAGAAGTGCAGAAAAAGAAAGAAACATGCAGAAAGAAGCAACAGAAATGCAGAAAGAGGCAAGAGAGGCGCAGAGGGAAGCAAGAGTGGCTTGCACACCATTAGTACCAATTTAACACCCACATTTAGCAATAAGTAACACGTGACAATTCTAGGTTTGCAAAAGGCCTTCCACCACGCTGTAACACTTGTCGCTGCATTTTTGGTAACGTTTGACCCGTTTCAGCTAGAAACAAGGCTTTTTTTGTTCAAATCTGCAGATTAGGGTGCAGATGATGAATTATGTGGCTAATGCAGAAAATGTATAATTGTGCGAAAGTCGGTGCAGCCAAACAGTCACATAATTCCAGTGGCCCTGCTCATACCTCTGACTAGGTCCACAAGTGCTCCTCAGTGATTCCATCTTTTTTGTCTCACTGAGTTCATAGTTGAGCTTCTATGGAAACGAGGAAGACTAAACCTGAGGTTACCACTCCACAACACAGACTACCATACCACATAATTACTCTCCATAACACATAATCCCACTCTACATAATTCCTATACACTAAATACCACATACTTTCTATCCACATAATTTCACTGCACAACATACCACATAATTCCACCACACACAACGTACATCCACTCCACTCCACTCCAAAAACATTAGTAAAAAACTTTTGCATTTACAACGCCAATAGCTCTAATTCTCGCAAATGCGAAACCTATTACATTGCAAACACTTCTTTAACTAGTAGTCGCGTTTGCTGAGTGGTGGAGAAAGGGGGGCATGGCCTCCGAAGACGTCTTAGCAATCCCACTGTGCGGGACTTACTGGAGGTAACAAGAGGGGTAGTTGGCCCCCAAGGACATCCTTGGGGGCCAACTACCCCTCCTATTACATCCAGTAAGTCGCACACAGCAGCATTGCTAAGTTCGAAGAGCAGGCCACGCCCCTTTGCCCACCACTCTACAAACGCGCTCCTGGCGCACTCTTGGATGGGGATTGAAGTCCCCTTCGCTGCTGGGGGTCCTTTAGGGGCCAACTAGCCTACCTCTTACCTCCAGTAAGCCCCACACAGTGGGATTGCTGAGAGGTGGACAAAGGCCACGCCCCCTTTCTCCACCACTCTGCAAACGCGCCCCCTGGCGCGTTCTAAGTTGGGGGATTAAGTCCCCTTGAATACTGAGAGTCCCTGGGGGCCAACTAGCCCACCAGGTACCTCCAGTAAGCACCACACAGCTGCGTTGCAGAGAGGTGGTCCGAGGCCACGCCCCTTTTTACACCTCTCTGCAACGCAGCTCTGGCGCTTACTGGAGGTACCTGGTGGGCTAGTTGGACCCTAGGGACCCTCAGGATTCAAGGGGACTTAATCCCCCAACTTACAACGCGCCAGAGGGCCCGTTTGCACACTGGTGAATGGAGGGGCGGGCCTGATGTGACAAGTGTGCAAACGCGCCCGTGGCGCGTTTTAAATTGGGGGATTAAGTCCCTTGAATCCTGAGGGTCCCTGGGGTTCAACTAGCCCACCAGGTACCTCCAGTAAGCGCCACAGAGCTGCGTTGCAGAGAGGTGTAAAAAGGGGCGTGGCCTAGGACCACCTCTCTGGAACACAGCCCTGTGGCGCTTACTGGAGGTACCTGGTGGGCTAGTTGGCCCCCAGGGACCCTCAGGATTGAAGGGGAATTAATCCCCCAACTTAAAACCCGCCAGGGGGCGCATTTGCACAGTGGTGCAGGGAGGGGGCGGGGCCTGATGTGACAAGTGTGCAAACGCGCCCTGTGGCGCATTTTAAGTTGGGGGATTAAGTCCCCTTGAATCCTGAGGGTCCCTGGGGGCAAACTAGCCCACCAGGTACGTCCAGTAAGCGCCACAGAGTTGCGTTGCAGAGAGGTGGTCCGAGGCCACGCCCCTTTTTACACCTCTCTGCAACGCAACTCTGTGGCGCTTACTGGACGTACCTGGTGGGCTAGTTGGCCCCCAGGGACCCTCAGGATTGAAGGGGAATTAATCCCCCAACTTAAAACCCGCCAGGGGGCGCATTTGCACAGTGGTGCAGGGAGGGGGCGGGGCCTAATGTGACAAGTGTGCAAACGCGCCCTGTGGCGCATTTTAAGTTGGGGGATTAAGGCCCCTTGAATCCTGAGGGTCCCTGGGGGCAAACTAGCCCACCAGGTACGTCCAGTAAGCGCCACAGAGTTGCGTTGCAGAGAGGTGGTCCGAGGCACCGCCCCTTTTTACACCCCCGGGACTTGGCCCACCCAAGGGCTTTGAAAACGAAGAGCGGGAGACCGCGCTTCGTTTTTAAAAAAAATTCGGATGGATTCGCGCACCCGGCACGACCCCGCCCGAAAAAAAAAAATGCTTTTTTTGGGCCTGGGGGTCAGGGTGTTTTTACCCTGCCCCCTTTTCTTGTTTTTTTATCTTTCTTTTACCTTTTTCTTTCTCCCTTGTCCGAGGCACAAGATGGCTGCCAACACTTCCTGGTTTGAAGTGTTGGCAGCCAATCAGAGGCAAGCTCGTGCTCGGGAGGAGTTGTGTGGTTAGGCTCCGCCCAGATAGCGAAACTTTTTCTTTTTCTAATTTCTCAGGAACTACTGAACGGATTTACACCATTTAAAAAAAGGGCTCTTTCTGAACCAAGACCTACCTTTTTGCCAAATTTGGTGCAATTCCGTTCAGCAGTTCGGGCTGTAGCTTTGTCTAAAGTTTCCTATGGAAATTAACATGGGGAAAATGCGTTTTGGGACCCCCTTTTTTTCTCGGCCCCCGCTTGACGAATCACTCCGAAACTTTCAAGACAGGAGCTGACCGGAGCGCCCCACTAGTTTTGAAAATTTCGCGAAGATTCGTCAACCGGCGCCAAAGTTATTGGGAAAAGAAAAACGCTTTTCCTATGGAAACTAGGTCCTAACTATAACTACCTACTGGCAACCGCCAGTAGGTAATGTATATATATCTATATCTTTTGGTAAGTGTGAAGAGGGTGATCCAGCAGCAGGAAGAGAAAGAATTGTATTTGCCTTTTGACCAGTTTTGAAGTACAGGAAAATTGTTTGTAGGGGAAGCTGGGATAAGAAGACATTGAGAAACAATACTTGGGCCATGCCTCAGGGAAGAAAACAAAAACATGGAGACAAAGTGAAGCCGGCATGCATAGAAATGTGCACATCAATAAAAAGGAAGAAAAAAAGGGTGACAATGAAGATACCCAACAGTACGTAAGGACGTTAAAAGACACTTGATATGTGCCTCTTAGTAACTACTTTCTAAGAGTTTAGCAGTGCCTGAAGCTAAGTTAGATTGAACGACGTATACAGGATCACAGTACACTGAGTGGAGGGGGAGCCAGAATTAGAGTAAAACGTTTCTCCCTCACACTGGCTGTAGTGAAGACCTAGTCTGTTACTCTCATTAAACACAGCATTATTCCGACTCAAACAGAAACGAGTAAGGAAAAACTCTCAGAAGTATCAAGGGAAACGACTTCCGTTTTCTTGGAAGCGAGCAACTAAAATATGAGTTTGTCTGAGGAGGAGCTGTCGCACAACACAACGTATTGTTTTTAAACAAACATATCACTTCAAAACTGTGCAGATAACCGAATGCTGGTGAAAAACTGGTAGTTTTGCCTACACAAAGAGAAAGAAATGAAAAACGCCACAAAAGGTTAACCGACATTGGCAAATGTGAACTTTACAGTATCACTGTGGAAAATGAGAACATATTTGCTTTTCAGCGTCACTGTCAACACAGGGCAATAAAGTGCCCTACTATTCTCCTTTGGATAGTGTAAACCTAGGCAGACGATCATTCATAAAGGATTCTAGAAACATAGCACATACATGGGCTTGTATTTATTAAGGTTTTGTGCTAACTTGAGCCATCATGAACACTATTAACAAAGACAATGTGATGTGCCGGCAGTGACATCTATTAGATCTAATCTTAAGTAACGGTAAGTCACTGCTGTCACCTCCTGTGACAGACAGACTTGTGTAGAAAATTCTGAGGAAGGTTAAAGAGTATCAAGATTCGCTGAGGATTTGGGACATCTATCTGATGTAGTAGGGTTTCATTATACAGGTTTGCATTAGGGCCCATGGTCACCAAGTTATGTAACTGGTGAAAAGAGATGTCTCCATCCAACAATACCGAGACAACACCTAATCTACCTTAACACGTCTTCACCACTGGACATTCTCGTTCTGTACTTGTAAACATTTACAACATTTAAAGAACTTCTTTATTCTAAATCCACAAAAAAAGAATTCATCCTGTTCTTCTCCAAGGACAAAAAGTCTTTCAACCCTAACCCTCTGAAGCAATTACACATTATTATTATTATTTAAAGACTTGTTAAGCGCAACAGCCACTCAGTAGAGTGTCCCAGCGTTAAGTAGCAAGCCTAATCCCAAAATAACAGAGGTACTAAAAGGCAGAACCAAAGAGCCAGGTCTCAAGAAGTCTCTTAAAGGTCAGAATGTCCCTGGAAGCAGGGAACTGAACTGGGAGGGCATTTCACTTCCTGGCGGCCAGATAAGAGAAGGAGCTACCGCTCCACTTTTCGACTGAAATTAGGATTTATTACCTGCAAGGAGTTGGATGACCGAAAAAACGGAGCTTGTTGGTAAGGTGTGAATCTGTTGACAAATACTGAGGTACTTTGTGGTAAAAAAGCTCTGTGTGCAAGAACCAAACCTTTGAACCTCACACATTCTTTTATAGGCAACCAGTGCAGTTCCTTTAGGCCTGGCTAAATGTGGGCTCTCTTGGGAAGGCGTAGTAGAAGCCTGGCAGCAGCATTCTGCACCAGCTGTAATCTCTTCAGGAGATAGGCAGGTAGGCCCCAGTACAGAGAGATGCATAAAGCAGGTGCCTACTACCCCCCCACCTGGGAGGCGAATGAAGCAGTAGTATTGAATTTTACCCCAAGATTGCGCACTAGCAAGGTAGTGGAGGTGGTGGGGGACATCCTTGGGCCAATGCTCACTGTCCCAGCTAGGCGGGGGACCCCAAAGAGCAGAATTTCTTTCTTGTTAGTATTACATTGGAGGCCACTATCGCGCATCCACTGAAACACAGACTTTAAGCAGATCTGGAAGTTACGCAGTGCATTAGGTGAATTTCTGTCAAGGGTGAGGAGCAGTGGTGTACCATCTGCATAAGATACCTTCTGTACTCCAAAGGATTCAATCATGGGTGCCAAAGGGGTCATATCCACGTTGAAAACAATGTAGAACTTAGTGCAGACCCCTGAGGGACCCCATAACCCAATGGTTTAGGATCAGAGGCAAATATGACCATCCAGACTGACTGGGACCAAAGCAGAACCACAGACACCTATGGCTTTGAGGTGCTGCAGGAGTGTCGAATATGACACCGGGTCAAAAGCCGCAGATAGATCAAGGAGGATCCGTGCCACCTGCTTCCCTTGATATACCGCTAGCCTAATTGTATCTGAGACCTCTAACAGTGTGGTCTCAGTGCTGAAACCCAGGCAGAAGCCCGACTGGGTAAGGTGAAGAAGCGTTTTTTGTTCTCAAAACGCAGAGAGCTGCTTGTTTATGAGCTTCTCTAAAATCTTGGTAAGGATGGCAGCAGAGAAATGTGACGGAAATTGGCAAGATTGGTCTTGTCTGCTGAGGGTTTGTTTAAAAGAGGAATCAACCTGGCCAGCTTTCAACCACTAGGCACTGTGGCCAAACGAATTGACGGATTTAGAAGCTGGTTTAGAACAGGGTTGATGGCCGTACTATTGGCGACAAGAATGTGAGGAGGCCAGGGGGCATCTGGCGACCCTGATTTGCAGGCACTCAAGGCCTGAGCGGACTCAAATGAAATCAAGGCAAATTCCTGTAGCAATTGGCCACGGGAGGGCACTATTTCTACCTGCAGTGCCATGTGGGCACTGATCCTCATTGAGGAGGCGTCCGTGAGATGTAAAGCATCCATGATGGTTTGGATTTTAGTGTCAAAGATGTTGGACAATTGGGTACATAATTTAAGAGAAGGTTTTAAAGGCTGAAGCAAGTCTTCTGGGTGCATAAACTTTTTGACGATTTTAAATATCACCCCGGACTTGTTTTGAGACATGTCAAGCTGATCTGTAAAAAAGTCAGACTGAGCTTTCTTAATTGCACGATGGTAGATATTTAGAGCCTTCTTGAAGAGCGCTTTGTCATTACAAAGGTAATGTCACCTCCAATCAGTTTCCATTTTCTTACAGTGCTTTCAAAGCACTTTAAGCTCCTCACTAGCCAAAGGGGTTGACTGTCTTTTTCCTGAGGAATTAACATCTCTGTGTTTAATAGGTATCATGTGGTTAGTCACCTGTGTAAGCCAAGAGTAGACCGACTGACATCAACCACCTTGTCCTCCGCCATAGGTGGCGAGTACTTGCTCAAGGTAAGACTAACCTCCGTACAAGAGACAGTGGCCCAATTATGATGTGATAGAGAACAGCGAAACTCGCATAGGTGAGGGCTGAGGTCCAGTGAACAATGGAAGTGAATGAGGGCATGGTCAGACCAAGCCTGGGAACTAATGTTGAGTACCGAAACTTGAGTGTTAGAAAAAATGGTGTCTAAGGTGTGACCCGCAATGTGAGTGGGCTGAGTCACAAACTGTGACATATCCCAAGATGACATATGCTCCAAAAGAAATTGACCATGCAGGTCAGAAGATGCGTCCACGTGTATATTAAGGTCCCCCAGAACGAGAAATTCAAGTATTTCGACATATATTTCGAAAGGAACTCGTCCAGGAAAGACAGAAACCCCCTGCATGCCCAGGGGGGGGCAATACATCAGCATGCCAAACAGGATTTTATTAGCAGACAATGAAATGCAAAAGCCCCTAGACTCATTGACATTGCTGACTTCCCATCAATCTCACCCGCTGTTTCATCGCTCATCATCACGTTCGACTCCTCCGTATAAACAAAATCTTTAAAGTGCCCAACTATTACCTCTGGGTACTGAAAAGATCAAGCCATTCTTGTCTCTTTTCTACTAAAAATACTGTTGTGGCTGGACTTTGGCCAGGCCTTTCATGTGGGCGTCTCACAAGCCTGCCTCTTGCCACTGAAAACTGTGCTACATGACAAACTAAGATGTATGTCTTTATCCCTGAAATTCGATCACATTACTCTGATTCCCATCGAGTTACACTGGCCTCTTAATAAGGCATAGATAACACTTAAATTTGATACATAGCCTACAAAACCACTGTAGGAAAGTAGGATCTGCTTTCATGGTTACCCCCACTTTTTGTCTGGTGTGAATGTGTTTTGATTTGTAGTCTGCGGGGATCCTCCTAATCAGGACCCAGCAACTGTGCTCTCTCCCCTAAATTGGCTCTGGTAAGTACTTTGGTACATCCACAATTGGCTACTGTGTACCCTTCCAAGTCCCTAGTATATGGTACTAAGGTACCCATGGCATAGGTACACCAGGGGTCTCCCATGGGCTGCAGCATGTATTGTGCCACTCATGGGAGTCCACTTAAACTCTGACTACAGGCCTGCCATTGAAGCATGTGTGAGATTGTGCTTGCACCTCTCACGACAGATATAAATTTCCTTATACCCAAGGTCACTGCACTTAAAACCTTTAAGTCACCCCTATGGTAAGCCATTCAGTCCTGAGGGCTGTGTGCTTGGTTACAAGTGTCAGGGGGCCCCTGCATGAGCAGAATACCCCTACAAACCACAGAGTCGATTCTTCAGGCTTTATAAGTGCGGCCAGCCATTTTAAGGTATATAGTGGACATCAGTCATTACGAGATGTCTAGCTATCTAATGTCTGCACAGAACTTGGTCATGCTTGGTATCAAACATGTTGGAATCATACCCCAACACTGATTCCGGTGCTAGAAGTATGATCCCATGTACTAGGGGCTCCTTAGGGGACCCCCGTACTCCTGGTAACTACTTTTCATGGTCTGCCAGCCAGCTAGTGCTGCTGCCGACCACAGACACCATTTTGTTCTCCTGCTGCTGAGCCAACCTCGAGCAGTGGAAGGTAGAACAATAGGTTTCCTGTCACAGGGACCACCTCCAGACAGGACTTAGTGTATTGGGCTGGGGTGCCTTCCAGCGCCATCAGACTGCTTTAAAGGGCACATTTGGTGCCCTCCATGCATACTCTAGTTTGAGCCAGTTCAGGAACCCTTGATTCCCACTCTGGCGCGAAACTGGACAAAGGACAGGGGAGTATCCTCCCCTCTGTCCAGCCCCTCCTCTGGGAGGGACCCCCAAGTCGTTCCAACCCTTTCCCTAGGGTACTTAACGGCTCCCCTGTGGGTGGGTTCTCTGATTCGTCGTGGAACAAGACTCACCTCTGAAACTAAGACACTCTTCGACCGTCTGGACACTTAGTCTTCTGCGTCGTCTGTGCTTCATCCAGGTTCTCCAGAAGGTCTGTGGGCATCCAGGACATCCAAAGTAATTTCCCTTGGAGTGAAGGAGTCACTCCCCTGCATCTGCAGGCACCGTAACGAAACTGACCGGTCTGCTGCTCCTGTCGTCCTACAGACTTCCCAAGGCCCAGCAACACAGGTGATGGTTCTGCAGCTCCCTAGAGGCCTGACCTGTCTTCTCTGCAATTTTGAGGACAGTATCCCTTGTCGGAGCTGCTGGGACCAAACCCCTGTGCACTGCGTCGACTTGCCGCTGCCAAGGCTTGTTGACTCTGCACTCCAGAGATCTGCGGGCTACAAGAAGCTCCAGCTTCCAGCACCTCATCCCTCGAGGATCAGCGTCCTCACTGCATCCTCTGCACCGTGGGCCTCCATCTTTGGTGAGCTGCCCGAGGTTGTCTTGCGACTCCTGTGCCTTCAGCCTGTGGGTCTTCTTAAGGGTCTTCCTTTGCTTCAGTCCGGCTCCCCTGCTTGCTCGGGCCTGCTTTGACACTTCTGCCCTGGGTGAGTCGCTTGGACCTTGCTGGTCCCAACGTTTCCATCTTTCACTTTCCACGCCAGTTGTGGCTACCAAGGCTTGATGGTGTTCCCGCCAAACACCGACCACCTGGACACCGACACCAGACGTGGGACATCTTGTGCATGGCTCCTAGTCCTGGTCACTTCCGAGTTGCATAGACTCTATCTCCTCTGCTTGCAGGTTCTCCTCTTCAAGAATCCATTCTTGGATTCCACCGGACTCTTTCACAGGCTTCTCCAGAGGTATCTTCTTCGAAGCCTTCCACTGTCGTCTACGGCAGGTTCTGACGTCACTTCACCCCTAGGCACCTGGCTTTTGCTGGTGCAGGTATCCTGGTTCCTGGGGCATCCAGAGGTGGGGTGGCTCTCCAACTTCCCACCTCCCAAAGGGTTTCTTTAGGCTCCTCTTGGAAGGGTCATCTTCTTTAAAACTGCAATGAGACTTCTCCATTGACTTCCATTGGGTACGCAGCTGTGTTTCCACTCTGCACACAGCCTCTGTGGAGCTCCTGGGAACTTACCGTGGGTGGTTCCTTGTGTCCCAGGCTCCTCTGAGTCTTCTGGTCCAAGTCCAGTTCTCCTTTGCAGTTTGCATTCCACTTTCTTAGTATATGGTTTGGTCTCTCCCTGGAGACCAGTATATATTTGTACTACTTACCTGATTATTTTGACATATTCTTGTGTGTATTGTTGCTATCTCCAGGTAGGAGATATACCAATATGTTAGTGATTGTGTTGTGTAATAAATACTTATTTTTATAAAACACTGTGTGGTTCTTTTGCATCTAATCTACACTGTCGAATAAATGTGGTAAAACAAACTGCTTTACACTCTTTCAAGATAAGCCTGAAGACTGCTCTCCACAGATACCGCTTTGAGAGCTTTCTATGGTTATCAAAGACCACTAAAATCACCATTAGGGTTGCCTGGATTTGTGCAAAGTGCATCACTCCTAAGAGTGTGCACCGTATACTAAGCCAGCCTCCTACAACCACCAACACCAGTTCTCCATTATACTTCTCCCACCAGGGCACAAGTCCTAAAAAAAAGAAGTGTGGCACTAACCAAGTTAGGCAGTATCAATCAATCAATCACAGAATTTGTAAAGCGCACTACTTACCCGCGAGGGTCTCAAGGCGCTGGGGGAGTAAAAAAAGGGGGGGGGGGTGCTGCTACTGGTCGAACAACCAGGTCTTGAGTAGCCTCCTGAAGGTTAGCAGATCTTGGGTCTGTCGTAGGCTTAGTGGAAGGGTGTTCCAGGTCTTGGCGGCGAGGTGGAAGAAGGATCTGCCGCCGGTGGTGGTTCTTCGAATGCGAGGGACGGTGGCGAGGGAGAGGTCGGCGGAGCGGAGCGGAGTTGGCGGTTGGGGACGTAGAAGAGGAGTCGTCTGTTGAGGTAGGCTGGGCCAGTCTTGTGGAGTGCCTTGTGTGCGTGGATGAGGAGTTTGAAGGAGATTCTCCTGTCGACGGGGAGCCAGTATGTAAGTGACATCACAACACGTGACATCACAACCCATGACCTCACAGGAAGTGCTGTCACAAAAAACGACATCAGATTCTAATACCTTACATATGTTAAGCAGGTCTATCATGAGTGCATATGAGCGCATTACAATATTTAACAAATTTGATTTTGAGTAGGAGTTGTGCCAAAAAAGTGATGAAACCCCAGCGCAAGATCTAGGCCTCCACTTATAAATGTATTTATTAAAACTCTGCCAGAAAGAAACTGGCAACAAAGAGAAATGTGGCAGGATATCTGTTCTGATTAACTGGTTGCAAAGTCTAGATTTTAAAATATCTTATGGGGTAAATGCACCTGCTGCATAGATCTTTACGTGCCCAGTAAATCTCAGCAAATAATAATAATGGTAAGATAACTCTGGAGGTTAATGCTCTTGCTGGAGAGACAGGTGTTTTGTCTAGTCCAAGTTTTGAATCAAAATAGCATAGAGGGTTAATATGTCTCCTGCAAAGCACATCATGTGACACACAGATGACTGATTTTTATTTTATGTAGGAGGGTAAGTGAGTTATTGCTTTTGACACAGAGATCCTTTAGTTACTTGCAGTTCATAAATTGTAATCCTTCTAATATAGCACAGTGAACTATGAAGAAAAGGACATGGGACTCCTACAACTTGTAACCCTCACTATCTTATGTAACACATCCTGTAAATTGATTTACACACATAGGATTTATTGTCAATGTATAATGTAATGCGCTCCGACACCCTGGATTGGGTTGAATTAGCACTATAAAAGAAATAAGACAAAATGGTGGTATTTAAATTACTTGTGTAAATATTAGGACAGACCAACACATCTGACACAACGCAATGCAAGATGTGTGCTTAGACTATGTCTGATGCTAATTGTTCTCATGTTCCAGGGCGAGGTTTTAACTGCTCAAAATAAACATTTCAACAAAACATTAGCCTCTGAGTGGCTGAAGTGCGCAGTGTGAAACAGTCAAATGAGGTAGGGTCTGGGCTGATGAAGGGCAGGATGCAGACAGCAATCAACAAACTACCTCTCTTCCTTTGTCCTGGAAGTGCAGACTGCAGTCAGCCATGGCGGCGAGGAGGAAGTGTGAAAAAAGTCCTGGAGCTTTGCAGCTCAACAAAAGAGAATGCCACGGGTCAAGTGAAGGGCTATTGGCACGTCAAAGCACTAGTGCTTTGACATGCCAATGGCCCTGGGACTGACAGAAGAGAGAGGGGAAATTATTTTGTCCCGTGCCCCCCTACAAAATCTGGGGGGGATATATCCAGCCGCGGCCCGTGCAGGTAAGTGTGTTGGCGGGGGGTGATTTCGACAGACGACACGAGGGAAAATTAAATAAATAATTAATTTTCCCTCGTGGTCGTCTGTCGAAATCCCCCCCACCCCGTCCCACCGCTCTTACCTGCATGGGCCGTGGCTGGATATACTCCCCGCGTCTCCCACACTTCCTACGCTCATGATTTCCGGGCCACTTTGTGCTCAGAAGCTGTTTCCATAGCTATTAGATCTTCTAATGCCGCCTTAAATCCCTGTTACCTCACTACACGGATGGGTGGAGGCTCTGTGGCTGGAGCCAAACTCTGGAATTCTCTCCCTCTGTTTCTTCTGTTCTGAATCTAATAGAGCCAGATTCACTATGAGCCTGAAAACTGGGGGGGATATTCACAAGAACGTGTGCTAAATATGACCAAAAAATGTTAACGCAACTTTACACATCGCAGCTGATCGCGGGAAAATAACCGTGTGTTAATGTGGAATTCACAACACGGCGGTACCATGCGATAGTCCCCCGAAAACGCGGTCAATGTCCGCGATACAATCACCGCGAGCGTGATAAAAACACAAACCTTAACGCGAAAAAACATGCGATGGGCCAAAGCGCGATGAGGAAATCAGAGATAAGCAGATAGAGGCCAGCAAAACCCACGCGTAATGCGGGAAAAAGCACAAGAACAGCATACGGAAAATGCCACCACAAACCAAATCAACTGCGGAGTACCATGGACGCACCCTGACCGACTGCAGAGGACAACATGAACTCCACAATCCCCACGGAGGAACACCCAGGAATACAGGGCACGTGGAAGGGCAATGAGAAGAGGAAGACGGGGTACAGTCTACAGGAAAACCACATGATCACCACGGATGAGACAGAACACCACCACCAACTGTATGTCACCTCCAACGTGTCATTGGCAACAAAGAGGCAAAGATGGCACACCACCTCGGACCATGTGAATGCCACCGCATGGCAGAGGAGGACGGTTTGAAGAGCACAAGAGACGCTGGACTGATGTGAATGGCAAAACCAAGCAGAAAACCGCTGCCAACACGAAAGCAGCAACGCACCCCGGAGGAGGGGGGCCAGCAGAACACCAGGAGCTGAATGACATGGAGAAGATGGTGGCCACATTCACCAGTCTGGAGACGGTGACATGAGTTGGTGATCTGGACACTGCCCAACATGACCCTACATCACATCAACATGGTGCGTAGCGACCTGGGAGTGGGGGGACTGGTGGAGATGGGCACAATGGCACACATGCACAATCAAGCAGGGCACACTGCACACCCACAATGACCCTGGTCCATGTCCCTGATCCCACGGGAACACTCCAGCACACACACAAACACCAAGTAGTCCCACGAACAGCCTGTGCCCAAAGGGGCACCCACCCAACACATCAACAGTCACACAACCAACACATGCCCACGTGCGAACATGCACATACTTTTATTTATTTATTTATAAAGTTTTATATAGCGCGAACCAGATCCCGAAGGATATCAGAGCGCTTTACAGTTATTTTGAGTTTTAAATAGCGCTGGCTGGACCCGAAGGTATCAGAGCGCTTTACATAAGGAACAGCGAATTGCAAGTTACACAAATATTCACATTAATTACAGAATGATTACATATTCAAAACAGGAGTTTTTATCGAACAAGAAATCAAGATCCAGAAAGAGGCCAGGGAGAGCTGGGAGTCCACAGGAAGGAGTAAGCAGTGGAGAAAGAGACGAGACATATGTCCAATGTCCGGCTGGGTAGGTGACAGCCATAGCGTAGTGCCAGAGCCAGTCTCCCTATAGCTGAGCGAAGCAGCTCCACCGGGCATCGGTCATACAGTTCGGACTCCGCCGGCTAAAAGAGAGGATCAGAGTGGGTCCAAAAGTCTTGAGTCCAGAGACATATGTCCAAAGTCCGGCTGGGTAGGTGACGGCCATAGCGTGGTGCCAGAGCCAGTCTCCCCTATAGCTGAGCGAAGCAGCTCCACCGGGAATCGGTCATACAGTTCGGACTCCGCCGGGTAAAAGAGAGGATCAGGGTAGGTCCGAAAGTCTTGAGTCCAGAGACGGGCGGGTGGAGATAGCAGGGGTGGCAAAATAGGGAAGGGAGTGAAGCTTGGCCGCCATCTTGTAGTCAGGCAGAACGAGTCTGTTGATCACCTTGGCTCTGTGGCTGGGATTATCTCTAGATCTTTGGGTTGAAACCTCTGCTGTGCCCATAATCCTAAAAGAACATCGGGACCCAGCTGGACCCCCTTGTCTAATGGGACACTTTCACTTACAGGTGGAAATACTTTGGTGGGTGCCATTTTGGAGTCAGGCTCCACGAGCTCCGAATTAGAAAGTAATAGCCAAGTTAAATGGGTGGTTGAATTCGGCGCCAGCAGGGTTCTAAAAACCAGCAGTAGGATCATATAAGGCTGTGTTAACGCTACCTCAGGAGAGCGTCCGCTGTTTACCGGTCAGGAGTCAGCGCGTCTTAGCCCTGAGGAGTCACCATTTTGGGGACAGGCATCCGAGTTGAGTTAAAGATGAAAGTAGGATTTTGTGAGGCGCGCCTCACCGCCACTGTGGTCCGCGCGTCGGAGGCAGACCCTCGTCTCCGGCTTCACGGGCGCTTGCAGGTCTGCAGATAGCACGTCAGGTGTAATTGGCCCGAGGCGTAGCCATTTTGGAGTCAGGCACCCAAGAATAATTAAAGTTAAGATTATGTGCAGCGCGCCTCACCGCCACTGCGGTCAGCACGTCGGCAGCAGCTGATCTCATACGTCAGCCACACTGACAATGCAAGAGACACCACATGACCAGTAGCTTGGCTGCAGTCCGAACAACATGGCAATGTACACGGCACGACACTGAGGTGGCTGAGTGCGGACAACACCCGAAAAGGAGCAGGTCACACTCGGACACAACTACCTGCACAAACAACCCCTGATGTCAACGACACATCTGCGGACAAATCAGGCCCAAGAGTCACAACTCGACAAAGAGCACAAGTTACCCAAGTCTGCAACATCTCAGCACCCTGGAAGCACAGAACTGACAGGCACACCGCATGAAAGGGATCAGTGGCAGACAAATCAGAGCCGGAGGAGCGAATCACCCACCGTGCAGCATACGCACATAAGTATAAGTGCACCTCGACATTGACAACATCCCGGTACAAACAGCAACACCTCCACAACAGTACACAGGGCACAACTGGTGCCGCAAATGTGCACAACATGGCAAATCACATCTGGCACAGCAGGAAACTGTGACATGACAATGTACAAGTACAACCTGTAACCTGCAAATATGTTTTATTCACACATGCTGTGCTTGTGGACATTTTGTACTGTCCCGTGATTGCCAGGGACGGCCACAATGTGACGTTCTCATGAGAAGAAATTGTTAATGATGGTGTTCCTACGGACCAATCCTGCCGCAGCAGCAGTGCGATGTGGGCCACCTGCCCCATCGTCCCCATCATCGTCCGGTACTTCTGGAACTGGGATCCATGGGGCATTGGTGCGTACACAGATGTTGTGCAACACACAACATGCAACGATCATCTTGCACACGATGTCTGGGCTGTACAGGAGCCTTCCACCTGTGACGTCCAAGCACCTGAAATGTGACTTCAACACGCCAAATGTGCGTTCAACGATGCCCCTGGTGCGTATGTGGGCCGCATTGTACTGCCTCTGGGCGGGTGTGTTCGGGTCTCGGAGGGGTGTCATCATCCACGGGCAGAGTGCATATCCTTGATCACCTGGGACAGTGCAGAGAGAAAAGAGTCAATACTTGGTTCGGCATGATGTGATGGCAGGCCCACTGATCCAGTGACGCCTGTGCTGGCTGTGTGTGGGGTGACTGTAAGCCAGCCCTCAGGGAGTAGCTGGTGCTGGCAACAACTCCAACAATCAGGCACTCAGAAATGCAATGTCAGAACAACAAGGGAGCATGACTTGAGTTGCAAAGGGTTAGTGGCCCCGGATGCACAGCGGCCGACACGGGCCTACCGCCACGGGACGCTGACCTGCGGGAGACTGGGGTAGGGTCATGAGGGCAGAGCAGGGTCTCCATTGTCTCAGAGGTGCCTTCCGCGGAGTGTCTCGGGGGAGAATGGGAGGTGTACCCCCAGGGCATGATGCAGAAGGCACATGCCAGCTGTGACCGGCAACATGGCAGATATGAATGCCACAGACTCATGCCAGACACCAAGTCTGTACCTGCCCGTTGCTGATGACAACCCCCAGGCCACAGGCTCAGACACCAACAATGTTCTGCCGGAGGCTGACGGTCACTCACGGCGCACAGGGTTAGTGGCACCAGGTCAGTCCTTGCTACTGGTTGACCTCCTCCGTAACCGTGATCCGTGTTACCACCGGACTGTGACGCATCTCCCTCTCAGTCCTCCCCCTGCGTACACTGGCATGGACCCTGCCATTGATCAATGATGACTCAGTCCAGGATGTGGGACATGCTGGACTGCAGTGTAGCCGGGCTGCAGCGGTGGGGTATGTCAACGAATGGAGACCCCTGGGGGCCTGTGTCACGGAGGACAGCGATGGCCTGAGGAGGCCGCCAAGGTCGCGGGCATGGGTCTTGGAGCTAGCGCCGGCACGTGGTGGGCCCTCGTTGACACACGACGGTGTCGGCAGGTGAGCAGTGCGGACTTGGAGCGCTGGTGCGGGCAGGCCTGGTCTGGGTATCAGCGTCCTGGGGTGCAGCAGGCGCACAGGCTCGCAGGCCCCGCTGCTCACGGCGTCGGCCTCGTGGCGGACTGCGAGGCGCCGCCCTGGCTGTGACGTTGGCCTTTCAGGGAGTGAACCATGCTCTGCGCCATGGGGTTTTTGTCCACACCCCTGCGCAGGCCTGGCGTACTCCGGGCCCACCCACTACACTCACGCACACAGGGGGGGGACTCAGCGAGCGACATTTCCGCGATCTGACCCACGGCCTGGGGTGACATGGTTGCGTCCACTGTTCACTACTCTCCAGTCACCAGCAGTTGATGTCTGCATGGACAAATCTGTGGTTTGCATACCCATGTCTGTCCGGCACATCCACGCCTCACTTGTCGTTGTGTACATTCCCATTCACGGGTCACTTGCATCCTTCGCACATGGCTGCATTCCGCATCTCCACACGTTCAGCTGTTGTTTGGATGTGGTGCCATGATATAGCTGTATTGTGTGCAGGGGAAGCCCAGGATCCCCATGGAGTTGTGTTGTCGTGTCTGGTAGGTGGGCATGTTGATTGACATGTTGTATGTGGTTTGGTCACGTGTGCATTCCCACAGTTGTGCATTGTGGGATGGTGGCTTTGAGGTGTGTGGTGTGTTGATTTGCCACTTACCAACGAGCAGTCCAGTTCCATAGATGCCATCCTGGAAGCGCTGGTTGATGATGGACTGTCGGAAGATGTATGAATCGTGCACACTGCCTGGGTAGTTTGCGACGACATTGGTGAACATTCCCCGGTGGTCTACTATTGCCTGCACATTGATGGAATGCGTGTGCTTTCTGTTGCGGTAGTGGTGTGCAGTATCCGCAGGGGGCACAAGTGGGACATGTGTGCAGTCAATGGCCCCCAACACGTGTGGGAAGCTAGCAAAGGCATAGAAGCCTTGCTTTGTCTCCAGCTGTTCCTGCGCAGTGTGGGGGAAGTGAAGGTAGTGGGGTATGAAGCTGATGATGGCATCCAGGACAGGTGTGATGAACTTTGATAGGGCTGGCTGTGAGACTCCTCCGACTCTGGCAGTTGTTGGTTGGAAGGTACCAGAAGCCAACAGGTGCAGCACAGCCAGCAGCTTCGTCTGCGGAGGGATGTTGGTTCTCCGCTGGGTTGGGACCGTCAACCTGTGGGCGATGTGGGTCATGATGCGGATGATGGTTGTCCTTTTGAGCCTGTAGTGGGCGATGACTTCCTCGGGCGTTAGGTCTGTGAGACTGGTGCGTTTTCGGTAGGTCCGCTGTCTTACTCTGTGCTGCCTCTGTGGTGGTCTGGGGGGCGAGGGGGGGGGCGGGTCCGGGTCCTTGGGGGGGTGGCGGTCGTGGTGGTGGTGGGTGTTGTGGCCCTATTGGGGCTCCGAGCTGCATAATGAGTAGCTCCATGGCGTCGTTTGTTCTTCGGGTTTGGCTGTGTGCGGGGCTCCGTTGCCTACTGCAGGTAGTCGTCCGGCTTTACACCAGCTGAAGGCAGGTGTTAAATACCTGCTGCTACCGCGGCTTATCGCATGGTTTTGACTCGCATCGCAGTTCTGGCAGTTCGTTGTGAAAGTGGTGTAGTGGTGTTTTCGTGTGTTTTTGCACGGGAACGCCTACTCTGCATCTCATTAGGGTTAGTTGTTGGTGTCCACCGTGGTGTTAAATTTTGGGGCAGTTATCGCGGGAATACTGGCGATGTCTGCAGTTTGCACCCGCTTGTGAATGGGGTGTTTAAATCTATCTCCACTTTTGCTGAGTTAAGGTGGAGATAAATTGGAGATAAGTCCTTGTGAATATCCCCCTGGGTCTTTGCGGAAAGCTGATCGCTGCCAACCCGGCACACTTTCTGTTGCTTTCCTGTTATGTCTGCGCCCTGAAGCTTGGTTTTAGGCATAAGCTGCGCTTGGTAAATCATATTTCAAATTCAACAGATGCTAGAAATAACACATGACCCTTACGAGCAACGTACGGTTCTCATGCCCAGCCTGAACCCCAGAAGCTAAGACCAAAAGAGTTGCCTGTCTGTCCGTTGTTAGCCATTGACGAGGTCCAACGAACGCTCACTATCACCACCTGGTGACCTACAAAGCACTGCCCACGTCTCTCCTGTTCCCTTCCCACTACCTCCTGTAGAGTGCCACCCGGCCTTTACGTGACGACACTCACGCGCACAGCACCCCTCGCGACCGGGCTCGGTCCGAGGGTATATAATAAAGGGGCCAAGGTCGCACGTGACCTAACGGCTGAAGTAATAACCTGTGTGCCGGTGTCTCTGTCACCAACGCGAGTAGGCCCCCCCCTCTCAAATTTACACTGGCGACGGAGGGCGTGTATACGGACCCTCGCCTGCGACATCGCCCACGCCAGAGCCCAGCGCGCAGCCCGCCAGCTAGTGACAAGGACGGAGAGAGAGCGTGAGGCAAGCGGCAGACTTCACCTGAAGAGGACGGCGCAGCCTCCCACAGGCCGCACTCCCGCCGGAAGATCACAGCGAGCGCAGCTGAAACCACACAGCATATCAGCTGTGAACAGCCCGGCGGCGGTCACGCGAGGACGCCAAGACGGCGGCAATGCTCAGCGCGCCAGATAGGAGGAGCTGTTCAGCGCGAAGACTGTGAAAAAAAAAAAAACCAAGTGAGTGACTTCTGCTGCCAGTTGAGCGCCCCAGATCAGGCAGAGAAAACCCACAGCGTAGGACTAGTAAGCTGACCCTAACAGCCACGTGCACAACCCTGCAGCACCTCGCAGGTCAGCGGGTGCCACGCCACAGTCACTGCAAAGCGCCAGCACGCTGCCTGGAGGACTAGGAAGGCTGATTTCAGAGGGGGTAGAGGAGCACACCATCAGCGGGAGAGACGCACACTAGGGGTGAGAGACTGTCTTGGGTTCACCTTGTACACACAGCTGCGCAGGTCAGGCCAGGCCACACGCACAGGAGACAGGTCGAACTGCACTAGTAAAGGAGAGGGACAGTGCGCAGAGAGAGAGAGAGAGAGAGAGAGAGAGAGAGAAAAAAAAAAAAAGAAGGGGCTCTCAATAGCGCAGGACCCGACATAACAGTGGGTGCAGGCATCAATAAAGAAGTAACATGGGGGACGACCCGGCAGAACAAGGACCAGCACACACAACTCCCTCAGTGACGCCGCTGCCACCGTTTAGCCAGCTAACAGACCCAGCCACAGCGGCACCACGATGGAAGCGCTGGGTGGGACGCCTAAATCACTACTTCACCGGAACCCGCGAGAACGATGGGAAAGTGAAGCGCTCGTTGCTCATGCATTTTGGAGGGGAGGAATTATACGACCTGTTTGAGACACTGCCCAATACCGGCGACGCTGACGACTATGAAGCCGCGATTGTAGCTCTAAACAGGTACTTCGATCCCCAGATGAACCCGGATTACGAGCGATTCAAGTTACGGCAGGCACGACAAACTGAGGCAGAAACGGTGGACATGTATTATGCCAGACTCCGGAAACTTGCGGTCACGTGCACAGGAATAGACCACAATGACGAAATCAGAGTGCAGCTGATCGCAGGATGCAAGTCTGTTGCCCTGAGGCGCCTGATTTTGCGGCAGCCAGGAATCTCGCTGGATGAGATCTTAATACTGGCTCGATCCCATGAGTTGTCCGACAAGCGCGCCGAAGAAATGGAGGCTGTTCGGATAAGGAACACGTCAGCAGCTGCTACACCGAAGCAGGTGCAAGTGAAAGAGGAGGCCGTAGAGACCATTCAACGGCGGCCGTTGGGGAATCAAAGACGGGGCACGGGAAACAGGCCCAGCAGCAAGTGTGGTTACTGTGGATTCGACCACAGGGAAAAAGACAGGTGCCCCGCGAGAGGACAGGTGTGTGCGAAATGCGGCAGGGCAAATCACTATGCCAGCGTCTGTCGCGGACGAGGAGGAAGGGCACGTGGCGGCGCAACTAGGGGGCGCCAGGGGAGTCTCCGGAATCTCACTCTGGAAGATCAGGAGGAGTCTGACGTCGCAGCCGGTACTACTAGTGCGGCGTACTATGAAGACGAAGACGACATATTCGTTGTTTCATTCGCTGGCCGATCTGGCAGGAAAGGCCGCCCACCCCCACTGTGTCATGTCAATGTCAACGGACACCCTGTACAGTCCCTCATCGACACCGGAGCGTCGGTGAACGTTATGGACTCTGAGCAATACGACCGGCTGAGGCCCAAACCACCTCTGGTTCCAAGCAAGGCTAGGATCTTCACGTATGGAGGCACCGAACCCATACCGCTGAGGGGAATGGTGGAGGTAGAAGTCTCGAGCGACTCCCACACAGTGATGACAACATTCCACGTCACAGAAGGGGAAAAGGGCACGCTGCTAAGCTGCCACACGGCGGAGGACCTAGAACTCGTGTTCTTCGCCAAGCAGGTACACGAACACCATGCCGAAGACATGCTGAAGGAATTCCCGCAGCTATTCACAGGACTAGGCAAACTAAAAGACTACCAAGTCAAACTGCACATCGACAAAAGCGTCCAGCCGCGTGCTCTCCGACACCGGCGGATACCGATCCACCTCCGCCTGCTGGTGGAACAAGAACTACAGAGCCTCGAGAACATGGGAGTGATCGAGAAAGTGTCGGGACCCACTCCCTGGGTATCCCCGCTGGTGGTGGCGCCAAAGCCAAAACAACCGGGGGCCCTTTCGCCTATGTGTAGACATGAGGCTCCCCAACCTAGCTATCCGCAGGGAGCGGCACGTGACCCAGACGATGGACGACATCATGGCGGATTTGAATGGAGCCCAATGGTTTTCAAAACTTGACCTGAACTCCGGGTATCATCAACTCGAGTTGGCTCCAGAAAGCAGGTACATAACCACATTTTCAACGCACGTGGGTCTGAGAAGATACACACGGCTCAGCTTTGGGGTGTCGTCTGCGGCTGAAGTATTTCAAACGCAGTCCAAGAAACCCTGTCTGGCCTGGTCGGAGTCATCAATCTCAGTGACGACATCCTGATTTACTCTCAGAGCCTCGAAGAACATCACACTCGGCTGAGAGACACACTGCAAAGGTTAGCGGACTGTGGCCTCACCCTGCACCGGACGAAATGTGCTTTCTACCAAGGATCCATAGTCTTTTTCGGTTATGTCTTCTCCAGAGAAGGGCTTTGAGTGGATCCCAGGAAAGCGGCAGCTATAAGAAACGCACCTGTGCCTCAAAACCCGACTGCCATAAGGAGCTTCCTAGGAATGGCAACTTACTGTGGCCATTTTCTACCAAACCTCGCCACAAGCTCCGAACCTTTGAGGCAGCTAACAAAAACCGGGACACCATGGGTCTGGACCCCTCGAGAAGAGGCAGCGTTTCAAAGCATCAAAAAGGCCCTGCTCGACCAAACGACTATGGCTTATTTCCACCCGAAGCGAAACACAGAAGTGGTTGTCGACGCGAGCCCGGTGGGGCTAGGCGCAGTACTGTTACAGGAAGACCGACAAGGATTATACGTGCCAGTAGCAAACGCCAGCTGCGCACTCTCGCCAACAGAAACAAGGTATGCACAGATAGAGCGCGAAGCCCTAGCCATCCGTTGGGCATGCCAGCATTTTCATCTTTACCTGTGTGGCCACTCCTTCAAGGTCATAACAGACCACAAGCCCCTCATACCCCTGTTCAGTGGGTCCAACAGGCTGGCACCTCCGAGGATCAAGCGGTGGGCAGCGCAGTTGCAGGCATACTCCTTCCAATTACTGTATCGCCCTGGGGCGGATAACCCCGCTGACTTCCTGTCGAGGCATCCACTGCAGGCGGAGGATGGGCAGGCCCAGGATGACAGCCCAAGCATGGAAGCCGTTGTGCAAATGATCGAAGACAGTGCCTGTCCACTGGCCATCACCAAAGAAGAAATGAGCAGTGCTACAGAGTCGGACTCCACCCTCCAACGAGTCAAAGAAGCCCTGACGACAGGAAGATGGCACCGATTCTTGGACGGGGTGGCAGGACTCACCGAGGAAGAGCAGAATGCCAGGAGACAGATATGGCGGGTCAAGCATGAGCTGAGCATCGGAGGATCCGGGTTGGTACTCAGAGGTCAGAGGATCGTGGTCCCAAGGGAGCTGCACCGCCGGCTGGTAACCCTAGCGCACCAAGGGCACCAAGGTGTGGCAAAGACAAAGGCCAGGCTCCGAACCAAAGTGTGGTTCCCGGGGATGGACAGTATGGTCGATGAAGAGGTAAGGACCGGTCACCCCTGCACCGGGAGCGGACCCAGCTCCTGCACCGGTCATCACGGAAGGACCATGTGACACGCCATGGACCAAGGTAAACATCGATTTTGGCAGTTTCCCGGACGGACGTCACACCCTAGTAGTTATTGACTCATGCACCAAGTTTCCTGTGGTCGAGCTCGTGCCAACCACTGCATTTACACACGTGCAGCCAGCACTCGAGAAGACCTTCGCAATGTTTGGTCTGCCGGAGGAAATGAAGTCCGACAACGGACCGCCCTTCCAGGGTCAGGAATTTCAAGATTTTCTACAGAAACGGGCCATCCGACATCGACGGATCACACCGCAGTGGCCTCAAGCCAACGGCGAGGTCGAGCGGTTTATGCGGACTTTGAACAGAGCACTACGCATAGGGGGTGGACCGGCATCAAGACCTGGAGACTTGTCTCCACCAATTCCTATTCGCCTACCGGCAGACGCCTCATTCAACGACGGGGTGTGCCCCTGCAGCCCTCCTTCTAAGGCGGCCGCCCAGGGATATCATCCCAGAAGACCCCAACTGAACACCGCCAGGCTTTGACCCGGAACGAGCTCAACAGAAGCGCCAACAAACCAACGACAAAGCCACCCTCAGCCGCGGAGCCAAGATACCCTCTATCCGAGTCGGAGCACGAGTGGTTCTAAAGAATCGCCACCCTGGCTGGAAGTTTCGCACGCCCTACGAACCTGAGGAGTGGGTCGTTGTCCAGATCAACGGAACCATGGTCACCGCGCAGCACGGAAGGCACATTGTGGTGAGGAACATCTCGTGGTTCAAGGAGATCTCCGACAGCCCACAGACGGACCAGGCAGCATCCGGGGCAGAAGAAGATTTGCCTGACTTCTCTGCAACAACTGTCCCCAATGGCCGAGAGAGTCCAGCGCCAATACCTGCAAAAGGGTCAGACGAAGACCACGGGGCAAGCCAGGCCAGTCCAGCAGGGGGTACTGATGCAGTGGGTCGTCGAAGTAGCGCTCCCTCGAGCCCTGAGGAAATGCCATCTCGCGGCCAACAATATCAGTTGAGGCCCAACCCCGCACCCAGCCAGAAGCTGAGGGACTATGCGTGCCAAGTAACGATGCCGGCAGGAGAATGCCGTGTGGGCCGGCCAGAGACTCTGTGAGCATGTGGCACCTCCACTGCAAGCTATCTTTTCTCACTTTTGTCTTTCTCTTCTCTTTATCTCCACTCTCTTTCACCGTTAACTGATAGATTAGCTACGGCTAAAGGAAAGGAGGGATGTAGAGTGCCACCCGGCCTTTACATGACGACACTCACGCGCACAGCACCCCTCGCGACCGGGCTCGGTCCAAGGGTATATAATCCTTCCTTTCCGGCAGAACACAAAGCGTCCGCCTCGCCCCCTTCCGATCCAAGGCCACCAAGATCATCTGCGGCGTACCCCAAGGCTCCTCCCTCAGCCCAACGCTGTTCAACATCTACATGGCACCCCTCGCCCACGTCGCCCGACAGCACAACCTCAACATCATCTCCTACGCCGACGACACCCAGCTGATCCTCTCCCTCACCAAAGACCCTCACACCGCCAAAGCCCACCTCCACGAAGGAATGAAGGTCGTCGCCGAATGGATGAGGACCAGCCGCCTGAAGCTGAACTCGGACAAGACGGAGGTCCTCATCCTTGGTTCCAACCCTTCAGCCTGGGACGACTCCTGGTGGCCAACATCACTGGGAACAGCCCCGCCACCCACCGACCACGTACGCAACCTAGGGGTCATCCTCGACCCCACCCTCTCCATTACTAAGCAGGTCAACGCCGTTTCCTCATCCTGCTTCAACATCCTCCGAATGCTCCGCAGGATCTTCAAGTGGATCCCCACCGAAACAAGAAAAACAGTCACCCAGGCCCTCGTCACCAGCAGGCTGGACTACGGAAACGCCCTCTACGCAGGAACGACGGCTAAGCTCCTGGAGACGGCTGCAACGCATCCAGAACGCCTCTGCACGTCTTATCCTCGACATCCCCCGACGCAGCCACATCACACCCCACCTGAGAGACCTGCACTGGCTCCCTGTCAACAAGAGGATAACCTTCAAGCTCCTCACCCACGCACACAAAGCACTCCACAACTCCGGACCAGCCTACCTCAACAGACGACTCAGCTTCTACACCCCCACCCGCCAGCTCCGCTCGACCAGCCTCGCCCTCGCCACAGTCCCCCGCATCCGGAAAACGACCACCGGCGGCAGATCCTTCTCCCACCTCGCCGCCAAGACCTGGAACACCCTCCCCACCAACCTCCGACAGACCCAAGACCTACTGGCCTTCAGAAGACTCCTCAAGACCTGGCTCTTCGATCAGTAGCAGCACCCCCCCTTCCCCCAGCGCCTTGAGACCCTCGCGGGTATGTAGTGCGCTTTATAAGTGACATGATTGATTGAATAAAGGGGCCAAGGTCGCACGTGACCTAACGGCTGAAGTAATAACCTGTGTGCCGGTGTCTCTGTCACCAACGCGAGTAGGCCCCCCCCCTCCCCTCTCAAATTTACACCTCCTTCCCTCACTTACAATCCAGAACGGCAGGAGACAGCAGCCTAACATGGTCGACCAAGTACAAGCCAGGCTGTCACCCTATGGCTCTTGACTAACTCTCGTCTCGTCGGGTAGGACTCCAGCCAAACACCGATCACTCACGATTGGCGGTACTAGCGGACTGTAAAAAGGCAAACATTGACTCTACAGCCAATCCGCACTTCACAATCCTGTGTGACGCACAAACTGGGTGGGGTGTCACAGAGCTCCAATCCTCAGTCGCTTTACACATTTAGAGGCACCGCAAACTCAGAACGTGTTCAGTCAGGGGATTGGTTGTTATCGGGGGCAAATGAAATCCGTCAAAGGTATTGCTACCGACTGCGGGCTTCGGTTTGAATTCGTGAGCGGTCAATGTGAGTAGCGGTAAGATGATCATCGAAAAATAGGGTGCATGGAGGTCTATTGAGTTTTTAAAGGGGTGAATATAATTAAAAACAAGTTTACACCGGACAATTAAGAGTGAGTTAATACGCTTGGATGTCTTGGGCTGGATGACCACGAGCGGGAGATATTTGAATGTGTGAGAGATTGAGAATGTTGAGTTCTGGTGCGGATTTACGCGTATGTTGTAACCTTGAAACTAAACTGATCGCGTTACGATAGTGTCTCAAACGTGAAGATCAGTGGTCGAAGTGCATTAAAAGAAGTATGGGAACTAATCCTGAGTGCAATTGGGGGCGGGTCAGTGAGCGAGGGGGCGGGATCAGAGGCGTGGCAAAAAAGAACAAAATATAGATGCACTACTTTACAATATAAAACCTCTGTTAATGTGCTCAACATGTTAGAGGTGGGCAGGGCGAGCCAGCGCAACTCGAGCCAGGCTCTAGCCTGAAACCTGGCTCTGCTCGAGGTCCTATCGGAACCTTGAAACCAAAACCAGCCAAACTTTCATGTGCCTTCTGCCTATAACCCTACCTCTACTCAGGATGTGGCTCTATAGCCCAGAGCTGATGCGTGGAACTGGGGAACCAGGTTCGAGTCTCCTCATCAAATCAACACCCTGTGATACTGTGCAAATCGCCACGCCTATAAAAAATTAACTTGGCCTTGTGTAATTTAAATGGTCCTCATGTAAAGCACTCCAATACCTTTGGGTCGAGTTCGTGCTATATAAAAGCTGCAGAAATATTCAAAAAGGGGTAAAAACAAATCCTTAACATAAAGAAAGACACGCAGATACCCATTTAGTGGCTGATTTGTACAAACTGCAACCTGGATAAATGCGGCTTCCCCGATTAAATTGTGTGAACGTAGGCAAATATTTTATTTCACCAAAACTCCTTTTTCTTCATTATCCCGTATGAAAGCACTTTCAAATATGTGAGTTCAGAAAACCAGTTGTACCAAACCCCTGTGTTGATTTCATAGACTATAATGTTGCTCAATAATGACTCTGTAGTTTACACGACAACTGTCTTGCCTCTGAGGGCCAGATGTACAAACATTAGAAATACTGATTTCCTAATTGCGATTCTCTCCGGGTCACAATTAGGAAATTGGTATTCCTAATGTAAGAAACTCTTTTGAGTTTCATTAGCGATTCCTAGTGGGTCGTAAATAGACCTATTTCATACATATTAATGAGGTAGGTCACAATTTGCTACCCATTGGGAATTGCAGCCATCACAGGGATGGTGGCCTGCTGAGGTCAGAGGACCACCACATCTAAAAAAAAACCTAAATCTGTATTTGTAAAGCGCGAACTACTCACCCTTACGGGTCTCAAGGCGCTGGGGGCTGTCGTGGAAATTAAGTGAGCTATTGCCCAGAGTCACATGGTGCTGAGCTGAGCTGCCGCCGGAGCCGGGGATCGAACTGTGAGCCCTGTGCTCCGAAGTCAGCTGCCCTGGCCGCTGCACCACACCTCTCCACATCCATCTGTGATTGCTTTTTGAAAAGCAATCTTTAAAAAAAAAAAAAAAAATGCAGTTCATTTTCCTTAAAGGAAAACTGGATGCTTTTAAAAAGAAAAGATGAAACTTTGCATTTCATTTTTTAAGAGTAGCTGGACCACTGCCTGCTCTTAAAAATATTTTTTTAACATTCTCAAAGGATCAGGGGCCCCCCATAGACCCCTTCCCCTTTGCAAATGGGTTATCACCAGTTTTAAACTGGTGGTAAAGTATTAGTTATGCAACCGGAATTTGGTCGCAAACCATTAATACATACCATTCTGATTCGGTATTTGGAAGTGACGCCCCTTCCAAATATCTAATTGGTATTTAGTAGCAAAAGGAAATTGTTACTGAATCAAAATTTGCCTTTTGTACATTGTAAAAAGCTTTTTTGTGGTCGCAAATGGCCTGATTCCGCAAATCGGGCTGTTTGCAACTGCTAAAAAGCTTTGTACATCTGGCCCTCAGTTCACTAATAGTTCATATTTTAAAAACTATCACTTTTAATAAGTGCTTCTCTGTCCAGTGCTATAATGTGACATATAAATGTCACAGCTTCACATGTTAAATATATATACTTTATTGAATTTTGAAGACACTTTATAATATGTTTGTTGCATAATTTATATAGTAAACAGTTTTCAGAACTCCGCTCGTGCACAGGCTGTAAGAGCTGAGCCAGATGCTTGGCTCGACTCTCCCTGTTAATGTTTTGGCTAATCTACTTGTAGTCTGTGTAAGTGGTAACAGAGAAATAAGTATCTAAAGGGTGTACAGTTCTGAAGACAGGAAAGTCCTAGTTTGTCCCTTATGACTAGCTGATCTTTTTAGGGTAAAAAAACAGCATAGCTATTTAGGAGCAAATGCCCTGACCCACCAATTTAGTGCCATGCTTCATCATCAGGCGTATGCTCCTCGTAGGGCTGGCGCTGCAATTCTGTGCAGGCCCCTCGGGGGTACTCTTTGCCGGAGTTCTTTTTTTTTTTTTTTGGCCAAAGAGTCTGCCTAAGTAGACTCTATGTAAAGTGTAAACCAGCTTTGAAAATGAGTGAGAGGGGTTGAAATTAACTAAAGAACCCTGAAAGTAATATTTAGTATGCAAGGGTCTTTGTTAAGGTTAAAAACAGAACTGATCCTAGGGAGATAATGTTTCTATGGATGTGGTTTTCGGGTGACATATTTCTTTCCCTTTCACAGTCCTAAACGGGATCTAATGCGAATTCATCAGAACCTAGGGTGTTGTGCTAGTCTACGTCGGGGGCTCTAATCAAGATAGTATTATTCAAGAGTGCCATTGTGGTAGACCTACACCTTGTTTTATATACACAAATAATGATGTCTGAATCCACAGAGACGGGTAGGCTGATAGCAGAGATCATCCTGACTAACAAGAAACTAGCAGGGTGATCTTACCTCTGGGCTTGAACTGATGGTGCTATACCTCTCATAGGTCCCAGCTTCTATACCGCATCATAACCTCAAGAATAGAGGGATATATACACAAATACAATTGTTTCAGACATCATAATAGCTGAATTCCATTGCATCAAGGAAAGTCACATATTTATCTTGATAGCAAACCTGGTTTGCGTTATGCGGCAATGTCAAAAGAAGGTGACTGTGCAATATTAGTCACACATGTGCAAATTAACAATTGCAAAGTGATTGTTGACCAAACAACCCAGGGACAGATCAAGGATTCCAAAATGGTATATGCGTGACACTAGATAGGTAAGAACACCAAGGACCCAGGATGATGAAACCACTTTTCGCGGGAAGATAGAAATGTGGTTCAGTGATGTGGTGGAAAACTTTGTCCTTGAAGTAAATAGGATGGCCAGATGGCTCAATGTCACCGGGACAACACTTTTCCATTCCTGGACTTTGCTTTCTCCATATCATTAGAATCAGGTGTGTTGGTCTAATTGACTCAATTAAAATGAACAAGGACTACAGCTACCAGAATGCACTGACCTGTAAAAGCCAAGCCCTGGGATGGAAGGTGGTGTCCTTGTGGCATGGAGCCATCTCATCACCCAAGAGGTGAACAAACTTTAGAAGAAACTTTTTGTGTTTTCCAAAATTGCTCGTGCAAAGAAAGGTGTCTTCTGTAGTGACAGGCATAGGAAAATAAATGGCTTGGCACCCACAAAAGGATCAGGAATGGGGAAAAACAATGGCATGGCATGACATGAAGCAATGCACACAGGATAAGCTGCCTAATATATGGAGGCAGTGCAGAAAGCAGATGGGTGACCAGCTTCCCATGATGGCCTCCTTGCAAGCGGGGGACACAGAGTAGTTGCAAATCTTCAGGAATTGTTCAGCGGATTTTAAGGCGCTGACTCTGCAGACACGGAGGAAGTATTCACACCGGTTAAGCAAATCCCGATAAACACGTATATAACTAACATCCACCCCTTATTGACCAATACATATGCCTGATTTCTAGTTTATATAAAAGTCTATACTCTCCAGCATGTAAACCTAAATTGTTCAAACGCCCTATCCAGCATATGAACTGGGCACACAGGTCTCGGAGAAAGAAAGAAGATAGGAGAAATGTCAATCACCTTGTATTGTACCCATAACCTTTCTAGTTTGAAGTATCTTGTACTGGGACACTAAAGTGTAAAACATGGGAAATGGAAGTTACACTGTAGGGAATAAAGCAGCTAGGTGGCAGCCTGTGCGGTACTTCATAATCTCGAAATGTGTCACAATGTGAAGTCCTCTCACACATCAAGACTGAGCTACACATACCACTGCAACATGTAGAAAACCACTATATTTGAGACATCCTTGCAAACTGAAATACTGTAGCTTCAGCTGTATGCACTTTGTAAACCATGGAATGTAACTCTTAACAAAGTACGCTGCAGATGGCCATTCAGGGTTGCAAGGCTGATCGTGTCCACGCTAGTCTTTTTTTATTTATACAATTTTGAACATTTCTAACTACAAGTGAAGGCCCCCTAATTGTGGCATGTGTATTGTAATAACACTTAACTCTGTCTAATGGTATCCAACACTAGCACACCGTGCCGTGCGGACGCATGAAGATATCGCTATAACACCAATGCCACTCCTAACCCTGCGGTGTTGAAAATATGATGTTGTTGGTTGATGACCTCACAAATTTAGCACCTAAGCTTACTGCTACTAGCACAGAATCAATGCCCATGAAGCAAACAACATATATATACTTCTGCAACAGTCAAAGATGCCATCCCCAAAGTGAAGGCTTTCTCTTTGTCAACAGGTGTTGAAGGCCAAATATTATAATTTGAGAACAGGATCATACAATGTCAAACCCACACCACCACTATTGTTATAAATGACGTAGAAGCTACGTATCCTGATTTAAAGTTCATCCAAATCAACTTGATGCCCTTGAATACTTGACTCAGCAGTCAAAGCACCTCAATATTTTCATGTTGGGACTGGATGACACCCTGATGGACATTAAAAGAAGCCTTTTGGACTGTCCTAAATGGCTATTAAGAAGACCCATGGTGAAATGTCTGCTGATGTAGATCAGTCTGTTATTGATGCCATTGGTGAACTCTCCTGTGAGCTCAACATGTCTCTAAGAGCTTTGAACTGGAAGATCGGACTGACATGGGCATTACATATGCTAGCCTGGTATAACCAGATCATAAGTTCAGTGGCGGCCGCCACAAATAAAGGGTGATGGGGCAGAAGGGGTCGCACGTGGGGGGCGGGGGGGGGCAGGGGGGCATGCGGTAGGGGTAGAAATAATAGATTAAAAAAAACTTACCTGAAGCCGCCGGGCGCCTCCTGCGTTGCGTTCACCACCTCTCCTCTTTCTGGGTCCCAGCAGCCCCTGGGGCAGACTCCCATCCAATTCCCGTGCTGCAGAGCAGCGCAGGGATTGGCTGAGCGGGCTGAAAAGACGCCCTTCACAGACCAGGGAGTCTGTGGGGAGAAAACCTAAGTGCGCATGTGTGTTTTTGTCAGCCTGAGATGGCCGGCCAAATACACATGAGCACTTAGGGAGTGGGGTGCACATAGCACTCCTCCCCCTCCCATGACTAGGCCCGCTCCTCCCTATAGCGCTGGCTAAGGGCCGGCAAATGCAAAATAAAACGATGTAAGAACATCGTTTTATTTTACATTTGCTGGCTCTGAGCCAGGCAGTGGGGCGACGCTCCTCCGCCATTACGGAGGAGCCGCCGCTGCACAAGTTTCAACTGGCAAAATTCCAACGGGAGAAAGTCCGTGCTTCTCAGTACATTTCTGAGGTACGTGAAGTTTACACTTCTGGTGGCCAGGTATTGACATTCAGGTGGAACGTGTGGTAAGGGAATGCATGGAGTGTAATGCGTGTGACAAAGTATACAAAACAAGGGTGCGACCGATGGTCTTACGTGATGCCCCCACACGCTGTTGGCAAGAAGTGGCCTTGCATCTTGTGGGGCCTGTGACAAGCAAGTTTGGTCATTCCTATATTCTTGTGTTAATGGATATGTATTCAAGGTGGCCCGAAGTCAAAGTGACGCAAAGTATTGAGACAAAAGATGTCATTAAGTTCTTGGATAGCGTCTTCTGTAGAGAGGGTCTCCCAGAGTCCATCTTGACAGACAATGGTGTCCAACTAGTCTCAAAAGAAATGGAGGACTTCTTAGTAAAGAGAGGCATCAAACACAGGCGTTGTGCTCTCTATCATACCGAAACCAACAGGATGGTGGAGAGATTCAACCGTGTGCTAAAGGAGTCCATTCAGCTGGCTAAAGACCAGGGCAAAGACTGGAAGGCTGGTATAGTTGAGCGGGTGATGGTTTACCGCCTATCTCCTCACTCCACCACGGGAAAAATCCCTTTTGAATTGTTATGGGGCCGGTGTCCCAACACCTACATGTTTCAATCTTGGATGAGAGTAAAGTGTGTTGAGGATCATGATGTGGTTCCATGGCAAGCAATTCAAGACCTTAAGTCCATCAAGGGGAAAGAGAATTTTGATGCCAGACATGCTGTTTCTCACACAAATGTGCGTGTGGGCGACAGAGTGAGAGTGCGGTTACCTCAGAAATCAGCTGGTGCTAAATTCTCCCAACCTTTTAAGGTGACAAAACTATTTTGTAATGCTGTGAAATTAGATGATGGACGTATATGAAACATGGGTAGAATTGCTCTCATGCATTCTAGCAGTCAGACCAATCTGGGTGCCCCTGTGGTACACTCTGATATTCCGTCACCTTTGCGCGGGAGCTCTCGCACATGTAAATCCCCTGTAACACTGCGTGACTTTGTTTTGCAATAATTTTTATATTATGTTTTTTTAAATCTTATTGTATTTCTTTGAAATGTGAGGGGGAAGATGTGTGGTATTTATAATCTAGTCTGCTACTGGCAGACTCTCAACTTGGGTGGAAATCCTTCAACCCCATCTCGGAAAAGGAGATAGTTAATCTAATCTCCTCCTCCAAACCTTCTTCTCACGTCCTAGATCCTATTCCCGCCCAAATGGCCAAAAAAACTTAAACTCTCCCTAGCCCCGCTCTGGAGCAAAATCATAAATAGCTCTCTAAGAACCGGAGACATACCAGACTGCCTGAAAGTCGGCCAAGTCACACCATTACTGAAAAAAACAGGCTTGGACACCATTGATCTGAACAACTTCAAACCTGTATCCAATCTCCCTCTCCTATCCAAAATCCTAGAAAGGTGCATCCTCCTACAACTGACTCAACACATGGACAGCATCAACCTTCTAGACCCCCCCAATCGGGCTTCAGAAAAGGCTGCAGCACTGAGACCACGATCCTCAACGTCATGGACGAAATCCACAATCACTCGATACGGACCAATGCTGCTTACTCATTCTCCTGGACTTATCGGCAGCCTTCGACACGGTTGACCATAATCGACTCATCAAGGTCCTTCAAGAAAGGGTAGGTGTGGATGAGATGGTTTTACATTGGTTCTCCTCCTTCCTCCACAACCGCACCCAAAGAATAAAAATCAAAAACTTCACGTCTGACTTACACCCCGTCAGCAGGGGTGTCCCCCAAGGATCAGTACTTTCCCCGCAACTTTTCAACATCTACATGGAACCCCTCACCAACATACTCCAAAAAGCCAACATCCCCTTCCACCTCTATGCAGACGACACCCAGATCTACCTCGAAACCTCCTCCATTGATGACATTCAGAGACTCAACAACACTCTAAGAGAAGTCCAACACTGGCTAACAATAAATCATCTAAAACTCAACCAAGACAAAACGGAAATCCTCCTCATTTCCAACAAAGAAGAGAACCCCCAAATCTTAGACTGGCTAAAAGCTATTGATGCTCTCAACGGCAATCTCATCCTGGCTGACTCTGTAAAATCGCTGGGAATCACCCTAGACCCAAAACTCGACATGGTAAAACACATCAAGAACTCCGCAAAAAGCGCCTTCCTCAACATGAAACTACTCAACAAAATAAAACCTTTCATTCCGCCCAAGGACCTCAAACAAGCGACTCAATCGCTGGTGCTGTCTAGAATCGATTATGGGAATGCAATCGTCACAGGTACAGCAAAATCCCACTTAGCTCCCCTCAGAACAACTCTTAATGCAGCAGCTAGAATGGTCACCGGAGTTAAGAAATACGATCACATCTCACCCGCACTCGGAGAACTAAAATGGCTCCCAGTCGAAATGCGAGCCAGCTTCAGAACTGCCTGCCTTACACTCAAAGCACCGCACACAGGGAAGCCAGAATACCTGGCCTCCAAACTCAAGAAAGCCGGCCAGGCAAGGAACCTCAGGAGCACCAACACTCTACTCCTCATCCCTATGAAAACACGCAAACAAAAAACCGCAGCCCGGTCCTTCGCTGGAAATGCACCAAAAATCTGGAACTCCATTCCAGTCCATATCAGGACTATCCCCTCCTTTGTAAAATTCAAGAGACAGCTCAAAGACCTCTTCCTCAATCGTTCTCTCCCGAACCAATAGCTGCCGTCGAAGCTCACAAGCCAGCACACTGCTGCTCTCTGCTATTGGAACATTGTCTTCTTCCTCCACCCCTCCATGACGGGAGGTGCCTATATCACCCCTCCCCAAAGGAGGCTCGGTGCAAGTCAACAGGCACACAACTTGAATACTACTTGACCTCCATGCATCAACGTGGTACATTGCGCTGAGACTTTCAAAGCGCCTTGAGCTAATATGCATACTTTTGCTAGATTGTATGACTATCGCATGACGACTGTTGTAAAGCGCTCCAATACCTTTGGGTCTGGCCAGCGCTATAGAAAACTCCTAAATAAAATAAGGGTGTAGGCAATGTAAATGTGTGGATTTTGTCAGGATTGAGGCATCGGGCACCACAGCTTCAATGCTGTGCGATCATCTTGGTCGCCGGTTTGGCCACGCCCGTAAAAGTGAATTTCTAAATTGCTTTTTTTTATATCTCTATCATTTTTAGGGGAGTAGTGCTGACAAATCTCATGTTTCATCACCATTTTCGCAGATTTTGGTGAAGCTACGGTTTCCCTGACACAACAAAAATGATCAGAATATTTAATTAGTGCTTCTTCTAAACCCTGGCTTACTAGTTCATTTATGTGTAAATTCTTTTTTAAGCCACCATTTGGCACTGTTTTTTTTCCAAAATGTATTTGGGCGTGTCGGGGTGGTATAGGGGCAGGCAGAGGTCTGGCTGAGCCGCTTGTTGATGCTGGAAACGGGAGTGCAGCAACGTCTCAGTACACTGCCCAACATGAGAAAGCTGAGCAGCGCACCCATAGCGCTGGTGAATACCTGTCATAATTGCCTGGTTTCTCAGTAGTTCAAAGAATGGAGCGAAATTAATACATGCCATTAATCTGTGTTTCCTATGCAATGCACAGGCAAAATCAGTCTGAAAAAGTAGAAGGCCTTTTCCTTGCTGAACTTCCAATTTTTTTAGAGGCCTCCTCCTTAGTACAGGAGCTTCAGGACACCAGAGTACTTTGAAAACACCAATGAGACTCCTTGCATTCAACGTTGAACATCTATCTATGTATGTATATGCTCACTGAAAATTACTTTAAGGGTAGGCTATGGTTTCTTTTGTTCATAAGACATTAACGTATGTAATAAACAAAACCTCTGAAATTTCCTGAAAAAACTTGTGCATGGTGATTGTAGTTATGAAACATAATCAGAAAATTCTGAAATTGGCCATTTAAGGTTAAGCCTGCAGACTTCAACTTGCCTCCAGTTCATGGCTCCTGAACTCCCACTGGAAGGCTTTGGGAACTGCTCCTATATCCATCAGATTTATGTTAATGAATTAGAGATCACGATATACAAAAGTCCCTAGCTGATTTACGTTTCATGGTCTGTCAACACCTTTTTGTTTTTGTGACGCAACTGAACAGATTTACACAATGCCACAAAAGGCCAGATTTTTCATAACGTTCTAGTTTCATGCCAAGTTTTGTGTAATGCTGTTTGGCAGTTTATTTTTGTATTGTGAGCAAACCTTGTGAGAGGTTGCATGGGAACCATGTTTGTTCTCCTTCTCATAACTCTCCCACCAGTCCCCCACATCCCACCGTCCCCATGAGGAATGTGCATTACATGTGACATGCTGGAATGCAGCCCCCATCCCACTAAACCAGCTGCACAAGGATAGGCAAAGCGAGTGCCAAATTTAGTGCAGAAAGTTATAAGCAAACCAACAAGCATTTGCAATGCAATCGGTCTCGCCTTTTGGACCTTATATGTATTTAGCTATGCAGCACATTAGCCTGGGTGCTGAAACATCTACTGTGCTTTAACATGGAGGGAAAGTAAGCACCAAACTGCATGACATGCCAGGTATGGGAACACATGGAGAGAAATATTGCCTTTCAGCGGGAAATGGTATAGTCCAAAGCTCTGTTTTTAATATAAAATCAGGGACTTCGGTGGTCATATCACTGAAAATACAAGATTTGAAAAAAATATTATTGTCTACGGGTGCTCGTGGAAGACAATTTCTATGGACTGGAATCTAGAGAATGCTAAAGTGATTCTGGTATTTTTACTGACCTCTGTTGGTCGTTTTCTATCAAAAAGTTAAATAGAGGCAGTTGCCAGAAAAATTAAAAAAAGAAAGTTCCTCAGCAGAAAGCAATTCTGGTATTTTACTGACCTCTGCTGGTCGTTTTCTATCAAGACAGTTAAATAGAGAAAGTTAAACAGAAAAGAAAGTCCCTAAGCGGAAGCAGACAAGTCCTAGGGCTGATCTCCAGGGCCCACTAAGTACATATACATATAAGTATATACTAAAGTATATACAAGAGGTCTCGAATGCTCGACCTAAAAATGCCTTTTCATTCGCCCGAGAGCACAACTGCAGAATTGCCTATTGCGTAATATACACAAATGCCTTGTGAACCACGGAATCTAGGTGTTCAATATAAGAGCAGCTTCGATGTATACTTGCAGGCCCTAAAGAGGAACTCATTGGTGCCCATGGTGTCAAAACGGCTTACGAAATGTAACCACGTTGCAGATAACAGCGTAATGCACCTGTAAGGCTGACAAGACTTAAATACTGTCTGCTGGTCCATCAATTGACTGTAGGTCTGGTTCTCAGTTTATTAGCCGTGTGTGGCTCAGTGACACACAAGCAGAAATGGAAGGTGGCATTAGTCTGCAACCCTCTGTTTACCTGTGACTGTGTTAGAGGGCTGGCAGTTGACCAGTTTGGTGCCTTCATTCAGGAAGCCAGCCCTTTCAACAACTAAAGTGGAGCCCTGTGTTATGTTACTGAATTCAGCAGGAATCTTCTTGGTCATTATGTGGCCTGGAAATGTGGGACGGAAAGGCAAAATACGAATGCACCGATGCTACAGCATGTGCTTGTGGGTGCGCGTTTGTGACCTTCTTTTAGAATTGGTCCACCGATTTTATTTTTATGTTGCCCATGATGGGTTTACACAGATGCTCCATTATTAATCTTTTTTTATCAAATATTGGCATGCATCAAACACGTTTTACTAAATGATGCAAATGATAAAGATGCACATTAGTTCAGCAAAAATGTTTTGACAAGTTTCACATTTTTTGTGTACATTTTATTTTGAAAGTAATTGCCTATCTGGCTTCCATGCTTGTTCGTTTATTTTCATATGACCAGGGAGCAATCTGGGAGCATTCTGTGTAGCCTCAAATTGTTCAATTTTGCGGACATGTGTATTAGTTTTTATACTGGAACAGCTTTTACTGATATGGGTAAGCAGTCGCCTTAAAGTACTTATCCTGCATGTCAACCCCACCAACTGATTTATGTGAACAAGACAGAATGCTTTTGAATGACTGCGAGCCCCAAACAGCAAGATGTGATAATCTGTCACTATTATTTCCGTGGTATCCTTTGCCATTTGATTCTAGATGTCGAGCTTGAATGGAGTTATTTGTATGTCAAAGCTTGGCGGGTTTGATAAGCCTGATTGAGCATGTTCCTCTGGCCACTTCAGTGCCTGCGGATCTAAACTATTCCCCTCCTAGACTTCGATGAACGGCGAGAGCCTGCCTTAGTAGGAGATGGTTCGGACTGGAAGAGGGAAGAGCCCTTATAGTGATGAAGGTTGATTTGAGGATGATAAATAAGAGCAATCCCCTGAAGGCATGGCACCTCACAACCAGATCCTCCAGGTAAGAAACAGGACTTGGAAAAGTTAGGCCAACCGAGCTGGATACCTGGCCGAAGGCTGTTGCCAAAAATAAGCAGGTGACCAGCTCAGAATGGAAAAATGAGCTTCCTCTTATCAATATGTTGCTTTGCTAGTTCCTTCAGGAAGTGCAAACCAGTTCCTGACTGATGGCCGGGATAGAGCCAGGACTGAATAATTATCCCTAAAAGTGTTGTATATACTTTTTCATACTTTTTGTGCTCTTTCACTGTATTGTTGGTGGGTGTAGATCCTTCCCTGCTTTGCATGGTTCCTTCAAATTTTCCCTATCACTGAACATCTAGATTTATAATGCATGTTTTCAGTCTGTGATTTCCGAGGCCTGCTAAGCCTTTTAATATGGTTGCCCTTCTGCAATTCCGATTGCCCCCTGTAAAATGGGACTGGCCTGCTATGTTTTGACATGACATGTGGCTGGCACAGAATGGTGAAAAATGCTGAACTGACACATTTAAAGTTAACCACAAGTGACCTTGTTGCTATAGATGTGGTGATGACATGTATAGAAAAGGTTACACCCACAAACATCGCTGTAACCAACCTAACACTTCAAACTCGAGCCACGACTCGTAAAATGCAACATGTTTAACACACACACTTATTATTTTTATCCTTGGTGCCAGCTCGTGAAATTCTTTTCGAACCAAAGTAAATTTTTTCATCAGATGTCTAAATTTGTTATAGGATACAGAACTCTTCCCAAGAAGAGCAGTGAGAAAAATAAAATCCGGATTACCTTATTTTCCAGACGGAGATTGACTAAGGTAAATGCGCTTTGCTGGTTGAGGGGCAGGAACCTAAAGTGCAGACTACAATAGGGCCGTTTGGCTTCTTATAAGAAGACACATCGGAGTTAAAAGCCCATCAAAGGGGGAGAGAGTAAGCCCATTGCGTGTTTACCAGTGCTTAATTGGGTAAAGAAAACAAGAGTCTCAGGGCCCAATGTCTTTTTCTTAGAAGGGCACTCCACCATACTAGGACCACCATTGGCTCAGCCCACTTACATCACTGGCGCTACCCACTGTCTTCAGTGCCAGAATCAGACCCACTTAGAAGCTGTGATAGCTAATCAATGTATAAAGTGGTGGGGCATAAATACATACTTTGAATGGGAAGGTATAAGTCAGACTTTTTTGGGGAGGGGATTTGAGGGGGGTGGGGGGGGGGGTGGCGGCTTACAGAGAGTTTCCCCCCCTGAGAAAAGTTTTGAAAAAAAGACCAAATGAGTTTTACAGAAAAACTTTCACATAAATAAACTAACAATCTAGATTTTCTGAAGAGGCACTAATCAAATATTCCAGTAATTTTGTGCTGTAACAAGGGGGCATAGCACTCATCAATATATGTTTGAAAATGATGGCAAAACAGTGGGCTTTTTCAGCAAAATTGTTGTAAAAATAGGATTGAGTTATGTATATTATAGGTAGTTAAAAGATCTGATTTGGAAATTGCAGAGTGCCCATAATTTATCAAAATGCAATTAGCATCTTCATTATTTTATTCCGACCGTTTCTAGCAGATTTTTTTGTGTGAATCTTCTTGGAAGGAGCAAGGAGAAATTTTTTTAAGGTTATACAAATTGCGCAATCACAATAGCAGTCCAAGGCACATCTTACTGACTCGTACATCAGTGCTATTGCTCAGTTACACAGAGCTTACAGATTCAGAGAAGAGACGGAATAGACGCATATTATGTGCTCCTTTCCTGCGCATCCTAGGGTGTTAGAGCAGCCTAGCAGGCTGTGCATTGTGTGGAGGCCTCTGCAGTTATTCACCAAATAGTGCCTATGACATTGACCTGAACGTTTACAACAACCTGAAATCCTTTTGGAACCTGTCTTCATTTCAAAGCAGTTTGGTGTTGATCAACACCTCACATCAACTTACTACCTGTTTTGTAACTGAGGATTCTGTGCTTTCTAAACCTGCACAATCCGTTGGAATGTATGCTAGACAACAGTTTGAGCTCACTATTCTTTTTTCTTCTTCGGAAGTTTTATATAGCGCAAACTTGACCCGAAGGTATCGGAGCGCTTTACATCAGCACCAGTTGTGTTACAGACGGACACATTTGCCCAGAGTCACAGGATGTTGAGCGTCTCTGCCGAGACTCGAACCCTGTTCCCCAGCGTCGAGGTCGACCGTTCTAGCCGTAAGGCCATATCCTCTCCTGTTTTTTGTTTTTCCTCAAGTTACCCATCACCCTGTTTTGAAGACTTGACTAGCTTCTGCTGTAGTAGGGGGTTTATCTCTTGGTCCTGCCGAGATTGGGCCAAATGTGTTTTGGCTTGGAGTTTAAGTCCTAATTGTGGGTAGCCAGTCCTCTCACCCTTTCAGGCAATCTTCTGTTTTTTCGAACATGCATAAGTGTAAAATCCATGCAGATTGTGTCACCGCATTAAGAAGAAAATGCCTTTTATTTTTTTGTCTGGTAAGTTTAATTCCATGGAACAAGCAGATGAGCAGCCACCATCTTGCCCGCAGAAGTGCATTGATGGAGAGTTCATCTCCTGCGCTAGTGACATCCCCAATCCAGCTTCACCTGGATCAGAGCAAACAATCGCTTCCAGCATTCGGAGGAACATTGAATTGAGATAATCCTGACAGTCATCTGTGGTGTTACAGAACCGGCAGAGAAATTCCTCAAGAGATCGGTGGCTTGGATCTCACTTCTAGGCAAATAAAGATTGGAAAGACATCCTGTGCAACTCTCAGCATCTTGGATGGTTATCTTTAGGATGACATATATAGGTCTGCTTAGAAACCTACAAGTGAGTTGCTAAATTCTATTCTCATGCTTTTCTGCCGAAATTAGCACATCATTTAATTTTGTTGCATTGTATAGTGTTTACATCTAAGCACAGTACAGAAGATAATCAGACAAGCGTCAGTGACAGTACTTACATAAACAAGATTGAGAAAGGTGCAAGAAGGGCGATTGAGCTACAGGGGATGAGTAAAAACTGTTGACGAATGGCTCATGTAGGAGATTAGAATCTAAAGAAGGCTGTGAAAGGCACCAAGATGTGTGTACAGAAAGAGTGAGGGAGGTCCACAGGGCCACGGTTTTGGAGTCAGAAGGGCCAAATATTTGAATCTGGAGTGTGTACACAGAGGAGTGTGTGTGGGGGATAAGGGGGAGAGAACAGCTGAAGCAGGAAGACTGAGTTCCAAAAGCGAGTGTATTTAGATCTGTATGAGGGAATTGTGATTTGAGGGCAGACCATCATCGCGTGAAATGCTGTATGCAAGGCACAGAATTTAAGATGGAAAGAAAAAGGAAGACAGCAAAGAAAGGAGATGAGGAGAAAGAGTAGTGAATGTGAAGTCTGAACTAAGGACAGATTACAAAGTTAAAGACTGTTTTAAGCTAAAGAAATGCGATAGCAGGAAGATCAATTAAAAGTATAGAACAATATTAAAAACGAGAGAGAACAAGAGCGAGGATGAAATTGCAGCTGCTTCGAATGTCAAGAATTGGTAAATGTAAAGATTTTATAGCTGAAATGGATAATATGCAGAGGGGAGGACTAAAGATGAAGACTACACCAATATTTCAGGGAAGGAGTGAAAGAAAGAAATGTGTAAGAGGGGAAAAGAGATCGACCAAGGGATGATGGAGGAGTGAGGGCAGGCGCAAGAAAAAGATCTCTTTTTTTAGACTGCCTGAGGTGCATATACATGGCAGTTTGGTGGCCGATGCCTATACTACTATTAGTTTAAACATACGGTACTTTCTTCTTCCCTGAAACGTTTGGTATACACTGCTGCATGGTGAAATCCAAAGAGGAGTTCTATTCAGCTTTTACGATTTTGGTCTTATCTTTCTTTACCTGCCTCATCTTTTTTGATTTTAGATAACTGTTTTATTTTCATGCATACGAATTGTGTTTACACTGAAACTGTCACTGGTGTTAATTTTGTTTTCCAAGGGTATCTGTGATTCCAGAATAATCGAGAGATATCATCTGCTTGCAAACTTGTGGAAATATTGATTTAGATTTGCCATGCTGGATAGCATTGAACAGCGTCCTCTGGAAACTCATTGCACGTTTAACCTGCTTGCAGCTCATCCAGATTGGAAGAGGCTGCTTGAGGGTTCTATGAGTGTCAAAGTGATGCTTTGTTGCAATATTTTCAGTGATCTATGGTTAAATGGTAAGCGTACATTATTATTCAGATAGACCAAAAGAAGAGTCCTCCACTAGCTTCAGACCACCTTTGAAACATTACGGAAAAGGGCTGAGGTCTGTGGCTGAGCTGGTCTTGGCCTACAAAGAACTTCCCCCGGGAGGGCTTACAGAGGGGAAAGCCTCAGGAACCCTCAGTCCACCCGGTGCAGTATGTGGCCATGCAGACGCATCAGACCATTTTGTTGTATGCAGATGTGTAATTTGCTGCTGCAGATAAAGCAGTCCAGGACGCTGCGTCAGAACCTGAAGTCCTGGAAAATGTATTAGTTTCATTTAGAAACCCTATGGGGTTCCAGCCAATACAGCTGGGATCGTTTGAAGTCAAAATTAGTTTGGTCTCGTTTTCGTTTTAAAAACAAAACAACCTAAAAAAATATTGGGAGGATGTGGGTAGAGATAGCAGCTTTCCCTGGGACATTTCTGCCGGTGGGTAGGCAAGTTTTCTGTGTTTGGTGGCTGCACTATGGGTCTTGTTTTGAAAAAGTTTTATGGTGCTTTTAGGACAGAGCCCAGTCTTTCTTAGGACGATGGTTTGGGTTGGAATACCAAAATTCCCCTTTAATTGTCCTCAGATGCCTGAATTATTAACAATTCCAATAGTTTTGAAAGCAAAAAGATTTTGTGTTATTCTTCTAGAATACTTTGTTTTGCTAAAGTGCCTTTCTGGGTTACAAAATTAGCTGTTAAAGTATACTGTTTGAAAATGTTGTCTCGGTTTATTTTACCAGAAAACGTACAACATGGCAGAGACTGTGACAGAAACCTTCTTTGGAAAGCTAAGGCATTTAGCCACAACCCTAGAAAAAGAGACCAAACAGTTGGAACGTGAATTTAACCAAGAAGACTCGGGTGAGTGTTTTTGTATTTATGTGAATGTGCAGAACACCAACTCTGTTCTTCATGGTCACACATTCCAGTTTACATTAACGTGAAAGCCTCCTATGATATGTCGGACTTCCCTCATCTGCCCTAAGCAGAATCCTCTAACCTTACATTGGAGGGTCATGTTACCAAAGTCTCTTCCTTCTCTACACCTGTTTGCAGGTTGAAAAACATAGTTTGCTAGTCTGAACAATAAAGGTCGCTGATACATACCAGTTACGTTTGTATCTTTAGGATCCACTGGGAACGCTGCCAACTGTGCCATTTGACTGAAGCACCGAAGGCCTTACAGACCGCTTTACCCGATAAGTGCTGGACTCTCACCACTGCTGTTTCTCTACTCCAACATCTTCCGTCTCGCTTCCTTATCCCTTCTCAAGCCTTTTGACTGTGGTGCCCATTGAAAGCACCAACTAAGACCTTCTTTATCTTAAACTGATATTAACTCTCTGGCAGACCGGGAAACCTCTTTGCGCCGGTGAGGTCTGTACCGAATAGTGATGCTGGGTCTTTATAACTCATCCTTCTTTTGGCCCTGCTATAACGGTGTTACCAAGTGTCCAATTATATCTGCTTTTTCTCCTGTCTCTAGTCTCACCACAGGTCCAACCATGCCTACGTATGTTGCTCTTCTTTCCACTTATCTACTTCCTTCAGGTTCCTCCCCAGTGTCCCATGACTGATGTCGGGCAGGCATATGGGTAAGCAGGAAGCATGCAGTGAACAAAACTCTCCCATTGTCACCCTAGAAGAGGCATTTCTCTCGCCTCAGCAGCATTAATTAAAGAGAGACCAAGTGGTAGCAGACTGTGATATTGGTGACCTTGTCTTATTCCACTTCTGTGTTATTCTGCTATTCGCAGTAATCATTTGCTCCCTTATTCGGATGCCACAGGAATCTGCCACAATTAGGGACCCATTCCAATTGGAAACTGATTTTCCATAGGCTGATTTGTATGATCTTTCTTTGTTTTAGTTTCCTTTTCTACCTGTGTCTGTCACCATATGGTGACGGTAAGCTGCTGAATTAATTGCTGCTTTCCACTCATCGCTCAAGACACATTTCACAGTTCACGTTTGGCTACAACACCTTGAGGTGACTGAAGCACATCTTTACTGCTGCCAGCCTAAGTAGCAGAGGGCTCCCTTACAGTCCAGACCAGAGTCTGACACACATGTAACTGACCTCTCACCTGAGGTCACCTGTTCCACCCCAATAAATGGATGCATTCGTCCACTTGATGTAACCGCTGCAGGTAAACCACGAACAGCAATGGCCATGCCATCCCTGAAGATATAATCCAATCTAGTGGCATAGCCATTTTTCAGCTACATTATTTTGACCTGCCATCACTTTTACTTCATTACTGCGACACCTACCGTTAATCAACTCTTTATCACTGACGCATATCATTACTTTCCCCATTGGATCTGGACCTTGATCTATAAGGTAAGTAAATTGCTGATAACTTTATGGATGATTCTATTGGCAAAGGCGTCCTCAACCAGTATGCATGTATCTTGACCTTCCCTTGATCATAAGTTCTTCATCTTGGTCGTAGACCCAGTTTGCTGTTAACAAAATTCATGGCTAAGTAGGGAAATCAATGAAGGGGGGGTCAATACGGAGCGCCCAGGGGGCGGGTGTTTAGGAACAGAAGCAGCACACGAATGAGAGAGCTGGAAAACACATGAGTTGTCGGGACAAAGTGGTGAGAAAGAATTAGCCTCTCACAGACAAGACATTGTTACTTGATGTCAGAGTGTGCGTGCATGTGTTTTGTCGTTTTGAGGTGCACGTATACTCTTATGATTTGTTTGTACTCTTATTATGCAGTTTGTATTGATTTTTTTTGGAAGGCCTAGTTAAGAGCATAACTGTACCGTACCTCTGACCTAAAAAGTCATCTGAGGACTTACCTTGGTTTCATATGCCTTTTTTATTGTGAGTAGTAGATTATCCCCTATATTCTCTGTCAAATGGACTTAGTGACTGTATGTACAGACTTAAACCACATTACAGACTTTCAGCATTCACAAGGATCAGCTTACAGCAAAACTATGGCTTTCTACTTCATCGACCTTTCACTTTGTGGTAAAAGCAGAAATTGTCTAGATAACCACAGAAAGTAAATTTACGCACATGCACTAACCTCTAGAAAGCTCTCGTTGTCACTGCAATATTTATTTATCAACAAAATTAAAAACGCCAAACAAGCGTTGGTAGAGCCGATAGGTCTCAACTTTGTGACCCATTGGCTTTGCCAGTGCTGTGCAACATCAGTAAAAACCAAACTGCCTTTTGTCAATGTTGTGTAGCATTGGCAAAAAAAGGCAAAATAGCACAATGATGTGGCTGTTGTTGGTGGCTGCATCATTCCTTAGGTACATGCATGCATGATGATGTGTGATGAGGTGTCCATGCATGTCGCCACTCATGTGCACGCCTATGGAATGGCTCAAGTGCATTGTTAATTTACTGGGACCACTCAAAAGGTACCTTCTTTCTATCCAATTTAGCAAAAAGGGAATGTTCTGTATCAGACTTGGAGGGAGCGCGATCATGACGGTAGGGAAGTGTTGCGTCCGGAATCAAGTCTATGCTTCAACCAATTTCCCTATGAGTAGGTAGTTGTGCATCTTTTTGTTTGTCAAAGACGTCTGGAAAGTCCTAGTATTCTACTGCAAGCATGGTCAAAGGTTCTGGTTTAGGGGCTGCACAAGTCAAGAGTGTTTTTATAGCAATGAGTTTGATAGTGACGGGATCTGAAGGTAACAAGATTGAGGGACCAGTCAATAGCAGGATTGGGCAGCTGAAGCCAAGGGATTCCTAAAATAGCGCAAAGGTAGGCGTGTCAGTGAGATCAAAGGTCAATGTCTCAGTATGCCCTTTCTCACATACCAAGGATAGCAGAGTAGTTTGGTATACAATCATCCCAGAAGAGAGCTCGGAGCCATCTATGGCTTCAACAATCTCTGGTTCACATGTTCTAACCCATGGGATATGTAAGGAACTGGCCAAGAATAGATCTAAAGCGTTTCCTGTTGCCCCGGAATCTACAAGCATGGTTAAAACCTGCCTGTGTTGGGGTGCAATGGCTAGGGGAACTGGTATCATTACATGTTGTGGAACCTTATGTGAGGTATTAGCAAGTTAAATGGGGATCACTTCAAGAACTACACCTGACTAAGTGACCCCCTATGTCAGTTGGGCACTCTAACCTTTTCAGCTTTGTGTCAGAAGTCAAGACGCTAGCCTTCCAAATTCCCTTCGGTTTGACAGAGCTTCTCATGCAAAATGCCCTGCTTTACTGCAATACAAACACAGTTTTAATTTCTTTCTATGTTCTTTTTCCTCGGCGGCCAGAGGGCCGCACAAGCCCTCAATCTGCATGGGTTCTCTATTGTTCTCATTTTTATACTGTCTCTTTCCACTCAGACCGCACAACTAGCAGTCTGGGTGCCTCTCAGGGGAGTTCTATTAAACTATGGCCAAGCCTGACAGCTAAGTCAAGGCACTTTGAACAATCGGAGGGTAAATCTACAACGTGCTGTCGTGTAGTTCCTATAAACCTATATAGGATCTGCGCTTTTAGACAACATACACTATAGGATTGGTGTCAGACTGATTCTAGACACCCCTACCGGGTATGTTAGCCTGTATACCAGCTAGCTCACAGTGCCACTAGAAACCCCTCTTACCAAGGAGAGACTAGTTCTTGGCAAATATCGAACATGACAACCCTGATCCCTCAAGATCGTGGAAACAGTGTACTACTTTTCGCTCAGTCACTTGTGCTCACTTCGTCTCAGAGAGATACACAGAATAAACGGTGGGGACGTTTTTCAATAAGCATTTATTGAACCAGCGTCATTCTAGTGTAAAATAGGTGTGTTGAAACAACCATTAGACAGTAACAGATATAAATGATTATAAGCACTAACAGCGTAAAAGGATGGTAGATTTCTACCATTGTGCTAAAACAATGAACACAGGCAAGTATATAAAATACATGACAATAAAATGCGTACTCCTACGATGCGACCCTAACTAGATGTACCTAAGTGTACCTAGCATGTATGTGGGTGTAAAGCCAAGAATCCCTCTAGGATAAAGTCAACCCCATTACCTGAAGTGAGAGACTGTGGGACCCCGTCTTGGTCTCGAGATGGACACCCCGCAAGGGATGTCAGACCACTGCGAGCTGGAGTGTCTGCGTGCAGGAACCTCAGCGTCTCGCGGCAGTGTGTCGGCATGGAAGTCCTTTTCTCCTCTGACTACCTCAGCAAGATATGGTGTATATATACCCAAAGTGGTACCCCCTGAGGATATACCTTGCTGTGTCATGTCGGACTAGGATGACGGAAGGAATGACCCTTATACATAGTTATTATGCAGGAGATGGTAGGCCTGCTGTCCTGCTATGATTCCAAGAATCCTCATGCATAATGAATGAGGCTTAAGCTTTTCGGAGAAAACCCCATGTCATCTTTAGGCATTACTGTAACTAGGTAAAAGGTCAGTCCTAAGAACCGTTATGCAGTGTAATATCAGGGGAATGTAGGTGAAAGGTGCATTCATTACCTGAGCCGATATTGGGGTACCTATATGGAACATAACACCCACTCCTCATCCGACTGGACGACATACTAAAAAGAATTCTAACGTACGGCTAAATGTACGCAAACAATTAAGTCCATTAAAAATAGTACTTAAAAATGTAAAATTTCTAAAAAAGAGAAAAATATTGCATGCGGTAGAAGTCTGTACTAAATAAGTTTGTATATATAGTTCGAACAATGAGTGACTGAAAGCCATGCAGTTTAGCAAAAGTGTCTTGTTTAAAATTCCAAATTTGGTTGTTTTTGAAAAAGCCGAATTTTCCCAGCACACTATGAGCCAAATGTTTGTGTCCTGGCTGGGAGACGCAACATCACTGTTGCCTGCAATCGCAGACGACGGTCCCTGCAACACCTCTCAGATCAGGTCAATCGAGCACAGATGTTCCTCCGTATTCACCACAGCCGCTGCTGGGGATGTATGAGTGTCATCCAAGGCCTGAGTATTTGTTGAGGAGCCAGTATCCTTTCCGACAGGAGCTGAAGCATCCTGTGGTGGCTCTAAGAATGCAGACATCAACATTGGAATACGATGAGGACACTGCAGAACATGGGCCGCTATCTGCTCCAGTAAAGCATCAACGTCCAGTGGCGCAATTGTTAGAAGTGTTAGACAGAGATCCAACACTCATTCTTGTCCGCAGAACAGGCATCGGAGGACAGGCAGAATACAGTCGATCCAGACTTGTCTAAATGACAAGAACCAAGATTCACTTAGTTTGCATAGGCGAGGTGTGCCCAGATGGAGTACCATGTGATCACGGTATCGGCGCTCCAAGAGCGTTTTTTCCATCTCCTTGGTGACTGGGTCGTCCATTGTGTAGCAGAATAATGACAATCAGGATACCTGCTATTAGAAACAGGATCAGCAGAAGCCCTCCAAAAATGCTTCCGAATACGGAGTGTATGAAGTTGGGAATAAGTCTGAGTATTGTCTGAAAGGTGCTTAACAGTCCAGACCCTATGGTCTTAAATAGGTTGACTATACCCATCGTATCAGACATGTTAAAGATACGTTGTACCATTTCTGTGAATTGGAAAGGGCAGTTAGTCCGTACTAGTGCCTGTATCTCAGCCGAAGTCCTTGCAACCTGAAGATCATAAGTTTCTCGGGCGGAGGTTAAGGGCACGGTTTGCTGTAAAAGCATGGCTTTCATTCGGCTCAGAGTATCAAACCGTATAAAGGAAACATTCAATGAAGGCCATAAAGGCGCCTCTCTGACTGTATGTGTTGGTGGAAACAATACTTGCATGCAGCAAGTAACCCTGGAGCTCACAGTGACAAGATATGCGATGCCCGGGAGCATCCCACAACAACCTTGATCATTGAGTAACTCCCATTCGAAAGTAACTTTAACACCGGATTAATCACGGCAGATGGGGAACCTTTCAAGTGACAGGATAAGTTAGCAATTGAACCATTACAGGCCCCATGCAGCATGATATCCTGGCATATGAGAGATCCACTTAAGGAATTCTCGCAGTTGGTACCGCTAAGTAACACTTCCATGTCCCCATTCCTACATCGAAATCTGTATGGTAATCCCCAAGATTTCTTGATGAATTCCCTACCCATCGCTTCATATCTGCCTGACTGTTGTTGTTCTAGGCCATGGGTACTCACAAACTTTCTCTCGGGGGCCAAATTTACAGTGTGGTTTGTGGCTGAGGGCCACACCGGTGGGGGCGGGGTCATTGGGGGAGGGGGCGGGGCTAGAGCAGAAAAAACCTGTGACCATGAGGTGGAACACAGGCCCCTGCAGCGGACGCCTTCGTCCACTGAGCCACCGGACCCGGCATACACATCTCTCTCTCCCTCTCTCTCTCTCTCTCTCTCGGTCTCCCTCCCTCCCTCTCTCTCTCTGTCTCCCTCCCTCTCTCTGTCTCCCTCCCTCTCTCTCTCTGTCTCCCCTCCCTCTCTCTCTCTCCCTCCCTCCCTCTCCCTCCCTCTCCCTCCCTCCCTTTCTCTCTCTCCCTCTCTCCCTCCCTCCCTCTGTCTCCCTCCCTCTGTCTCCCTCCCTCTGTCTCCCTCCCTCTGTCTCCCTCCCTCTCTGTCTCCCTCCCTCTCTGTCTCCCTCCCTCTCTGTCTCCCTCCCTCTCTGTCTCCCTCCCTCTCTGTCTCCCTCCCTCTCTGTCTCCCACCCTCTCTGTCTCCCACCCACTCTGTCTCCCACCCTCTCTGTCTCCCACCCTCTCTGTCTCCCACCCTCTCTGTCTCCCACCCTCTCTGTCTCCCACCCTCTCTGTCTCCCTCTCTCTCTGTCTCCCTCTCTCTCTGTCTCCCTCTCTGGCCTGAGCTCCCTGGCCTTGGCTCAACTCTCTGACTGCAGGCTGGCGGGAAACATCACATCACATCACAGGCTCTTAACGCACACCTCACCCGGCTCTCACTCCCTGCTGCCCTCTGTCACCCTCTGCCATCTCACCCGGCTCTCACTCCCTGCTGCCCTCCGTCACCTCACCCGGCTCTCACTCCCTGCTGCCCTCTGTCACCTCACCCGGCTCTCACTCCCTACTGCCCTCCGTCACCTCACCCGGCTCTCACTCCCTGCTGCCCTCCGTCACCTTACCCGGCTCTCACTCCCTGCTGCCCTCCGTCACCTTACCCGGCTCTCACTCCCTGCTGCCCTCTGTCACCTCACCCGGCTCTCACTCCCTACTGCCCTCCGTCACCTCACCCGGCTCTCACTCCCTGCTGCCCTCCGTCACCTTACCCGGCTCTCACTCCCTGCTGCCCTCCGTCACCTTACCCGGCTCTCACTCCCTGCTGCCCTCCGTCACCTTACCCGGCTCTCACTCCCTGCTGCCCTCCGTCACCTTACCCGGCTCTCACTCCCTGCTGCCCTCTGTCACCTCATCCGGCTCTCACTCCCTGCTGCCCTCTGTCACCTCATCCGGCTCTCACTCCCTGCTGCCCTCCATCACCCTCTGCCATCTCACCCGGCTCTCACTCCCTGCTGCCCTCCGTCACCTCACCCGGCTCTCACTCCCTGCTGCCCTCTGTCACCCTCTGCCACCTCACCCGGCTCTCACTCCCTGCAACCCTCTGTCACCTCACCCGGCTCTCACTCCGTGCAACCCTCTGTCACCTCACCCGGCTCTCACTCCGTGCAACCCTCTGTCACCTCACCCGGCTCTCACTCCGTGCAACCCTCTGTCACCTCACCCGGCTCTCCTCCGTGCAACCCTCTGTCACCTCACCCGGCTCTCACTCCGTGCAACCCTCTGTCACCTCACCCGGCTCTCACTCCGTGCAACCCTCTGTCACCTCACCCGGCTCTCACTCCGTGCAACCCTCTGTCACCTCACCCGGCTCTCACTCCGTGCAACCCTCTGTCACCTCACCCGGCTCTCACTCCGTGCAACCCTCTGTCACCTCACCCGGCTCTCACTCCGTGCAACCCTCTGTCACCTCACCCGGCTCTCACTCCGTGCAACCCTCTGTCACCTCACCCGGCTCTCACTCCGTGCAACCCTCTGTCACCTCACCCGGCTCTCACTCCGTGCAACCCTCTGTCACCTCACCCGGCTCTCACTCCGTGCAACCCTCTGTCACCTCACCCGGCTCTCACTCCGTGCAACCCTCTGTCACCTCACCCGGCTCTCACTCCGTGCAACCCTCTGTCACCTCACCCGGCTCTCACTCCGTGCAACCTTCTGTCACCTCACCCGGCTCTCACTCCCTGCAGCCCTCTGTCACCTCACCCGGCTCTCACTCCCTGCTGCCCTCTGTCACCTCACCCGGCTCTCACTCCCTGCTGTCCTCTGTCACCCTGTGCCATCTCACCCGGCTCTCACTCCCTGCTGCCCTCTGTCACCCTGTGCCATCTCACCCGGCTCTCACTCCCTGCTGCCCTCTGTCACCCTGTGCCACCTCACCCGGCTCTCACTCCCTGCTGCCCTCCGTCACCTCACCTGGCTCTCACTCCCTGCTGCCCTCTGTAACCCTCTGTCACCTCACCCGGCTCTCACTCCCTGCTGCCCTCTGTAACCCTCTGTCACCTCACCCGGCTCTCACTCCCTGCTGCCCTCTGTAACCCTCTGTCACCTCACCCGGCTCTCACTCCCTGCAGCCCTCTGTCACCTCACCCGGCTCTCACTCCCTGCTGCCCTCTGTCACCTCACCCGGCTCTCACTCCCTGCTGTCCTCTGTCACCCTGTGCCATCTCACCCGGCTCTCACTCCCTGCTGCCCTCTGTCACCCTGTGCCATCTCACCCGGCTCTCACTCCCTGCTGCCCTCTGTCACCCTGTGCCACCTCACCCGGCTCTCACTCCCTGCTGCCCTCCGTCACCTCACCTGGCTCTCACTCCCTGCTGCCCTCTGTAACCCTCTGTCACCTCACCCGGCTCTCACTCCCTGCTGCCCTCTGTAACCCTCTGTCACCTCACCCGGCTCTCACTCCCTGCTGCCCTCCGTCACCTCACCCGGCTCTCACTCCCTACTGCCCTCTGTCACCCTCTGTCACCTCACCCGGCTCTCACTCCCTGCAACCCTCTGCCATCTCACCCGGCTCTCACTCCCTGCTGCCCTTCGTCACCTCACCCGGCTCTCACTCCCTGCCCTCTGTCACCCTCTGCCATCTCACCCGGCTCTCACTCCCTGCTGCCCTCTGTCACCTCACCCGGCTCTCACTCCCTGCTGCCCTCTGTCACCTCACCCGGCTCTCACTCCCTGCTGCCCTCTGTCACCCTCTGCCATCTCACCCGGCTCTCACTCCCTGCTGCCCTCCGTCACCTCACCCGGCTCTCACTCCTGCTGCCCTCTGTCACCCTCTGCCACCTCACCCGGCTCTCACTCCCTGCAACCCTCTGTCACCTCACCCGGCTCTCACTCCGTGCAACCCTCTGTCACCTCACCCGGCTCTCACTCCGTGCAACCCTCTGTCACCTCACCCGGCTCTCACTCCGTGCAACCCTCTGTCACCTCACCCGGCTCTCACTCCGTGCAACCCTCTGTCACCTCACCCGGCTCTCACTCCGTGCAACCCTCTGTCACCTCACCCGGCTCTCACTCCGTGCAACCCTCTGTCACCTCACCCGGCTCTCACTCCGTGCAACCCTCTGTCACCTCACCCGGCTCTCACTCCGTGCAACCTTCTGTCACCTCACCCGGCTCTCACTCCGTGCAACCTTCTGTCACCTCACCCGGCTCTCACTCCGTGCAACCTTCTGTCACCTCACCCGGCTCTCACTCCGTGCAACCTTCTGTCACCTCACCCGGCTCTCACTCCGTGCAACCTTCTGTCACCTCACCCGGCTCTCACTCCCTGCAGCCCTCTGTCACCTCACCCGGCTCTCACTCCCTGCTGCCCTCTGTCACCTCACCCGGCTCTCACTCCCTGCTGTCCTCTGTCACCCTGTGCCATCTCACCCGGCTCTCACTCCCTGCTGTCCTCTGTCATCCTGTGCCATCTCACCCGGCTCTCACTCCCTGCTGCCCTCCGTCACCTCACCCGGCTCTCACTCCCTACTGCCCTCTGTCATCCTCTGTCACCTCACCCGGCTCTCTCTCCCTACTGCCCTCTGTCACCTCACCCGGCTCTCACTCCCTACTGCCCTCTGTCACCCTCTGTCACCTCACCCGGCTCTCACTCCCTGCTGCCCTCTGTCACCCTCTGCCATCTCACCCGGCTCTGACTCCCTGCTGCCCTCTGCCATCTCACCCGGCTCTGACTCCCTGCTGCCCTCTGCCATCTCACCCGGCTCTCACTTCCTGCTGCCCTCCGTCACCTCACCCGGCTCTCACTTCCTGCTGCCCTCCGTCACCTCACCCGGCTCTCACTTCCTGCTGCCCTCCATCACCTCACCCGGCTCTCCCTCCCTGCTGCCCTCCGTCACCTCACCCGGCTCTCACACCCTGCTGTCCTCTATCATTCTCTGTCACCTCACCCTGCGTGTGTGGCAGCCCGGGCTGAGACAGCTTCCCGGGCACACACACAGCCGCACCTGAGTACTTCACAGGTCTTTAAAAGACCATTTGCATGATAACGAGGCTTTGTTGTATTTCACCTCTTCTTAGCGCCCCTGCAGCTCCACTCGGACTATCGCTGGAATCGCCCGCCCCCATAGAGCAGAGTCTGTGTTTGCTGACACTCTGTAAAAAAAAAAAAAAAAAAAACACAGGTGCGATGTCTGCAAGGTCCGCGGGCCGCCAAGGAAGGCTTGCTGGGTCGTACTATGAGTACCCGTGTTCTAGGCAATACTGAAACTGGAAAGTTGTGACCGGTAATGTTATATGGCCATGGATTAACCATTCTGCGGACGGTGATTCTGCAACTGTAAAAGGTAACTTTTCGAGTTTTTCAATACGCAGCATTGTATATTTTGCTCCCCTTTTTACCATCGTTATCTGCTTGTCAGTTAGATTGTATGCAGAAAATAGGTACTGTTGATAAATCGCCATGGCACATAACCAGCGCGCAATGATTGCAGCATCCAGCTCAATAGCATAATAGAACGTAGTTGCAATTGGCCTTGTTGTAGTATGGACAAGTCCTGTTCTAGTATATCTATAGCAGAAGATACAATGTTGCCCAGTGAATAAATCCTGGATGTTAATGTAGTCATACCATTGTCAACTACAGCTAACGCCTCTTCTAGGTTAATTTTATCTATCTCACGGTGTCTCTCCGCAACTTCTTGTTGAGAGATTTTCCAGATTTCATTATAGACAGCGTAATAGAAACGTTTCTGACGTGGCTTTCGGGGACCTAGTAAAAAATCCCTTAAATCCACCTCAGCTGAGAGTAAGGATAAGTGCTGTTTCACCTGGGACAGTCTCGAGGTTTCTAGCCAATCGAGGCAAAACTTCCCAACACTGTATGATGTCACCCCCCGGATGTTCTCTTTGTACATATCGTGGGTCTGGCCTATGAATATTAAACCCTTCGGTTGTACCCCTGAATCTTGATTGACATCCGTTTGTGTCTGTGGGCCAAACTAACCATCCATTCCAATTGGGGTCTGAAGTATTGTACTGCATGGTGTCATCTATTGTATCCCCTCAACGTGATGTAAAATTGATGTCCGAAGGTGTGGGAAACCGTGGTGTGTTCAAATACTTGTTCTTGTCTAATCCAAGACAGGAAGTCTGTTGCACTGTTTCATTCAGAAATATTATCTGCTGTGGAATGAGGCACGCTCTAAATAGTGCTTCTGTTCCCTGAACTTGCCAATCCTTTGAACCCCAGACTGGTTTTATGTCTATAGTGTCCTTCCATAAGTCGAAACCTTGTTCAGACAGTTGGGCAATAAAGGATGCAGAATAAATCTGTTTGGTGTTAGTCAGCATATTTTTCTGTGCAGGTGCAACCTTATAGTAATATGAAGTCGGGTCAGAAGTGTTAAACCTTGAAAAATATGAAAACTTCTGTGCAAAAGTGTTTGAACAAATTTTCGGGGGTGTTGGGCAGTGTTCCCACTGGTGGTATGTGAAAGCATTTCTTGGGCTTCCGGATTTGTGTAAAAAGTGAAGACCATAATATTGGTAACAGTACATGCTATCAAAGTCAGATGTGCCCTTTAACATTTCATTTTTTGAAAATGCAGCGGATTGTTCCACATCAGACAACATATTATTTACAGTTTCAAAATCCCAATCATCAGAAAATGTACTGGAGGTAATGATATCATTTAGAGATATTTTAAACCAATGTGGTATTTTCAAAAATTCAGTGGGGCCAAATACATCATAATCATCTTTGTCCCAAACTATACCATCGGGAATTGGAACAGCTGTAATGTACACGGAAAACAAGTCTCTGTTCACGATGAGATGATGTATGAGGTTTCAGGACCAAGTTCACATTTGATACTGCAGAGCGTTCTGGGAGATATTTTCCATTTATGAGTAAGCAAAAGACAGTCACGAGGCCAATCCAGAACAGAAAAAACAATATTCCAGTTATGATCCAGAGCTGGAGCCAAGGTGAAACTAAGTAAGTTTTTTTCAGGAAAGTGTAGAATTCACAAATTTGTTGCTTACGGGAAACTGGAGCAGGCGTTGTCTCAGGTTCACTGGGATCAAGAGAGAAGGTATCAAAATCGATGAAGTAGCCAGATGCAGTTCGATCTATCCTTGGTAGCTCGGCAGGTTTTGTTGAACTGGCAGGTGTCTCTTGTCGAGGCATAGTGATGTAGACATCGGTGTTAGGCTGAATTGATATTTGTCTTTCACTTGTAGATTGAAGTTCTGTTTCCAGAGGAACGAGTTCCATTTCATTGTTGGAAATTCCATCATTTCGTATTGGTGACTGTTCGAATGTTATAAGTCTTTCTGTCTGAACTTCCTGTATGGTAGTGAGAGGAGAGCGCCTGCTACCCAGGAATCCACGAGGCCTACTATTCAGTATCGGCCACATAGTGTGGTTTGATCAGATCAATGGATACGAATCTCTTTTCTTTTTTTCCGGCAAGAGGCGGAAAAAGTACTGTTCTTGTTCCTTCGACAGCCAGGACAGGTACAGGCTTTCTGTATGATGGCCCAAATTCTTTCTTGTCCTTGATCTTTTCTCTGACCAGATCCCCGACATTTGGGATCCAGACATGTCTTGCCGTGACTGATTTGACTTCCCCAGTGGCAGTGCGTTTTACTTGCACGTTGCTTAGTAGTGCCCGGGATTCATTCATATCCTGTAAAACAGCCAAACGTTTATTGATATCAAATGGTTTTTCATCCGCCACTGTGCTTTCACAATCGAGATCAGGTACCCACATTCTCGTCCCAAATAGGACCTCGTAAGGCGTGACACCTCCTAGAGAACCTCTTGGCATATTGTTGAGGACGGAAGGAATGACCCTTATACATAGTTATTATGCAGGAGATGGTAGGCCTACTGTGATTCCAAGAATCCTCATTCATAATGAATGAGGTTTAAGCTTTTCAGAGAAAACCCCATGTCATCTTTAGGCATTACCGTAACTAGGCAAAAGGTCAGTACTAAGAACCGTTATGCAGTGTAATGGCAGGGGAGAATATAGGTGAACGGTTAGGTGACTGTTCTGCATTCTGTCCATCAACTGTTGTTTTTGTAGGTGACTACCTGAGCCTATATTGGGGTACCTATATGGAACATAACAGTGCTCCAGGGAATCCTTCAAGTCATCCCGTAACCCTCTGCATAAGAGGAAAGTCTTATTTACATCTGGCCACTGGGTTTCCATAGCTAGTTCACAGAAGGCAGTAATGTAGGTAAGGAGGTCCTTACTGTCCTGATGGAATTTTAGCAATTCATTATCACTGGCCTGGACAAAAGTGTGCATAGCAAAAAGACAAAGCGTCTCCTCTTTAAACTTTCTAAAATTATGTAAAACAAGGTCTTTATTTTCAATGAGTGGTATAGCCCAACTAGCAGCTGCACCCTTGAGATAGGATATGATAAAAAGCTATTCTAGCAGTATCGGAGGTAAAGGCTCCTGGTTTAAAAAGAAATTGCAACTGTCACTGACTCCAGAATGCATCAAAATTGTGACTGTCCCCAAAGAATCGTTTGGGCCGGGCCAAGGGCACTGGGACTGGAGTGGTTTCTGTGACATGAACAGGATTAGCATTTCCGATAGCGGAGGTGCTTGTTAGATTTCCCAAATCGCTAAAGTGTGGGGGTTGTAGAACGGAACATGTGCGCTTGGGAACTGCCCCGGTCCCCACCTCAATTAACAGTGGCAAGGGTGGCATCGGACCAGTTAGTCCCCAAGCGACTGAATTTCCTGTCAGAGGGGGGCGTGGCTAGCCACTGAGCAAAATGGCCGCACCTAGACAGCTCCGCCGAGCCGATCCCGAGTTTCCCCCCTGTAAATCCGTTAAACATCCGGCACAGGGCTGTGGTCTGTGCAAACGGAGACTGGAGAACTTGCGGTGCCTGGCGATCCTGGGGAAAAAGATCCCGATTGGCTCAGGAGACCGGATTGGAACGAAGTGCTGTAAACAGGCCCAGAGCCGTGGGCTAAAGTATTGAGACGCGGCGTTGTGAGCCGCGAGCCTTCACAGCGGTCAGTGAATAGTGGTGGGGCCCGGGTGGCTGGACCGGGCGACTGGGCGACACCGCACCCGCAGAAAGTGCGACAGGCTCTGTGTGCAAACGCCCAAGCACCGGAGCGCGGGCTCAATGAGTAGGTGGGGGGCGAGAGAAGTGGCGTGGCTGGCCCGGGCGTGTCCGGCCTGCCGGGAGCTCCCGTGATTGACTTTGCACACCTATGGGTGGCTGACCGGGGGGCCTCCACTCTCCCTCAGTACTGCCGGACACAAGATCGGCCGTAGACAGAGCCACATCTTGTCATCCTGAGGCCTGCACAGCGGGAGTGGTACCTGCTAGAAACTACGAGGCACTGCACGGACCATGGACCCCTGGCTGTGATCGAACTGAGGGGACTACCTTCTGAAGAGACACGTTGAGGAAAGAACGGGCAGGCTGAAGCTGCCACGGCCCGGAAGGGGGGCTGATGTCAGTGGGTCGGGAGCTGGCGCAACTTGGAGACTGAAAGCGCCTGAAGGAACTGCCTAATCCAGGCCTGCCGGAGGCGGGCGGCCCTGAATAAAAGGCGGCGGAGGCGGACCCTGCCCTCTCCTCATTATCACTCGCAACAGCGATAAAACTTACTCTAAATGATATCATGACGGCGCTACAAGGAGTACGGTCGGACCTGGCTGGAAAAATAGACACTGTGACCACGGAGGTAACGCTGATCAGAGCAAACCTGAGAAACATGAGTGCCAGAGTGAAGGAGGTAGAGGAAGTCACGACTGCAGTAGTGACCTACACAAAATGCTTCAGGGAAAAGTACAGGACCTCACCGCCATAACCAAAGCCCTGGAAGCAAGGCTGGAGGATCAGGAGGGCCACTCCCATCGCAATAACGTCCGGATTATTGGAGTCCCCGAGAGGGCAGAAATACCGGCAGTGGAACTGTTTGTAGAAGATCTCTCATTAAAGTCACTCAAACCAAAGGGATTGTCCAAATATTTCTTAATAGAGAGAGCCCACTGAGTCCCGGGTACTCCACCAAGACCAGGGGCACCGCCACGTCCCATCATTGCCTGGATTTTCAACTACCGGGACAGAGATGCAATCCTACAGGCTGGTCGTAAGGCGACACCAATCAAAATAGACAATGCAACTATCACCCTATTCCCGGATTTTACAATAAAGGTGCAGCAGGCGCGACAAACTTTTCTCGACATCAAGAAAGCATTGGGAGCCAAAGAGATCAAGTACTCCATGCTGTTTCCATCAACCCTTCGAGTAACGACGGAGGGTAAAATGTGGAGATTCTCCACCCCAGAGGAAGCCTGGGAGTGGCTTGATGGATGGCGAACGGTGAGACGACAACGACGTGTTCACAGAAGCGGTAACGGAACGGCAAACCAAACGGCGCAGGCGCTCGCTGAAGCGGGTCGGCGAGCCCCACTGCCCGGAGACTCTCAGGCAAGTCTAGACGATTAATGATAATGGGAGGACTGGGACCAACAGCTTGGAGACACAGAGCGACTCCCGGGATCCCGTGGTGCTGATGAACAACTCCAATTCAGGAATACGGTGCAGAAGATGGACACAGATAAGCATAATATTTGTATTTGCCGCCAATACACCCATTGCAGACCTAAAGTAAAGGCATGAGACTATTTCCTAGTGTGACATAGACGGAGCCTCACAGCCTTATCATGGGGGATCGGGGCTGGCTTGAGGGCGGGTAAACCCATGGCTTAAGCCCACCCGATGCTTGTTAGTTTTGTTTTGGGTAGACAGGCGCTCTGCAAGTTGGGGGGGGCGGGGGGGTGAGTTCCGGATCCACCATGCAGGGTAGCAGGGAGGGGGGAGTTACAACGCAGGGATGTTAGATACTGTTAAGTTTAATTTCAAGTATAGCAGATGTACAATTTCAAGGCACGTCAAGAAAGTAGGTGGGGGTGAGGGGGGCAATGGTACCACTCCCCAAATCACTAACAAGGCAGCAACAGTAGCATATCCAAGAACCACGCTAGAAGAAACCTATATACACACAGACCGCCGATATAGACTCACCGGTGCTACCCACTAGACCCCGCCCCATGCGGAATACTCTGGTGATCATGACATGGAATGTTAATGGACTGGGGAATAAGGTTAAACGCACAATGGTGATGCAATATATCCGAAGACATTCCCCAGACATAGTCCTACTCCAAGAAACGCACCTACTGGTAAACGCATGTAAAGCTCTAGACAGATTTGGGTACAAGTTAGCAGCGCATGCTGGATTCAGCACCGGCTCTCAGGGAGTGGGTATACTTATCAGAACCACTCTACTATTTATACCCTGGAAAACTTGGCAGGACCATTTAGGAAGGTATGTGGCCATTACTGGGTCTTGGGAGGGGCCATGTCGTCAATCTGTGCTCAATATACGTGCCACCCAAAATGCACCCAAATACATTGCCTGACTTAAGCGCACTACTCCTTGGAGCTCCCCTACGGAGTATTGATACTAGGTGGCGATCTCAATGCAGTAATGGATCCCTCTAGAGATAGGCTGTCAAATACAGGGAGGGTCTCGGGGAACGATGTCCTAAAGACATTCGTAACATCCCTAGGGCTGGTAGACTTGTGGCTAGAACATAACCCCCTAGCCCAACAATACACCTTTTTCTCGGCCTCACACGGAGGGTACTCCCGGCTGGACTACATTCTAACACACTCTGGCACGGCTAACAAATTCAGGGAGACATTACATAGGGCGAGAGGTATATCGGACCACTCACCAGTGCGTGAAGTGCAAATGATAGGATCACTTAAAGCTAATGTTCTGCCGCCACGCATAGACCCCTGGCCGCTCAAAAATAAAAAGGTTATGGATAAAATCGGAGAACGGACAGAACACTACTTCCTGGATAATCTGGGGACTGTAGATTCCCCCAGTGTGCTATGGGAAGTGTATAAAACTGTGATAAGGGGACACGTGCAGGCACTAGCAGGGGGACAGAGGAAAGAGCTGCAACTTCATTACGAAGCGCTCGAAAGAGAACTCGCCAACCTGGTAGGAGCGGCTGGGAAACCGGCAAAGGTAGATCCACAAACTAATCACCTACTCCGCCTAAAGCAACAGGAGCTGTGCAACATAGCAGAAGGAAAGGCTAGGGACTATGCCATAGCATCTCAGAGGAGACTATATGAAATAGGGGATAAGGCCACCAAGCTAATGGCATGGTTGGAAAAAAGGGACAAAGAAAGAAACTGGGTACTAAAAATAAATGACCCTGATGGGGCAACCTGCGAAACAGGTGATAACTTAGCCGCAGCCTTTGCACGGTACTACGAGCAGTTATAGAAACCCTCCTCGACAAGAACTAAATTGGAATGCACTGAATTCCTTAGAGACTCAAGCCTCCCAGAACTGTCACAAGAAGATAGAGACGATCTAGATGATGCGTTCACTGCAGAAGAAATAAGCAGTGCAATTAGGGCTCTACAGTCAAGCAAGGCGGACGGCCCCAATGGCATACCGGTCGAACTCTATAAGGGGATCGTGACCTTGGTAGCCCTTTACATGCTAGATATGTTCAAGGAATCATCAGACCGGGGAGAACGTCCGGAAGACCAATGACTGGCTACGATAGTAGTGATTCTGAAACAAAGCAAACCGCCGGAGGACTGTTCCTCCTATAGGACGATCTCCTTGCTAAATGTGGAGGCAAAGGTGCTGGCCAAGGTCCTGGCAACCAGACCTACCAAAGTAATAACTGCCTTAGTCCACCCTGACCAATCTGGCTTTATGCCACATCGAAGCATCGGATTGAACCTGCGGTGACTCTCCGGAGTCCTACAGGTGTCCAAAAACGAGCCGAATCTCAACGCCCTGCTGTTGTTCCTAGACGCCCGGATGGCATTTGACAGTATAGAGTGGAAATATCTTTTTGCGGCACTGGAGCGGTTTGGCTTTGGCCCTAGATTCTGCGCTTGGGTGAAATTACTCTACACAGGACCACTGGCCAGAGTGAGAGTGAATGGAGTGGTTTCTGGGCAAGTTGTGCTGAAAAAGGGTACAAGGCAGGGATGCCCACTCTCGCCCCTGCTCTTCACATTAGCACTGGAACCCCTAGCGGAATGGATAAGAAGGGACCCACTGGTAAGAGGCATACCGATGGGGGGAGAGTGGGAAGAAAAAATCTCACTGTATGCCAACTATATAATATTATACGCCACCGAACCCGGTTCAACCATTCACCGTACTCTTCATATATTTCAGTTGTTTGGGAGCTACTCCGGCTACCAGATCAACTGGGATAAATCCTTTGCCTTCACTCTGACAGGGGAAACGCCGACAATGCCCCCCGGTGGGAGTGTAATAGAGGTGAGGGATACATTTAAATTCTTGGGCATTGTGATATCACTCACAGAAGCTGACTTTCTGGAGGACAACCTATTCCCCAATTGCATAGACTACGGAAGGATGTTGCGCACTGGAGAATGTTGCCCCTCTCACTAATGGGTAGAGCAGCTTTTTTTTTAGATGATGGTGCTACCACGCCTCCTTTATAACCTCCAAAATACCCCGTACAAAATCCCTGCTGAGTTATTTTCGTAAAATAGACTCACAAGTGAGACAATTGCTATGGCATGGAGGGAATTCTAGAATCGCGCTGCACAAGCTACAGAGAGGGGTCTATGAAGGGGGGCTGGCTGTCCCGGATATCAGTAAATACTATTGGGCCGCACAACTTGTCACCCTTAATGATTGGGTCTTTGCGGGCAGGGAGAAGCCAGCATACTGAATGGATCACCACTCGATGGGCCAGAAAGGATATCTAGATGCACTTATATAGTAAGAGCCAGGCGAGTAAGCTACCGGAATATACACAAACCACTATACGACTCTGGAGGGAGATGAATAAATTCCTGGGGTGGGAAGGTAAACTCATGGAACGAACACCCCTGTGGAATAGCGACTTACTGAGAGAGGTACGAGAACAACGGGGCTTTCGCACGTGGGCATTGAGTACCTGGGCGATGTCTGGAAAGGTCAGAAAATGATAGATTTCCAAACCCTACAAGCAAACTATCAAATGCCACAGATTGAACAGTTTAGATATATACAATTGCAACATGCCATTAAAGCACACACATCGGCGGGAGAACAAATACCTGAATACGCACCATTAGAAGACCGAATACTTCAAGACCCAATGACCGCAAAAGCCACCTCCCTCATATACAAAAAAAATATGAATAATGCGCCAGAATCACTGAGGGCCCTGAGAGTAGCATGGGAGAGGGATGTTGGGACTCTAGAGGACGACGACTGGGATGAAGCCATACAAAGCCCTAGAGAAGTAGCCATGAAAGCACGATTCTGCCTCATACAGCTTCGAATCCTACACAGGTCATACACAACTAGAACAAGATTCTACAAAATGGGTAAATGCTATTCTAACAAATGCATGAGGGGATGCAAGGAGGAGGGCTCATTTTACCATATGCTTTGGGGCTGCGCGGGGTTGCAAAAATATTGGGGAGGGGTCACGAGTGATTGCGGAAGTCACCGGACTGCCAGTCCCACTGGATGCCAGATGCAAAGCATATACTATGCATCACTGGGGAGACCAGGTGGCCAAAATACACCAAAGCGATACAAAAGGGGATGATGGACGGAACGCTTGACCCAATCAAACACTCACCCCCAGTCAACTGATCTGGGTTTAATCCATCATCATTCTTTAGCTCACTCCACCACCCCAGTTCAGACATGGCCATATGCAAATCAGTCTGACCCTGTGCCTCATGGGAACAGTCCAGCCCGAACTGCCAAGCCATGTCTTCCCTGGACCGGAAACAAGCATCCTAGGACCGGTTTCTGGCATTTCAGCCGTCATCAGCCAGGCTTGCTTGAATCCAGTGGCAAAGTGAGCAAGGGACCCACGTCTGGGCATACCCCCGCCAACTTAGGGGCGACCAAAGCGATACAAAAGGGGATGATGGACGGAGCAGCTTGAGCCAATCAAACACTCACCCCCAGTCAACTGATCTGGGTTAAATCCATCATCATTCTTTAGCTCACTCCACCACCCCAGTTCAGACATGGCCATATGCAAATCAGTCTGACCCTGTGCCTCATGGGAACAGTCCACCAGGCAGTGGTTACTACTGGCCGCGGTAATCACTAAAAGGAACATAGATAGGGCATGGGGAGCAGCACACTCCCCTAGGGTCATAGACTGGAAAAAGGACCTTGATTGGTGTGGAGCGGCTGAAAAAGTAGTCTATCGTAGCCGGGATGCCCTGAGAAATGGAGTAAAATATGGAACAGGTGGGCGGAATACAGGGGGATCTGAAATGTTACATGAGATAAATGAAGTGAGGCATGCAGCAAAGTGCCAGCCCGAGCCTGGATGCCTCGAAGCGCTTAGCTAGACAATGTTGAAAAAGGGGATATAAGAACTGAAGGGGATAAAGGGATGAGAATGCTTTTGAATCTATACATGTTATGACTGCTACAATTGACTAATGATGTGTGTAATGCATCTGCAAGTTTAATAAAAAGAATTAAAAAAAATAATTTCTTATCGCAAGGACTGAACTTCGTGCTGTACATCCCCTAAAGCCTTTATCAAATCTAAAATACTCACGGTGTCTTCGGGCAGAGCCTGGGCCAGGTCCTGAACATGTATCTGGTCATCCATGTCATCCAAGCGGTGGAAGCATGCAAGGCTTGCCTTCTGTCATGCACTCACCTGGTCCGAACCGTGGAGACGACACTGGACCGCCTATCCCACTCAGAGCCGTGCAAGATCATGGGACCAAACTCCTACGCTCACGCACGGCCCCAGGGGGGAAAGGCGGTTGGGATAAAATAAGAAAAGAGAGACTTGCGGTATTGGATCTGCTCAGCGGCTGTGCGACACTTCGTAACAGGATATGTCACTTCTGAGACCTTTTACGTTTACGAGGTAATGTGCACTGGACCAAAACCTCTTGCTTTGTGATGACGCAGTGCACTGGAAATAAGAAGAGGCAGTTACCATCAGCACACTAACAGGTATCTACATACAATGTTTTCAAAAGAGAGGGGGAGATGAGAGGAATATCCCAGAAGGGCTCATCCTTCTGTTCAGGTATATTTTTAGAAAAAAAGAGAGCCCGTCCATACTTATTATGCTAAACCCCCACGGGATGGGGAGAAAACTCTTGGTTTTCTAATATAACCCTCACCCACTAGGGTTGTCCCTTGGTGGCATGCTTCATCATGGGGTTCATCCCGTTCCGCTGTGGAAAGAGGCGTGCTGCGAACTATGGATTACTCTAAATGATGAGAAAATAGGGGTAGGAGGGGTTTTGGGTAGAGGTTAAAAATATCTGCCTGGTAGGTCATACATACTATTTAATACGTCCTCCGGGCTATATGGTTAAAAATCAGGGAGATAGTTAGGAATTATAGGTTATAATATACCTGCCCTTCTGGTTGTTTTTGTTTCAAGCCATTCCCCATGGCTTTTCTTCAGTATCAATGATCTAACGCCCCGATTCCACTCCTACAATTGTGTTGGCACATAAGGACCGCATGCACTATTTAATACGTACTCCGGGTGGGATGGTTAAAGAATAGGGAGAGAGTTAGAAAGTATAGGTTATAATGTACTTGCCCTTCTAGTGGTCTACACATTTCAAGCCAATCCCCATGGCTTTTCTTCAGGACCAAGGATTCCACTCCTACAATTGTGTTGATGCATAAAGACCTCATGCACTCTGCATGCTACTGATAAGAAAGTCGTTGCACCTACTTGGTTATCACTGCTTGGTAATCTGTAAAATATAATCATGAAAGGGATAGCCTGCCAAGAGTTGGCAGAACATAGAGATACAACACATTAATAATGATTCCCTAGAAAAATGTGCTGTATTAACTCATTTTATATATTCAAAACACCACCTCGTCGTGTCTAATCCTGTGAGCTATTTCATGATTTGATTGAGGGGACCACATCTAATAAAGCAGTGTGCTCTTTAAGATACAACATATAACACAATACACATAAAAATAAACGTACAAAGCAATACATACACTCATTAGGCAAAAAGTTGCTTCATGGATTCTCCGGTGGTCAAGGTAAGCTTGTAGTCCCACTCTGCGGGGTAAAGAAATCATGCTCATCAAGTTGTGATCATACAATATGGCTCAATCTGACAAAGAAATGTTGTCTTGGTATCGAAAACGACTGTGCCATACTTGCAACTCCAAAGCGTCCCCTCGGCCAATTACCTAAGGACAAAAACGCACCGGGCCTGAATATTACCGGACTTATCACCGTGTGTTGGCTAAATACTTTGTGTCAATGAAGATGGTGCTTCCTCGCTGCACCACGTATTGTCCCAGAAAAACTAGACCGATTACCATCTAAGATGGCGGCCGCGAGTGGAACCACTTCCTGGTTTCACTCATGCTATCGGGTGATGGCTCGGCTGAGTATATGAGAAATGTCTCTGAAACTGAAAAAGGAGATGTATCCCTATATCGTTAAAGCCGCTATTAAAGAAGTTAAAAAGAGATAAAAAGGTGGGTTGATAGCCACATATACCCATGCTCTTTATCATCTATGTAGAGTTCATAATTTTATTCAGCGAGGTCTGGCCAGAAACTGCAGTTGCCCTCTTTGTTGTAAGTGGGTGTTTACATAACAACAAAACACTTTTTTTAATGTAGTGGTCAGAAAGACTTATACCAAATGGTATCATCTAAAGTAGTTACAAATATACCGTAAATTGACACCAAGGGATATTATCATTCAGGCCCTCTGCATGCGTCTTGAATTTGAACACCCAGCTTTGTTCTTTTCAAAAAGTCTGGATTCATAATTCACTGTGTTGTATAGGAGCTCTAAAACCACCCATTGGAAATCTTGTTCTGTATGTTTCTTCTCAATATAGTGAGTCGACGTTTTTGTTGTCTCCCATCCACACCTGAGTTTGCTTCTGTGTTTGCTTATTCTTGTTTTTACCTTACGGGTGGTCATACCCACATAATGTAGGTTACACGGGCTGGTGATCAGATATATTAGATATACCACTCTTTATGTGTTGCAGTTTGTAAAATTCCCCAGTTCCCATGTTGTGGTGTTAAAGGATACTGATTTGGTACCTTTTGTCAGGTGACTCACTGCTGCTGCCACAAGGGTAGTGTGCCTTGTGCGAGTCTGTTTTCTGTTGTCAGTTTACGGGGGGTGTGTGTACTAGTAAGTCCCTCAGACTTTGTCCTCGTCTATGAGAGAACATGGGTTTAGGAAAATGAAGGAGCCACTGTTTAAAATCCACCAATGCTTGTTTATAATTTTACTCACTTTGTCTGAGGTTATATTAAAGTGGTGATGCAGATGGGCCTGTCTCCTTTCTCTTTTGGTGGGTATTGGTCTAATAGGGCCTCTCTATTGTTGTTGCTTGCCAGTTTCTTAGCCTGTGCAACTATTCTTGGTGGCTATTTTCTGGCCTCCAGTTTTGTTGCCAAACGACCTGCTTGTACATTGTAATCCTTTACATCTGAACAGTTCCTCAACAGTTCCTCCTCAGTCTTAAAAATTGACCAAAAGGAAGATTCACTCTCAAATGGCGCGGATGGAAGCTGTCATAAAGTAGTAAGCAGTTTTTGCCTTTGGTTTCTCATGAGTAGTGGTTCTGAGAGTGCCCTGATCAGCTATTATATTGAGATTAATGAATACTAGTTCCTTGTTGCTTATAGTGTATGTGACTTTCAAAAATGTGTTTTGTGTTTTCAGCCAGCTCAAAAATTGTTTAACTGTCAGGTCGTTCCCCTTCCAGATAACAAACACATCATCAATATATCTCTTCCATTATATTATATGTTTTAGGTAGGGATTAAAATCTTGTGTGTTTCCAGATGATGGACGTATAGACCGGCAATGCTCGGCGCAAAGGGGCTGCCCATGCTGGTCCTGTGCTTCTGCAGAAACGGGGTACCTTCAAACTCAAAATAATTGTTGGTCAGGGCCCACTTGCAGCACTCCATGATTACATTTCTGGGGGTTTGGTATTCCCAGTTCACTTCAAATAGGACTTCCTCAATTATTTTGAGGGTCTATGTGGGGAGACTCAATATCTAGGCCCAGAAGAAGATTGGTACCTAGGTCAAAAGGGGTGTCTCTAAAGAGATGTAACACGTCTTTGCTGTCTTTGAGGTATGTGCTTGTGTTCTGGACAATGGGTCTGAGGAAAGCGTCAGCAAACCTTGATAAAGGTTCCAGATTTGAACCTGTCCATGATACTATCAGGCGTCCTGGCGGCTTCTCCAGGTTCTTATGAATCTTAGGGATGGTACAGAAGTATGGTGTAGTTGGGGTTTTATTGGTAGGGAATTCACCTTCTTTTTGTGATATCCATTTGTTGGCCAAAGCTTGTTTGGTCATACTGGCGATCCTTGTTCTGAGGACATCAGTTGGGCCAGTCTGGAGATGTTAGTAGTTTTTCTCATCCGTGAGAAGCCGGAGGATTGGAGAAGCTCTGTGGATTGAATGACAATGGCTCCCCCTTTGTCTGCTGGTTTCATCACTATGGTCTTGTCATTAGCTAGCTCTTTTATGGCCGATTTTCTCCTCATTGGTGGTGTTGTGAAAAGTCTTTAGGAGCATGGGATTTATTTCTCCTATATCCTTCAGGACTGCTTTCTCAAACGCAGGTATTCCAACGGGTACTGCCATGGAAGGGGGTGTAAAAGTGAACTTCACTCGTAGTCCTGTGTCCCCTTGTGTGTCATCTCCTTGAGTTTTTCCTTCGAAAAAGGCCCTGAGTTTAATCCTTCTGATAAACTCACTGACTTCGCAATTGCCTCTAAGAAGAGCAGTATTGGCTCTAATGTGACAGCACAGGTGTTAGGATCTTATGTATACTCAAGTTAACACTCAACCCTCTAATGGCCCCACTGCTCAGAGACCATGACGTGCAGAAAGAGACCTCATGCAAGAAGGAGTCCAATAATTGTTCATTCAAGAATTAAGAATTTGATTCGGTGCAAAGTCTTTTCATATTGTTTTCACACAAAATTGATCTTCTCAGAAAGTCCAATATGAAGCAGGAGCCATGATATGATTTTCAAACAAAATTTTCTTTATTATTTATAACAACCAACGGCAGCCCAGCCAACGCGTTTCATCTCAACATGAGAGCTCCTGGTTGTCATCCCTGTTTGTTCCCCAATGGGGGCCCATTGGACCTGTTTTTTCCTCTTTGTTCTGCCTCTTGATCGGCCTTCAGCCGATCAAGAGGCATCAAATGTCTTTGTTGATTGTGTTGTTATGGTGGGTAAGAGCTGCTTGGCGGGTCCCATTGCTCAAAAAGGGGTGGATGCATCTGAGGTGGTGGACCATAGTAGTATGGTAGCAGATGCATTGGATGGGCCCATCCTCTGCCTTGTCCATATCAGAACCATGTTCCCATCTGTTGCCCTTTCTTTCTCGGTAATCACCACTGTTGCTTGAGCTGGAATCGGAGTTATTTGATGTAGTTTCCGTTGAGTCGCTGTCTGTGTTGTAGCTTTAATTCCTCCCAGAGATGACATGATCGTCTCTTATGTATGGGCACACCTGTTCATGCATGAATTTTTTGGTGTCTTTCTTGAGTTTGTTAAATTTTGTTTGTTTGAGTGGGACTTCAAACTCCTTCATAGTTTGATTTAGTTCTTCTAGACTTTTCTTCAGACTAGCAGTTGATTTATAGGACTTCAAACGTACCTCAATCGTTTGAATCTCTTTTTTGAGTTCCTGTGATAAACGAGCTGCTGTTTTTGTAATCCGAATCAACCAGTCCCATGTGCTGTGCCACAAGATCAATGACCAATCCTTCTTAATGACTTTGTCATGCTGAAAGATAAATGGTTTGTTTCTCACAATGAGTCCTTGTGGTGCACAGTTCTCTCTCAGGTACTCGGTCATCATAATCTTGTGGATCATGACTTTTCAGAATGGTGAGTTCATCCCAGTCTTTACTGTCTACACCTATGGGTTGCCAGTTTCTTCAAAAGGGGATATGGATGCTAGTATCCTCTCCACTTCCTCAGCCGAGTAAGTTAGACCTGTAATTTCAGCCATTTTGTGGAAAAAGTGTAAAGTGCTTAGTGTGTGTGTGTAGGAAAGAGACAAAAAAACGCTATTTGCGATCCTATTTTAGTTACTCCCACAGCTGCATGTTGTCTAAATCATTTCAAAGGAGACGGGGAGACAAGAGGAATATCACAGAAGGGTTCATCCTCCTGTTCAGGTATATCTTCAGAAAAAAAGAGCCAGTCCATACTTATTATGCTAACCCTCCACGGGATGGGGAGAAAACTCTTGGTTTTCTTCTATAACCCTCACCCCCCATGGTTGCCCCTTGTTGGAATGCTTCATCATAGGGTTCATCCCGTTCTGCTCTGGAACGGGGCGTTCTGCGACCTATGGATTACGCAGGAGCACTAAGTGGTATCCTCTAAATGATGAGAAAAAAAGGAGTTTGAGGGGTTCTGGGTGGAGTTTAAAAATAACTGCCTGATAGGTCAAAGATACTATTTAATACGTCCTCCGGGCGGTGTGGTTAAAAAACGGGGAGAAAGTTAGTGTCTTCATTGAAACAAGGTATTTAGCCAATGCACTGTGATGAGACCGGTAATATTAGGGCCCCAGTGCATTTTTGTCCTTAGTTGTTTGGCCGGGGACGCTTTGGAGTTGTAAGTACGTCGTAGCCGTTTTGGATACCAAGACAGCATTTCCTTGTCAGATTGAGCCATATTGTATGATCATGATGTGATGGGCATGATTTCTTTACCCCGTAGAGTGTGACTGCAAGTCCACCTTGACTACCGGAGGATCCATGATGCATATGTTTACATAATGAGTATATGTAGTTGTTAGAAATGCGGTTTCTGGTTGGCTAGGGTATGCACCTAAGCCAGGCAGAACTCACCACTCTGGTCAGGGCAAGGGAGTTACACACCTAAGATAACCCCTGCTTACCCCCTTGGTAGAGCGGTCTGGCTTATCCCAGAGGCAATGTGTAAAGACCCTCACTCACAAATCATTGTGCCACTAGGCACTTGTCATGACGTTACATAGATCATAAATCACATTGCCATAAGGCAATGGCCATAACATCACAGGTTAGTGCAATCAAGTAAATGCTTGCAGATTGCACACATTATAAAAACGACCCCAACATTGTGCATATAATGTACCCTCTGAAATAATACATGTTATCCTGCTCTTGCAAGGCGTCATACGACATACATGGTAAATCAGGGCACAAAAGGCAGTTGGGTAATGCAGAACACAGCAGAATTACTCACAGCGTATCTATCCCACCATAGGTTACCATAAACAACACCAAGAGTGGCACCTGCTCTCCTTTTATGTGGCACCTGGTGTCTCTGTGCCCTTCCTGTAGGCTTTTAGGCCACCTGCCTGCCTATAACAGGAAATGCGGTAATGAACACCAGGGTACTGGGCACACCAACCTCAGCGCACCTTTTACAAGTAATGGGGTAATTCCGGGTATTCCGTCGAACCTAGGCATCGGGGGGCCTACGTCGAGGTTTACCTCGTCCTGCCAATCTCGCTACTGTGCCCCTAGGTATTTGCTAAACCAAGGGGGGAGGCACCTGCACTGGCCACGCACGGCGGGAGCCCTCCACTCCCAAATGGCTGGTCCCCCACGACCTTGCGGTGCCAGCACACCCGGGGGTCAAATGGAGCTGTCTGCAACCTTGCGGTACAGCTGATGGCCGTAGGGCGGCTCTGCCCCCAAATTGGATCTACCTCAGGGGCACCTCCAGTCTCAGTGCGGCTTTCTTTTGGTGCGGCCGAGCTGTGACGGGGCGGGCTCTGCTCTGGCTCTCTGTTTGCCATGGCAACCTGGCCGGGGGGAGGGAGGGGCGTCCGTCCAGGCTTCCTCTCCTGGTGCAGCCTTCCTGGCTGACGCCGGTGAACGCTCCCTTCATCCTCCTGTGAACGTTGCGCTCGAGGTGGAACCGAGCAGAGCACCTTGCTCCGGCTGGGATGCGACTTCGCCCTCTTGCCTCAGCAGCCACCTGGGAGCAAAACAGGAGTGCACTCTCTCTTCCTCACCGTCGAGCTCTGGTTCACGTTGGTCAGCCACGCACTGACCTAACAGACAGCCAGCGACCAGCCCTTACTATGCTGAGAGAAAAGGCAAAGTGCTGTCCCTCTGAGTTTCACAGTAGTCCGACTGAGAGTCTCACGGCTGTGACCCAGGTAATGCAGGAGGGCTCCTCCAGAGTCCTTGAAAGCCCATCACAAAACAGGAGGGGGCAAGCTTACAGGCCCCTGGAGAGCACTGGGGGCACCCACACAGGAACAAATAGTCTGCTTGCAGAGGGGAAGTCCCTCCAGAACAACAAGCAGATGGTCTAAATGGCGGTTTTTCCTGGCAGCACAGTAGTTCCTTCTAGTAGGTGCAGTATGTAGAACCAGCAGCGTCTGATTACAAGTCCATGTAGTGTCTAAAATCATGGGGTCACAGCCCCTGTACTTATAGTCAAAAAGTCTTTGTTCTGGGGGCACTTCAAACAACTTTCAGAAGGGCACAACACCCCCATTCAATCCCAAGCCCTGGCTCCAGACACACTACAGGAGGGCGGAGACAGCATTGTGAAATCGGGCTGAGCCACATTCAGGTGCAGGTGCAACTCCTCCCACCACTCTAAATGCAGACCAGGCCTATTCAGGTGTAAGGGAAACTCCTCCCACCAATCTTGTTTTGTTTTTTTAAACGTTTTTTATTGTGGTTTTCCAATAACATGAGAAAAACAAAAAGCTAGAAACCAAGAAGAAAAAGGGAGGGCGAACAATAAGAAACCACACAGGGATATTAAATGCAGCATATAAGGTCTTCAGTGTTCACAATGAATACACGTTCGTCCATGAGTGGCATTAGGGGCATCACTACGCATAAACCAGTAGCAGCAGTACATCAAGTGTCTCAGCACATTAGAAGGGTGCGGGAAAAAAAAAAGCAAGATTATTATATCATACAGTATGCGGCTTGTATCCCACAGCTGGAAAGAGAGAATAAGTTATTAAAGGTCCATTAACATGTATACCCACGCTCGTATGTCGGGGCCTGCCAGTATCTGTTCATTCCGTCTCCTCCGGGTTAAGTAATAAATAAGACCAAAATGGTTGCCAGATATTTTTGGGGCTGGAGGAGAGCGGCTGCAAGGTAGTGTAAGTATCACTGGTGGTATCACAATACATTAAATCTCTCATCCAAGCCTTAATTGATGGGATTGTGGAGCCGCCCCAATGTATGGAAACTTGCATCTTAGCGAGGAGCAAGGCGATGGCAACGAATTGGTGAACACCAGGAGGCACTGGTTTTACATGGCCCAGCAAAGCCATTAATGGGGAAGGGGATAGTTCCAAGTCGATCATTAACACGAGATGATGGAAGACCTCCCCCAGAAGGCTAATATGGGTGCACAGTTCCACGCTAAATGTGAGAAATCTGCATGTTCGGCTGCCCATCTGCGGCAGTCGTGAGGTTTTGTAGGATCCATCTTTGCCAGCAGTTGTGGCGTGATGTATGCTCAATGTATGTATTTAAAATATAAAAGTTTTTGGCGATGATTGCAAGAGATCAGTTTGGTTTGTTCGCAGCAATAGGCCCACGTCGCATTTGGGAGGCGGGGCCCAAGGTCCCTCTCCCATGCCGCGCGCGCATCCGTCCCTACGGATAGTCGAAGTGTCAGTGCCGAGTGATATAGTCGGGAGACCAAATGGGCGGTGCTGGCAGATGTAAGGATTAGTGAGATTGGAGGAAAATCTTCTGGTTCTGTTGTAGACGACCGGAGCGCGATATACATATCGGTGCACATTCGATGTGGGCTAAATCTGTCCATATGGGAACCATCAGTAGTCCCCCCTGTGAGACTCGCAACGGAGCGTAGCTGAGCATCATGAAAGAGATCACCAAATTTCTGTAGCCCGCATTGGGTTAGGGTTCTTTTTGCTAATGTTTCCATGATTGGGGACACCCATGGATTACCCAGAAGTGGTAAGTGTGGGGAATAGAGAAAATCAACATTCAAATAGTGACGCAATTTTACCCATGCCCAATATGTCATCTGGAGCGTCTGTATTTCCGTAGGCGACCTAGCTAGGCCATACGGTATGATGGCAGAAAGAGAATGAAGGCGAGCCTGCGACCATTCCGGCTTAAGAAACTGCAGCTTTGTGTCCGGGTGATACCAATAGTACGCGTAGTGCGCCTGCGCCACTAAGTAGTATAAATAAAAAATCCGGAACGCCAAAGCCACCGCGTTGATGGGGCATTGTCAATGTCTGCCAACTGATACGTGGCTGTTTACCAGCCCAGACCAGTTTAGTAAGCATACCTCTGAGCGTATCAAAGAATTTGGAGGTAAGTGGAACGGGAATATTGAGAAACGGGTATAAAAACCGTGGGAGAACCACCATTTTAATGATGGCAATTCTGCCGGCGCTAGACAAGGGGAGCTTGATTCATCGGTCAATCTGATTGGATAATCTGTCAACTGCAGGCCCATAATGGAGTCGTATTACCTCTTTCGCATTGCGATGCAAAAAAATGCCCAGGTACCGGGGAATCATCGCACCAGCAAAGGGGAAGTCGGGAGTGAAGGTGGCCGTTGCATCCGTCAACGGAAAAACTTCGGATTTTGTCCTATTTATAACTAGCCCGGAGAACGTGCCAAATCGTACAATTTCACGAAGGATCGGAGGGAGGTTAAGTTCAGGGTCCCTAACGAAAAGCAGCATGTCATCTACGTATAGCGAAGCCAATAGAGGGCCGCGGTGAAACCTGACCCACCCTGTAGGTGACGCTCCTGTAAGTGATGCACCAGAGGGTCCATAGCGATAATAAACAATGGCGATAAAGGGCATCCCTGCCTGGTGCCCCACGATAGTGTAAACTGATCCGTAAGTATTCCATTGACCTGAAGGCGGGCCAAAGGATTCGTATATAGAAGGCGTATCAAAGCAGAAAAACCTTTGGGGATGCCCAGTTTGTCCAATGTTGCATATAGGAAGGACCATTCCAGCGAGTCAAACGCTTTTTCAGCGTCAGGCTCCGGAGCTTCACGGGCGCGCAGCCATCTTGGTGCTCGTCCTGGCCACGCCCCCCCTCCCCCACAAATCTAAATGCAGCCAAGGTCTATTCACCCCAGCGCTGAGTCACCCAGGAAAGGCAGGACACACCTCCGCCCCCATTGTGACTGTCTAGAGTGAATGCACACCACCTTCTCCTGTCAGTCTAAACCAGACATTGTATACACAACCAGGCAGGGCAGAAAGAGTCATAAGCACACAAAAGGCCCACTTCTAAAAGTGTAATTTCTAAAATAGTAATAACAAATCCGCTTTCACCAATAAGCAGGATTATTACTACTATTCCAAATATACCAAACATGGTCCCGCTACCCCTCTCATATCAAAAATTGCCACTGAAGCACATGTCAGGGAATTCCCAATGCAAACCTATGAGAGGGCAGCCTCACAGCAGTGAGAAACCAAATAGGCTGTTTGTCACTACCAGGACATGCCACACCGTTAAGGCACACGTCCTACCTTTTACCTACACAGCACCCTCCCCAGACGGCTAGCTAGGGCCTACTTTAGGGGTGACTTGTATGTAGTAAAAGGGGAGTTTCAGACGTGGCAACCACTTTAAAGGCCACGTCACTGCGGCAATAAACTGCTGGCTCAGACCCTGCAGAGGCCTGAGACAGGTTTGAAAGGCTACTTTGGTGGGTGGCGCAAGCAGCGCTGCAGGCCCACTCGTAGCATTTAATTTACAGGCGCTGGGTATATGGGATACCACTGTAAAATGGACTTACAGGTAAATTAAATATGCCAAACAGGGGTAGACCAATCTTACCAAGTTTACAAGCGAGAGCACATGCAGTTTAGCACTGATCAGCAGTGATAAAGTGCCCAGAGTCATAAAACCAACAAAAACAGGTCAGAAAAAATACAGGAGGAAGGCAAAAAGTTCTGGGAATACCCTCCAAAATGGGCCAGGTCCAACAGTAGTGTTTTGTACTTGTTCATTTTTGTGTGTGTTGTGTTATATGTTGTATGTCAAAGAGTACACTGCTTAATTAGATGTGCTCATCTCAATCAAAGTCATGTAGTAGCTCACAGGATTAGTCGCAAGGTGGTGTTTTGAATATATAAAATGAGTATATACAGCATGTTTTCTAGTGAATCATTATTAACGTGTTGTATCTCTATGTTCTGCCAACTCTTGGTAGGCTAACCCTTTCATGATTATATTTTACAGATTACCAAGCAGTGCTAACCAAGTAGGTGCAATCACTTTCTTATCTGTAGCATGCAGAGTGCATGCGGTCTTTATGCATCAACACAATTGTAGGAGGGGAATCCTTGGTCCTGAAGAAAAGCCATGGGGATTGGCTTGAAATGTGTAGACCTTTAGAAGGGCAAGTACAATATAACCTATACTTTCTAGCTCTCTCCCCATTCTTTAACCATTCCACCCGGAGGAAGTATTAAATAGTATCTTTGACCTATCAGGCAGGTATTTTTAACCTCCACCCAGAACCCCTCCTACTTCTATTTTTCTCATCATTTAGGCTATACCACTTAGTGCTCCTGCGTAATCCATAATTCGCAGCACGCCCCGTTCTGCAGCGGAACGGGATGTACCCTATGATGAAGCATGCCACTAAGGGGCAATCCTGATGGTTAAGGGTTATATAAGAAAACCAAGAGTTTGCTCCCCATCCCGTGGAGTGTTAGCATAATGAGTACAGATGGGCTTTCTTTTTTTCTGAAGCTCTACATAAAATGAACATACATTAACTTCAGTGACATTCACTTACAGGTTTCATTAGCAGCATGGCATGAGAGCAGAATAACCAAAATCACAGATTGGAGTGTGTCACTCCCAGACGTAAACTCGAAAAACAGATTGGAGTTACTTGCACTCCCATAGATAAACTTGGTACACAGGCTGGAGTTACTTGCTTTCCCAAGGATACACTCGGTACACAGGTCGTAGTTACTTGCACTTCTAAGGATACACTCTGAATTCAAATTGAAGTTACTTGCACTCCCAAGGTTACACTTGGAACTCAGCTTGGGGTACAAGGTTCATGCATATATCAAAGACTCTGAAGTGTTTTTTCTAGGTACTACTGTTCATCAGAGAAACACGAAGCTCAAGTCTTTAATCCTTACACAATCACAGTTCTAGCGCCAAGGTTGCAGGATGGGTCTGGAGTATAAACACACTAGAAGCGCTGGAGTAAATCACAGAGAAGGCATGGAGGACCAGTATATAGTCTCTGAAGACGTGGCTACTTGGTCCTGCTTACTACTATAGGAGGATTAGTGCGCACTAACCTGATATCAAGTACTTAGCCGGGTTCTTCCACTTGGCTGAAGTTCGAAGATGATCTCGAGGCTTTGACTTTGGAACTTCTCGGTTCTGGCTGTATTCTACAGATGAGTGGGAAGGGTGAAGCTTGTTCCACAGGGAGTGAGGCCAAGCCACAATTTGGGATTTGGTGGGGTTTATATATTCTCACGAAGGCTCAATGGATGTAGCTAGATCTCGTGTGGCACATGGCCTTCTGGAAGGTTCTCAAACCTTGTAGAAAACATGTTAGTACACTCACTTTGACCTTACAGAATAGGCAGGTGCATCTTGATGATCGAAACCAAATAACAGGAAACAAATGTATCGTTTTCGCTAGAATGTGCATAATAGAAAACAGCATCATTGCCCCAATAACAGTGGAAGCAAGGCTTGCCATTGGCTCACGGGATTCTAGGGTACGCTTGCAGGGATTCAATGGAAAACCACACCAAGGTCCTAGTAACAGCGGGTGCAGATAATCTATTGGTCCACGGGTTCTGGGGGACGCTTGCAGGGATTCAAGCTTAATGGATTTACGGGTTTTGGGGAACACTTGCAAATACTCAAGCGCAATGGTATCACAGGTTTAGGGGAACATCAGTTGTGGTAGCATAGCGTGCCATAAGGCGCCACAGGGGTAATACAATGCGAGCCCTGCACGCTAGACCACTACATAGGGAGCGGGTCGTGACAGAAAGGGCGCAGGAGGGCATTGTGACACCTGAGAGGGTGAATTTAGAATTAAATTAAAATGTGTGTTTAAGTTAGCATAAGTAGGCCGGAAATTAATTTGCTGGGCTTCAGCATGGTTGCACTGACAGTTAAAAGAAACGTGGCTTTTAGAAATGTGATTGTGGGCATGTTTTCAATTTCATTATTTTTCCTTTCTGTGCCTTATTCATATTTTCAAGCTGCTATTGTTTAGTAATGCAATGTCACTTAAACTTGTATGTAAGTTAAAAGTTCCTTTTGACTATTCATTTTGGGATGGTTTCTGAAGTGAGCTTACTTTATTTAATGTAATTTCTAAATGATTTGTTTATATAACTGTGTCTTTATTAGTGCACTTATTAATGTCACGTCAACCATGCAAAAGGCTTGATTCTCTACTGCAGAAAACCTTTTTAACATGCTGTTTTTAGAATATTTCCCAGTTAGCCCGCTGCAATTAATAGAGGATCTTCCACCAACTACTACAGGGCTCAGTTCCCACTGGACCAATCTCTGTGCCTTCCACCCCCCGGGTGCCACCACCACCGCTGCAATTAATAGAGGATCTTCCACGAACTACTCCTTTTATCCAACAAGATACCTCGGATGATGACCAAGAGGACATGGATCTCCCAGACCCGTATGGGGAATGGGATGATTATATTATCCCTACCCCTTCTTCCCCTTCACTGGTTCTTGTGGATTCTCCGCCGGGGGACATAGGTGGTTTCCACAATCTGCTGGAAAGGGCGGCCAAGAAGTTTGATCTGCCTATGCCTTCGGCGCAGACAGACTGTTTCTTGTATGACTTTAAGGAACCCTATAAGAAAACGGTAAGAACCATTCCCATTGTAAATCATGTATGGGAGGAGGGTCTTAAAGTCATGAAGACCCCAGCCACGGTGGTCCCGGTGCTTCCTCGAATGGAAAAGAAATATAAAGCCCCAGAGGATAGCCCGGCCTGCCTAGTGAGTCATCCGAAACCGGACTCAGTCATATCACAGGCAGCGCAGCGGAAGTCGAAAAATCCGGCAGCTTCTCTAACTACACCTCCGGACAAAGAAGGCAGGCGCCTAGACAATGCGAGCAAGAGATTCTCCTCTGTCAGGCCTACTGGTCAAAGCAGCTAACGCCTTAGCTATTCTGGGCAGCTACGACCGCCAGATGTGGTGTGATCTATCTCCTTACCTCGACCAACTACCTGAAGACAGTAAATTCGAGGCGAAAAAGATTCTCCTGGAAGGGGAAAGGGCCTCCTCTGAGGTCATTGATTGTGCAATGGATATTGCTACAACTGCTTTTCGTTCCCTGGCGGGAGCAGCGGTCCTACGTCGCCAGGGTTGGCTTCGAGCAACCTCGTTTAGACCAGAGGTCCAGAACAAAATATTAGACCTTCCATTCGATGGAGAAGCGCTCTTCGGAAAACATGTGGCCGACGCTCTCCAAGACATAAAAATGGACACAAGCACGGCAAAGTCATTGGGGACGCTTCAATACCGCAAAGTTCCTTTTCGAGGAGCAAGGGGTAGAGGGCTTCCTTCATACAGAAGAGGGTACCAACAATATAGATGCTCCTCTTCTACACCTGCCACGCAGTCTTACCATCCTCAGTACAATCAACGGCAGGGTCAGTCAACAACCTATTCAAAATCGGCACCCAGAGGCAGAGCAGGACGTCAGGGAAAGGATTCTTCCAGACGCCAATAGCGGCTTGCAGGCTCTGACTACTGTTCCTTCCCCTCATCAAACACCTGTAGGGGGCAGGATTTCTCTCTACTTCCAAAGTTGGCAAAAAATAACCTCAGATCGTTGGGTGCTCAACATAGTTCAATTTGGCCATACGTTGGAGTTCGTTCATCCTCCTCCAAACACCCCTCCTCGCACCCACTTAACAAAGCATCTCCGTGTCCTGCGCCTAGAAGTCCAACAAATGTTGCAGAAAGGGGCAATAGAACCGGTCCCGTTATCCCAAAGAGGAAAGGGATTCTACTCTCGGTTCTTTCTCGTTTGAAAGACTGTCGAAAAGTGGCGCCCTATCCTAGATCTGAGGGAGCTCAATACCTATCTCATCAAGCAGTCGTTCCGAATGATCTCCTTACAGGACATACTTGGACTTCTAAATTCGGGAGATTTCATGGCCACTTTGGACCTAGAGGATGCATACTTTCACGTCCCCATTCATCCATCGCACAGTAAGTTCCTTCGCTTTACAGTAACCAAGAGCTACTTTCAATTCAAAGTCCCCTTTCGGCCTCAGATCGGCACCAAGAATCTTTACAAAAATTCTGGCTCCTGTAGCGGCTTTCCTCACAAGACAACAGCACCAGGTGTTCCCCTACCTGGACGACTGGTTGCTAAAAGCCCCCTCCAAGTCCTCAGCCAGGAATTCGGTGACAGCTTGTACAAAGCTGTTCAAGAGTCTAGGGATCCTGGGGGAGTGCGTTTTCGATGGCATGGTCAGGCGCCTTTGTCTACGCTTTTCCCCCCATTCCTCTCCTCCCGAGGCTTCTCAGGAAGTTAAAGGCGGTCTAGGTCTTACCTTCAACAGGGAAAAGTCAAACTTGTGTCCGTCCAAGAACGCCATTTTTCTGGGAGCCATGTTGGACACGTCCCTGAACAGGGCATTTCCGTCACTCGAAAGGCAAGCCAAACTGATGTCAATGGCCCGTCTACTTCTAAAAAGAAGGTCACTTTCAGTTTGCCTCTACAAGTCCCTTCTGGGATCCATTTCGTCCTACATTCCTCTGATACCCCACTGCAGGCTTCGAATGCGCCCTCTCCAAGAGCAACTGGACTTATAGTGGCGTCAGGTGCAGGGATCTTTCGAGGACATAATCACGGTCACTACGCCAATGAGAGAAGCCGCTTCATGATGGATTCTCAAGGAGAACATTTCCCAGGGTCTCTCCTTCTTGGTCACCCCAGCTCCTCAGATAATTACAACAGATGCATCCCTGGAGGGTTGGGGAGCGGTCTTACAGGACCTCCAGATAAGTGGTCGATGGCAACAGCATCACCGTCTTTTGCACATCAATCTGCTAGAACTCAGAGCAATTTGCCTAGCCCTACAGGCGTTTCTCCCGAGAATAAAAAATTCATCGGTTCTGATAAGAACAGACAATACCACGGCCATGCAACTATGTCAACAAGCAGGGCGGCACAAGATCCCGTCTGTTGTCTGTGGAAGCTCAAGGTATCTGGGAATGGGCGATCCTACATGGGGTTTCACTGACAGCGGAGCATCTTCCAGGGAATCTCAACGAGACGGCAGATACACTAAGCAGGCTAAAGTCAGTCTGCCACGAGTGGGAGCTGGATCAGAGGACACTGGACGACATCTTCTGACTGTGGGGCAGACCGTCCATAGATCTGTTTGCGACACCGGAAAACAGGAAATGCCGGTACTTCGCAAGCTGGCATCACCATCCGGGATCCTGGGGGAGTGCGTTTTCGATGGCATGGTCAGGCGCCTTTGTCTACGCTTTTCTCCCCATTCCTCTCCTCCCGAGGCTTCTCAGGAAGTTAAAGGCGGAACCCTGCAAAATGATCCTCATTGCACCGTCCTGGCCTCGCCAGTACTGGTACACGGAGCTTCTTCTTCTGTCGGTGGAGCAACCGATTCCCTTGGATCCTATCCCATCATTGCTGACGATGTCCCAGGGCCAAGTACTGCATCCGGATCCCAAATCCCTGCAATTATCAGCATGGCTCCTGAGCACAGAGAGTTTCTCGACCTGAAGCTGTCCGCAGAATGTAGAGACATCCTTTCCCAAGCTCGTGCTCAGAGTACAAACAAGACATACCGGATGAAGTGGAAGAGGTTTTGTCACTGGTGCCAAGAATCGGGAGTTCATTCTTTCTCTTCTTTGGCTCATGAAATCCTTCCTTACATCCTTTCTTTCGCAAAAGCGGGCCTGGCTCATGCATCTATTAAGGTTCACCTCGCGGCCATCTCTCGTTTCAGAAGAACACCTTCAGGCCCTTCTCTTAGGTCAGCAAGAATAATTAAACAATTTATGGAGGGGCTTTTTCGAGGCTTCCCTCCGATTAAGCCTCCTCCACCACTGTGGCACCTTAACGTGGTCTTGGCTCAGCTCATGAAACATCCCTTCGAGCTTATCCATAAGGCAGACTTAAAATTCCTGTTGTGGAAGGTGGCTCTTCGTCTGGCTCTAACATCAGCTAGAAGGGTTAGCGAATTGCAGGCACTCACTATCCAGGAGCCTTTTCTTCAGTTCAAGAATGACTCGGTGGTACTCCGTACTAAGTTCATCCCTAAGGTGCCCTCGGATTTTCACTTAAATGAACCTGTGGTTCTTAAGACTTTTTTCACTCAACCTACAACTCCGGCTGAGAGATCACGTCATTCACTAGACATTCAGCATTGCTTAAAATTCTATCTCCAAAGAACTAAACACTTTAGGAAGTCACCTCAGCTCTTTGTGGCTAACAGTGCTCCTTGTAAGGGTTCTCCCCTTTTTAAACAAGGAATTGCACGTTGGATTTCCGGCTCTATCCAGTATTGTCATCAATTAGCTGGAAAACCCCTACAGGGGAAAGTCCGTGCTCACTCCACGAGGGCAGTCTCTTCCTCTACAGCCCTCTTTGCTGGGGTACCTATCCGGGACATCTGCAGAGCAGCCACCTAGAAGAGTATCCATACCTTTACCAGACATTACTGCTTGGATTCTTCGACACGTGGTGATACGGCAGTGGGCCAAGCAGTCCTGAGGAACCTATTTCAATAGCGGTGAGCTTTCTGTTTCATCCCTCCTTCCTTTTTCTTTCCTATTTCCTCGCACATTCTTTGGTAAATGTTGTTTTCTTTTGTCACATTATACTATTTGCATATAACTTTTGCACATTTTCAAGAAGCCTATGACTGTTTGATAATTCTTGAATGTTACTGCATAATTACGCAGAATGATTAAATGCTTATTTGGATACTTTTCAGAGAATAGATTGAGAAAACAATTTGGTGGTTTCTACTATTTCTGTCCTTATGTACTATTTCTAAAAGGATCGGGACAAAAGATGTGCTCATAAGTGCTAGCTACTCTGATTCAAGCATGTGAATCTATGAAAGTTCCAATACTGGAGTTACCTGTAACTTTAGTTCTCCAGTATTGGAAACTTTCATAGATTCACATGCGACCCACCCTCCTCCCCTGAGAAAGCTCAACCTTCTTTTTGACCTTTTTGGTTATCCTATAGCACTACTGCTGGAAGGTTCTAAAGGGTGAGGCTGTTCTGATTGGTTGTGTGTTTTATTTGGTCTCTTTTACAAAAAGAGGTGGATATGTTATAAAACTGAAATGGGCCTAGGCCTAGTTTCTAGTTTATGATAGCTTTGCATTGCTATTTTGATTTACCGGGAACTCACATCTCCACGACGGGGAATGATTCAAGCATGTGAATCTATGAAAGTTTCCAATACTGGAGAACTAAAGTTACAGGTAAGTAACTTATTTTCTTATTGAGTCTGTACTTATATTTTTCATGATGTTCTCTTGCCCTAAATACTGAGCAATTCCTATGACAATTTATTTGTCTTGTGCTAGACTGTATTTGGTTCTGGCTATTAACTAGAATAGGGCTCAGCTTCTATCTCCTCTGCTATTTCACATTTGTTTGCATTTTGACTATTTTGAATTTAATTAACTAACCATTTACCTTTTTGCCTTCTGTGATGATTCTAAATTTTAAATAAACCTTCATGGTTTGTACTTGAATCGGGTCATGTGTGAATTTGCCAGTGTGGATTTTCTTATGAGGGTTTTCCTATGTGGGTTCTGTGGGCTTTCTTATAATTTTATGCCTAGGGCTTTGTCATTTGTGACTCAGAGACGGACCCGATCCGTCCAATCTGTCCCTTTTCATGGTCAAAATAGGGCAGGCAAGTCAAGGAAGCCACGATCCAACTGTTGTTTTTTCATAAGAAGCCACCATTTCTATTTTAATTTCACAATTATTTTGAAGGTTTGCTTTTTGTAGATTGATTTTCATTTTTATAAGTCTCGTCCACTCTAGATTCTGAGGATTATGAAGACAAACATCCTATGAAAGTTTTACATGAATTGAACTCTGAAATTAGAACTTTGAAGGTAATATTCTTCATCGCATTTGCATGATAAATTTGAGACTTCATCTTTTGGTAATTGTTTTGCAGAAAAGTCCTTGAGGTATGTAGACCTATGTCTATCAGTAAGTTTTCTTCTAAATTTTGGTCGTCTGCCTCGTAGGAAGGATATATTGATCACAAATTTTCCTGCATAAAAGTAGTTAACAATCAGACTGCAGGTACAGTCTTAACCCCGCCTATACCAATGTTCCACCCACTCTCCTTCCATATTACGTGCTTCAGTCGCAGAATGAGACGGAGTGTGCTTTTGCTCCATGTGAGGGTCACTGCACTTGCTGGTCTTTTTCAGTGATGATCTCATACCATTTGAGCAGTAAGGGTTTTCTCTGATCACTAGGTTCACCACATAGCTGTCTTGCTGTGCAAGTCAAAGCTGACCATGTTTAAGACTTGCCCGACCTCTAACATGCAGTTCTAGTCAGCTGTAAAACACAGCATATGGTGGTGTGCTAGGGGTCTTAACAGCTCATAAATGTTTGTTCCCCTTGTGGTTTCCTTTCAGTGCAACCTCTTATAAAAAAAAATGTAATCGATGATCTTTGTGTTCTACTCGCATCACCCAAACTTTTCTTGCACTGTGTTGTGCTGAAGCAGTTTGCACTGTTGAGTGACTTGTTCTTCCCTATGTGGCTTCTCAATGGCAAGGCCATATGTGCTTTTCTGGCTTTTGTTTTAATTGAGATATCCATTGTGCCATCACGACCTGAAAATGGAGTTTGCTCAAAGAGGCATTTGAGGCCTTACATTAAGGCATTCCCTGTGGTACCCAAACAGACTAACACTAGAGCTAACTTTCTGAATCCTCAACAGCTTTGCACCAGGGTCCATGCCATGGAGCTGAGGCAGTATTTGACAGTGGGAGCGTGATGTTTTCTTAATGTTTTTGATCCTGAAATATCATACGATGTATTTTAAATCTTTATTTTTGTTATTGTTATGACCGAATAAAGACGACTGACTGACTGACTGTGGGAGTGTACCTGAGGTGCACTTTATATACGACGCATACCAGAATAAAAATATGGATACATAGACCGATCATTTCTTCAACCAGTAGTCTGGAAGAAGGTGGAACTGGCCAAACCTCTTTTACTTCTTTAAGTTTACTGCAAAACCATCAACTCTTCCTTAACTGATGAGGAGAAAAGGCTCTGTATCTTTGCTTTCTTCCTCTGAAATATTACAGCCTTCCTCAATCTTTGGTGGACCAAGTTATTTACATGGCTTTTATTCAGCGGCGGCCGCTGCCAATCCAACTTTGGGAGGAGGGGAGGGGGCAGCGCGGGAATAAAATAATTTTAAAAAACCACTTAGCTTTTGCTGCCAGCCGCCGAGATCTTTTGCTCCCTCGCCACGCCTCGCTGCTCGGCACTACAATCCCCAGGAGCACAGGCTCCCAGACTCCCCACACAACCCCAGCGCTTCTCTCGTGCAATTACTTCCAGCACGAGAGAAGTGCTGGGATTGGGTGGAGCAGGCCAGTTTCATGCTCCAGCAGGGACTGAGAGCCTGTGCCCCTGGGCACTGCTGATATCTCAGAGGACAAGCCTGGAGATATCAAAATGCGCATGTCGGTCTGGTTGCCCTAAGATGGCCGGCCAAACCGACATGCACACTTTCAGTGCCTATAGCACCTCCTCCCCCTCCTGCTGACGCTGAGACATGGCCCCACCCCACCACAGACTTGTGGACTGCAAGTGAAAAATAAAATGACGATAAAATAGTTATATTGTCATTTTATTTTTCTTCTGTCTGCGGTATTTCACCAGTGGGGTGACGCTCCTTCACCATAGCGGAGGAGACGCCCCAGCTTTTATTGTAGTTAACAAATTCACTGCAGTAGGCACAGGGTCCTCGCAAACAGAGTTTTTTTTAATAAAGATTAGCAGCAATGCCCTGTAGGGGTCTGGCCCCTCCAGCTGTTTCATTTACAAACTCCCCCCCCCCCCTCCCCAAACTTAAATAATCATAGCCATGGTGTGCTGGAAAACATACTTATGGTTTAGCAAACAAGTTTCCCCTGGCCTAGTTCTAGTTGAAATGCACATGCCAGTCTGTCCTCAAAAGCATCTACAGATGAAGTAGTTCCCCATTGCCCCTGTGCACGTACATTCACTCACTTGTACTTTATTCATGAAAATATGTGAATCTGTGGAAAATTCTGTGTCCGAAAAGAACAGTTAATCTAGACTGTACTCTCTCTTCAATTCTGCACATTCAGAGCATCATGGCCTATTTAACAAGTATAAGTCAGACTTCCGTTCCGTTGAAACCACTCATCACACACCAGGGAAGACCTCCTCACAGCCTGAGAACATGCCAACACATGCGGTCTGTTCCTTCTCCTGTTAGTGGCCCTATATAATGTGGACCGTGGCATACAGATTGACTACTTCGAAAGGCTGAAATCGTATGAAAGTAAAGACCGAAGTTGATCACTTCTTTCTTGCATTAGAAAACCACGGGCGAGTTGGGTGTCAACCTCCTATCTCCCATCGTGATCCTGTTTAACAGCTTTGCAGCCCCGCTGACCCACATCATTGACGCCCCCAGCACTGTCTGTCCGTTGCATAGAGATGACACCGCACCATCTCAACCTACAGTTGGGGTCCCAGGCCGCTTCATCCTGCGTTTACCGTGGTACCACTTGTGACCGCATTTACAGTGTTCATGATGTCTGACAAGGTGAAAGCTTATTTCTAAAGCTGTATTACTCAGGCCCAATCTCCGACTCTTTGTCGCTGGATGTTCAGCCCAGGCAGCTGGTGTTAACCCTCAGAATGGCCCATTGAAGACTTTGGGGCCACCATGCAGTGCCTCAAGTTTCAGGATAACCGAAAAACGTCTTTAAAAAAACTGTTTTGTTAATTTGTTTATTCTGCACAGCATGAACAAGTCATTCTACATTGCACATGACAGTTACTCATGTATGTTATTCTATTATTGGCAATTAGTGACATGTATTCTGTCACATATTTTCATTTCCACCTGTGGAAAAAAATAGCGATGATCGATACAGTCTGGAAAAATGATGTCATCGGGCACAATGAGAGCTGCCCATCATTTGTTTCCCCCCTTTTGCCCTTTGTGCCAATTAACAGCAGCGGGGTTCCCATTTGTGTCTGGGGCATGCAGTTTGCTGCAGTGATGTTGAGTATTCCTCTGCACTGTCATTACAATAAACCAGATCCTGCAGCCAATATTTGACTGTCTCTACTGAGCCTGTCACAATCTCAACCCCACTCGTCTCTTCAGACGTTAGAGCCAATGCAGTATACTTGTGGGTTGTGGTCGGTAGGTCTGTTACAAATCCTGGAAGTGCCTTCGATGGCGAAGGTATGGTCTCTCACTACCATTTCTGACAATACTTCAAAAACACCGGACCAATATGATAGTAGCTTGGGGCATTTTTGTACTACGCGTATGAAAGTTACTGTTGGATATCTGCAGCTCAAGCTGCTCTCACCTATATCGCAACCAAAGGACCTCAACTTTGCAGGCGTATAATAGTCCACTCAAGTATTTCCAATGTTGTCGTGTAGTTTCTACCTTACGGTAGGAACTGCACGTTTGTGGATGGCATAACTGTTGGGATTGTGCCAGACTCATTCTGTGAACCCCCTCAGGCTATGTTGTCCTATAGGCCCGCTAGCTCACAGTGCCACAATAAGCCCCCCTAACCCTAAACGGGTAGCAAATGGTTCTGGCAACCACTAACCATGACAACCCTGATCCCCCAGGAATCGTGGTAACCGATCTAGAACCTTTTTGCTCAGTCACTCGTGCTCCCTTACTCTTCGAGAAATACACTAGTAATACACAGTGGGCCATTTTCAATGTTAATTGAACCAACATGATTCTTGTATAAAATATATGTGCTGCAATGATCAATAGACAGAAGGAGATGAAAGTTATTAGAGAAACCAGGACAGTGAACAGAATAAAAAGTTCCACCTTTGTGCTCAGGCAATATATATATGCAGGCATATAGAAATTTGGGGTATTCCTACTATGCAGTCCCTAACATAAGTGTCTAGGGCGTGTGTGTATGTGTTCTGCTCAGAATCCCCATACTGGGTGATCCAACCCCTGTTACCTGAAAGGAAAGAATGTATGTCCCCCTCGTGGTCACAAGCTGGACACCCTTCGCAGAGATATCAGCAAGCTGCTGGGCCGAAGCTTCAGCCTGTAGAGTCCTCACGAATGTCAGCAGATCGCTCCACTGTCTAAACCCGGAAATGCTTGTTTATTTATAATGAAAAGCATCCTTGCGAGTCCTTTAGACAAGCCAGTATTGTTATGCTTTATAGAAATCTGGGTCGCCTTGTGGATGAAAAATAGAATAACATTTGCACAATGTGTGTCGAGGCCTTGTACATGGTGTTCAAGGGTTCGTGATAATGTTCTCGCGAAGTGGTATTAGTAAGCTAAACAGTTTCAGAGAAACATATCCAGCATTGTCACACACGCAAATGTGTGTAAAAGGTTATTGTGTGAAAAGAAAGGCAACTTAAGAAACTTGTCAATGGTACAAGATGGCAGCGTTTCTACATGGGCCTAAGACTCATGACAATGTGGCATCCTATGTTTCTTGTTGCAAGATACCACCCTTTATCTCCGTATAACCATATTTCCACTGCTGTCTGTCGTGGGGTTTTCTAGATCGATATTCCAAGTGCTGATGTCTGGCCAATGATCTACTCTCCACCCTTTCATTCTGAACACTATTATATATGCGAAAGACCGGTCCTCTGTGATCATTATTTTTAACCATCTTTGTAATTAATTCCAGACGCACTTCTGGGTAGTTTGTGTGCCTTCATCAACTCGTTGTGAATTTTGAAGATTCGAAACCTGTCCAATGCTGTGACTTCTGCCAGTGTGTTGTACTGAGTGATTGATATGAATTAGTCATCACTGTACAGATCCCCTAACTTGATCCCTATTTTGGACAGGTGGATTATAATCTTAGGTTCTTATGTGAGTGGTATTTGGGGGTTATATATGTGGGATTCTGGGGTGGATATCCCCCCCCCCACCCCTCCTTATGCCAGCCATCTTAGCTATGACCCTCTGTGCCGATTGCCATTGCATCTAGTACACACAGGGCGTCCACCTGTTTTTTTGGGATCCATCATCATTGGAGGAACCGCAGTCATATCTTGCTCAACAGCAGTATGTCGACCAATAATGTCAGATGATACCAGTAACAAGCAAAGTGGATCTGTGTTGCCATAACTGACAGCTCTATTTCAGCACTGGAAATGCCCCTCAATCGAAAGGAAGAGTAGGTGTCTTCCAACCCAATATAGGTTGCTCTCCTGCCCAAATATGTTTGGTTAATAACGTGCACACATTTTTTAAAAACCTCTTATTTAAAGGATTGGGACATAAACAAATAGACAGAGGAGCTTAGGTAGGATAACTGTCTTAATGGGGGGTACTTCCTGCCACAGATTATTGGAGTTTTATCCATCTAGCACATATTATATCACTCTTGCTAGTACTGTCATAATTTTCCTAACGGACAGTATCTGCCTTACGAGGTACCTGCACTCCTAAGTAACTAGCTAGCTAGACTCACCACTCCCTTGGAACTCAAGAGGAAACTTGGACGTAGTCGTTGTTAAATGCATTATTTCTTATTTGCTCCAATTTATACGAATGTCCAACTTACCTTTAAACTTAACAGTCTCCCGGATTGTAAGGGGATTTCCACCCCAGTACCCTGACATACAGTAGTATGTCATCTACATGTAGTAACAACAGGGTTCTCCAGCCCTCATTGTGTTCTCTCAACACGTTAGGGGCCCTAGGGAAATGGCAAAAAGCAATGGAGATTATGGACAACTGTTGAGTCCCTCTAATAGATATTTTAGAGGACAAATGATTATCTTGACATGGGCTTGGTGCATAAAAGGTTTATCCAGTCGATAATACGTGCTTCTAAGCCTAGCGTCTCAAACACTATGCATCGAATCGTCCTCTCCTGGGATTCAAACGCTTTTTTGTGTCTACAAATACAGCCAGCACGCTGAGATCTGGATACATTGTATTAAGGCTAACATGGTGCAAGGATTATTAGCAGTTGAGGGCTTTGTGATGAACTTCACCTGATCTGACCAAACTATTCATGCATAGGAGCATCTTCTGCTAGGATTTTTGGATCTCTGTTTATTATCGACTGTACAACATATATCAAGTTGCAGACGTGCCTGATTTTAGAAGTAGAACAATGACCACTTCCCACAAAGTTGGGGGCAGCATCAGTCTCACCTTACCTCCTCAAATGTGGGGCCAAAAGGTCCTCAAACCCTTTATAAAATTCAGCTGTCAGCTCATCATTGCTCAGTGATTTCCCTTTATACATGGCTTTAATAGCATTTGGAATCACTGATTCCTAGCTGGGTTGGACAGGTGTTCCCTGTCTACACCCTGAAGCCACACCAACATAATCCTATCTCTCTGTCTCACTATAGCCATCTCTGGCAGCGTATGAAGCCCGGTATAATAATCAGTGTTTTGGGTTACTGGTTGACTTGGGGTATGAGCCTTGTTCAAGCAGCAGCCACAATCCTATTCAGGTTAAGAGGCAGGCAAACCCTAAATTAATCAGTGCTCACTCTCTTGTAGCTTGGCACCTAGCAGTCAGGTTAAACTTAGAGGCAATGTGTTAAGTATTTGTACAACACTTCAAACAGTGAAAACACCACACAAAAAAATCACACATTAGGTTTAGAAAAATAGAGTATAGTTTAATAAATAAAACAAGACCAAAAGACAAAAATCCAATCAGGGAAACCCGAATTACTGAATTTTAAAGTTTTAGGGTAAAATAGCACCAAAGAGCCAACAAGGGATATGTGGTTGTGCCCATCTGGGACAAAGTCACAAGTTCAGACTGACCACGATGGAGCGCTGGCCGGCTACAGGGACCAGGTTAGGCCTGCTGAACAAAGTACCTTAAATCCTGTTGCGTGGATCCGAGGCAAAGAAGCGTCGCACAGTCGAAGCGATGCATCTGTTCCGAGATGAGGCGAAGCTGCGGTAGGAGGTTCTGTTGCGTCATCGTTGAAGGTCCTGACGGCGGGGCTTGCGATGCAAAGTCCGGGTGTTGAGGATGCGAGACACAGCCAAGGCGGTGCATCTGTTCCGATGAGCGGTGAAGCTGCGATGTGGAGTTCGGCATCGTTGTCAAGCTGCCATCGACGAGGGATGCGAAGACCTAGGTCGCTGATGCGTCAGTTCCGAAGATTCAAGGGTGATACGGACCTTCTATGCCATGCCCAATCCACGCAGCAGCAGCTATACGTCAATTCTGCTCAAGGATGTGCCGCTCAACCGAGAAGATGCAGTGGTTCGGCTGGAGAATGCGCCGCTCAACAGAGAAAGTGCATCGATTCTGCTGGTAAGCACCTTACGCCCACTTCCAAGGGTCCAGGACTGAGGTGGCACCACTTGGCAGGGTAGACGCACAGATGGCAGAGTCCAGGTGCAGATGCACGGTTGTTGGAAGCCTATTATGTCCCTGAGGCTTCAGATCAGGAGGCTCGTCAACTAACCCTTGGAGTTGCTCTTGGCTTTGCGTTCAAGAGTTGCAGGTCCAGTCCATCTCACCCAGGCAAGAGGGCAGCAGGCCAGCACAGCAAAGCAGGAGTCCAGCAGAGTAGCAGTCCTATAAGCAGCACAACAGTCCTTCTTCCTGGCAGAGCATCAACAGGTACAGAAGTGTACTGAAGTGGTGGTGTTTGAGGTCCTTCTTTTATACACAATTGTACCTTTTGAAGTAGGGAGGAACTTCTAGAGACATGCCTTTGAAGTGCACAGATGCCTGCCCTACCAGCCCTGGCTCTAGACTATCTACAAGGGGTATGCAGCCATTTGTGTGGGGACAGGACACAGCCTATTCAGGTGTAAGAGAGACTGTATTTAGCTTCTCCTTCCCATTCTGTCAGAAATAGCCCACTCAGTCACACCTAAGCTCCCATTGTGTGTGGCTGTCTAGGCGTAATACACAAAGCCCAGTTGCCAACTACACCCAGTTATGTGACCAGAGACAGGCTGCACACACCAAATGGCTAAGGCAAGAAAATGCCAACTTTCCAAAAGTGGCATTTTTTGAATTTTAATTTAAAATCCTACTTCACCATAAGTTTTTAAATCAGGATTCCGGAGACACCAAACATTAACCAGTTATGTAATAAGGTAATCCAAATGTTATCCTATGGGAGATATAGGCCTTGCGGTAGTGAAAAACAGTTTTTCACTACCAGGACATGTCAAACCTAAAAGTACATGTCCTGCTTTTTCAATACACTGTACCCTGCCCTCTGGGCTGTTCAAGGTCTACCCTAGGGGTGACTAATATGTATTAAAAAGGAAGGTTTGGGCATGGCATGATGTGTAACTTCCCAGGTTGACATGGCAGTTCAAAACTGCACACACAGGCTCTGCAATGGCAGTCCTGCGACACGTTTACAGGGCTACTTAAGTGGGTGGCACAATTAATGCTGCAGGCCCACTAGTAGCATTTAATTTACAGGCCCTGGGCACATGTAGTGGACATTACTAAGGACTTATAAGTAAATTAAATATGCCATTTGGGTATAAACCAGTTCTACCATTTTTTAAGGAGAGAGCACAAGCACTTTAGCACTAGTTAGCAGTGATAAAGTGCACAGAGTCCTAAGGCCAACAAAAACGAGTTCAGCAAAAAGGGGAGGAGGAAGGCAACCTAGTTTTAGGGTAACCTTGCAGAAAGGGCTATTTCCAACACCCCCCTCCAGCCTCCAGCCTTGGTAGACTAATCAATACCTTGATGGACTTTCCTGCTTAGGCGATAGAATGTGGACAATGGCCCTCTACTGCCGGGGCATGTGTCCAGTTCTACGCCACCCCGAACTCAGTCAACACTCTCCTGAGCCACTCAACTGTCCCATGGGGAACTCTTCTCCTCACCTGTGGACCTCATCTGTGCAGCACATAACCGTAACTTGCTCACAGATGCAGCCTAGTTTTCAGACAGTACCACCATGGCCAACGAAGTGATGTGGCCATTCCACCCCTTGGGTCTGACTTCTGGCCCCAACCCAAGGAAAACTGTCAGTAAGGACAACAACCAACAGAGGCCACTGACAGCTGTCCGTGACCAGAACCAGTCCATCCAGGGGTCTCTAACCTTTGCGGTTTCTCAAAGTGGGGGGCAGTGGCCACAGATGCATTGCACCCTATTTCCACTCTACCTCCCACCATTTCTGTTGTGGTATCCTGAAACTGGTCACTCCACTCAGGGTCTGTACCCCTAGACTCAACATGTGCTGAGCATGCCAGGACTTCCAGCGGAGTACCACTACCCCCTCAAGAGAGACCAACTCTGTGTGCCATTCAAGAGTCTACCTGGCGCAAGTTCCCAGCCCTCTGTCCCTGTGACATTGCATGGATCCCCCCAAGTCAGAAGTGGCATCAACCAAGGTCAGTCTTGGGTTGTTTTGTTCTCAAAGCTGGCAACCCCTGATCCACTGGTCTTCCCACTGTGGACTGTTTCCACCTCCTACCCCTCCATCTGGGAGGTGGAAACAGTCGTCTGCTTAAGAATGGTACCCCAGAAAACTGAACTGTCAGGGCGCCCCAGGCAGCCGCCCCTCCCAGTTCCCCTGACAGCGCGGGCAACTCATTCCCCAGAATGCAGTCTAAGGGCATCTGGGGACTAACTATGACCCTCTTCTGGGTCACCTCTTCACCCCACTCATAGGATACCAGGGCCATAGTCCGGAAGAAATCCTGCCCATGGACCTGTGTCACCCTACACACCTGGCTGGTGTACTGCCCTGGGGAAACTAGCCTTTCCACTACCATGGTCTGGCTAGCCCCGGTGTCCCTCAGAGCAGTAACTGGGACCCCATTCACTTTCACCTGGTGGAAGTGACGACTCTCACCCTCCAGGATCACCAATTCACCCCCTAAGTCCACCCCCAGCTAAGGGAGATGATGGCATGGTCTATGACCTGCCCCGGGGGACTACATACTAAGGCTGGGCGTAGTTCGCGAAGTAGTGCTTCGCGAAGCTACGCAAAGTGCAGTTCGCACTACGCGATCTTCGCGTAGCACTACGCTGAGCTCGTGAGTGCACTGTCCGCAATGATTGCACAGTGCCGGATGCTTGTCCGCACTGTGCAATCATTGAAAACGGCAACTTGCACAGTGCGAGCTGTGCTCTTACTGCCGCTCGAGTAGATTTTACTCGAGCGGCAGCTTTCTCAACGCGGACTGGTAGTTTCATCGCCAGCGGCGGTCGCGGAGCATACGCGACCACTCGCAATGAGAAACCCTGACCTCCCGCGTTGAGAATCTCGCCGGGAGGTTTATTTTTTTCCACGCTCGCGATCGGCAACTTGATGTTGCTGTTCGCGAACGAGGAAAAGTCTCGCCGGGATGCCATTTTGCTTGCTCGCGGTCGCCAACTTGACGTTGAGGACCGCGAGCAAGCAAAAATGACGCGGGCACGCACGCTACTGCGCGTGCTTGCACTGTGCTACGTGCAATTCGCGTCGAGCGAAGTAGCGCAAACCGCAAACTACGCGAGCGTAGCAGTACACCGCCCTAGGGTTACTACATACCCCTAAGGCCACATTGATATGACATGGTTTTATAGAGCGCGCGAATTCCCAAAGGCGTCTTGGCGCTAGCGTCCGTTATGGAACCAAAAAGAGATCTGCTGTGGCAGAGGTCAAGAAAACAGCCAGGTCTTGAGCAGTTTACTAAATTGCATTAGATTAGGCTGGGCTTTGAGGTACCAAGGCAGAGAGTTCCAAGTTTTATAAGTGGAAGAGATGAAGCTTCTGCCACCCCAGGATGCTTTGTTAATTTTAGGCATCACAACATTTTTAGGGAGGTTGATTGAAGCATTCTCGTGGGGATATATCATTCGAACTTCCCCCTAAGATAATCTGGGCCGACATCATGGAGGGCTTTGTGAGCTAGACAAAACGCCTTGAATGTGACTTGTTTCCTAACAGGTAGCCAGAGTAACTCAGCAATGGCTCAAGAGACTTAATTAAATTTAGGAATCTTCCGGATGAGCATGCCGCGGCGTTCTGTAGGACCTGCAGTTTATTCAGCAGTCGTTGTTGGATGCACACTTAAAGGGCATTACAGTAATCTATCCTAGATAGTACCAGAGCAATGACTACTGTCTTTTGGAGCTCAAACTGAATAAAGGAAAAACCTTTTTCAGTGTTCTTAAGAGGAAAAAACAGGAGGAGGTAACTTGGTTTATTTAATCAGCAAAGGTGAGTTTTCTGTCAAAGAGTACTCCCAAGTTCTTTATCTTTCTGACCGGGAAAGGAACAGAACCTGGGTCTTGGGACCACCAAGTAGGGGTCCAGAGGGAGAGGTCATTCCAGAACAGGACCTCAGTTTTATCAGAGTTTAGTTTGAGGCAATTGTTTTTCATCCAGTCAGCTACCTCTATCATGCAGCTGTTAAAGCGTTTTGCTACCTCACAAAAGTCACTTGAAATAGAGACTACAATCATCTGCATATGAGGGTGTAGAAAATCGAAAAGAGCAGATCAGTTTAGCCAATAGTGTGACATATATATTAAAAAGAGTAGGGCTTAATGAAGACCCCTGGGGGACTCCACAGAGAAAAGAAAAGGATTGAAATGTAAAGTCTCCTAGGTATACTGACTGTTCTCTGTTGGGGAGGAAGGAACTTAGTAGGGCAAGGGTGTAGGAAAGTGGCTCTGTATATACTGTACCCAAGTAAGGTTCAGGGTGTACAGAGTCCACAGTCCCCAGAGGGTTGACAGAGGCTAAAGTTAGATATAACCTTACTCTCCAAAGTGGTAGCTTGGTCGAGCAGTAAGGCAGTATCAGAGGACAGTGTAAAGCATTTGTTGTACACACTCAGTCAGCAAATGAAGCCACACACTCAAGAACTGAACTCTAGGCCAATGGTTTGTATATAAAAAAATATATGCTTGTTTTATTTTAGAACCAACAATAGGATCAAAATATACTTTCTCAGTATGAGATGCTTTGGTTATTCACCTTACAGATAGGCAGTAGACTTTTTGATAGTGGTTATCACAGTTGGTGCAAGAGGCAACACAGGGTCAAATTCAATGCAACATTGAGCTCAATGGAAAATTATACTTAATTACAATTGATTACTTTGCAGAGCACTTTTTCTAACCACAGGACTGGATCCTGGATTCAGTCCTGGGACACTTCCTGTAAACAGGTAAAAAGCGTGTTGGTTATTGTAGTGATTTTTGAAGAATATTACTATATTTCAAAAGCTGACACTTAGAAACTTTTCTGGGTAAAATTACCAATGTTATCCTATGAAAGGAAATACAGTGTGCAAGCAAAGTATGTTTACGTTACTTTTGTAATCCAGTGCTGGACCCTAGGTTCAGCACTGGGACATTTACTTAAAACAGGTAAGTAATTACGTTTTTGTAGTTTGTTCGATTTTTAAAGAATATTTGTAAAATACAGAAATCGACACTTAGAAGAAATTTCACAGAAAACCAGTCAATGGATCCCTATGAAAGAAAGAGTGAGTTAGCGGTAAGTAACGTTGCGATTACTTTTTAGGGGCCAGTAGTTGAGGCACTCGGGTCCAGCACTGAGGCCCCTCCTAATACTAGGTGAGTATTTTCGTTTTCGTGACTCGGTTGATTTTGGTGAATATTCTAAAGTTTCAGAACTCCACACTTAGAAGAAATTTCAGCAGAAAACCAGTCAATGGAACCCTATGGAAGAAAAGTGAGTTATCGGATTTGGGCAAGTACTTGACTGGCAGGGTTAAGGTTCTGGGTAAGACTCAGGGGTCCCCAGGATCAGGTAGGCACAGTTTTTACACCCTCAGCGGCACAGGGCGGCAGGGTGCAGAGTGAGAAGGCCCAATGTTATCCTATGGCAGGGCGGGGGCCCCGGGTTGGTGGCTGCTGGCAAGCAGGCCACGCGACTGTGGGAGCTGGGCTCCTGGTCACTTGCTCAGGGCAAGTAGGGAAGTAGGTTAGGATAGAGGTTGCACTTCCAGGGGCACTCGGGCGGCTGGGTGCAGGGTGCTTTTGAGCCGTCGGGCGCTCAATGTTAAACAATAGAGGTCGTGAAAGGTGAAGAAAGGCTGCAGGCTCGGGGACGGTGATTCTTCAGGGACGACCAACACTTCAGGAGGTAAGTTGGGGTCTTGGAGGATAGGTAGACACCCAGGAGTTGGGCACAGGGGGCCGTGGGGCGCCGGGTGCAGGGGTGTCTTTTGGAGGTCGGAAATCTTACCCCCTGCTGGTCGCGGTTGGAGGGTCCCTTGTCCTGAGGCTGCAGGCGTCGTCTGGGTCGTCGAGGAGGGTCCTTGGCCACTGGATTCCAGGTCAGAATCGCCGGGGGGTCGTCCTCGAGGTCTTTGGTCACTCAGGCACAGGCTGGACTCGGCGGGTGCAGAGTGTGCAGGTTCCGCGGCTCCCGTGCCAGGGCCGGGTCTTTGGTAGGTTTTCTTTTGAGCAGTACCACTGCTCGTGGGAATCCCTGGGTCGAAGGCTGTAGCACAGAAGTCAGGTCCTCCGGGGTTTGTGAGGTTGCTGAGGCCGGGATTCCGCAGGAGCAGGTTCAGAGGTCGACAGGCCGGTAGGGCTGGGGCCAAGTCAGGTTGTTGTCGCCTCCTTTTTAGCAGCTGCACGGCTGGTCTTCTTGCTTCGATCTTCTCTTCTTGTTTCGGATTTGGGAACTCCCGAAGGAAGGTTCAGGAGCCCCTAAATATACTAAATGTAGGGGTGGTTACAGGTAGGTAAGGGCAGGGACCAATGGGTCCCTTCCTGGGGTGGAGCACACCCCCTATTCTGTTCCTCTCCAGTGGGAGGGGGCAGGAGCCTTGTCCTGGTTGGCCAGGTCCCCCATCCTCAAGATGGCGGGGACTCGAGTTTGTGCTTCACCTCGCCTCCCCCACCTTAGGGGTGGAGTTGGCAGGAGGTGGGCACAACCCATTTCCTGCTTCTGGTTTTTCCCGCCGGTTCTCCCGCCAGGAGTGGGGGTAGAACCAGTGGGGACCAGTTTGCTGGAAGCAGCAAATGGTCTGGGGAAACTCCAAAGGCGGCAGGCCTTTGAAGCTCCCCCTGCCCATCCTGGGGAGGAGGCTTTGGCACCTCGTCCCGGGATGTGCATTGCTTCAGGCCCCTGAGAGCAGAGGCTCTCGACCCAGGGGTCCAGAACATGTCTGGTGGTGGCAGCCTGGGCAGCCACTCAGTCCGGACACTGGAGGTCGGGTTGGTTTCAGGGGGCATCTCTAGGATGCCCTCTGAGTGCGTTTTACATTAAATCCCACACTGGCATCAGTGGGGGTTTAATGTGCTGAGAAGTTTGATACCAAACTTCTTAGTCTTCAGTGGGGCCATTATGGTGCGGTGGAGTTCGTAATGACAGACTCCCAGCACCATATACTCTTAATGGCAGCACTGCACTTTACAATGCCCAAGAATGGACTTGGGCACTGTAGGGGCACAGGGCTCATGCCTCTATGCCCTCACCACTGGCATAGTGCACCCAGCTAGAGGGGTGGCTGACCTAGGCCAGGGCAGTGGAGCTGTAGGCATGGCACACAGGGATGTGAGCCATGTCGACTCTTCACTTTTGTCCTGCACCAAGACACGCAGCCTGCAAAGGCAGTGTGTGTGTAAAGGTGCAGGGTCCCCTAAGGGTGGCACAGCAAGTGCTGCAGCCCTTGGGGCCTTCCCTGGTCACAGTGCCCTGGGTACGCATGGTACCATTTACCAGGGGCTGACCTGTGGCCAGGGATGTCAATTGGGTGTAGGTATCAATGCAATTTTAGGGGAAGGAACACAGGCCCTGGGTACCTGGTTGGCAGGAGCCCAAGGGCACACTCAGTCAAAGTACATCAGCCATTCAGCAAAAAGTGGGGGCATACCATGTAAGAAAGATGGCACTTTCTCACACAACTCCCCCAAACGAAAGATGATGAGACTAACCTTGCCCTATGGAGTCTTCATTGTCTAAGTGGAAGAACCTGGAAAGGCCATCTGCATTGGCATGGGCAGTGCCAGGTCTGTGTTCCACTTCAAAGTCCATTCCCTGTAGGGAGATGGACCACCTCAACAGTTTTGGGTTTTCTCCTTTCATTTGCATTAGCCACCTGAGAGGTCTGTGGTCAGTTTGAACTAGGAAGTGAGTTCCAAACAGGTAGGGCCTCAGCTTCTTCAGGGACCAGACCACAGCAAAGGCCTCCCTCTCAATGGCACTCCAACGCTGCTCCCTGGGGAGAAGCCTTCTCTGCTTATAAAAGCAACAGGTTGGTCTTGGCCTTCATCATTGGTCTGGGATAGGACCGCTCCTATCCCTAGCTCAGAGGCATCAGTCTGCACAATGAACTGCTTGGCATAATCTGGTGCTTTTAGAATTGGTGCTGGAGCACATTGCTTCTTTCAGAGTGTCAAAAGCCTTTTGGCAACAGACTGTCCAGTTTACTTTCTTTGGCATCTTCTTGGAGGTGAGTTCTGTGAGGGGAGTCACAATGGACCCATATCCCTTCACAAACCTCCCTGTAGTACCCAGTCAAGCCAAGGAATGCCCTGACTTGGGTCTGAGTTGTTGGAGCTACCCAGTCCAGGATAGCCTGGATCTTGGGCTGTAAGGGCTGTACCTGGCCTCCACCAACCAGGTGGCCCAAGTACACCACAGTGCCCTGCCCTATCTGGCATTTGGATGCCTTGATAGTTAGGCCTGCAGTTTGCAGGGCCTTTAAAACCTTCCCAAGGTGGGACCAGGTGATCCTGCCAGGTGGAACTGAAGACAGCAATATCATCAAGATAAGCTGCACTAAAGGACTCCAACCCAGCAAGGACTTGATTCACCAACCTCTGGAAGGTGGCAGGGGCATTCTTTAAACCAAAGGGGCATAACAGTGAACTGAAAATGCCCATCAGGTGTGGAGAATGCTGTTTTCTGTTTGGCTCCTGGGGCCATGCCAATCTGCCAGTACCCTGCAGTTAAGTCAAAGGTACTCAGGTATTTGGCTGCACCCAATCTGTCTATCAGTTCATCAGCTCTTGGGATAGGGTGTGCATCTGTCTTGGTGACAGAGTTGAGACCCCTATAGTCCACACAAAACCTCATCTCTCTCTTTTCACCCTTTGATGAGGTTTGGGGACCAGGAACCACTGGGCTAGCCCAGGGGCTCTCAGAGGGCTCAATAACCCCTAGCTCCAGCATCTTGCTGACTTCAGCTCTGATGCTTTCCTTAACTTGGTCTGGACTGACGATAGATCTTGTTTTTGACAGGTGCACTGTCACCAGTGTCCACATCATGGGTACCACCAGTTTGTCAGACCAGGGGTCAAGGAAAGAGCCCAGCATACTGCTGCAAGACTTGCTTGCAGTCAGTCTGCTGTTGGGCAGTGAGGGTGTCTGAAAAGACAACTCCATCTACTGACCCATCTTTTGGGCTGTGGGAGAGGAGATCAGGAGAGGTTCACTCTCAGCTTCCTGTTCCTCATCTGTCACCATCAGCATGGTGATGTCAGCCCTGTCATTGTAGAGTTTAGGCGGTTCACATGGATAACCCCTTTGGGTGTCCTGCTGGTGCCCAGGTCAACCAGGTAGGTGACCTCTACTCTTTTTCTCTAGGATAGGGTAAGGGCCACTCCATCTGTCCTGGAGGGCTCCTAGGTGCCACTGGCTCCAAAACCCATACCTGTTGCCCAGGTTGGAACTCAACCAGTGCAGCTTTTTGGTCATACCAGTGCTTCTGAAGCTCCTGGCTGGCCTCAAGGTTCTTGGATGCCTTTTTCCATGTACTCAGCCATTCTGGACCTTAGGCCAAGCACATAGTCCACTATATCTTGTTTGGGTTCTTGGAGAGGTCTCTCCCAGCCCTCCTTTACAAGACAGTGGTCCCCTCACAGGATGGCCAAACAGAAGTTCAAAGGGTGAGAAACCTACCCCCTTCTGTGGCACTTCTCTGTAAGCGAAAAGCAGGCATGGTAGTAGGACATCCCATCTCCTTTTGAGTTTTTCAGGGAGCCCCATGATCATGCCTTTCAATGTCTTGTTGAACCTCTCAACAAGGCCATTGGCTCTGTGGATGGTAGGGTGTAGTAAACTTGTACTGCACCCCACACTCCTTCCACATGTGGGTCAGGTAAGCAGACATGAAGTTGGAACCTCTGTCTGAAACCACCTCCTTAGGAAACCCTACCCTGGTGAAGACACCAATGAGGGCTTTGGCTACTGCAGGAGCTGGTAGTAGTCCTAAGGGGAATAGCCTCAGGATACCTAGTGGCATGATCCACTACCACCAGTATGAATTTGTTCCCTGAGGCTGTGGGAGGTTCCAGTGGACCCACTATGTCCACACCTACCCTTTCAAAGGGAACCCCACCACAGGTAGTGGTATCAGGGGGGCTCTTTGGATGGCCACCTGTCTTGCCACTGGCTTGACAGGTAACACAGGAGCTGACAAACTCCTTCACCTTTGGGTGCATCTGGGGCCAGTAAGTGGCTAACTAGCCTTTCCCAAGTTTTTGGTTTGGCCCAGATGTCCAGCTAGGGGATGTCATGAGCCAAAGTTAGGAGGAACTCCCTGTACTTCTGGGGCACTACCACTCTCCTGGTGGTTCCAGGGTTGGGGTCTTTTGCCTCAGTGTACAGTAATCCCTCTTCCCAATAGACTCTGTGGGTACCACTGACATCTCCTTGGCTTCTGAAACAGCTTGCTGCCTCAGGCTTTCAAGAGTGGGACAGTCTTGCTGTCCCTGGCACAGCTCTTCCCTAGAGGGTCCCCCTGGGCCCAAGAGTTCAATCTGGTAGGGGTCAAGCTCTAGGGGCTCAGTTCCCTCTGGGGCTTCCAGGTTCTCTCCTGAGGAGAGGGGTCCTGCTCTTGTGACTGTGTAGAAGCTGGTCCGCCAGTCTTCTTTCCTTTTCTCTTGGTAGGCTGGGCCATCATTCCAGGCTCCAACACTATTTCTTCACCCTGCCTTTTGCTCTGTGCTCTTGTTTTTACACACACCAATTCAGGGATGCCCAGCATGGCTGCATGGGCCTTTAGCTCCACCTCTGCCCAGGCTGAGGTTTCCAGATCATTTCCTAGCAGACATGCAGCTGGTAACCTCGGAGGAGACCACTACCTGCTTCAGGCCAGTAACCCCCCCCAGCCTAATGTCACCAGGGCCATGGGATGACTAGTGGTGACACTGTCAGCATTGGTGACTGGGTAAGTTTTCCCAATCAAGTATTGCTCAGGGGAAACCAGTGTGTCCCTCACCATAGTGACACTGGCACCTGTATCCCTCAGAGCCTCTACTCTAGTTCCATTCACCCAGGGGTATTGCAAATACTTCTTTAAGTTGGGTGGCCACACAGCTACAGTGGCAAATTCCACTTCCCTAGGGAGACCAGACTTGCCTCCAGTGGGTTCCCAGATTTGCTCAGGGTACACTTCTGATCCCATCTGTAAACTTGCTGCCCCAGGAGTAGCTGTACTGGGTGCCTTAGGGGCTTTGTTGTGGGGGCAAGTTTTGTCTACAGTGAGGTGTCCTGACTTCTTACAGTTATTACACCAGGCCTTCAAGGTGATCAAAGTTCTTCCCCTATAGGGTTGAGGCACATAGGGAGTAGTTTGGGACCCACCCCCTGAACAGGTTTTTGGGGCCCTTTGGAAGACTCAGACTTTTTATCTTGGGATTCTCACCACCTTTCCCCTGGGGGCTTTGGTGACCACCTTCTTTGGTCACCCCAGTGGTTGTCCTTGTCACCCTAGTCTTGACCCAGTGGTCTGCCTTCTTTCCCAATTCTTGGGGAGAAATTAGACCTAGGTCTACCAAATGCTGATGCAACTTTTCATTTGTGCAATTACTTAGTATGTGTTCCTTCATAAACAAATTGTAAAGTCCAGAAAAATCATGCACATTATGTCCAGCTAACCAGCCATCCAGTGTCTTTACTGAGTAGTCCACGAAGTCAATCCAGGACTGGGTCTGGGTTTGTGAGCCCCCTGAATCTAATTCTATACTCCTCAGTAGTGAGCCCAAATCCCTCAATCAGAGTACTCTTCATGAGGTCATAGGACCCTGCATCTGGCCCAGAGAGGGTCAGAAGCCTGTCTCTGCAGTTACCAGAGAACAGTTCCCACAGGAGTGCCCCCCACAGAGGTTTCTTTACTCTTCTTATTTCACAAGCCCTCTCAAAGGCTGTGAACCATTTGGTGATGTCATCACCTTCCTCAAACTTAGGGACAATCCCTTTGGGGATTTTAGGTTCAGAAGTTTCCTCCCTATCCTTATTTTTAGTATTGCTGCCACCATTGATGGGTGCTAAACCCATCTCCTGTCTTTCCTTCTCTAGAGCCAGGAGTCTGGTCTCTAGGTCCAGTCGTTTGGCCAACCTGGCTAACAAGTTGTCCTCCTCACTGAGGGTATCCTCAGTGTCCTCTCTGGGACCAGGACCACCTAGGTGGCCCCTAGGTCCCCAGAGGTCTATTCTTGGAGTTAAGGGTGCAGGGACCCTATCTTCCCTAGGAAGTGATGGAGGTGGGTTACCATCCCCATCCTCCTCATTCCTTTCCTCCTCTGTTGGGTCATCACCATGCTCAGAGGGGTGGGCTTTAGCATACTCAGCCAGGAGCTCCTGGAGCCCTTGTTTGGTTGGATGCTGGCCCATTGGTATATCTTTAAGTTTGCATAAGGACCTTATCTCTTTGAAAGACAAATGAAGATAAGGGGTGAGGTCGAGCTCCTCAACCAGTTCCTGTATGTCATTATTATCTTCACTAGTAGCTGGGTTCTTGTCTTGAGACATTTTTAAAAAAAATTCTAACCCCTCTAACCTTGGCTATAGTGACTTTTATTTTCTAAGATGCTACAGGGACTTAAGCAAGGCCCTAACAAGACTTTTAGTAATTTGGTAAAAAAAATGCCAATTAAAAAAATCAGAATTCTAAAGGCAATTTAAGAGTTCTGTCGTGTGATCAGATGGTAACCAAGTAGTCCAACAAATGCAAGTTTGTATCCCACCGCTGATCCACCAATGTAGGAAAGTGGCTCTGTATATACTGTACCCAAGTAAGGTTCAGGGTGTACAGAGTCCACAGTCCCAGAGGGTTGACAGAGGCTAAAGTTAGATATAACCTTACTCTCCAAAGTGGTAGCTTGGTCGAGCAGTAAGGCAGTATCAGAGGACAGTGTAAAGCATTTGTTGTACACACTCAGTCAGCAAATGAAGCCACACACTCAAGAACTGAACTCTAGGCCAATGGTTTGTATATAAAAAATATATGCTTGTTTTATTTTAGAACCAACAATAGGATCAAAATATACTTTCTCAGTATGAGATGCTTTGGTTATTCACCTTACAGATAGGCAGTAGACTTTTTGATAGTGGTTATCACAGTTGGTGCAAGAGGCAACACAGGGTCAAATTCAATGCAACATTGAGCTCAATGGAAAATTATACTTAATTACAATTGATTACTTTGCAGAGCACTTTTTCTAACCACAGGACTGGATCCTGGATTCAGTCCTGGGACACTTCCTGTAAACAGGTAAGAAAAAGCGTGTTGGTTATTGTAGTGATTTTTGAAGAATATTACTATATTTCAAAAGCTGACACTTAGAAACTTTTCTGGGTAAAATTACCAATGTTATCCTATGAAAGGAAATACAGTGTGCAAGCAAAGTATGTTTACGTTACTTTTGTAATCCAGTGCTGGACTCCTAGGTTCAGCACTGGGACATTTACTTAAAACAGGTAAGTAATTACGTTTTTGTAGTTTGTTCGATTTTTAAAGAATATTTGTAAAATACAGAAATCGACACTTAGAAGAAATTTCACAGAAAACCAGTCAATGGATCCCTATGAAAGAAAAGTGAGTTAACGGTAAGTAACGTTGCGATTACTTTTAGGGCCAGTGTTGAGCACTCGGGTCCAGCACTGAGGCCCCTCCTAATACTAGGTGAGTATTTTCGTTTTCGTGACTCGGTTGATTTTGGTGAATATTCTAAAGTTTCAGAACTCCACACTTAGAAGAAATTTCGCAGAAAACCAGTCAATGGAACCCTATGGAAGAAAAGTGAGTTATCGGATTTCGGGTAAGTACTTGACTGGCAGGGTTAAGGTTCTGGGTAAGACTCAGGGGTCCCCCAGGATCAGGTAAGTACAGTTTTTACACCCTCAGCGGCACAGGGGCGGCCGGGTGCAGAGTGAAAGGCCCAATGTTATCCTATGGCAGGCGGGGGCCCCGGGTTGGTGGCTGCTGGCAAGCAGGCCACGCGACTGTGGGAGCTGGGCTCCTGGTCACTTGCTCAGGGCAAGTAGGGAAGTAGGTTAGGATAGAGGTTGCACTTCCAGGGGCACTCGGGCGGCTGGGTGCAGGGTGCTTTTGAGCCGTCGGGCGCTCAATGTTAAACAATAGAGGTCGTGAAAGGTGAAGAAAGGCTGCAGGCTCGGGGACGGTGATTCTTCAGGGACGACCAACACTTCAGGAGGTAAGTTGGGGTCTTGGAGGATAGGTAGACACCCAGGAGTTGGGCACAGGGGGCCGTGGGGCGCCGGGTGCAGGGGTGTCTTTGAGGTCGGGAAATCTTACCCCCTGCTGGTCGCGGTTGGAGGGGTCCCTTGTCCTGAGGCTGCAGGCGTCGTCTGGGTCGTCGAGGAGGGTCCTTGGCCACTGGATTCCAGGTCAGAATCGCCGGGGGTCGTCCTCGAGGTCTTTGGTCACTCAGGCACAGGCTGGACTCGGCGGGTGCAGAGTGTGCAGGTTTCGCGGCTCCGTGCCAGGGCCGGGTCTTTGGTAGGTTTTCTTTTGAGCAGTACCACTGCTCGTGAGAGTCCCTGGGTCGAAGGCTGTAGCACAGAAGTCAGGTCCTCCGGGGTTTGTGAGGTTGCTGAGGCCGGGATTCCGCAGGAGCAGGTTCAGAGGTCGACAGGCCGGTAGGGCTGGGGCCAAGTCAGTTGTTGTCGCCTCCTTTTTAGCAGCTGCACGGCTGGTCTTCTTGCTTCGTCTTCTCTTCTTGTTTTCGGATTTGGGAACTCCCGAAGGAAGGTTCAGGGAGCCCCTAAATACTAAATGTAGGGGTGGTTACAGGTAGGTAAGGGCAGGGACCAATGGGTCCCTTCCTGGGGTGGAGTACACCCCTATTCTGTTCCTCTCCAGTGGGAGGGGGCAGGAGCCTGTCCCTGGTTGGCCAGGTCCCCCATCCTCAAGATGGCGGGGACTCGAGTTTGTGCTTCACCTCGCCTCCCCCACCTTAGGGGTGGAGTTGGCAGAGGTGGGCACAACCCATTTCCTGCTTCTGGTTTTCCCGCCGGTTCTCCCGCCAGGAGTGGGGTAGAACCAGTGGGGACCAGTTTGCTGGAAGCAGCAAATGGTCTGGGGAAACTCCAAAGGCGGCAGGCCTTTGAAGCTCCCCCTGCCCATCCTGGGGGAGGAGGCTTTGGCACCTCGTCCCGGGATGTGCATTGTTCAGGCCCCTGAGAGCAGAGGCTCTCGACCCAGGGGTCCAGAAACATGTCTGGTGGTGGCAGCCTGGGCAGCCACTCAGTCCGGACACTGGAGGTCGGGTTGGTTTCAGGGGGCATCTCTAAGATGCCCTCTGGAGTGCGTTTTACATTAAATCCCACACTGGCATCAGTGGGGGTTTAATGTGCTGAGAAGTTTGATACCAAACTTCTTAGTCTTCAGTGGGGCCATTATGGTGCGGTGGAGTTCGTAATGACAGACTCCCAGCACCATATACTCTTAATGGCAGCACTGCACTTACAATGCCCAAGAATGGACTTGGGCACTGTAGGGCACAGGGCTCATGCCTCTATGCCCTCACCACTGGCATAGTGCACCCAGCTAGAGGGGTGGCTGACCTAGGCCAGGGCAGTGGCTGTAGGCATGGCACACAGGGATGTGAGCCATGTCGACTCTTCACTTTTGTCCTGCACCAAGACACGCAGCCTGCAAAGGCAGTGTGTGTGTGTAAAGGTGCAGGGTCCCTAAGGGTGGCACAACAAGTGCTGCAGCCCTTAGGGGCCTTCCCTGGTCACAGTGCCCTGGGTACGCATGGTACCATTTACCAGGGGCTGACCTGTGGCCAGGGATGTCAATTGGGTGTAGGTATCAATGCAATTTTAGGGAAGGAACACAGGCCCTGGGTACCTGGTTGGCAGGAGCCCAGGGCACACTCAGTCAAAGTACATCAGCCATTCAGCAAAAAGTGGGGGCATACCATGTAAGAAAGATGGCACTTTCTCACAAAGGGCCAAACCTCTTATTCCAATACTCTCCAACTGTTCGATAGGCACTAAATGGCTGACAGTGTCGAAAGCTGCGAATAAGTCCAAAAGGATCAGAGCAGCCTTTTCACCATTGTCCACTATCATTCTGATTTTCTCGGTTTGTGCAATGAAAGCAGATTGAGTGCTTTGGTTTTTTCTGAAGCCATGCTGAGCACTATCCAGTAAATGATTCATGTCAAGGAAGGACAAGAGTTCAGTGTTCAAAGCTTTGCTGGCATTGGGAGATGAGAAATAGGTCTAGATTTTTACATCATTTGGGTCGAGGGAGGCTTAATTTTACCAAAGGTAGGACAGAGGCCTTTCTCCAAGCATTAGAAAAATGTCCTGCGTAGATTATCCAATTCAGGACTTTAGTAAAATAGACTGCCACTGTTTCTGCTATAGAGTGAAGAATTTTGGGGTGGGGGTGGGAATGGGTCTGAGGGAACTCCAAATTTAGTGAACTCAATTAGCTTGATTACCTCTTACACAGTAAGAGTGGCAAACTTACTAAAATGCTGACTGTTATACATGGGCGCTCAATCCTAGAGACGTATGAATTGGTGTTCAGGCTGGAAGCTAACTCACAGTAGGCTTCCTTCACCTTGGATTGAAAGAAATCTGCTAGATTGTCCCAAAGGGATTGATTTTAAAAAGTTGTATTTATGTTGTTGGGGCTGGTAAGAGTCTTGACAGTTTTAAACAATTCTTTGGCTGAGTTTTTAGCAATATTCATTTTCTCGTGAAATAATTAAAATTTTCAGCTATAATCATGCTCTTATAGCCTTGGATGTATTGTTTATATTTCTTTCTTTCTTCTCAGCTGTAATTTTTCATCCATATTTGTTCCTGTCTTCTACACCTATGTTTTTGTAATCTCAATTTAGGAGAAAACCAGGGAGCGGAAGGTTTATTTCTGTGATTTTTTTTTGAGGGGGCTAACCGGATACCTGCTGAGTCAATCCAGTCTGTATAGTTTGCCATGGCTAAGTTTAGATCATTTACAAGAGTAGGTTGTGAGTCTAATAGGATTTCATTAATTGGCCGACCCTGTAGAGCTCCCACCAGTGGGTGTTTTTTTTTTTTTAGGACAGACAGAGTCCATCTGCTTTTGTCCTATTTGAGAACAATCAAAGCAGCGGGGTTGAAAATGTGGTGCACTGGGCGGCTACCCACTAGAACCTCCTCCCTGATCCTCTTACTCTGGGATCTGTTTGTGTCTCACTGGACCTCCTCCTCACTCTGCTGGGGTAAACCTTAACCACCCTTCTTGGGTTCACTCCCATGTACCATCTTTTGGACCCTGGTGCTAAGCCAGTGGCCCTCCTTCTTAGCAAGCTCCCCGTTTCCACTGAGCTTACTATCATTAAGGTGTTAACGCAGATCTGGAAAAAAATTACTGAACATGTGCTCTTGCAAACAGATCATACAGCCCTTTGTAATCATGTACCTCACTGCCTTTCACTAAGCCATCCAGTGCCTTGCATCAGTCACAAATGATTTTCCGAAATTGAGAGAAAACCCAGTGGATTGGTACAGACAGACTGATCAGTTTGTAAAGTTTTGAAATGTACTATGGATAGATCTGAATACCTTATTTGAAATTGTGGTTCCAGGTGACTTGAGAGTGGAATGTAAAATTGCTGTGGAGTGTCCTGAGAAGGCGCCGATTAAACATTCTATATCAAATGCTCCGTCACTTGTGGTGATGAAAAATTATCATCAAATGAGTAGCTTTCTAAAATTCAATATATCTCCTAAAGATATTGATTGAGTCAAGATTTACAGAACAACACGAGTCCAAAGAAACGATACATGCCGATTATGAGAGACTGTTGCAGGCATTCAAGCAGTATAGTGGAACAGAGGCGTTTGAGACTAAAGACATGGGACATTTTGTGTACATGTTTGTGCATGGATTGAAACCTGGGATTAGTTTGATGATTAAGCAGCATTTAATTTGTTGGCAGAGTAAGCCCATTGATGAAATATTGAGATATGCCAAATTCTCCAATGAGAAATTGGAAATGAAATATAAGAAATTGAAAGAGAAGTTGATGATGGCACAGATGAAAGCTGCACAGCGAGGTAAGAATCAGCAGCTTGTTGGTAATGCTGGTCCCATGCACAGAGAGTATCAACAGGGAGTTCCTGTGTTGCAAGGCGGTAATGTGTTTCAACAACAAGGTAGAGTTCGAGGAGTTCCAATTGATTTGAGTACTGGGATTGATGCGGCGATTTTGAAAAAGTTGAATCCTTGCTACATTTGGCATTGCAAGGGGGAATGTAGTTTCAATGCTGGTAACATGGCGTATGGGAATCGGGTTCAGAATGGTGGATTTGTGCAATCTGAAGGTAATAATATGGTTCAAGCACAGCAAGTACAGAGGCAGCGAGTACCAAATTTAAGCTTGCTCCAAGCTCAAGAAATGCAGGTTCCGCAAGCCCCAATGCCACAACAAAATGTAAATGCTCACAGATTTAACATGAATCACTCTTGCCTGTTCCTGGGAATGAAACTGTTGAAGGTGAAATTGAACATGACTGTCTTGATGTTACTGAACTATGCAACAAGCCGAGACTGACATACAAGATGTGCCACTACTTGAATCAGATTATGTGAAGTTTGTTGAAGGCCCCCTGCTTACAAGACCATGAAGTAAACCTGAGAACTGCCTACGCAGTATGTACTGTCTCGGGTATGGTCGAAGCCTCCTGGCTTCAAGTAGTGTTTTCTGCACAAGTGGCCAAATTGATTGCTCTTACTAGAGCATGCTGTGTTTCAGACCAGCTGAGAGTGACCATTTTCACTGATAGTCAGTATGACTTTAGTGTTGTTCATGACATTGGACAGTTATGGTCACAACTCGGATTTATGACACCTTCGTGGTCACCTATCCGCAATTGAGAGAGTGTGCACAATTTATTAAAGGCATCACAAAGATTATGGTTGTGAAGTGCGCTGCACACCGCAACGGAACAAACTATCACTGTGGGCAATAGGTATGCAGATGAAACCGCCTGATATTGTGCCTTGAATGCTTGTACCTTCAATGGGGAATACCAAAATGGAAGAACAGTTAAGATAAATTGAAATCTGTTGTTAACCACAGTTGATACTTGGGAGGAAGTTATGAGGTTACAGGAGGAAGTGTCAGAAGCATAACAGCAAGGCTGGATTAGATCAGGTTGTGTCAAAAGGGATGAGTATGACATTTGGGTTTCAGGAGATGGAACACCTGTGTTGCCAGATTACTTATTACCTCCAATGGCACGACATTATCATGGACCTGCACATGTAGGTAGAGATGCCATGTTGCGCATGTTCAAGCAGACCTAATTTAATCCCAAATTCAGATTGATAGCTGAATGGTTGTGTCACAGATGTGTTGTGTGCCAGCAGTAGAATGTAGGCAGGAGAACAGCAGTAACAGTCACATAGGGTGATCAGGAGGTCCCTTCAATAGGATGCAATTGGACTTTGAGATGCCTGTGTGCAATGGGTTGAGATATGTCCTAGTGACTGTGCATCTTCTTGCGTTGGGTTGAAGCTTATCCGACCAGGAGAAATGATAGTCTCACAGTGGCTAAGTTGTTGTTGTGGGAGTTAATATCATGTTTCGGGTTCCCCACTTCTCTGAAGTCAGACCGAAGAACTAATTTTAATAATGAGGTCTGAAGATGCTCTGCGCAGCATTGCAAGTCGTAAGGAGGCTACATTGCAGTTATCGACCGGAGGCTTCCGGAATTGCGGAGCAGGTCAATGGGACTTTGAAATCCAGGTTGGCTAAAGTGTGTGCCTCGACATCCTTGAAATGGCCTGATGCATTGCCTCTTGTGTTGATGAGCTTACGCAGTACTCCGGGTAGGAGGACAGGATTGTCTTCCTATGAGATAATCATTGGCAGAGCCATGAGACTGTCTGCTGTGCCTGCAAATGTGCTTGTGAACATTACAGATTACATGATTCTTGGTCTTCGAATGACCCCAGCACTTAGAAGGATCTGCTCCCCACCTCCCCCCAGCGCCTTGAGACCCTCACGGGTGAGTAGTTGCACTTTACCAACCCTTAATTGATTGATTGATTACTGCAAAGGACTGGCTGATGTGGTGCGTTCTGTGTCTCATCAGGTTGGAGAGGCTGCAGCCCCACCTCAACAGGACCAGTGCCATGACCTCAGTCCCGGCAACTGGGTTATGGTAAAGAAGCAAGTTCGCAAGCCGTGCTTGGAACGTCGGTGGCAAGGCCCCTACCAAGTCATCTTGGTCACTACAAAAGCTGTTAATTGCAGAGGTCTCCCTAATTGGGTTATGCCGCCCATACTCGCCGAGTCCCTTGTCCCCTTGACGATATAACAGCACCTGTCCCTGATGTGCAGGTGGTTACAGTGAGACAAAGGGACCAGGTTAGTCAAGCTGTTGGGGACCAGCAAGGAGCTGGGACAGCACTTGTTTGGCCTGAGGGGGGGTCTGATAGAGTCAACAGTTGAAGTCTCTACCGAAGGGTCTTATCCTGTAGTGTGGACTGCGCCAGAATGAGACCCTGGCGAAGAGACTAGTGCATCAGTAACGCAAGCAGTGCTTGGAGACAGGTGGCCAAGACGAGAGAGGGAGACGCAGTTTGCCTGAAGTGCATGTGCCATACACTATCCCAGAATATAGTGAAGGATCTGGCCTGACCATGATGAGGAAGGGCCAGCAGTGAGGAAATCCAAGAGAGCTAGAGTACCCTGTCGGAGGTACTCCTCACCCTAATGGACATACCTTGCTGTCAGTGGCTGGGAGAGAGCATTTTGCTATAACAATTCACATTCAACTGAGACTCCTTGGACTGAACTTTGTAGCTAAACTGAGTTTTGAAATTGCATTGCCACTAAACAGACTGTGTCAATTTATCCTGAATTTGATCATTATTGAATTTGAACTGAGCATTTATTAGAAAAGACTTAATAGATTTTGTCCTGACTACTAAGAAGGGTACCAAGGCCCGAGTCTGCTGAAGGAGCGTAAGGTTGTCGTTTAGAAGCGGGATGTGAGAGAAGGGTGCTGCTCAGGAGTGCACGCAGAGGAATAGGAACAATAGAAAGGGCTCGAGTGTGGGAGGTATTGGTAGAGGGAATGAGAAACCCAGACCCAGAATCAGAATCGGGCCGATCCTCACCCTCAACACCCCCTCCGCAGGGGACTCCGCCCCGCCATGACCAAGTGGAGAACTTGGGGAGGGCCTAAGGGCGCATCTCATCTTAAGTAGGAGACAGCTCTGTTATGGGGTATAGAATGCCAGAAGATGGGCCTAAACCTGGCGGGGGTCAGGGATGACTCTGGTACGAGCTAAAATGTATACAAAAATTAAGATAACCACGTTGGACCTGCAGTAAAGGGGAGGGTGAGGGGAGTTAGGTTGGGAATGTTTATTAAAAGGATAGTATTGATTAAGCTATTTTGACTACGACAGGACATAAAATGTATGGGACTCTTGTTGTTCTGTTTTCATGAATGTGAAAACTGCATATCTGCATTTAGAGAAAAGCCGAAAAATAATAAAATCTGTTTATAAAAAAAAAAAGGTTGTCGTTTAGAAGAACATTGAGTAGGGTTAAGGAAGTCTCCCGAAGATCCTTTGTACATATTTTGCTGAAAAGACAGTTGAACTTTTGCTTTGCTGCCTGCATAGGTGGAAACGATCGAGAGGACTGTATTGCTATCTTTCACCTAAAAGGTCTGACCTCAGAAAAATCGTAGAGCCTAGTACTAATACTAGTAGACATAGATGCTTGTGTGCAGGAGTATTTGTTGTGGTGACATTAGTATTTATTGCTTTGCTTGTAATGTTGAGCTTACCCACAACCTCTCATGTAGAGGAGTTTGGGTCTATAATGCACCTCAAATTCCATTCCCCACTGACAGTAGTTTACTTTCAATAGATGAGAAATACTTGCATGTAGATGCATCAAGAGGAGAATATTCATTGCATGTTTATTCTAATTTGCTTTATGAATATGTTAGCACTATGGATGCTAGGGATTGCTATGTGCGCATTCAATGGCCTGCCTCAGTTGCTGAGGGCATTACTTACCATCAGCTTCCCCTGACATCTGGAGTTACCTGTAGTTTATTGTTGAGCTTATTGTATGGAAAGGGTCATCTTCAATATTATTACTCGAATTATGACTCTGGCCTGATTTAAATCTTGCCGTACAGTTTACTCCATCACAACGGTGACGGTTATCCCGTCCGCTGATTTATATATTTAGGAGGACGGGATATCCATCACCGTTGTGACGGAGTAAACTGTCCACCAAGAGCTAAATCAGGCCCTGTGTTAAAGCATCTGAATCGTCATCCTGATGCTACAACCTCAGAGATAGTTGGACATTTCTTCAGACCTACCATGACATTATACACTGCTTATGCACATAGACATAATTTAACTTGTTCTTTTATAGGTGTAGAGAAGAAATGTATAGATTCAGTAGAAGACAGACAAAGACTTATATTGACTAGAGCAGCAAATCATTCAAATGTACCTCAATGGGCCAAGGAGGAAAATGAGCATAGGCTAGTGGGATTTTTAGCAGCATTAGCGCTAGATTGGCAACACAAAGGGAAATTCTGCCTGTTTATTAGGAAATCCAAGATGGACACAAATTATATGGGAAACGGTGAATGTGATCATACTTTTGAAGTTCGTGCAAATTGGGGATTGTATTTGAATGGAGAGGATCCCGTTATTCCTGGAGTTTATTATATTTGTGGGAAACATCCATATTACAGGTTACCTAAGAGATGGTATGGAACATGTTATATGGGGATAGTTTTCCCAAAAATCTATCATGTGGGACATCTTGATGACCCAACAGGAGGAGGACATTTGAGAACTTGGGGCCAGATGTACAGCCCTTTTTTGCGTCCGCAAATGGGAGATCGGCCCGTTTGCGACCGCAAAAAAGGGTCATGGAATGTACAAACGCTATTTTGCGAGTCACTGACTTGCAAAATAGCGTTTGCGACTCTCGCTATTAGGAAGGGGCGTCCCTTCCTAATAGCGAGACTCACTGCCATGTACTATTGTTTTGCGACTGCTATTGCGGCCGCAAACAATCGCAGTTTACCACCTACTTCAAGTAGGTGGTAAACCACTCGCAAACGTAAAGGGGTCCCCAGGGAACCCCTTCCCCTTTGTGTGTGTGTGTGTGTGTGTGTGTGTGTGAGAGAAAATATTTTTTAAGAGCAGGCATTGGTCCCAGGGACCACTGCCTGCCCTTAAAAAATTAAACTGAAAAGTGTCATTTTTCTTTTTTTAATGCATCCCGTTTTCCTTTAAGGAAAACGGGCTGCATTTAAAAAAAACTGCTTTATTTAAAAAGCGGTCCCAGACATGGTGGTCTGCTGACCCCAGCAGGCCACGATCCCTGGGAGTGCTAGCCATTCCCAATGGGGTCGCAAATTGCGCTTGCCTCATGAATGTTGAGGCATGCAATTTGCGACCCCATTGGGAATCGCTAACAGTGTCTGTGACACTGTTGTACATTGCATTTTGCGAGTCTGGCCCTAAGAGAGGTGCTAGTGAAATTGTAGGATACATCTTTGGTGCTATAATACCACCTGTAGGAGTGATACTGAATTCACATAATATTAGATAGCTTTCCACTGTAGTTAAGTTGTCCACTAGTACAGCTGGAGGATTTTTAGTTATAGATGCTGAGATGGTAGCGATCAGATCCACGGTTTTGCAGAATAGACTTGCATTAGACATCCTTCTTGCGAAGGAGGGTGGAGTCTGTCAGATGTTAAAAGTTCAACAAAGTAGTACTTCTATTCCTGACAAAAGTAAGGACTTGAAGAAATAGGTTAAGAACATTACTGACTTAAAGGAGATTTGAAGGGGTTAGAAGCAACAGGTGCATAGGAAGCGATAGGGAATGGATTTTCTGCTTTCGGCAGATGGTTTGGGTATTTAGGGAGTGGAATTTTTGATGGAGGGGAGATTGGGGCAGCATAATTTTGAGTCCACCCTTACACGTCACAAATACACAATATAAACGTGCACTTAGCACATGTTTTCTGTGTGGCCTAATGATATTAATATAAAGTGTTGCACTTGACATCACTATTAAAGTGCATTCACTGTAGAATTTGAGAATTCATATATATTGTGTGCCTTAATTAAATCACATTTGCTGGTTAGGTGATTGAATAGAAACCATTCTCACACTTATTAAATTGTATTTAGTTTAGAAACGAAAATGATTTATGTAATATGTGTAGTAATGTTTAAACTTTTGCATTTATTATGTAGTTCTTAGTCCCATTGAGAAACAGTGGCGGTAGCTCTTATACTTTCCAGATTAGACTGGATAAACTACAGATGGTGCAACATGCAGCGGCGCGTCTAGTGCTAAAACTGCCTCGTAAATCATCAGCTTCGGCAGCCCTCAAGACCCTACACTGGCTGCCCGTTCATAAAAGGATTTTGTTTAAGGTACTGCTGATCACTTTTAGAGCCTTCAGAAACTCTGGACCAAAATACTTAACGGCCAGATTCTCCCCCTACATCACTGTCAGGACCTTTGGATCCTCCTCAGCCAATTTACTTAAGCCCCCTACCTACAGGCTTAAACGAAAAGGAGGTAGAACTCTGGCAGTCCTAGGAACCCGTGCATGGAACCTCATGCCAATCCAACTGAGGCTGACCGATTCAGAAACGCATTTCAGGAAAGTCCTGAAGACCTGGATCTTTGGGTCCACCGATTCATTCTGCCTCTCACTAATTTAACTGATACACATCTTGCTTTCTTACGTCTTCTTGTGTCCCCTTACCCTTTCTGCATAGCGCCAGGATGCTCCCTCCGGAGTCACAGCCGTGCTCTACAAATAATCTAATCAAATATAGTCAATGATTTTACCTTTATGAACCTTAACATGAATCTAATGTACTGACAGTTTTATTCATTTGTGTTTGAAAGTGCACATGCATATTAAATGTGCACCATTGACTTAATACTTTAAGTTGTCCTAACTAGACCTGTATTTCGTTCTTTATAAATGCTGTTTTCCATTTCTGCTTGCATGTGTTTCCTTGGTTTGTTTGTTTGAGAATAGATACAACACTGTATTAGTGATAGAGAGAGAGAGACTGAGAAGAAGACATTGACAAGGAACATGGAGAGCCAGAGCCTCAACTGAAAGTTTCCATTTATTAATGTTCCAAAGACTCTTAGGTGACAATGGACAATACCGTTCCCATGTCTGGCCTGGAAGAAAATGTCGATGTTTCAGCTTACAAACATAAGAAGGCTAAGGACAATGGAGCCCCTTATGATGTGATGTGATGAGATTCTCGTGCAAATAACTGGAGTTCACACTGTCTGATGTTACAGCCACTTTCTTTTGGACTTTGAGAGGTTTAGACCTCTATGATTTCCTCTGACTTTTGCAGACGTGGCTTAGGCTAATATTCATTTCCCTGACCCAAGAAAACTCTTGACCGAGCTTCTGAAATGCTGACACCTTTCTATGCCTTCTCACACTTCCCCGCATATCCCTGATTTTTTAGATCCTGTTCGGTCTTAAACCATCCTCGTAGTTTGGACTTTAACTTAGATAATCTTAGACTTCACTCATATTTAAAAGAGAGACTCAGAAACTTTTCTCTGAGCACCAAATTCTGTTATTGATCTTATGTATTGCTGTGACTGAACTTCTTGTTTGCCTTCTAATGGTACCCCTAAACTTCTCTGGGTTTTCCATTAGTTATTCTGTATCTTTATAGCATGGTACTGAGATTTGTTTACCTTAACCTGACTGCTAACTTGTAATGACTCTTCTTAACTATAGTCACTGATTCCTGGTCCTTATTCTGCAGCCAAATGGGTTACACTGTTAATTGAAATTCATTGATTCAATGCTAAGTCCCTTTACTTCTCAGATGGTGAAGAAAAGATCCGCTGGATAACCAATGGTAAGAAGGGTTGGCTCAGAGCGCAGCACCAACTATAACGTAATGTTTATAAATGAAATCTCGCTTGGTTTTGTTGATCGGTTTGATGATGGAATGCAAATGTCTGTGACTTACAATTAAGAAAACATTCTAAAACTCTGTTTGCATTACACTTGCTGCATTAACCTTGCACTGCTCTCACTCTGAATGAAATGGAAGAAAACGCATGACAGGCGTTCTTTTTCTATATCTTTCAGTGGTTTAAGCAAATGAGGAAGCGTTAGTATAATAAATATGTATCCTTTAGAGGTGTGTCCACCCTGGTGCAGAAGTACTGTTGATCTGTTCAAGTAGCGAGCTTAACGAAACATATCGTACTTTAATAATATGATTTTAGCGTTAAATGTGAGTTTGACGTGTGTTGACTTAAACCTCTCTCACAACAGGGTGAGATTCAAGTTACTCTTGATGCGTCAGTTTCTAAAGAGCGAGATCTCGCTGTGTTTTTAAAGGCCTGCAGACTGTTGAAACAAAGAACAAAATCCGACCTTGAGCAAATACAAGATGTATTTGAAAAGTATGGCTATAAGACACCAGTTGCAGATAATTCAGGTACTTGTAACCCTTTTTCATAAAATAAATCTGTAAATGTGTATTCCGTGTGTCGTTATATTTTAAGTGTTATCAGGCACCCTAGGCCAGGCTTTAGCATGTGTGGGCTGGGCCAATGCCCAGAGCGCCGACCTCATGTGGGTGCGCTGGACCTCTGTGCAGCAGTCTCCCTACGGTTTAGGTCCAAAGAAAAGCGTGTTAAAACACTTTTTCTGAAGGCAGCTGGTGCGCTTGTCTGCTTTTCGTTTTGCTTTTCACAGCGCTCCTTAATCTTGCCCCACTCACCTCCCGCTTACTCCCAAATTTTCAATACACAGACAATTAAAGAGGACTAGTGGGAGGGGTCACCCAATTTGGTTTTGCCCAGGGTGCTCTGAGCCAAGGCCAGCTCTGCGGGCACCTCTTATGTTGCTTTGTTCCTTTTTTTTATTCTTATTTGGAATTTCACTTCTTTTGCTCTGTTTGTGCTTCTTAATATCTCCCTATTTTCTACTGGCCATTGGTGTCTGGTGCTTGCACACGTTACACAAATGCAGTGTAGTATTTTTCTGCTCATGGTGAAGGATTGCCGCTTCACTATAAGGTGTCTGTCCAGTGGTGTTTGTGTGCATGTTTTTCCCTATTAGTAAGAACATTATCTTAAAAGTTGATAAAAAAATAAAAAAAAGATACAACATGCTCTGTTATTTCCATAGTTAGTCCAAGTTATCTAAACAGAGGAATTTTGTAGAGGAGACACAACTAATCCACGTTTCCCAACGTAATTCTTTTCTGTATCGATTCAATTATTGTAGGCATGTAGGGGGTACCTCTGTACATTTTTCTACATTAGTTAAGCTCCCCACACAAGCTTTCTACTAACAAACGTTGGCAAAGTGCTCCAAACTATTGTTTTTTTCCAAATGCTTGTTTGTAAAGCATTGGTTAAAAAAGGAAAAGAAAAACATTTTATAATACAGGAGGAAAAGAAAAAACACATCTTAAGGTGTTTCAGAATTGTACATTAAATGCTATATTTTCAGTCTTTATATGTAAGTAAGTAAGTCCGTTTTTATATAGCGCAGCTACTCACCCTTACGGGTCTCAAGGCGCTGGGGGCCGTCGTGGAAATTAAGTGAGCTATTGCCCAGAGTCACATGGTGCTGAGCTGCCGCCGGAGCCGGGGATCGAACCGTGAACCCTGTGCTCCGAAGTCAGCTGCCCTGGCCGCTGCACCACACCTCTCCACTTATAACTTGCCTGCTTTATTTTTCAAATAGTTTTTACTCCCAAAACTCTGAACATAATTTAAAAAAAAAAAAACATTGGCCATGCCAAGAAGTTTGGCTCATGAAAGTGCCTTTTGCGACACGGATGGGTGTAGACATTCAAGCCATCATACACTCACTGTCACTCATCTATGAACTCATGCATCCATTCATCTATCTTCTGACTCATCCTTCTATTCACCCTCTAACACAAACACATTAAAAGCACACAAACACAACATATGTAAGATAAATTAAAAGATTACAAGTAGAAAGTAAAGAAAACATGTTGTCTTTTAACTATAGGGAGCATTAATTTGCAATAACAAAGCAAAACATAGCAGCATGTGTCTGTCTTGTAAAGGTATTGTAAATAGTCTATTGTTTTAAAGTTCGAGCATGACTGCCACATGTAGCACCAACTTGATGGGTATCTTGGAATGGTAAGACAGTGATGCACAACAGCATTTCATATTGATCTCTTGGTTTAGAGGAATTGGCCACATGCAATGCTGCTCACTACAGATGAAATGAGCATCAAGCAAGCAACCCATTTGCACTGCCTAGAGCGCTGTTGTATCCTCTTAAGAAACATTAAAATAAAAAGAGGAGAAGTAAAGAAATGAAAGGGGAACTATAAAAGAAGAAAATTAAAAACTGAAGGACTGGTCAACAAGCCCTGATACTGAAGTGTACGAATTTTCAGGTGGATGTACACATGTGATAAGGAAATGCCATCATTAACAGGGCAAAAGAGCCAATGATGATGCAGACTGAACCATAACCCCATGCAGTTCGCTGTCATGGATGAAAGCAGAGTGTACATGACACTCTTACAGACCAGTGGCAGAACAGAGTGGACCAAAAGGCCCTCTATGTATTTATATGGATGTGTATGAATCTATCTATATCTCTATATATATATATATATATATATATATATATATATATATATACACACACACACACACACATTTAATTATTTTATTACAAGATCCTGAAACACATCTAAGAAAACATTCTAGCAATAATTATTATACTGCAAATCTTATTGTCAGAGGCAGTAACCAATACCAAAATAATTCCACACAAAGGTAATTTGACATTTTGTTTAGCACAATATCGATCTGTAAGATTTAATGCAGAGAAATAACAGTCCTCCCTTAAATGCCTGTTTATTTTAACATATACTTTTCACAATCAATTTGTCAGGCCTAATGTGTAATCATAACTTTTCATAATATACAGATCAGATCTATGACAACAGAAATATTTTTTCCTAGTGAGCTCAATCGGACCTTTAGCTTGTGTTAATGACTTATCACTGAAAACAACTGGGCCTCCTTTCCTGAGAATAAGCTTCCTCGCATGGCAATCATCAGGCATAGAGTCATACAATTACATAGTATACAAACAATCAAGCCTATAACCTGTATCATTCACCTGTCACTGTAAGCAACTCAGACCTACTGTGTTGGTTCATAGACTTCCCGCAAGGTAACCATCAGGTGTACTGTAAACAAATGACAAATATGTACAAAATACAGTTGTCAAAACTATGCAAAATCCCAGCTAATAGTGCCTAATAAGGATTACCATAGTGCAAATTATCTAGCCCTATGAATTGTTCAGGTGAGTCACAAGGACCAAAGCCTCTGCCTACTACTGTAATCAGTGAAATTCCATGAAACAAAACGCTTGCCTACAGGCTTTAGCGCGGTGTAATAACAATCCACCATTAAAAGCTCTTTGCATTTCCACAATAAGTAAGTAATGCTTACTTGCTTTTATAAACCGATCACATCTAAGGAGCCTGACCTAACTTTTCCCAGAGAACTGACCCAGTTTATTGTTTACGATGGCTTGACATTACATACAACCCTGGCCTATGGAAGTGTACAGTTGATGCCAACCATCAGGCATACGATTATAAAATTATAAATATGTAGAAAATTACAGTTGGCTAACAAATATATAGCCCCTCTGTGAGAAAGTGCCATCTTTCTTACATGGTATGCCCCCACTTTTTGCTGAATGACTGATGTACTTTGACTGAGTGTGCCCTGGGCTCCTGCCAACCAGGTACCCAGGGCCTGTGTTCCTTCCCTAAAATTGCATTGATACCTACACCCAATTGACATCCCTGGCCACAGGTCAGCCCCTGGTAAATGGTACCATGGGTACCCAGGGCACTGTGACCAGGGAAGGCCCCTAAGGGCTGCAGCACTTGTTGTGCCACCCTTAGGGACCCTGCACCTTTACACACACACACTGCCTTTGCAGGCTGCGTGTCTTGGTGCAGGACAAAAGTGAAGAGTCGACATGGCTCACATCCCTGTGTGCCATGCCTACAAGCCACTGCCCTGGCCTAGGTCAGCCACCCCTCTAGCTGGGTGCACTATGCCAGTGGTGAGGGCATAGAGGCATGAGCCCTGTGCTCCCTACAGTGCCCAAGTCCATTCTTGGGCATTGTAAGTGCAGTGCTGCCATTAAGAGTATATGGTGCTGGGAGTCTGTCATTACGAACTCCACCGCACCATAATGGCCCCACTGAAGACTAAGAAGTTTGGTATCAAACTTCTCAGCACATTAAACCCCCACTGATGCCAGTGTGGGATTTAATGTAAACGCACTCCAGAGGGCATCTTAGAGATGCCCCTGAAACCAACCCGACCTCCAGTGTCCGGACTGAGTGGCTGCCCAGGCTGCCACCACCAGACATGTTTCTGGACCCCTGGGTCGAGAGCCTCTGCTCTCAGGGGCCTGAAACAATGCACATCCCGGGACGAGGTGCCAAAGCCTCCTCCCCAGGATGGGCAGGGGAGCTTCAAAGGCCTGCCGCCTTTGGAGTTTCCCCAGACCATTTGCTGCTTCCAGCAAACTGGTCCCCACTGGTTCTACCCCCACTCCTGGCGGGAGAACCGGCGGGAAAACCAGAAGCAGGAAATGGGTTGTGCCCACCTCTGCCAACTCCACCCCTAAGGTGGGGGAGGCGAGGTGAAGCACAAACTCGAGTCCCCGCCATCTTGAGGATGGGGGGACCTGGCCAACCAGGGACAGGCTCCTGCCCCCTCCCACTGGAGAGGAACAGAATAGGGGTGTACCCACCCCAGGAAGGGACCCATTGGTCCCTGCCCTTACCTACCTGTAACCACCCCTACATTTAGTATTTAGGGGCTCCTGAACCTTCCTTCGGGAGTTCCCAAATCCGAAAACAAGAAGAGAAGACGAAGCAAGAAGACCAGCCGTGCAGCTGCTAAAAGGAGGCGACAACAACTGACTTGGCCCCAGCCCTACCGGCCTGTCGACCTCTGAACCTGCTCCTGCGGAATCCCGGCCTCAGCAACCTCACAAACCCCGGAGGACCTGACTTCTGTGCTACAGCCTTCGACCCAGGGACTCCCACGAGCAGTGGTACTGCTCAAAAGAAAACCTACCAAAGACCCGGCCCTGGCACGGAGCCGCGAAACCTGCACACTCTGCACCCGCCGAGTCCAGCCTGTGCCTGAGTGACCAAAGACCTCGAGGACGACCCCCCGGCGATTCTGACCTGGAATCCAGTGGCCAAGGACCCTCCTCGACGACCCAGACGACGCCTGCAGCCTCAGGACAAGGGACCCCTCCAACCGCGACCAGCAGGGGGTAAGATTTCCGACCTCAAAGACACCCCTGCACCCGGCGCCCCACGGCCCCCTGTGCCCAACTCCTGGGTGTCTACCTATCCTCCAAGACCCCAACTTACCTCCTGAAGTGTTGGTCGTCCCTGAAGAATCACCGTCCCCGAGCCTGCAGCCTTTCTTCACCTTTCACGACCTCTATTGTTTAACATTGAGCGCCCGACGGCTCAAAAGCACCCTGCACCCAGCCGCCCGAGTGCCCCTGGAAGTGCAACCTCTATCCTAACCTACTTCCCTACTTGCCCTGAGCAAGTGACCAGGAGCCCAGCTCCCACAGTCGCGTGGCCTGCTTGCCAGCAGCCACCAACCCGGGGCCCCCGCCTGCCATAGGATAACATTGGGCCTTCTCACTCTGCACCCGGCCGCCCCTGTGCCGCTGAGGGTGTAAAAACTGTACTTACCTGATCCTGGGGGACCCCTGAGTCTTACCCAGAACCTTAACCCTGCCAGTCAAGTACTTACCCGAAATCCGATAACTCACTTTTCTTCCATAGGGTTCCATTGACTGGTTTTCTGCGAAATTTCTTCTAAGTGTGGAGTTCTGAAACTTTAGAATATTCACCAAAAATCAACTGAGTCACGAAAACGAAAATACTCACCTAGTATTAGGAGGGGCCTCAGTGCTGGACCCGAGTGCCCAACACTGGCCCTAAAAGTAATCGCAACGTTACTTACCGTTAACTCACTTTTCTTTCATAGGGATCCATTGACTGGTTTTCTGTGAAATTTCTTCTAAGTGTCGATTTCTGTATTTTACAAATATTCTTTAAAAATCGAACAAACTACAAAAACGTAATTACTTACCTGTTTTAAGTAAATGTCCCAGTGCTGAACCTAGGAGTCCAGCACTGGATTACAAAAGTAACGTAAACATACTTTGCTTGCACACTGTATTTCCTTTCATAGGATAACATTGGTAATTTTACCCAGAAAAGTTTCTAAGTGTCAGCTTTTGAAATATAGTAATATTCTTCAAAAATCACTACAATAACCAACACGCTTTTTCTTACCTGTTTACAGGAAGTGTCCCAGGACTGAATCCAGGATCCAGTCCTGTGGTTAGAAAAGTGCTCTGCAAAGTAATCAATTGTAATTAAGTATAATTTTCCATTGAGCTCAATGTTGCATTGAATTTGACCCTGTGTTGCCTCTTGCACCAACTGTGATAACCACTATCAAAAAAGTCTACTGCCTATCTGTAAGGTGAATAACCAAAGCATCTCATACTGAGAAAGTATATTTTGATCCTATTGTTGGTTCTAAAATAAAACAAGCATATATTTTTTTATATACAAACCATTGGCCTAGAGTTCAGTTCTTGAGTGTGTGGCTTCATTTGCTGACTGAGTGTGTACAACAAATGCTTTACACTGTCCTCTGATACTGCCTTACTGCTCGACCAAGCTACCACTTTGGAGAGTAAGGTTATATCTAACTTTAGCCTCTGTCAACCCTCTGGGGACTGTGGACTCTGTACACCCTGAACCTTACTTGGGTACAGTATATACAGAGCCACTTTCCTACACCCTCTCGATAGGGTCTAACCAGAAATATCACAGTGAAGGGTGGCGAAGTGAGCTAAAGAACGATGTCTGAACTGGGGTGGCGAAGTGAGCTAAAGAACGATTTCTGAACTGGGGCGGGGAAGTGAGCTAAAGAACTAACGATGATGGATTCAACCCAGATCTGTGACTGGGGGTGAGTGTCTGAAAAGTTTCAGCGCTCCGTCCATCATCTCCTTGTGCTTGGGTGGGTGGTCGACACCATTGCCGTTGACTAGGATATTAATCTGTGAAATTACATGTAACTAAGTACTTTAACTGGCTTGTAACTTAATGTGACAACAGTCCACTGTTGGAGGCTGTAAGAAATTTGGTTATTGGTTAAAAGGGGGGGAAGCCCTACTAAAGCAACAGCCACAGTCCTTGTCAGGGTGAACCACAAAAGACACTCACACTGTGATTTAACCCTCTGGTAGCTTGGCACAGAGCAGTCAGGTTTAACTTCATGGCAATGTGTAAAGTATTTATGTAGCACACAAATAGTGATAAACTGCAAACACAAATCAAGAAAAATCCCAAACCAATTTAGAAAAAGTAAATTCTAATAAATAAAATTATGCCAGAAGGCCAGAAATCAAATCATTGAAACCGGAGATATTAAAATCTAAAGTTTAAGTGAAAATGACACCTAAAAGCACAAAGCGCCACTCGTTATCTAGCTGCACTACACTGGGTAGAAGTCACAAGTTCAGGCTGACCGCGATGGAGCACGTGCCAGATATTGGGACCAGGTTAGTCCTGCTGAAAAGATACCTTCCCAAGTCTGGCATGAAGAGTTCAGTTCGTGTTGGAGGAGGCTGCGAGAAGGATGCTTTCGGCACGAAGAGCAGGTTTAGCGTAGCGGACGGTCGTTGCTGTAGCGCAAAGTTGCTGGTCATTGCGGATGGTCGCTGTTGGTGCGAAGAGCAGGTCTCGCTGGAGCTTTGCGTTGGTGGTGGTCGTGGGTGGCAGAGTTTTGGCACGAACGGGTCCGTTTGCAAGCCCAGACTTAAGGATTTTCAGCTTTTCTTCTTGAGGAGCTTCCACTGATACCAGCCCAAGGGTACTGGACCCGGGGGCCACATCTTAGGGATCAGCACTCACACCAGCAGATGCCAGCGTTAGGGCTTAGGCAGGTCCAGTTGCAGCAGGTCAGTTGGGCACTTACAGGGAGACCTCTGACGATTTTTGTGTCTCTGTAACCTATACAGGGCATCAGCCAACTGACCCTTGGAGTCACTGGGTATGTGGGAGCAAATAAACCAGATTCGGTCTTCTTTCTTCAGACAGCAATGCTGTCCTTGAAGCAGCAGGGCAGCCCTCTGGCACCAGGTAGTTCCTTTTGGTGAGTCTTCTACTGGTCAAGGAATGTTGTGATGAGTGGCTCTTGAGGTCCACTATTTATACCTGGTGCCAGCCTTTGTGTAGGAGGGACTCCATGTCCTACCCCCAATGCTGGTTCTAGAAAGCTCCTTCCCTTCTCCGGGTCAAGGCTGCAAACTGTCTGAGGTGACAAAAAGCAGGGCAGGCCTGGGAACAGGTTCCTTTGTGTGAACTGTAGGCAAAGCCCTTTGAAGTGTAAGTGAGGCTGGGTATAGCTCCCACCCAGCCATCCTATCTGAATGACCCATCCTGTCCACACCTAAGTGCCCCTTCCACCATGTCACTGTCTGGCAGCAATACACAAACCCTAACAGCAAAGCCATTCACAGTCATGTGACCCAGGACACTGGCAGAAAGGCACAGTTGGTTGGGATAAGAAAAGGCCAACTTTCTAAAAGTGCCATTTTCAGAATTCTAACGTAAAATCCGACTTTACCTTTAAACATGGATTTTAAATAATTTATTAGTGTGTAAACTGTACATTTCTATCTGCTCCCGATCCAAAGATAGACTTATTAAATGAAATAAGGTAACCCCATGTTGGTCAATGGGAGAGATGGGCCTTGCAACCGAGAAAAATTTCTTTAGCCGTTTTTCACTTGCGTAAGAGCCTTAATGGCCTACATTAGGAGTGACTTATAAGTATTAAAAAGGAAGGTTTATACCTAGCAAAAGGTTTATTTTGCCAGGTTGAAATGGCAGTTAAAAAAAAAAGCACACACAGACTGCAGTGGCAGGCCTGAGGCATATTTTGAAAGACTGCTTTAGTGGGTGGCACAATCAGTGCTGCAGGCCCACTAATACCATTTAATGTACAGGCCCTGGGTACAGGTAGCACCATTTACTAGGGACTTACAAGTAAATGGAATATGCCAATTAGGTGTAAACTAGTGTTGCCATGTTTGAAGGAGAGAACACACACATTTTAGCACTGGTTATTGGTGGTAAAGTGCACGGAGTCCTAAACCCAACAAAAACGAATTCTGCAAAGGGGTGAAGGCAAAATGTTTGGGGGGATACCTTGACAAGGATGTCGGGTCTAACAGATGCCTACTAGCATTACCGTATGCTTATCATAATAAATAAGTCAGCCCTTGTGCCACACAATAAACAGGACAGACATATGGCATAACAGTTCCCTGCACACCAATGAAACCGATATCTGTTATTGTCTTGTCGCCATAACCAATTCTGGCCTACTGTAAGAAGAATAAACTTTCCCACAAGTCAACCATCAGGCACACAGGTATACAATTGCAAATGTATAAAACATTTCAGTTGACAAAGCAATATAGTATCTCTCCAAACAGGGCTTAACAAGGATTCTCATTGTGTAAATCTTCTATATTCACAGATTGTCAGAGGGGGTAATCAACTGCAACACCCTTGCCTACTAAGGTAATCTTTGAGTCTGTAGGCTTTAAGTTATAGTAATCGGAATCCACCTTTAAATGCCTATTTACTTTAAAATATGCTTTTTACAATGGATCTGTATTTCCTACTGTCTTTATCAAAATAAACAATCGGACATATAGCTTTTATCATCGGCTTGTCACCATAGCCTACTTAAAGCCTATTGTAGTGAGCATTAGCTTTTCACAAGACTATCATCTGGCATAGAGTCGTAAAACTACAAATGTACAAAATTACAGTTGGCAAAACAAACTATCTCTTCTAAGAGAGCCTAATAAGGATTATTGCATTGTATATCTTCTAAAATCCATTCATTCATAAAAGCCTATTGTCTTTTAACACATGCTTTTCACAATAAGTAGGTCATGCCTACTGCCTTTGTCACAGCGTTTCATAATAAACTGATAACCTATGAAATCTGGCATGCTTTTCCAAAATAAATTGATGAAGCATTTAACTTTTAACATTGGCTTTGCACTTTATCCAACACCGGCCTATTAAAGTGCACATAAACTGGCAATCAACATGCATACATTTATACAATTTAAAATATGTAGAAAAATACAGCTTGCAAAACAATATACAACCCCGCTCAACAGGGCCTCAACATGTGGGTGGAGCCTAAGCCCCTCTCTCATTAGGACTCTAAAAGCTCTCTTTTGTTGATCACAAGATCTTGTGACTGTTGTTGCACTGTTAAGCACAACCTAAAAATCCATTTAGGTTAATGACTTCCCTCCTCCCATCTGTGATGTTGCCAGAGAAAAACGCCATATATTATCTAGTTATCTAAGACCATTTCATAGCATTACAATGCGTGTTCAAGCTGAGGCAGCTGGATCAGAAAACAAAATGGTCCCTGCCATGTGGAGGGCAAGCACATTTTTAAGGAAGCATTCTGCCCAATCAAACATATACTCTGGGCTCCCAAGATGTGAGTGTAGCCAAAACCCCTCTCCTGGTGATTCTCACATAATTGTATGGCGACAGATGCACTGTCAAGCACAACCATAAAAACGATGTGTTGGAACTTAAAGGAGAATGCTCACAAACACCTAATTTACTTTCCACAGGATTCAGAACTGAAACATACTCCAGCCATTTGGTCATCTGCCGTAGCCCAAGGAGCAGATTTATGGGTCTCAAGGAGAAAACGGTTCCTTTTCAGTCATGCTAAGTCCACCTTCTGCATCAAATGGCAGCTGAGTGAGTGTAGCAGCCGGTACTTCCCTCAGCGCCTTAAAAGCCTATAGGCCTGATTTATATTTATATTTGGATGGACAGGATACTCCGTCACAAACGTATTACAAGTGCATTGTATCCTTTAGCACTTGCAATACGGCGAACCAGATATCTGTCACGTTTGTGGATCCTGTCTGCTTATATACTGATCTGGCTCTCTTTGTGCAAAGGCCTGTGCAATATGCAATATGTGAAATGAAAGAGATGAAACAAAATCCAGAGGTAGGGTTAATGAAATCTACTGGGAATTTGTTGGTGGAAAGTGGGACCAAATCTATAGGATCGCTTACTCTAGTGTTCATAGATTTCAAACCCTACCCCCAATATGAACACACTATGGATGAGATTTTTCCAATTTAGATACAGGGCACTCCCTACTAAAATATTCTGCAGTAAATGGCGAACTCAAGCCCCACTCGATTAGTGTCCAGCATGTGAGGGAGGACCCAAATCCCTGGTACACTTATTATTCTTTTGCCCTTATGAAAAAAAACATGGAGGTCCAAGTGGATTGTCCCTTTATGTAGTTGTATTGGCACCAGACACTATCTTGAAGCGTCCAGAATTCTTAGCACTGATACAAGGAGAGTTGTGGTGTTTGGTATGGCAATAAAAGATGTTGCTCTCTGGATTAGACGTTCGAAGTGTATTGTGTGATATCCCTCTTTTAGTATTATGTGATGTTTTTATCATTGTATTTAGTGAGATGTACGCTTTTAGGCTTTTTTAAATACTTATGTCTGGGTGGGGTCGCCAACCTTGTTTAGCTGCTTATTTAAAAATGAATGGTACACATGTTGTTTCAGGAACCATTGTGCATTTATGGGGCGACTTTCTTGAGATGTAACTAACTACATGATTAGAAAGGGCAATGTCCCATTTAGTAATGCATCATGTTGCCAATGGGTTACCTGCTGCCCTCCTTGCAGGGAGGCAATCCTGTGTTTTTATTATTTTTATTCTTAAATTATGATTGATTTTATGTTTATATGTGCAACCTTGTGAGATGTACTTTTCAAAATCTATGTGATTGAAATACAAATATCTGAAAGAGACACGTTAGTGACAGATTCCTTACCTTAGAATATCCCCAGGCGTCAGGCTGGATCCGGAAAGTTTTTGCGTAGCATTACCCTTGCTCGTCGGTAGGCGGCGTCGTGCGGCTCCGCGTCCGTCGTCGGCGTCGGGACCGCCGGGATGACGTCGCGGGCAGTACTTAGACGCCGCCCTGCGCGCTGGACGTCAGTTCTTCTTTTCCGCGCCAGTAAGCGCAGATCCGGGAAGAGCAGTGCCCTAGTCATTTTTTGACTACCTTTTTGGTGATTTTTTCACTGTATTTTCTTCGAGTCATCTAGGCTCCGAGGTGTCGGTAGGGATGCCCGGCTTCAAGCCATGCGACGCCTGTGGTCGAATGATGTCGATCACAGACCCGCACTTAGAGTGTCTCTACTGTCTCGGCCGCGACCACGACACGAAGTCGTGTTCCGACTGCCGGGCCTTACACCCGAAGGCTTTGCGAGAGCGGTCTCGAAAGCTACTCGAGGTCCGGCAGTCGGCTCCGTGCCGCACCAAGCCCCGTTCACGGGAGAGGACGAGGGGCCGGTCGCGGAGTCCTCGCCCGTCATCGGAGTCCAAGTCTTCGCACTCTACGGGTAAGTCGAAGCACAAAAAGTCTAAGAAGCACCATCGCTCTAAGACTTCGCCTCGCCGGTCTCGCGACTCGGCTGAGGCCCCTGTCGGCACCGTCCCCGCGGCTCCGGATGTGCCTGTGGCGCCGCCCCCACATTACCCGTCCTTCCCGGGTTCGGGGGCGACTCCGGCCGAGATACAGGAATTCCTGTCGGCCATGGCCCGCCTCTTCCGGTGCGCCTTCGGGCCCCGCGGGCCCTGATACGGTTGCCCCGGCGCCGCCGACGACTCCGGTCCCGGCGCCGCCTGTATCACCAGCCTCGCTCCCGGCTTCGGCCCCGGCCTCGAACCCGGCTCCGGTGGTACCGCAACCCCCATCGACGCCGGTTGACCTAACTACGCCTCCGCCGATGTCCCTGGTGCCGTTCCTGACGCCGCCCGGGGCTCGGGCGGCGTCGTTCCCCATTCTCTCCCGGATCCGGACGCGGCGGCCGGACCGGCGCCGCCCGACGCCGGCTCCGGCGCCACTGAGACCTTGGGTCCCTGACGTCCCCCTCCTCCTTATTTTCTATCGGAGGAGGACCAGGAGGGCTGGGAGGGGTCGGAAGACCCTCTCACACAGCAGTGTGAGTATGATGAGGACTGGGCAGAGGGACTTGGGGATGCCAGTGGTCTAGACACTTCCCCTGACACTGGCATGCTGTCTCCTCCCGTGGCTACGGAGGAGGGAGCAAATTTCGCAACGGTGTTGCGTAGAGCAGCTGGAGCCTTACACCTCCAATTGCCTAGTGGCTGTCAGGACTAACCTCCTGACGGAAGTGCTTCAGCCGGCAGTTACCTCCTCTGAGCCATTGCTGCCGTTCAATGATGCACTGTCTGACGTTCTTTTGGGCACCTGGTCCAAGCCCACCACAGGGGCTCCTGTGGATAGGAACGTGGCCCGACGCCATCTCCCTGCTCCGGGCGACCCCTTGTTTCTCTCTCAACATCCCACCCCCGAGAGCTTGGTTGTCCAAGCCTCTGCCTCCCAAACCGCCTTCCCTACCGCCCCTCCGGATAGGGAATCCAAACGCCTGGACCAATTTGGGAAGAAGGCCTTTTCTTCCTCCAGTGCTGGCTTGCGGTCAGTCAACACCGCTTGCCTTTTGGGCCGATATTCCCACTCTCTGTGGGATTCGGTGGCGCTCGTTTTGCCCCAGTGTCCTGAGGAGGTCCAGACACTGCTTTCCCGCACCATTGCGGAAGAAAGGGATGCGGCAAAGTACACCATCCGTTGTGGCCTTGATACCGCCGACTCGCTGGGCAGATCGCTTGCAACGACGGTGGCGCTGCGGCGCCACGCCTGGCTGAGGACAACTGGTTTCTCGGGTGATGTCCAGAATACACTCATGGACATGCCCTTTGATGGAGTCGGTCTTTTGGTTCCAAAGCAGACCATGCGCTGGAGCGCTTTAAGGACTCACGGGCTACTGCCAAGTCCCTGAGCCTTTCTGCTGTGCGCCCTCCGCTAACCTCTGCTTTTCGCCCCTTTCGTGGCCACGGAAGGGGCGCCCAGTCACGTCCGCTACCCAGCCACCGGCCCGCGCAGCAAGCGTCTTCGCGTGGCCAAGGACGTGGCTTCTGCCGTGGCGGATCGGGCAACCAGCGTGCGAGTCAGGCCACCAACCCCGCCCCGTCCGCGGCCTCCAAGCCCTCCTAGTCCTTCTTTTCAGGTGCACAGCACGCCAGTAGGGGGCAGGGTCCGCCATCACCTTCACCACTGGCGTGCCATCACCTCGGACAGGTGGGTCTTGGATATTGTCCGAAGGGGCTACTCCCTCCCTTCGAGACCACCCCCCAGCCATGCCACCTCAATTCCACCGCATGTCAGGGGATCACTTGGTGCTTCTGCAGAAGGAAGTCACGGCCCTCTTGGCCAAGAGGGCCATCGAGCATGTTCCGACCCCAGAAGTAGGACGTGGTTGCTACTCCCACTACTTCCTGGTGCCCAAAAGGACAAGGAGGACATGCGTCCTATCTTGGACCTCCGGAACGTCAATCGCTTCCTCCGGAAGGAGAAGTTCAAGATGCTCACCGTAGCTCAGGTCTTGACTGCCCTCGACCCTGGAGACTGGTTGGTAGCGTTGGACTTACAGGACGCTTATTTCCACATCCCCGTCCTGCCGGCCCATCGGCGTTACCTGCGGTTCACCGTAGGCCTCGAGCATTTTCAGTTCACTGTGCTCCCCTTTGGCCTTACAAGTGCCCCTCGGGTGTTCACGAAAGTGATGGCGGTGGTCGCAGCTCATCTGCGCCGGGCAGGGGTTCCAGTCTTCCCCTACCTCGACGACTGGCTGCTGAAGGCGGGGCTCGTCCCAGGCAGTTGTCTCCCACCTCCAGACTACGGCCGAACTCCTGCACTCGCTGGGGTTCTCCAGCAATGTGCCAAGTCGCATCTGATTCCTTCTCCACAGCTCCTTTTCATCGGAGCAGTTCTGGACACGACGCAGTTTCGGGCCTATCCTCCCGAACGGCGAGTCCGGGGATATTCAGGCTATGATTCCGATCTTTCAGCCATTATCCTGGGTTTCGGCACGGATGACCCTGAGGCTGCTGGGCCTCATGGCCTCCTGCATCCTTCTGGTCAATCATGCCAGATGGCATATGCGGGCTCTGGCAGTGGGACCTGAAGTTCCAGTGGGCGCAGCACCAGGGCAACCTGTCCGATCACGTCCAGATCTCGGAGGGGACTGCAACACAGTTGCAGTGGTGGCTCTCGAACCGGCAATGGGTCATGGGCAGATCCCTCTCCCTTCCCCAGCCAGAGCACACAGTTGTGACGGACGCGTCCCTTCTGGGATGGGGCGGTCACATGGGAGAGGCGGAGATCAGGGGCCTCTGGTCTCCGGCAAAGTCCCGGCTCCATATCAACGTTCTGGAGCTCCGGGCCATCCGACTTGCACTCAAGGCATTCCTTCCCTCTGTCAAAGGGAAGGTAGTGCAGGTGTTCACAGACAACACCACCGCCATGTGGTACTGCAACAAACAAGGCGGGGTGGGGTCGTGGACCTTCTGTCAGGAGGCTCTGCGCTCTGGACATGGCTGGAACATCAGGGCATGTTCCTGATGGTTCAACACCTGGCAGGTTCCCTGAACGCCAGGGCGGACGAACTCAGCCGCAGGTGCATGATGGATCACGAATGGCGTCTTCACTCGGAAGTGGCGCAAGGACTCTTTCTACAGTGGGGAGAGCCTTGGTTAGATCTATTCGCCACCGACGAGAACGCGCAATGTCAGCAGTTCTGCGCGTTGGAATTTCCAAGGCGGCACTCGCTCGGCGACGCTGTCGTCGCGAGTGGAGTTGCGGTCTGTTGTACGCCTTTCCGCCTGTACCACTTCTACCCAGAGTGTTGAAGATTCGGCGCGACCGGGCCCAAGTCATCCTTGTGGCTCCGGACTGGGCTCGAAGAGTTTGGTATGCCGAGCTACTCAGTATGAGCGTCGATCCCCCGATCCGTCTGCCTCTTCGGGAGGATCTTCTGTCGCAGCAGCAGGGACGGTCCTCCACCCGAACCTGTCCAGCCTCCACCTGCTTGCGTGGAGATTGAGCGGCGGCAGTTGATTCCTTTCGACTTGCCTCCCGAAGTTTGTGATGTGATTCTGGCAGCCAGGCGTCCCTCCACTAAGGTGGTATACGCCTGCAGGTGGAACAAGTTTGTGGCATGGTGCACAGCAAAGGCTGTGAATCCCCTCTGCCCCTCTTTCTGAGGTTCTTCTGTTCCTTCTTTCTCTGGCCCAACAGGGTTCTGCCCTGGGTACCATCAAGGGCTATCTTTGTGCCATTTCGGCCTTCCTCAGGCTTCCTGATCAGCCCTCCTTTTCAAGTCCCCTGTTGTTAACAGGTTCCTAAAAGGCATTACACACCTCTTCCCTCGTGTTCCGTTGGTGATGCCTCAGTGGGACTTGAACTTGGTTCTTACCTTTCTCATGTGCGCTCCCTTTGAGCCTCTACATAACTGTCCTCTTCGTCTTCTGACTCTGAAGACAGCCTTTCTGGTGGCCATCACCTCCGCTCGGCGGGTGAGTGAGCTCCAGGCTCTATCATGCAAACCTCCCTTTCTGTCTGTCCATCCAGACAAGGTTGTTCTTAGGACGCGTCCGTCCTTCTTGCCAAAGGTGGTTCCTGCCTTCCACATTGGGCAGACCATCACTTTGCCCACCTTCTTTCCGCCTCCGCATCCTTCCAGAGAGGAAGAGAGGCTCCACCGTCTGGACCCAAAACGTGCGCTTTCCTTTTATATCAACCGCACACAACACTTCCGGGTGGATGACCAGCTCTTTGTTGGCTACGTGGCGCCAAAAAGGTCGGGCGGTGCACAAGAGAACCATCTCCCGCTGGGTAACCTTGTGTATCAAAGCCTGCTATTCTTTGGCTAAGAAGGAGCCTCCTGTTGGGCTGCGTGCCCATTCCACCAGGGCAACGGCTGCTACCACAGCTTTAGGCCGCGGTGTTCCGCTGCAGGATATCTGTCAGGCAGCTACGTGGGCCTCGCTGCACACGCTTACCAAGCATTACTGCCTTGACAGTCAGGTCCGGAGGGACGGCTTCTTTGGCCGTTCTGTCCTCCGGGACTTCCTTGTCTGATCTTTGTTCGCAGACCCACCACCGGGGTTGGTATTGCTGGGGTATCTATTCTAAGGTAAGGAATCTGTCACTAACGTGTCTCTTTCAGATGCACAAGTTACTAACTTTGTGTAACGATATATCTGTAAGAGACAGTAGTTAGTGACAGATTCTACCGCCCCACCCATCCTCCCCGTTCTGCGAACTGATTTTTAGGGTTAAGGACATCCCTTTCAGGGCCCTAGTATTTTTCAGACACCTATATCAGCTTCTTGCATGGCTCTGCGTTCCTGGCGCAGAAAGTCGTGTACAGAACTGACGTCAGCGCGCAGGGGCGGCGTCTAAGTACTGCCCGCGACGTCATCCCGGCGGTCCCGACGCCGACTTCGGACGCGGAGCCGCACAACGCCGCCTACCGACGCGCAAGGGTACTGCTACGCAAAAACTTTCCGGATCCAGCCTGACGCCAGGGGATATTCTAAGGTAAGGAATCTGTCACTAACTACTGTCTCTTACAGATATATCGTTACACAAGTTAGTAACTTGTGCTTTATGATGTGATAAAACAAAATCATCCCTTAAAAACAGCTCTTTAGTCATGCCCCAACAAAAATATACCTGTTGGTGTGCTTATACAGACAAGCTGGGAGGGGAGCAACACTACACTGAGAGCATACTTAGTTGGATACTTCAGAGAGAAGCAGCACAGAAGGGAGAGAGCCCGATAACACATGCACTCTCATTGAGTGCTGAATGGAAAGTTCCCTGAATATGAGCAGTGAAAGCATTCAAGTCATCCATTCAGGAGGATGGTAAGGAGAGCATGCACTAGGGGAGGGACATACACAAGAAGATGAAGGAAAGCCAGCGTATAAGAAGTTTGTAAGTGAGAGTGACAAGAAAGCCAATCAATGGTAAGCAATTGGTGGGCTCTATGCACTGCAGTCTTTTAGTATGGTTATCTAGATGTTTTTGCCTACAGACAGCTAAAAGTTCTCGGACAGGTGAGACCCAAAAACATCTGCAGGCTTCTTTTACTGAATGAAAGATGGCACTTATAAAGCACAAACAATCACCCCAAGGGATATCTCAGCGCTACAGCCTGAAAAGAAAGAAGACGTATCCAACCACCTCGAAAAGATAAGGAGAGGGAACGAAAACCTATAATAAAGCTGGGGAAAAAGCCAATGCGATGGTTCCAGGCCCTTGCCTCCTGCACCAAAGTAGATCTACCCCTTCCGGTTTGTAACCTGAACTTGGAGATCCTGAGTCTCTTGGGCGTGGGGGGGGGGGAGAGGCATAAGGTACAAAGCGATCTAAAAGAAACTTGGGTCCCTTTTGATGAACTACCTTGTAAACAATAGTTAAGGATTTAAATAAAGTTTGTTTATCAACAGGAAGCCTGTGTAGGTGCCATAAACCCTCAACTGGTATGAGGGAGTTTTAGAGTCAATTTGAGTGCCGCATTTAAACTGTTTGCAGCTTCCTGATTAGATGTTTGGACAACCCCAAATAAAGACTGTTACAGTAGTCAAGTCTTGATGTGTCCAAGGCATGGACAACCGTCTCTCTTGCTAAGAGAGGAAGAAAGTCTAATACCTTTTTAAGGGACTTGATTACAAAGAAGCATGTCCCGGAGACCGAGTTGACGAAAAGATAAATCATTGTCAAACTTAACACCTACATTCGTTGCTACCTTGGTAGGTGAAGGAGGATTGTCAAGCTTTTCTGGCCACCAGTCAGAGGCGAAAAACTGGTTATGAGATCCAAATCTGAGAATTTCAGTTTTTTCTGCATTACATTTTAAGAAATTCACGTTCATCCTCCTGACTATTTCAGAGAAGCAAGTTTTAAAATTTAAGCTCTGAAATGGAAGAGTCCTTATCAAGAGCCAAGATCAGTTGGGTATCATCCGCATAAGACATAACTGAGATCTCAAAAGATTTGATAAGAACTATTAGGGGGGTCATATATACATCAAATAAGTTTGGACTGAGGAATGAGCCCTGAGGAATACCTTGTTTGAGCCCTGTCGTCTTCGATTTAAAAGGTCCCATAGTAATCACCTGCCTCCTATTTTCTAAGAGAGAGAGAGAAACCACCTCCATGCCGAGCCACCGTTACCAATGCCATCCAGCCGTTGAAGGATATTGTGACAAATCATGTCAAAAGCTTCCGACATATCCTACAGAATCAGCACCGTGCATTTTCCACTATCTAGGATACACTTTATCCAGAAATGCAGATTCTGCAGAATGGTTGGGTCTGAAACCAGCTTGGGAGGAGTGGAGAATTTGTGCGTTTCTAAAAACTCCACAAGTTGCTAATTAACCATTTTCCCCAAGACCTTTAGGCTAGCGGCAGTAACAGAGCAGATTGGTTCAAAATTGGTCAGACTCGTCGGGTGAGCATTAGATTTATTTAGTAGTGGTTTACCAAAGGCTAACTTCAGTTTATCCGGGACAGAAGCCGATAGGAGCAATTGATTAAGCATGGAATTCACAATCCGTAATGACCTCAATAGCCTTTTGTTAGGATTGAAGGAGACCAGAATCTAATGGGTAACCTTAATTGCATTACCTAATAGCCTGTTCAGACTGCTCCAAGGTTATCAAACTGAAATCGGTGAGAGAGGGAGCAGTGGACCATCCAACGAGACATGCAAGCAAGCATCTTCTTAAATTAGAAATCTGGCTCCATTTGATGGGCACTGACTCAATCTTGTTTTGAGCCACAACCTTCATCTGCATAAAAATGGTGTTTGTTAAAGGATTAATTTAGCTTTTTGCCAGAACATATCCAAACTGTTTAATGTTTGAATTTCCATAATTGCTTAGCAAAGTTGCTCTGGAATACATTTAAACCTTATTTTGTATTGAGATGGATGATAATTGAAAGCTTGCCATTAATATAACATTTAAATTTGAAAGAGACTTTTAGCCACAAAATGCTTACCTTAGAATTAACCCCTGGTGTCAGACTAGATCTGGAATTTTTTGTGAGCAGTACCCCTGGTAGGTGCCGTCGTTGGGCTCCGAATGGCGTTGTCCGCGCCAGAGATGACGTTCGCAATGCCTATATAGGCACCACCCAGGCGCGCTGACGTCAGTTCTTTTCTTTCCATGCCAGCCAGCACAGATCTGGGAAGAGCGCTCTGTTAATCATTTTTTGACTAGGTTTTTTTGACTTTTTGTCTAAGTCTTTTTTTAGATTAAATCCTGGTGTGGCAGGGATGTCATCCAAGAAGGCTGGCTTCAAATCCTGCGGCGTCTTTCATGACAGATGTTGGTGACAGACCCGCACCTTGTATTCCTCTGGTGCCTCAAGTAGATCACGACCCAAAGGCCTGCTCCAACTGCCGCGCCATGCACCCGAAGGCCTTGAAGGAGTGCTCCATCAAGCTTATGGCGGCTCGACGTGCAACACCGATGATAGAGGTCCCAGTCAAGAGGAAGTGCCGGGAGCGGTCATGGAGCCTGTGGTCGTCGTCGAGCATTCAGGTAAGTCCAATTCCCACCAGAAGAAGAAGTTTAAGCATGCTTCGATTTCACCTCGTCCATTGGTAGACCAGAGAGCGTCGCCAATTGAGGCCTGGCTCCACGGTTAAGCCTGTGTCTGCTCCACGTCTCCCCAAGTCTCTGGGAGCAACCCCCTCTCATTTGCAAGAGTTTTATGAGGCCATGCACCTCATCTTTGGACGTCCCATTCCTCAGGCACACCATCGGGCCCCGCGGGTTCGGGAGGGGCCTTTACTGGATCCACACCGGCGGCTCCAGTGCCAGTCGCACCACAAGGATCCACAGATGAATCCCGATCGGTGCCGGTCATACCACCTCGACCTTCGCCGATCCCGAGGCCAACGCTCCTGGTGCCCATTCTCATCCTTGACACGGAGCCAAGAGGCATTGGCCGGTACCGACTGGTGCCATGCCTTCCAGGCCAGAGCCTGACTCCTATTCTTATAGGCAAGGACTCGGGGAGGATTGGCGGGCTCGCTGGACCCTGAAGAATACCAGCCTTATGAAGAACAAATGTACTGGTGTGGGGATCTTGGTGAAGCCAACTGTCCAGTGCCTGCAAAGTGGGGGAGAGCGGCTCACCTTCCCTGTGAAGAAGTTACTGTAACAATTCAAAATTACGTGAAGGTGCTGAATCCTGAGGGCCTACGACCCCCCACAGACAACCGGGAATACCATGGCAGTAGGGTAGGTGGTCTCTGGAATGCATTTAGAACTCTTATTTCGTCAAGCACCCGCCTCTAGTGGGAGTTGGTTCAATTTTTATCTTGGTCCTGTTTGTACATGAGTAATCAGTCTGTGGACCATGGGCAGATAGTGGCACTTTCTTGAAAGAGAAGCCAAGAACAATGTGGCACAGGAAAACAGCAGTTACTGGTCCTAACTCTCTCCCAATGCTTTGCACAATTGCAGTCTTATTCCCCAAATCATGGCCTTTAATTTTGCTCCATTTATGAGGGGTGACCTAATACGTGCCCACAAGAATTCTTGGGGGAATGAAAGCCAGAGCTGGAGCATAAAATGTGAGAGGTTTGGAGTGTTTCTCTGAAGCCACCACCGCCACCCTCCCAAATTCATTTGTCATCCACTTGGGCAATAGTTTGCTGGTAGTGGAAGAAAATCTGAAAACTGGGACCTCCACACTGAAAGATGATGGGAAAGTACTGCAAGAGATCAAGGCCTAGCTATGAGCTCTACAACCAAAGTACAAATATTTCCAGCCCAAGTTATTCAGTTGTATTTCTTTAGAAATCTATTCATGTTCAATACCTGCTAAGTTTGAGAAGCTGATTAACATGGATAAGATATTTAACATTTTGTTCCAGAACATGACCATTTCACTGCCTCACTTGCAACCATGTTAATGTTGTATAATCTCCATGATTTTCTGTCATGATCTTCTTTTGGATTGAGGTCTCACCTGGGAAGATTTCAACTTGCTAAGTACCCTGATCCATGTTCTCAAAATCTTGAAATGTATGCCACTGTCATGGAGGATCACATGCTTGTCTGATTTGCCCTTGAAGAAGGCCTCAAAATCCAGCAAACTGGATGCTGCACGCCCTTCAGACAAACCAGAACAAATCTCATTTTATTTGCCACTTTTTTGTACCACAGACTAGTATAGATTGTGAGCATAATGCAATAATTGAAAAATGAAAACCTAATACAGACTTCTAATATAAAACTTCATCTCATAAAAAAAATATGCCCACGCATAATTAAGGTTTGGTTATGCAGAGACAACCATGCTTAGTCTGCTGGAGAGTGGATGAACCCAGCTTTCATCGCCTAAAGTTGTGGCCAAATATGCCCTATCAAAAATAAGATCAAATGAAACTTTGTTGCAACCACATTCATCTTGGAAGCCATGGCCCCCTTGGGTTGCCATCAACAGTAGAAGAAGGGAGGCATCCTAATCATAGGATCAATAAAACAGAAGCTAGTGGCTATGTAGGCTAATAAAATTAGAGTCTGTAAACCAGACTGGTCCAGAAAACAAGATTCTTGTGTGTAGGCACACTTCCTCCTGGGCAAGCATGCATCCCAATTCAAGTATTTACCATACCAACCTCCATGTAGTTAAAGTAGATTCTTGATGGAAGGAGCTTGTGCAATACTTTGCAGCCCCTTGTGTCTTTTCGTGATTCTGAATTCTTACCTTCCAGGAGTGTCTGTTCCCTAGTCTTCCGAGACTCCATGGGATGACTCCCTGCTAACGTTGTGTCCATTCTATCTAGGTCACAAAAAAAGAAAATCATTGCTAGCTTTGTGTTTTTACTTTGGATGTTTCTTTGACTGGATTTCCGTGTATGCCCTCATTTTATTTTGGCACACCAAATGCCTTAGGTATGAAATCATTTGATGTAGGTAAGGCACATATTCTGTGTAGATGCCCATAACAGAACTTAGTCTCTCTAGGTTCTGGAGATTTTTACACCCTCCCTTGAATCCATCCTCCCTTCACCCCCGCCCCCCACTCCACCCAATAGGCGGGGTTTAAGGTCTCCTTTTCCTGCAACCTATTAAAACAAATTTACTAAAGATTTTAAGGCCAACGTCTTTAGAGTTAATTAGCATGACTGAGGTCTAAGGTGATTTCTTTATAAAGAAAATCTTAATGCCAGCACTGTATAACTCTGAGAATCCATTAGTCCTCACTAGATAACACATGCTTAACCCTTACTCACTTTTCTCCTTTTAAACTTCACAAGCCCTCCTACAAATACATGCAATTGACTGGTTCATGGACCTTTGCTGCCAAGTAAAATGCCAGGCCTAACCACTGAAACAAAATGGAAGTAAATTGCTACTCCCCATTGACTATATAGACTGCTGAATTCTTCCCCTGATATCCTTCCCCATGTCACATACGTTTAAGTAGTCTCTAAGCGCCTCGCTGCTTGTATGTTGGGGAAAGGGTACATGGCAGTTTTGCATCATCGAAGTAGACCACTTCACAATAGTTCTCGGTATCCTTCCAGGAATTCATTTGTGTTCAAAAGTATGTAAACTCAAAGACTTTATTCAAAAAGTCAAGGCTTCAAATGGACCTCTGCAAAGTGAGGGTCACCAATCAGGTAGAACCACCCTGGCCTACCTTAATATCATAAGCACCTCCTTATAAACCATATTATAATATCATATACCATGCCATGTCATAATATATTCTTAATATGATAAGTACCTTCTTATCATAACCACCTCCTAATCATCTGACAAAGTTCCCAGGTGGTTCATACTCACTTTTAAGCCTTCAAACAGGGATTTTGAAATGATGCCCAACTCCATAGTGTGAAGGAGAATTAACTTGTTCTTTCTTGTGACCTAGTTAAAACATGAAAACAAAATCATAGACACTGCAGAATTGTGACCAAAGCAGTTGCCTGGTGGAGAATAACTTTGCTGATTTGACATGCTGCATGTTTCTGTGGTCCGCTAGTATAGTCATCTTGTGTTTGGCTCCAGGCATATAAAGGCGCCATTCTTCAAACCCCAACTTAATAGTCAATAACTCAACAGTATAGTTAACTTCTGCTTCGGAGAACATTCGGGACAAGGCTGCAATGGGATGTTGTTATCGGCTGTTGACCTCCTGCAACAAGACTCTTCCATCCACAGTCTCTGAAGTGTCTGCTTCAACGCTGATGGGTTGCTCAGTGTCCAGATGGCGTAACACTGGAGCTGTAGTAAAGCTGGAGTCCAGTGAAAATTGACTTGTTGCAGAGTAGGCTGGAAATTGGAGACACTTTCTCCAATGTTGCATAGAGATAGTGTTCTTTGAGCTGCTGGTGTATGACTCAAGCATGGTGCAAGAATAAATCAAGATATTATCACGGTAAACAATGTCGCACATTTCTATGGAGTCCCTGAGCATTGTGTTCATGAAGAATCGGAACGCCGCTAACGCATTGTAAAAACTGAGGAGCATGACATGATATTCATACATTCATTCATAAGATAAAAAATATGATGTACCTAAAGTATGATGTAAATATTATGTGGTGAATGGTTCTATTTAAAATATTAGAGAAAAGAAACCTAGGAGTATGTGTCATGGATAGATCCATTAAACCCTCTTTCACTTTTCTGTAAAAGAACAACATTCTCCTTTCTTTTGGCCAACCTCCCTCTGCTACCAAATGGTTAAAATGCCAAGTATGAGACCAGATCTTCACCTGTCTAGGATTCAGGAGCTCAGCGTCCACCAACTAAACCAAAACGTGTTTTCTGGCAAATTTCTTCAACTCTTCCTCAAGTGACTGGTAATTGTACGATAATAGATCGTCCTGTTTAACTAAAAGAATTGACCAAGAAATTGCCGTTCCTCCCTTGACTGTTCATTGGAAAACACCATTGTTATACACAGAAAATACAACTAATGTTGATTGAGGAAGATGGCAAACTTATTTACGTCTCTGGTCTGGCAAGAGGTACAGTAGTTGGAGGCACAGCCAGAAATATTTGCGTCTCTACTGCGGTTACCATTATGATTGGTGAAACGGTTTATTTATTTTATTTGAAAAGTCTTATAAAGCGCGAACATGACACAATAGGGTATCGGAGCGCTGTACATGTAAGCAAACCATAAATGAAATTAAGCAGACATACGGTGATCATATTAGATATATAAGGAAACAAAGCAGAACATGGTTGAAAGGTAGAGCCAAGCTGTAAAACAGGAGATAAAAGTTAGTTTAGTGACTTCAAGTCTATAGTTGCAGGCAGCTTTTCAGGAACAACCCGTAGACTTCTTTTTTGAATGAGGCGATAGAGGGGTTAGTTCTGATTTCAGGGGGAAGAGCGTTCCATATTCTTGGAGAGAGGCCAGAGAATACGCAGTTGTAAGTTTTCTTCTTCTTGAATTTATGTGGTTTCAGTAGTAGAGTGTTTGAGCTTCTTAGGGTCCGGTTCAGACTAGATAGTTTGAGTTTTTTTGGCAGGTAAATTGGAGTGTTATAATGAAGCGCTTTGTGCGTCAGGCAGACTATCTTGAACTCGATCCTTGCTTCGAGAGTGAGCCAATTAAGTTGAGTTAGATCTGGTGTGATATGATCTCGTTTTCGTGACCCCCTTATGAATCTGGCCACTGAGTTCAGGTAGCCCTAAGGGGGGCCCAGTCGGGCTTTAAGTCGCCCCGCCAAGGTTTCAATACCGTAGTCTAGGCGGGAGACGACTAGGTATTGGACTGCTAACTGCACGTCCTCAGTCGGCAGGAATGGTTTGAGTTTCCTTAATATGTTGAGTTGGTAATTGGCTCCTCTGGTGGTTGCACTGATGTAGTTTTGCATATTCAGGTGTTTGTCCAGAGTTATGCCTAATGATTTAGTGGAATCCACAACATGAGGAGCGCAGTTGAGCGCCATTAGTAGTTTGAGCCAGTCTTGAATGGGGGCAGAGTGATTGATGAGCAAATGAGTAGTGATATTCGGAACAGTCGGGGCAAGGGTCAGTAAGTGGGGCTAAGTCCCATTAATTACATGAGAATGAATTGAGTTGAGCCAGTGGGTTGTCCAACCAATAGGTCAGCACAACTGTGCAATTAAAGACACAGGAACTGGCTACCATTTTGTAAGTCACGTAACAAATTTGCCAAATCGGCAAGGCCACCCCTGGTAGAACAATATTGCTTAGGCAAGGCGGTATTCTTTGGCTTGCCTCTTTGTCAGGGCACGACAGGCACTAACCTGTTTTTTGCTTCTGTTGGTCCTGCAAGAGCAATGTGGATCCACCACTCACTTGCAACTACTGCCACAAAGTACTCTGAGACGTGTGACACAAATGAGCAGCTGGGAGTGGGAATGGGAGAGACGGAGAGAGAACATGCATAGTGTGCTGCTTGACCCGCACCTGTCCTGTTGTTATGCGTCCATGGGCTTACCACTTTGTACTTTGTACTGGATGTGATGTATTTGGGTGCTATGGTGGAAGTGATAACATGTTTACATTCATTCTTTTATTAAGGATCAGCCTTCATCTACACATTTGACCTTTGATTTTCCTCCTGGTAATATAAAGAGGGTGCTCTTGCCCTCTGTGTAAATCATGGTATTGAGTACTAGCGGTCTATGGATATTCAGTTGTGCTTTGAACATAATACAAGTACGTTTAACACTGGTATATTTAAGGTGCAACTGAAATATTGTCAAAATATTATACAAAAACATTCATCTATACTAGTATACACTCAGTGGAACTTATGGGTGAATTCACTTTGACTTAATGCACAACGTCCTATATTGAGATGAAAAATTGAGATGAAAAACTGAGAACGCTGGAGTTTTGAAGCCCTACTTGGTGGAATCTATTTAACTTTGTCTTACTGGAATCTCAACAAAACATAATCCAGAAGAAAATACAAAAAAATACTAGGAATCAAAAGAAGTGTCTTGTGCACCTAGACTATTGGCAACCTGAATGGGACCATAAGACCTGTGAATGCTGCGTCACAAGGCCACTTTGTAGCACTGAAACTCTAGGCAAGTCTGCAGTTAGCTCCCTAGTCCCAAACACAGTCTACAGGTACAAAAAACTGCAGTGTGTGGGTGAAGCACATGAACTGAGTTCCTAACTGACTAACCGATTGTGCTTGAACCATGACCTTCCTGCGGGTATCAAAGAAAGAACTGTGAAGCAGAAATCTGGAGCTGATAAGTCCTAGTGCCTCGACACTGTTGAGCACTATGAAACACTACAGGACTAGGGAGAGATCGCTGGGAACACCTGGGAGGCTATTATGCTGAGTCACACCCAAGAGCCGGAGCTTCAATGAAGGGCTGAAGCCAGAGAAGTCTCAGGCGGCAGGGAGTACCAGACTGGGTGTGGCTGTCAAACTGAACCACACCAAGTTCCACAAGGACAACGGAATGATGCTCACTCCCTTCTAATTCTTTTCTTTCTTTTACTCATTTATTTGTATAACGTGAGTCACATCCATCAGGGCACCAGAGCCTTTTACTGATAATAAAGTATTATACTGGACAGTATTGGAATGCCAATACAGTGCCGCTCAAAGTACAGTTCTCCTAAAAAAAAAAAATGTTTGAAGATAGACTCAAGATCCATCCGTCGAGTATCTAAGCAAAATAATTTCCTAGGGGTCAGCAAGGGACGGCGCTTTGACCGAAAAGAGTATATAGTATACACAGAATCTCTAACAACAAAGGCTAGACCGATCAGCACTCACTTGTGAGACCATTATCAGGGAGATATTTCCACTTGGAAACGGTATTGGAAGTGTGGGATTTTGATTTTTCCTTTACAGGTGTTAAAGGAAACATCAGTCATAATAGAAGGGAGACAGAGCTCCAGGCCCTTGGTCAGCTCCTTGAGAAACTTTGATTGACAGCTCTTGCTTTCTTGAAGGCTGGTATTTTCTGGATAGGAGAGTTGGTGCTCCAGCGTGCATGTGATCCACATGAGATGACTAGTTTATTGGCTAGATAGCTGGAAGAGCTCTGGTGAATACCTGTGGTTTGAATGTGCATCTGGGAAGCCAAACGAACAAACACAAAATGGGAGTGATCCGGTCTTCTCTCTGGTGCCAGATATCTGATGAGCTGCAGCATTGAGGGAGGCTTTTAAGGGAACAAGGTGAATGTTTGGAATTCTGCTTAGCAAAGATATGCCACAGTCTATTCTAGACTGTGCTTAAACAACCAGTTTGAAGTATGGGAGAATGGTGGATTTCAGTTCCGAGTAGGAGTCTGATTGGGATAGTGTGCGGTTTTAGCTAGGGAGTTAATTAGAGAATGCAAATGTATGTTTATGTGAAGGGTAAAGCTTAGAGACTTAATGCTTTCCGAAACACTACAGGCTTGCAATGCGGCGTTAGCTGCACCTAGCCTGATATGTCAGGGGGAGCTATGAGGAGTAGCTATTTTCAGAGGTTTCATTTTGACCTGCTGGTGAGACATTCAAGACTGTAGGATTTGTATGGTTTTGGCTACTTTGACAATGTCTTTTGGAGAGGCAACTCTCAAGCAGGGGTGCGTGTCATTAGCACACAGGTTGAAATAGACGTCTGACTCATGGAAGAGGATGCAGAGAGGCTCCTTGTACAAATTAAAGAGCATCAGGGAAAAAAAACCAATCCTTGAGGTACCCTTTGTTGAAGGAGTGGGACCTGGTTGGGGGGGCAGACTCGATAGGATGCTCATTAGTTTTATTTGTTGGGAGCAGTTGGACAGGTATATTTAAAATCACTCTGTTCTGTGACGCACATTGCCATCCATAATTCCATGGTTTGCAAGAGAGACACATGGTTGACATTATCAACATTATGCAGGCATGGCTGCCTGTGTAAAACCTAACCACCTTTCCTGCTCTAATGTTTACTGCATGGCGGCCATGTAAAGGAACTCTAGGTAATTCAGTGTGGGTGGGGCCTAGTTGTTGGCAGATATGCTGTAGTGTCCCAAAGCTTTGCTAAAGCACTCTGGTTTCCCCAAACCTCAACAGCAGAGACATCTCAAATGCATAAATTAAAGGGATGGGCAGTAGAGTATGAGGACATAAGTCTCTGTGGTGAGTAACTGTTGTCATCCCCTGAGCAGCTACCCCTTGAATCTTCCCAGTTTCACAGTACCGTAAGAATATCATTGCATGTTCTATGAGAAACACATTTGACCAGAACTTGGGTTACATAGCTGCTTTCTTTGTGCTTCTTACATTGTATCACTAATTGACCTTTGACAACATCCTACACCTGGCCCTAAAGAACCAAAAGCTTCCACCAAGATGGCTGCAGTAGAGGCACCAAACCTTAATGCAAAACAGAAGGCTGCCCTTAGGACCCGTCCTCCCTGTGCTTGTCTGTGGTTACTTTGTTACTCTCAGCACTATAGTTATTAAAATTGGTTCAGCATCATAACATCAACTGCTTGAATGAAGAAATAATGGAACTAGCTGTCTACTGAATTTTCTCAGGGTGCTTATTCATTGATTACGTGGGCATACAAACCCAAGAAAGACTAGGTGTTGAGATTTGTTCTGTGAACGGGAGGTTGTTTCTCTTCCCCCATGATGCATTTGTAATTGGAGCTAATGCCTTTGAACAAGAGAGGGAGAGAAGCTACCTAATGAAGCCACCTGGTTGGCGTGGCAAGGGAAAGAAGTTTACGTGGACTATTTGGCCTAGGAGATCCTGATGGAAGCAGTGTAGGGAGGGAGAGCAGGCCGAAGGAAGGACAGGCCTTGTCCATTCTAGTATGTTCCTTTCTGGTTAATATTCAGAGAGCAGGATGTTGTTATAACACTATATAAAGAGCATCTTATCAGAGTACGAATGTTTTGCAACTCTGCTGGCTTAATCTTGCTGTTGGATTCTTTGTTGCTGCTCTGTTCCAGCCCTGGTCTTACTAAAGGTCTGCTCCAGTCCTGGTCTTTCTCCAGTTGTGCTCCAGTCCAGTTCTTAACCCAGCACTGTTTCTGTCTTAGCCTTAGTCCAGCTCAGGTCCTGGCCTTCTAGCTGTGCTCCTGTGAAGGTCTTACGACTGCTGTACTCCAGGCCTTCCGGCTCTGTACTCTCCCTGGTTTGACCCAGATCTAAAATCTCAGCCTTGAAAGAACTTTGGAGGTGTTTAGTTACTTTGGCTTTTTTCTCCTTGTGCTGTCAAGCACTACTTTCTGGAGGGCATATTCTCTTTAACCCATGTTACAAAGGGACATGCAGTGTCACTTCCGAAATTCATTGCCCTTTTCTCAGAGCCTCTAAGAAAAGGTGAAGGATCAATACTCTCTCCAACCCGTGGCAGTTTGTAATTATTCTTCTGCTTTTGCCTGATTGCACTAGTATGGTTCCAACATTGATTGTCTATAGTCTTTTAAAAATGAGCACCATGTTTCTATTCAATGAAAATGTTGTGCTTGATCAGTTTTGTTTTGGTTGGTGCTTAGTGTTTTGTATTTGCCAATGTCCTAAGAATGTTTCCTTGTTTCTAAAATAGACATTGACCAAGGAGTGGAGAATTCTGAAGGTAACCTACCCGGTGAAAGTGTGGATGATGAACCGTTCAAGAGAGAGAAATTTGAAGATAAGTCTTCCGTCCCTGGACTGCAGAAAATTCCTGCTTCTGGAGATTTTCTCCACCTTCCACCGCTGTCAGACTTTGGTCTCTCTCAATATCAGTTCAGTGGTACTTGGGGTCCTCAGGGTGACAAACCAACGAAGGCAGTAACTACCCAAATGAAAGATAAGAATTGTGCCTCTAAAGATTTGTCTGATAATCTTGTGTTATCTATACCCAAAACACCAAGTTGGGCATCAAGGGCGGATGGCATGAATCTGAACGATGATTACACAATGGCACTCTTCAAAGTAAAGGTCCCGGAAAAATCAAAGTAAGTAGAACATCTTTTTTTCCTGCCAATAGAAATGCATATCTCTCTAATAGTCGGTTCTGTGTTGCAGTCCTTTTAGATTTGGCTGGAATACTAATTCTTTCTCACTGAAGGGAGATTTGTTTGCCAGGATGCTGTCATATTTTATTCCACTGGAAGAAATATTGGTTAGAGTGACATAGTTGGATGAAAATGTATGTTAATACGTAACCTTTTCCACTAAAAAACACTGAAATTCACCAGTTATATTTAAATGAAGTAACCAGAACCTGCACGTTATCCATGCACAGTGATGTAATTTCAGATGTCATTGGTTATGTGATCAATGATATCATAGAACATGTCATATGTGAGGTCATAAGGAGTGCCCAGTGGCCAGGGTGTGCGTCCAACCTCCCTCCTCTGTGGGCACCATACTCTTCACTTGTTTCTTTTTTTAAATTAGTTTTTTGATCCAGCAGGTACCTCAAGTTTCTTTTCATTTTAAACATTTTCCCTAGTAGGCCGTCTAGGACGCCCCCCCACACCACACACTTTCCCTACAAGGTCAAGGGGGGTCAGGGTACCCCTACCCTGCCCCCTTATACTTTATTTATTGATTTGTTTTTTTTGTAACTTTTTTAGGACACTGGGACAGAGTCCCTATGTCCTGTAATGGCGGGTGCAGCATCCAAGCCGAGCGGAAGCTCACAGCGGGACACGTGGGAGCTTTTCCCTCCCGCAGCGGTGAAGCGGATTATTTGGGGGGGTGGGGGAAGCCCCCTTAAGCCAATCAGATTGCTCTTTTATTTGAAGTTGTGGAGACACGGGACTCCTGCAGACCCAGCTGTTCAGATATCTATAAAAACTACTGGATGGATTTACACCAAAAAAACAAAAACACTCTTTCTGGGTTCTAGCTTTCTGCCAAATTTGTTGTAATTACGTTAAGCCGTTTTGGCTGTAGTGCTGTTCAAAAGTCCCTGTGGAAATTGCATGGGGAATTTGTGTTTTGGAACCCCCCCTCTTTTCTCTGCCTCAGCTTGACAGATGATCTGAAACTTTCCAGGAAGAAGCGGAGGTTAACCGCCACTGTGTGTGTATCACCATTTGATAAATCGCATGTAAACTTTGCAGACCTGTTCTTTTTTTCTCCATTGGCTGATGATGCAAAATTTCGTGGTGATTAGTTAAAGGGGGGAGGAACGAAGGGGGGGGGGGGGTGGAGAGGGGTGCAAAGAAAAAAGGGGCGGTCCCAAAATAAATTTTTCCACCAATGCATTTTCCATAGACTTTTTACTCCGAAGTAGCGAAGAAATGACTGAACGGATTTGCATGAAACTTGGCAGGAATATGGATTATGGTGTGGAAAGTGTCCTTTTTGTTATTTGATCTGAATTGGTTCAGTTGTTTTTAAGTAATACAAAAACGTAGTCATTTATTGGGCCGCTGTACCTTCGTGGTATACTGCGGTACATGGCGATGATCAAACACAATATTATTGGTTAATCGAAGTCCTTGCAAAAAGAAAAGGCAGCCATATTGTTTATACCACACTTTCTATTTGTTCTGTGTTTTTACGTGCAATATAGTTTGCTACTCTTTTTGTAACACATAGGAAAAAATGAGGCAGTTTAGGAAATTCTGCAGAGAAAAAGTATTTTAATTCATTTTTATATATTTTTTAAAAGTTTACAATGTACAACTATACTTTTGTGAAACTATATAGAAAGTACCGCTGTACCTATTGAAATCGAAAAATACAAGCACCCTGATTTATAGAAAACTCCTCTTGCGTGTCCTTAAAAATTGGCATATATGCAAAGAACTGTGACATTAGATAACTCACAAAGAAAAAAATTAAAAAATGTTTTTTTTTGGGGAAAAAGTGACTCCTAACGAATGGAAGAACTTGTGAACCACAGAGTAGCAAAAACAGTTTAGAAGCATAAACGAGTAATGTTTAATAATGGAATGCCAACACTCACTCACTCACCCTTACCGTCAGCTGCCTCGCAGGCCTGCACAACTGCTGCCTGGGATGGAGCACTATTTTAACTTGTGATGATTATCACGGGCTGCATTCCCCAAATCCTTTGATTGACTTCAATTAGTGTGAAAGCATCATGTGCAACCTCCTTGGCCATCCGTACATTTATAACTGCTGCATACCAGCGTGCCAATCACAGTTGTTGCCGATCAATTATACTTTAAAGAGAGGCGAATACGTTTTTTAGGCGTTAGCTCAATTGAACTCACTGAAGCAAACCAGGACTACAATTACCAGAATGCATTTGGTTAGAGAGGAAACCCCATAACTTGAGCACTAGCTCTTTATAGACATTGTTTCATTCAATAACTGTAGTTGAGATGATGACTCTCTTATGCAATTTGTGGTCATTATGTAAATGGGTCACTGATTTGAATTTTTGCCCTCTGTTACCACCCATGATGTGCTGATGCTAGAAAAGTGCAAACATCTCTAAAGGATAGAAGACCTTTAAATGAGGCCTATGGTGTGGTAAGTAGCCTCTTATTCTGAGTGCGTCAAGCGATTGGCACTGCTATTACATGCTTTTAGTCAAAGTGCGACTGCAAGACAGTCCTGAAAATATAAACTCATTGTATCAAGTCTGCCTCTGACTTACTACTTGTTTCTACTTCTTTTCACCCCAACCTTATGCTGGTGATAATGTTGAGGGGATTACCAAGAAGCACTGTGGTAAAGCACTGTCAAAAATCAGAGTCAACAGTAAAGATGTGTGGTAACCAGATTACCACATATTTTTACCTCTGTGCTGCATTTCTGCTGCCCTCTAAATGAGGGGTGTTCGCTGTCTCAAAGAGACGTGTTGTTTTCAATCTGTGGGCTTCGGCCCACCCACAGCCTTACCATTTGCTCGCTCTATCATCGCACACAGGTCATTTACGCAGAGCACACGAGCACTCCATGCCTGCCACGTATCGTGATTCAGTCTTAAGCTACAACATACAAATAAGTGCATTCTGGGAGTCGTAGTCTTGATGTGCTTATGTTGAAATAATGGAACATGATGTCCTGCCAACTTGCAGTTTTTCGGATATCCTAAAAAACATGCTGTCGGTGTCCACCGCAGCAGTACTCACTCCAAGCTTTTCAGCAGGATGAAAGGTTAATTTCTACTGATTTATGGGGAACACAGACCTCTGCAGCAGTTACACAACTCGCTGAGCTACTATGTGAGAAATGCTCTTCCTCTTGTTAAATATAATTTGAATACATCTGAAGTTTGATTTCAGGAGTCTGTCCAACAGAACTCTCACGGTCCATACGTGAGTAGCTTATCCAGTCAAGGTTTTTTGCTTTGCATTCTGGGACTCTCTTAGACCCCGTCTTTACCAACTTACCCGCCCTAAAAGTCAGTCAGCCTTTACCCATGAGTTGGTCCGACCACCACCTTATTTCAATGGTGCTACAGGGTGAAGGCCCTCCTCAGGGTGCCCCTCTGAAGCCCATCCTAAAACGTCCTTGGCACAAGCTAAATGTTGGCCATTTTCGAGACCTTCTCCTCAGTCAGAAGCCACACCTCTCTGAGAACATTGAAACAGCTAACGACACTTTGTCTGAATGGCTTACACATTACCTTGATAAATGCATCCCTGCCAAACTGTCCTATAGCCGGAGCACGGAGTCCAGCCCATGGTTTAATGAGAGTCTGACCCGGGTTAGGAAAAACTGCAAGGCCCTTGAACAGGCATGGAGGCAGCACTATGACCTGACCCTCAAAATAGAATATCGTGCGGCCATCAAGGAATACCACAAATCCATTCGGAAATCTAGAGCCAATTACTTTGCAGATAAAATTCAAAGTAGCAGCAATCCAGCAAAATGGATTTTCACCTTGCTAAAAGATCTTAAAACCTCAGACCAATCCAATAAATCCACCATCAACTCCAACCATCAATGTGAGGCACTCGCCTCTTTCTTTGTTAAGAAGGTCGAGGACATCTACAAAACCTTCCCCCCACAATTAACAACGCTGGCCACACAGTTCATATTAACCTCGCCGCTCCTTCTCTTTTCGTTTGCCCCACACTCTCCCAGGAAGCTATGTCAACCATCTGTAATAAAATTAAATCGGGATCCTCAGCGGACCCTCTCAAACCCGACCAGTTCCAAAAAATCCTACCTCGGCTCCTACCCTCTTTTGCGACTTAATTAATCTGTCTATGTCCTCTGCAGTAGTTCCTGCCCATGGAAACATGCCAAGGCGATCCCCCTACTCAAAAAACCTACCTTGGATGAATCCAAGCCTGAAAGTTTCCGCCCCATCTCTCTTCTCCCTCTGGTATCTAAAATCACTGAATCCTATATCAACTCCATCCTTACCACGTATATAGAAGCTCATGAATGTCTGGACCCCTCGCGGAATGGTTTTCGACCACGCCACAGCACCGAATCTGCCCTATTGGCAGTCAATTAACATCTTAGGCGCTCCCTGGATGAGGGACACACTTCAGCTCTGATTCTTCTCGATCTGAGCGCGGCATTTGACACTGTCTCATCAGATCCTTCTGCAGCGCCTACAAAATATTGGCATCAGAGGGACGGCCTTTGTGAGAAGTTGGTCTGGTATATGCTGTCCACTAATTAAAGTGGGCACCTTGCACCAGTCCAAACGACCCTTATTGATGATTAGGTAAAGACAACCTTTATAGAAAGCTATCCTAGTGGTAGCTGTGGAGAGCAGCCTTCAGGCTAAGTCTTGAAGGAATGTAAAGCAGCTTGTTTTACCAGTATATAACCTCTTGAATGACCAAATGAAAGGAGAACCACACCAGGTATATATTAAATATATGTATTTATTACTAAACACTCTCTACTAACCTCTTTATGAGATTAGAGAACAAGGCACACAATATTACAGTACTAGAACGACAGTAAATAGCACAATACACAGTGGGCTCCAGGGGGAGACCAAACCATATATTAAGAAAGTGGTATAACAACCACGACTTGACTAGACACAGTGCCTAGAGCACGTAGAATCGCTGGGACCCCAAGGAACCACCCAAGGTAGTGACACAGGGGACCCACGGAGGACGGGTGCAGTGTGGGAACACAGATGCGAGCTCCGTACAACTCTATGGGAAAGTCACGGTTGGAATTTTAAAGTTTAAGGACACTTAGGAGAGGACTTCAAGCAAATCCAGCTAAACATAGAAGGTTCTAAGGCCAGCACCCTTGAGAGTACCGAGGTACCCGTGTTACCTATCCCAGAGGAGCCGGGTGCATAGGGGTCAAGTGGTGTCGGAAACCCTTGTCGGTTTCAATGGCGTGATGCGAGAAAGTACTGCTGCCGTGGAGAAGAAAATTGTCCGGTGTGATCCAAGCCTGGATCGGAGATGTGAAGAACCTGAAAGCAGAGGGGACAAAGTCTGGGTCACTTCATGTGACCAGGAGCGGAGGAATCGAATGCCCACCGATGTCTGGTGCTTCAGGTGCGAAGAGGTGAAGCTTGACTCTGCAGCCCCGGGGACCAGGAGACGTCGACGACGACCAGATTCCGCAGGCGAGCTGTCCCACGAAGGATGTCGAGTGCTGGGGGGGTCAGTTTCCGGATTGGAGACCAACAAGCCTTGGCAACTGCAACCCACGCGGTCAGAGAAAAGATGCTTCTGTGAGGACCAGCAAGGTCCTAGGGACTGCCCAAGCGATGGAGTCAGGGCACGTCTGGAGCAACCAGGGAAGCCCACTGAAAGTTAAAGTTTTGCAGCGTGAATCTTTCTGGATTCACTATGCTGTGCATTATTCCGCCATCTCGTGGTTGGGTCCGGATTCGTAGTCTTTTCTTTGTTTTTTTTTTTGTTTTTTTGTTGGCCCAGGTGGGCGGCGACGCCCACCATTTGGTGTCTTCGGTGACGTCGTCGCGCTTCCGGCGGAAGCTCCCACCTTTGGTAGCCATCTTCAGATTCTTTTTCCGCCGTGGGGTCTGGATCGTTGCCGAGAAGTTCCAGAAATTTTGGACGAAGAATCTCAAAGTCGAAATATCATCACAGAGGATGGATTCCTGAGACACCGGATGACGACACAAGTACCGGAGACAACAAGAAGGACGACGAGGTAGAAGGTCCACGACCGAAATCTCGACGCCTACAGAGAATGCGCTCGCAGGGGGCTCCCTGAGCGCGGTTATGGACAAGACTCCGTTCAAGTTTTGCAAAAACTGCCACCACAAGTACGCCCAAAAGACCAGCACCCAGTCTGCAACCTCTGCTTGCCGCTCGACCACATCAGCGAAGACTGCAACGCGTGCTCGGCGTTCACCCCGAAGACCCTCCGGGTGAGAGACAGACAGAGAAGGGCGAACTACAACATGCAGGGCCAGGGACCAGCACCATCGCTCCGAGACCTGGGCCTCTCGAGCGGAGAGGAAGATAACATCGCTGAGGGACCAGAGGACTGCGCGGTCGTCGAGGTCCATAAGAAAACGTCGAAGGAGGTAAGGGAGTCGTCGACCCCAAAACACCAAAGCGACGCTCGAAAGAGTGAAGCCAGAACACCTAGCGACACTACTAGAAGTGTAGCAAAGTCCTCGAAGGGAGCGTTGCCGCCGAAACCCTCGACGAAAGCAACAGCGTCCAAGGACAAGCAGTCGAGCGGATCCTTTGACAAGGACTCACAATCGGCGAAAGCTTCCGAAAAACAAAGGCGTCGAAGGTCACCTCCGAAAGGGAAGCCTCAGCACCGAGAAAGGAAGGCCCGGCGTCTGTTTCGACGACCGCGACCGCGAAGAGAAGCACTGCACCACTCGACGCCGAAAAGGCCCACGAGATGGCGAAAAAGAAGAGGAGGCTCGAGGCAGAGATGGCGAGCATCCTGAAACGGAAAAAAGACTTCGACGACAAGATGAAGCAATACGCTATCCCATCGAAGCCAGCCCACGAGGCGCTCGAGGAGTTCGAAGCCGAATACATCGAGCCCCCGAGAACACCTGAACCACTCGAAGACCAGGACGAAGAAGACTACTACTTCGAAGGCGAAGAAGAGATGCAGTCTTACCGGGACTCGGCGTCCTCGGAGGTACAAGACATAGACTGGCAAGACCTCGACGCAGAGTCACCAGAAGAAGGGGTAGACTCTTACCCCTCGAGGCCTTCGCCGCCAGACGACATCGGAGTCTACAATGAGGTCGTCCAGAAAGCTGCAAAGACATATGGGGTCGAAATGCAGGAGGAAAAAACAAAGGCAGGTTTCCTCTTCGAAACCCTGCTCCTCAACAGACAAGGAGCCAATTCCTACCCATGTTGCCTGGCGTCCTCGACCAGGGAAGGGAGGCCTTCAGGGAACCAGCAGTCTGCAAGGCGGTTACACCTAGAAGCGAGAAGAAATATAAACATTCTACAAAAGACCCGGCGTACATCCAAGGGTCAGTACCAGCAGACTCCATTATCGCTGCAACGGCCAGAAAAGGGCCGGTGTGCCCACCAACACAGGCCCACCTCCAGACAAGGAGAGCAAGCGAATAGACCTCACAGGACGAAAAGTGGAGAGGAACGCAGCAATACACTGGCGCATCGCCAACTCCAACGCCCTCATCAGCAGGCATGCGTACCAGCATTGGGCAGAAATGAGTCAGCTCATTAAACACCTGCCAGAAGAACACCAACAAAGGGCAAATTACCTAGCGGAGGAAGGCAAGGCCATCGCTAACACTTGCTTAAAGTCAGCTTTGGACGCAGCAGAGAACTCCAGCAGGCAAATGATGATAGGAGTAACTGAGAGGAGACACGCATGGCTCAGGATCTCCGGCTTCAAGCCAGAAGTACAGAGCAACATCATCAACACACCTTTCGACGGTGAGAAACTGTTTGGGGCAACAGTCGACAACAAGTTAACTCAACTGAAAACGGACAACGAAACTGCAAGGTTCATGGGAGCGCTGCAGTTCAGGGGGATGAGAAGAGGAAACCCCTCAAGGCGACCCAGTGGTAGAGGGGGCAATGCACCCACCACTTCACACCAATCACCCCAGCAAGGATATCAGGGGAACAACCAGGGCCAAAACCTGCAGGGACAACAGCAGCAAAATTGGCAGTACCAACCAAGAGGACGGTCCTTTCGAGGGCGCGGGTACGGACGGGGACAGGCCCGAAGAGGGGGCCAGCAGCCCACCTCAAAGTGACTCCAGACACAAACCACACCCTCCCCAGTTAACACCAAGGGAGAGGAGAAGTCCACAAAAGGACAAAATGAGGAACACACACATACAACAAATAACCACCGAGCATACGACACCGGTGGGAGAAAGATTAGGAAAATTCCTCACACAATGGAGGGAAATTACCACGGACAAGTGGATACTAAACACCATACAGCAAGGGTACTGCATAGACCTCCTAAAACACCCGCCGGGGAAAAAACCAAGACATCGGACAATACCCGCATGGGAACTCGCCCTCCTCCGTCTAGAAGCAGAGGAGCTGCTACAAAAAGAGCAATAGAACTAGTCCCAAAAACGAAAGGAACAAGGGAGTATACTCAACATACTTCCTTGTGCCAAAGGTAGACGAAACACTAAGACCAATACTGGACCTCAGATTCCTGAACAAGTTCATAAAAACTCAAAAATTCAAAATGACTTCACTTCAGGAAGTAATACCCCAAATCCAAGAAGGGGATTACATGGCGACCTTAGACTTGAAAGATGCATATCTGCACATACCCGTCAACCACAAACACAAACGTCTATTAAGATTCGTGATGGGCCACAACCACTACCAGTTCACAGTGCTGGCCTTCGGACTAAAGTCCGCACCAAGGGTGTTCACAAAATGCCTAGCAGCAGCTGCTGCGCACCTTCGGAGGAAGAGCATACATGTATACCCCTACCTCGACGACTGGCTTGTGAAAGCAGGATCATACAAACTCTGCAAAGACCACATCGAACAAGTCATACAAACACTGTCCACACTAGGTTTCTCAATACACTGGGAGAAATCGTCAACAGAACCTCAGCAGATCAAAATATTCTTAGGGGCACTAATAGACAGCACACAGTCCAAGGTGTTCCCCAGCGACAAGAGAACTATAGCGCTCCTGAGGGAAACACGTCTTTACCGCAAGGGGCAAGTTCTGACAGTGAGGACGGTGAGCAGACTAATGGGAATGATGGCATCATGCATTCACCTTGTCCCACATATCAGACTGCACATGAGACCGTTCCAAGAATGGATACAGCAGCAGTGGTCACAAGCGACAGGGAGTTGGGAAGATCTAGTGGTTGTCACACACGCAGTGCAGCAAGAAATAGCGTGGTGGAAGGAAAAGAACATATTACAAGGGAAGCCATTCACACAGCCAACTCCAACAGTGACCATCACAACGGACGCCTCACAGCAGGGCTGGGGCGCACACATGGACAGACTCCGCGTCAGGGGCTGTGGTCACAACAAGATGCAGTGAAACACATCAACTTCCTAGAACTAAAAACGGTGTTCCTAGCCTTAAAAGCCTTTCAAAAGCAGCTTTACGGGAAGCGAGTGCTGATACAAACAGACAATACAACAACGATGTTCTACATCAACAAACAGGGTGGAACACAGTCAACACCGCTATCAAGCCTGGCACAACAGATCTGGAGATGGGCCATCCCTCTAAGGATAGACCTGCTGGCAATACACCTTCCAGGAATAGACAATGTGGAAGCAGACCGACTCAGCAGGCAGACGTCTGCATCCCACGAATGGGAACTCAACCAGCAGGAGGTGCAGCGGCTGTTCCAAAAGTGGGGAACACCACGGATAGACCTGTTTGCAACACTCCACAATGCAAAATGCCAACATTACGCATCCAGACAACCGGACCAAAGGTCCCTAGGGAATGCGCTATGGATAAGTTGGTCGAACGAATTTGCATACGCTTTTCCCCGATACCACTGTTACACAAGGTACTCAGCAAATGCAGGAGCAGCAGCATGACACTGATATTGGTGGCACCTCAGTGGGCCAGACAATCATGATTCTCACAGATAATGGAAATGGCGCAGGAACCAGCACACAGGTTCAGCAGAAGGAAAGACCTCCTCACAATGCAAGACGGAAAAGTGCTCCACCCAGAACCAGACAGCCTCAGCCTAGCAGCATGGCTCCTGAGGACCTAGAATTCGCACACCTCAAGCTACCTCCAAGCACCATGGCAGTACTCAGAGAAGCAAGGAGACCCACTACAAGAAAATGCTACATTGCAAAGTGGAAAAGGTTCTCGCAATGGTGCATTACAGAGGGACTGCAACGAAAAGTCACAAAAGAATCAACAGTACTGCGATACTTAACACACCTACTACAAAGCGGGCTGAGCTACTCGTCACTAAGGGTTCACCTAGCAGCCATAGTGGCCTACACCAGGGGAGAAGCGGTGAAAAGCTTCTTCACCTCCCAAGTGGTCAAAAGATTCCTGGAAGGGGCTAAAAGAATAGCCCCCTAAAAGGATGCCAGCCCCAAGCTGGAACCTCAACACTGTACTGACACAGTTGATGAAATCACCATTTGAACCCATACACAAGATCACACTGCACATGCTCACACTAAAAACGGCATTCTTAGTGGCTATCACGTCACTGCGAAGAGTCAGTGAACTACAGGCTCTCACACTACAAGAGCCCTACTTGCAAATACACAAGGACAGAATTGTCATGAGAACGGACCCACACTTCCTGCCAAAGGTGGTGTCGCGGTTCCATATCAATCAAACAATACAGATACCAAGTTTCTTCCAGAAACCTTCAACACCCTCAGAAAAGGCGCTACACACGCTGGACGCCAGAAGGGCAGTGATGCACTACATTGAAAGGACGAAGGAATGCAGGAAAACAAAACAACTCTTCGTTTCCTTCGCAAGCAGTTTCCTGGGACGACCAGTAACAAAAAATACCATTGCACGGTGGATTGCACAAGCAATACAACTCTGCCACAAGCAGGCAGGACAAGAATTACAAGGAGCCGCCCAGGCTCACTCAACAAGGAAAAGGGAGCAACGGTTGCGTTCCTAGCGAACACACCTATACAAGACATTTGCCAAGCGGCAACATGGTCTTCCATGCACACGTTCTCCAAACACTACTGTGTTGATATCCAAATGAACAAAGAGGCACAAGTAGGACAGAAGGTCTTACAGCACATTTTCAGCAACCAATGCTCATCTTCCACCCAACCACCGCAATAACAAAACCGCTACTAAGTCTATGCACAGCATAGTGAATCCAGAAAGATTCACGCTGCAAAACGAATAGTTTCTTACCTGTCGGTGTAGTTTTGCAGCTTGAAGACTTTCTGGATTCACTAGCGATCCCACCCGACTCCGCCAGGAAGATAACATAGGAGGTTAAGGGTACAACTAGACTACATACAAGGTTTAGAGGGATCAAAGAATAATTGAAGGATTAAAGGTGAAAGACATAGACAACAAAAAACTGTAAGAGGAAAAGAAAAAAGAATCCGAAGATGGCTACCAAAGGTGGGAGCTTCCGCCGGAAGCGCGACGACGTCACCGAAAACACCAAATGGTGGGGCGTCGCCGCCCACCTGGGCCAACAAAAAAAAAAAAAAAAACACAAAGAAAAGACTACGAATCCGGACCCAACCACGAGATGGCGGAATAATACACAGCATAGTGAATCCAGAAAGTCTTCAAGCTGCAAAACTACACCGACAGGTAAGAAACTATTTGTTGCCTTCTCAGGGACCCACAGGTCACCGGACCAGGGATCGCAAAGGGACCTCGAGAGGAATCACACAATACCAGCCCACGGAACACTTGTGGAGTGTAGGCCAGTAATCTTCGGTGGAAACACTGCTCGGGGCTTGGACTACAAGTAGCCAAAAGCACAGCCTCAGGGATCGCCTAAAAGCATATGCTGCTGCAAATGTGCATGGTGTCCAGGGGTTCGGGTTGCACGGTCCCCACGAGGGCTGCGGGTCTCAGGTTTGCTGAGAGCACTAGTCGGCCTCGGGGAAGCTTGGGCATCCCACCTCCTGTGTTGCAAAATCTTCGGAGTCCATCGGGAGCTGCGTAGATGCAAACCGGTCAGATGCGTTGAGGTGCCTGCGTTGCAGGGGAGTAACTCCTTTACTCCAAGGGAGATTCTTCAGTCGTCCAGCAAAGCGTAGATCGTCGAAGGTTACTTGGTTTCTGTAGCAGAGTTTAGTCCAGGTAATATATAAAGTCCTGTAGTCAGGGTTCCTACTTTATACCCAAGGAAGGGGTGGGACAAACTCTGGGGACCCACCTATGGGAGGGTCAGGACAGAGGGGTGGCTACACCCATGTCCTTTGTCCAGTTTCGCGCCAGAGCAGGGGCTGGTAGCCCCTGCAAACGGTTTGAGCTGGACTATGCACAGGGACATCAAATGTGCCCCCAGTGCAGACATCAAAGCACTCTGAGAGTGCACCCACCCAGCCCCAATACACTAAAGCCTGTCTGGGAGGTGGTCACACCTCCCTGTGACAGGAAACCTATTGTCAAGCCTTCCCCGGCCGGAGTTTCATCCAGCAGCAGGAGGGCAGACTCGTGTCTGTGGCTGGCAGCATCCATTTTGTGATGCCAGGGCTCTGTGAAGCTGGTACCGGGTGTACCGGTGCTGTCATATTTCTCCCTCTAGGAGGGAGGAATCATACCTCCCACACCAGTTACTGGTGTGGAGGTATGATTCCAAGGTGTTTGACACCAAACACGACATAATTCCTTGCAGCTGTTTTAAAGTTAGCATTTACCGCGAGGTTATAATGCACTTAAGAGTATATGGTTGGCTGCATCACAGACAACCCCGGAATAGTGGTTCCGAAGGCTGCAGAGGGGCTCTGCTCATGCAAGGGCACCCTCTCACATAAAACCCAGCACCCTGCCTTCAGGATTGATAAGGCCTGCCATAGGGGTGACTGATAGGCTTATATGTGCAATGATTAGGATAGATATAGTGAACCTATATCTAAGTAAGGGGTGCATGCATCACCTTACACAGGCTGCAGTAGCAGACCTGTTGTGTCATTTTGAATGGCCTCTCAGGGGTGGCATAATAAATGCTGCAGCCCCTGGGAGGCCTCTGGGGTTCCTATGCCCTGGGTACATAGTATACCATATACTAGGGACTTATAAGGGTACCCCAGAATCCAATCTGGAGTGTACCTAAAGTACATGAACAACCAATTTAGGGAGTAAGCAGATAGACTGGGGTCCTGAATAGCAGGATCACAGTCAGACTAAGTCGAAAACCAGCAAAACACCAGGAAAAAAGTGGGGGCAACCATGCAGTCAGATTCCACCTTCCTACAGCCTTGAATTGGCTCTCATCTTTCCTAACTGAGAAATCCTTCCAAGTGATTGCTCCCCCTTCAGCTCTCAGACTCATTCTGTGCTTCATTGGCTGCCACAGGGTTCTGCTCTGAGTCCCACTTTATTCAAAATCTACATTCAACCGTTGGCAGCTGTAGTAAAAGGTAGAGGCCTAATTGTGGTCTCCTATGCTGACGACCCGCAGCTTGTGATCGCCGTATCCAATAACCCCGACCAAGATGTGGGCAAGTTTCAAAACATCTGATGGTCATCGCAGATTGGATGACTATCAACTGCTTACAACTGAATGCTAATGAATCAGAGATCCTTCTCTTGGGTAGAAACACCCACCTATGGAGTGAACGCTGATGGCCTGCCACTCTAGGAGGCCCTCCCTTGCCCAAACAGACAGTAAAAAATCTGGGGGTTTGGGTGGATTCCGCCCTAACCTACCAGGTGCAGACAAAGTCAGTAGCCGGTGTTTGTTTTGGACTTTTACGCAGACTCAAGTCTCTGGTTGGATTCTTCGACGCCAACACCCGACAGGTCATCATCCAGTCCACCATACTTTCGAGACTTGACTATTCAAACTCTCTGTATCTAGGTGCCAATAAAGCAGGGATTCATTGTCTTCAAAGGGCACAAAACGCCGCTGCCCGGATGCTCTTCGGCCTGCCCAAATCTTGTTCAGCTTCCAATCTCCTACGTAGGCTCCATTGGCTTCCAGTGGAGAAGAGAATCAATTTCAAAGTCCTGTGTATCTCTCACAGAATCTTTTTTTTTTTTTAAACTCAATTTATTAACACAGCTCATAAGACTACACATTATACAATAACGTCTGCAGCTCAATCTCATTTTCCACATATACATTACAGCCAGTAACAGGGGCGGGAGCATGGACAGTACAACCCGATTCCCAGGTATATCATGTACCCTCATTCCTCTTCCACCACTCCCAGGGCTCGGTATCTCCTCCAGGGTGCCCAGACCTTCTTCCACTTTTTTGTGCACCCCCTGCTCTTATATGCCACCTCCTCTGCTCTTTGACACCAATCTAGGGCTCTCTTCCAATCAACCAGCTGTGGTGGCGCCTGTGCGCCCCAGCTCCGTGCGATATTACGTTTGGCTACTCCTGCTGCCAGGATCAGCCACAGCTCTGCATACCTGGGCCAGCTTTCTTCCCCCTTTATTTGAAGGATCAACCACTTGGGGTCCATCGGGACCTCCCTCCCCATTGCCCTAGACATGGCGTCCGTGATCCCTACCCAGTATGAGGCAATCTCTGGGCACTCCCATAGGATGTGAAAAAAGGAGCCCTCCTGTTGGCACCCCCTTCTACAGAGCCCCGACTGGAGCCTACCCCAACGGTATAGGAGTGTGCAAGGGTAGTAGGTGCGATGAAGTATTTTTAACTGAACCAGTCTGAATCTGGCCCGGATGGCTATCACCCTGGGACTCTGTATCGCTTCCTGCCAGCTGTCATCGTCTATGTCTCCCAGGTCCACTACCCATGCCGCTCTGAGAGAAATCAGCGGATCCGGACAATTATTTAACAACTTACGATAGACCGTGGAGATAGGTTTACCAACTATCGGATCTAACAATAGTCGGTCCTCCAGTGGGGAATACTCAGGAATAGACGTCCCTGGTTTAATGTGTGCTCTGAGGGCATGCATAAGTCTGATGTATTGGTACCTTTGTGTCGGGTTCATGTCATATTCCTCATGTAAATATTCAAATGTTCTAGGGGAGTCCCCCTTCCAAACGTCTCCTAGATACTCGACACCTATCAGTCGCTACCCCTTAAATCCCGTCAGGGCGGTCACCTCCCGGAGCTGGTCTCCCATCCATAATGGGGCCTTGCCCGTCAGTTTCCGGTCCCAACCCAGGAGCCGATTGGCCTCTCTCCAACAGCGTATCACCACCCCCGTGTGCGTCGGCCAACTCTGCACCATCTTCCGGGCGTACAGGAGAGACTCGCAGCTACCCCCCTCCATTGCCATCCTGTCTACCCGGTATGCCGGTTCTGAGACATCCGCGTACACCCAGTCATTTATGATCTGCAATTGTGACGCCCAATAATACAGCTTGGCGTCAGGAATCGCCAGGCCTCCATCATACACCCCTCTGTGAAGTTTACTCAGCGCAATCCTCGGGGGGGCCCCCATCCCACAACAGCGTGCGTACCGCCTGCGCGACCCTTTTAAAGGAATGCGGAGGAACCGGGAACGGAGTGTTTTGTAGGATGTAGAGGAGTCGCGGCAGTGTAAGCATTTTATAGAGTGCCGCACGTCCCATAAGGGAGAGTGGGAGCGAGCGCCAGTGCCCGACATCCGCACCCATACGAGAAAGCTGCAGTTCTAGGTTTTTGGCCAGGAACTCGTCTCTGTTTCTAGTAATGTAGATTCCCAGGTACCTAAACCCACCGGTAACCAATGGCGCCGCACAGCAGGATGGGATACGCGGTGTAGGGCCCGACAGTGGGAAAACCAATGACTTCGACCAATTTATACGATATCCGGAGTAACTACCGAAGAGTTCGAATATATGTAACACACGGGCCAGCGAGTTGTACGGCCTGGCCAGATAGAGGACGATGTCGTCTGCATAGAGCGATACCCGCTCCTCCCAGCCCCCCGGTGACATGATGCCCCATATCATGGGGTCTCTCCTTATCCAGTGCGCTAGGGGTTCCAACGCAAGGGCAAACAGGAGGGGGGACAGGGGGCAGCCCTGCCGTGTACCCCGTCTCAGAGGGAAGGATCTGGACACCGCCCCATTGACACGCACTCGCGCCGTTGGTAGCGTGTACAGTAGCTTCACCCAACTACAAAATATCGGCCCACATCCCAGTCGTTGGAGAGTCATAAAAAGGTAAGGCCACTCAATGCTATCGAAGGCCATGGAGGCGTCCAGCGCGACCGCCACCGCCTGAACGGAACCCACACCCTCCGTCATGTGGAGCACCCCGTAGAGTCTCCTCAGATTGTGACGCGTGCTCCTACGGGGCGTAAACCCGGACTGGTGTACATGTACCAGGTCCGTAATGACAGATACTAGCCTCTCCGCCAAGGCCTTGGCCAAGACCTTTGCCTCTACATTAATTAGGGAGATCGGGCGATAGGAGTCGCATTTATCAGGCGGTTTACCTGCTTTATGAATTGTCACAATTGTGGCTTCTCTCTGATCTGGAGGGAGCCGTCCCAATTCCCGGGCTTCATTGAACATCCACAAGAGGGGGCCAGTATCGCCGCCGCTTATTTTTTGTAGATCTCGATCGGTAGCCCATTGGGCCCAGCCGCTTTCCCGGACTGTAGGGAGCCCAGGGCCAGCCCCAGCTCTTCCTCCGTGAGGTCCGCCTCAAGCCGCTGCTGTGCCTCAGTCAAAAGCGAGGGGAGGGCGAAGTCCCGCAGAAACTCCTCACAGTCAGTCTCTGACCTTGTACACACCGGCGAATACACCTGCTCATAGTGAGCGGCGAAGGCCTCCGCGATATCACAACTTGTGGAGCATAGGGCTCCCGATTTGTCTATCACACCGGGCACCCAGGATCGCTCCTTATTACGGCGCTCCAGCCACGCCAGCAGCCTGAGTCCCTTATCCCCCACATCATACAGCCGGTGCTGGGTTGCTAGGGCATAGGCCCACGCTTCCCCTTGTGCTAGTGCCCGTAGATCTTTCTGCTTCAGTGCTAATTCATGCTGGAGGTCTGCAGACTCCGTCAAGGCCGGGTCGGTCCCTAGTGTCTCCACCTCCCTCTCAAACCCCCTAATCTGTAGCGATTCTTCCTTTTTTTGCCCCCCAATCAGGGCCTGCGCTTGACTTCATAGAACCGTCTTGTATGCTTCCCATATCGTGAGCTGGGAGTCCACGGAGCCCAGGTTTTCTTCAAAGTAAAGCTTGGAGCCTTCCCTAAGTTTATCACTCAGGACTGGGTCTCTGAGTCGCCAGGGGTCTATCCTCGGGAAGGCGGCCTTGTTTACTACCGGTCCCTGGAGGAACACCCTCACCGGAGAGTGGTCCGAGATCCCCCTAGCCATGTGTCCGACATCTGTAAAGTCTCCCATATGTGTGAGCCGGGTGAAGAAATGATCGATCCTCGAGAAAGAGCCATGTCGGGCCGAGTAGAAAGTGTACTCCCTAGTCAGAGGGTGGTGTGCACGCCAGACGTCGCTCAGGCCCCTGGCTGTGGCGAAGCCCGCCATCCCACGCTCTTCACGAGCCCCCAATCTGGGATTGGACCGATCAACAGATGGGTCCATCACTGCATTGGTGTCTCCCCCAAGAAGAAGGACCCCGACAGGCAGATCCGTCAGAAAGGCCCCCAATTTCGGGAGGAAAGTGGAGTGGAGGCCCGGGGGAAGATAGCAGGAGCAAAAAACGAACACTCTCCCTTCCCATGTGCCCACCGCTGCCGCCAGACACCCCGTGTCATCTGTCCATGTGGTAGTGAGCACCAAGGGCAGGGAGGCGCACACCAAGATTCCCACCCCTCGGGCCCCAGAAGAATAACCCGCGTGTGCGATCATCTTGTAGCCAAAGCGGTCAAGGGCTTTGCATTTATTTCCCCTCAGATGTGTTTCCTGAATCAGGACTACGTCTGGGTTGTGTCTCTTCAGGTGCTGCAGGACCAATGTACGCTTGATTTTATCACCCAGTCCATGGACATTCCAGGTCCACACCTGTAATTTAGCCGGTTCCCCCATCTGTCTGGGTCTGTGGCTGTCCGTCCCCCTCTCCCCGCTGCACCCCCTCGTTCGAGCTGCCGCTGATGATCAAGATGTTGGCCGTGAGATAACTCCCTTGTCCCCCCCAACAAAAAAAGAAACAACAAACCCTCTCTCCCCCCATCCCCCCTCCCTGCAACCCTGCTAGGTGAGTCCCCAACCACCCACCCATGGAACTGGCAGAGTGCCTGTCGCCCCATAGCGGTAGAACAAACAAGTATGTGGGGTTGCGTGTCTGCAGCCAGTAGGAGGATGTATATGAAACTGACTACATTATCCGCCCATATTACCGTACTCGGCAGGGCCTCCCCCCTCAGTACGGCCCTCCACCGTCCTCCCTCACTTGTGCCCAATGACCCCCCATAATAGCGATGCGCCTGGCAACTTGTCCTCGTATACGCAGGAGTCATCCCCTAGTATCTCTAGCCTCTGTAGGCGATCCCTCTCGTATTAGCCCCCCAAGAGTCTGCATTGCCACCGCCTGTGTCAGTGTCTTAATCCCAGTGTCCGCTGTCCCCAGTGTCACTTATCTGGTTGCTGATCTGGCCTCTGGCCGTCAGGCCGCCTCCAATCATCTGACTCGGTATCTGCCCGCTGCTGGTGAGAATCTGGATGTTCATGCCTGCCTCTCCGACCCACCGTGCGCCAGCCCTCCAGCCAGTCACTGGCTTCTTCCGGCCTCTCGAAGTGAGCTTTCCCCTCGTCTAGGATTTTGAGTCTGGCCGGGAACAGCATCATGTATTTCACCCCCTGCTCTCGGAGAGCCCTCTTCACTCCATCAAAGGAGCGCCGCAGACGTTGAACCCGGAGGGTGAAGTCCGGGAAGAAACGAATGGTGGCATTGTCTATACGCAGGTCACCGGTCGTGCGTGCGGCCTGCAAGATGGCGTCCCTGTCACAAAAATTGAGGATACGGGCAATAATCGTCCGCGGTGGCGCCCCTGGCCGTGGTTTGCCCCCCAGCGCTCTGTGTGCTCGCTCCACAGAAAAGAAGTTGGACAAACGCTTGGGCTTCAGCTGGTTGAGGACCAGGTCCTCGACGAACCAGTCCATTGACGGGCCTTCCATCCCCTCCGGGACCCCCACGATGCGGATATTATTCCGCCGGGCCCTCCCTTCTTGATCCTCCAGGCGGGCGTAGATGTCTTCCTGATTTTTGGTAAGGGACGCCACCTGCTCTTCCAGCCGCTTTGTTTTCGCCTGTAGACTCCCAATACCGGTTTCGGCCTCTGCGACCTTCTCAGACATCTTCCTGAAGTCTGCCCTCAGTAGGTTCACCTCTTCCGTGACGGAGTCCAATTTTGGCTCAAGGGTACCCCTGAAGTCTCTGATCGCCCTCATGATGTCCTTGAGGGAGGGTTCAGGATCCCCATCGCCCAACTCTTGCGAACTGCCACCTGTCGCCCCCTCATCGCGACCCATGGCCACTGTATATTTGTCAATTTGGTTTGCTTGCCCTGGGCCTGGTGGTTTGTTGCGGCCCATGTCTGAATGTCCAGTTCTTCCACCACCCGTGCCTGGGCGAGTCGTGGGATCAACTCCCTTCCCCCAGCGCTAGCGTCATCCGCAGCTCGGTATCTGCTCCTTGTCCGTTGCTCCTACCTCTGGCGGTCTCTGGACAGCTCTCTGCCCTCTGCGCGGGCTCGGTCTGTGTTGCCCGTGTGGCTCTGTGATGCCGCTACCTCGCGGCTGTTCACAACAATCCGGATCCGCCTGTTCTTCCCCACAGACAGGTACTCCCTGTGGTCGCGTCCCGTCCCGAGGCCTCTTCTGATCCAGGCCTGCCCAATGGGCCGGGGCTGTACTCTGGGGCCCGCACCTTCCGCTGACTCAGTCAGTACCTTGCCAGCAGCCGGCCCCTCACGCGTTCAGGGGCTACAGGAGAGGCACCCCGAGGGCTGCAAGTGACTCCCTCAGCCCTGTCGCTGCTGTCTCAAAACCATAGGCGCCCGCCTCCCCACTCGTGCGGTCTCAGTCCGTCAGGGAGTGCTCGGGGACCCCCCGCCGCCGCGCTTGTTGCCTGTTCCGCCCCAGCCAGACCGCTACAGACCACTCTTTGATGATTCTCCGGCGGTCATCCACCGCCGCTCAGGCCCCGCGGGTCCGCGGTCACTTGCCGGCCCGTCTGGCCTAGTCGCGGTGCTCCGCCTCCAGCGCCCGCTATGTCTTCACTCCCCCAGGGTCACTCACCGCATCCACTCCATCCGGTGGGGTGCTCCGGGGGGGGGGGGGGGGAGGATTCGTAGAGTTCCGGCCTGGCCCGCGTATCTTTGGTCCGGGGAGGCCGCTTCCACCACTACGCAACTGCCCGGCCTCTCAGTTGTCTGGCACGGCCCCGCTCCCTTCTCCCAGAGCCCGCTGCAGTTTCACCAGGCGTCACCGCTGTCAAGCCTCCCCAGGTGCCGTATTTATTCTTCCCGCAACCCCCACGTCGTTTGTGGGCCGCTCACGTCCGTGCACTCGGGAGGGCTCAGAGGGTGCGCCAGCTAGGTGGCTCCGGCCGCCATCTTGTGGTGATGTCGTCTTCGGGTTAGGCGAGCCCCAAGGGCACTTGCGCCCCGATTTCCGGCTCGCTGGGCACCGCCAATTGAGGCACCACCGTTCCGGTGCCCAGATCTATCGCCGGGTGCCCCGCCGAGTGTCGGATGATGCCGGATTATGGACTGGATCGACTGCCGTTAGCGCAGCTCCACTAGCCTGCTGCCATCTCCCGCGGCAGCCAGCCACGCCCCCCCTCTCACAGAATCTTGAACGCTCATGCCCCTGACATACTGGCCAATCTCCTCACTCCCTACATACCAAACCGCCCGCTGCGCTCCTCTGTCCAACACATTGCATGTGTTCCTCGGGTCAGAAGAGCGCGGGCCGGTGTTCGCTCTTTCCCTGCCCTCTCTCCCAGAATCTGGAACGCCCTTCCGGCCAACATTAGAAGTATCCAAGATCATGGATCCTTTCGGAAAGCTATAAAGACACATCTCTTTCCAAACTTAATTCCTCCCCCTGCCGCTGTTTCTGTTCTCTGTTGGTCTTGGGATCATCGCTGGGACGCCCCGTTGCTGGGGCAGCCATGCGCTCTATAAAATTTCATAACATAACTTGTAATCCTGATTTTTAAACTGGGATAAACAGGACTAAAAGTAGTTGTAGCAGTAAACAGAAATCTACAAAGTGCTCAATGAGTTGATTAGCTTTTATTGTCCAGAGCTTCTTTGTTTTTTAAATTGCATTGTTCTGCTGGTTTCTTTGGGTGTCATTTGGCTGCTCTGCCTGATGGAATTGTCTGGTTATCAGAGGGTGAAGGTAAGAAAACACACTGGGCTGTTTAAATCACACAAGTAAGGGGGTCAGGTCTGCCTTTCTCACAGGCGGTAGGAAGGCATGCATTTAGAGACATCAAAACATGAAACTGCTCAAATTATTGTTTGGAATCCTTTCTTCAAAGGCGATACGGCTGGATAAACCAGCGTTGTGTTACATGGAACTTCCTAGCTCCAGCAGCATGTATGAGCAGAAAACCCACAATCTGTTGTTAATATTTGCGTATAAATGACTTCCACACGATAATAATGTATTTATATAGCCCTAAATACAGAATTTTGCTTTTTCTGAAAGCTAAATAACAGTTGTTACTATTACTTCTAATATAAAGGCACTTTATTTTCCAACTTCCGAAGGATGGAGGGCTGAGCTTATGTTTGATAAATGCCATTGCTATTCAACATGACTAAAAGCCATTAATATTGACAACGCCAATAGCTCTCATTTTGCAGCGACCTATTAGCTTTGCCAATGCTTGTTTAACTCCCCATACTTTCTGTCTGCTCAACTGCTGGCCTGGAATTCATGAAGGATAGCATGGAGCGTCACTCACAAGTAGCACAATTTTGTGTATTTTTCCACTTTTAGAAATAAATACAGACAGAAAACATGTTTTCTGTCTGTATTTATCTGTACAAATCAGTAAAAACTGAAAATTGGGAGCTTTAGTTATAGTTAACCTAAGTGTGGTATCGAGTTGACAACACTGTGTACGGAAGTGGGCGAGTTATAGTTAGTTTTGGGAGGTGCGCAAATTATAGCATTAAGTTCGAACTATAAATTTAGAATCTCCAAGGTTTGTGGAGTATTGGAGTTTAAGTTGCTTTTTTATACAAATATTTAAGTTTTCCTATCTATAGCTTATCCTCAACCTTTGTTTTTTTTCTTTTTCTTTTCATTGTATATCTATATGTGTTTGCATTGGTTCAAATGTCTTCACCAACCTCTCTCGGAGATTCTGGTGTTTTGTAGGTCAAATACATATTGGAATTGTTCCGCAGAAAAGTAAACTGTCCTAAACAGTAATGTTAAGTGAAAAAGAGCTACAGGAATAGAGTGCAGTAAAGGTGTGATGAACTGAATCGGCGTACGTTTGGAAGATGGGATGAGCAAACGTTGAAGGGACTAATGGGATCATATAGTGCTACTGCAGCAAGGTGGCTCTGGGTTTGTATTCATGCGACCACGTTTGTCAGGTGATGGTGACTGATTCCGTTAAGAAAGCTGAGTAGTTCAGAGCACCAGCTGCAGTGGTCTGTGTTACTTGCTGGCCTCAATTTCAAATCCTTTTTGGAGATCTCCTTTGGTTGGTCGCCTGTTGGAGTTGGTTGTATCCAGCAGGTCACCAGTTGCTATACAGTTAAAATGATAGTACACATACTGCAGATGTTTGTAGGTCACACATTAAAATCCAGGTCTCTATGGCTCAGTCGTTTATTATTAAGTCCCGAAAAAAACAGTACTGTTTGCTTGGACAATATTATCAGCTGATTCCAAAAGCCGATTGAGTTTCAAAGCAGATTGGAACAAGTGACCTCCAATTGCAGTCAGATTTCTGCTGTTGGTGCTTATCCTATTAAGCTATTTAAAGAGTTATTTTTTTACTACCGAAATATTTACATTTCTCTTATCTAATTGCATCTTGCAACATTATTTTCGAACCCCCGCTGAAAACTGAGTTGGACGTTTTTGCCGTTACCCTTTAAACTGTTCACCAAAACATAGAGTTGTCTCAACTGCCACCAACTCCATAACTTGAACTTGTTAAAAGTTCGGGAGGTTCTACAAACTCACAAATGCTTTGTTAATTAAGTGGTCTGGAGTTTGTCAAGCCAGTTTATCAAGGGGTTTCGCGTCTACCAGGTATCACTTAAAAGTTAAAATTTGAAACATGATAAAAACGTGCTTTATTTCTGAGCAATAAAACAATTTTACTTAATATTTTTCAGAGTAACCAGTAGACACAAAAACTACACACTGAAGTTCAACTTGTGTGAAAGCAAGATGACAGTTTAAAGAAAGGCGTGTTTTCCTGTAGATTAACCTCCGCAGTGGAGTTCTCCTTAGCGGTTGGTGTTAAATTCTGCTCCGCCGGCGGAGTTTTGCCCACTCCGCTTTCCGCCTGGAGCGCGGAGTTCCAGAAAAATAGAAAATCGAGCGCTAGGATGAGTCCCCGGCATGATTTCTCATTGTGGGCGGTCACAGTAGATCGCTACCATTCATTTTGAGAAAGCTGCCATTCGAGTAGAAAATCTACTTGAGCAGCAGAAAGAAGCTATGCTCTCTGGCACGGTTTGTGGTGCTGTTTGCGCTGATTTTACAGTGCTGAAAAAGCTTCTGGCACAAAAAATCAGGGCGCGCAGCACAGTGTGCCAAAATTCTGCCACTCGCGGAAGTCCACGAAGTCCACGGAGTCTCAGAGTTTTTACCCCTAGTTCTCTTACAGATCAAAACGAGCTTTTGTTGTACACAAAATGAGTACCTTACAGAATTTGTATCTGTGTAGACAAACTAATTGACAGATCCTTCTAATTGATTTATTTTTGACCTTATGTATACCAAATGACTTATCTTCTGAATTCTTTTAGTATTTGGACCTTGGCCAAACAATGCGACCCGCCTTCAGAGGGTTGCCAGTGTCTAGTTACACTTTGTAACCAGTGGTCTTTTGCACTTACTCTCATATCCTAACCTCTGTATTAGTTATGACGCTCCTTCCTCCATATAAAAGGTTCTAAAATATGTTTTGCTTAGTAACTGTTTGTAATTCTATTATACCTGCCTGAAGGGGTTCGAGGCAGTCATTTAACTATTATTATGTTAATAATCACTCTATTGAGAAGTTCCCATCCCCAAGTATACCGATCTGATCAAAATTACCAACCTAGGTTTCAAGTGCATGTTTTTAGTTCATTTAGTAATTTGTCCATATTTAAGAGCAGCTTGGTCAGTGTTTAGATGGATAATAATGTATTCAGTATCATAACACAGCCGTATATAAAGTGAATCATATTTACATTGTGCATGAAACAAAATTTCTCTTTCAGGGGATCCTTATTGATGGTCTCAAGCACTGAGTAGTCCCGCCCATGTGCGGGAAACCCGGAGCACTTCAAAAAGTATAAATATATGTACAACAAGAATCTGTACCATAGTAGTATATATATATATATGTGTGTATATATATATATATATGTATATATATATATATATTTATTTGCAGCCTAAAAAAGGCTAAACATTGCCAGATTTCATTGAATTTTCATTTTAAAAAGAAGTCAATTGCATAGAAATGTGTCACTATAAAAAAGGTGGCCATAGAAAATCTTTCACAATCCTTTTATTTTATTTTTTATTTTTTATTTAACAAAACACTACACATCGTTAGACAGTTTCTATAGCCACATGACTTACATTGATGCTCTACATTATTCTCTATCATGCTGTCATATACATCAATTACATTAACATACTTTGTTGGAGACTATGTTCTATTGTAATTCAGAGTTCCTTTACACAGTGTACTTCTTTTGCATTTGTACGATATCATCTTATACTGTATATTGATTCCATTCAATTACTTTCACCTTAATCTTTGATTTTCCCTTCATTATTTACTGCTGGAGCCAGCCTTGCTTCTCTTCCCTCCCCTTTCATGGATCTCCATCATGTGCTTGTTGTGATGTGTCTTCACTCTCTCCCTCTGCTTCTCCTGATTCCTTTCACACTAGGTATCTTTTGATATGGTCCCCATATATTTTTGGGGCGGCTCTGGATCGGTAATAGTCCACTATATACATCTGACTGTGTGTTGCAATACATCATATCTATATGCCACTCTGCTATCGTAGGGGCTGGGCCTCTCGCCCAGCGCATAGCTATATAGTATTAGACACAGGGATGGCTTGAATGCATTGAGCTACTATCTAGGGAAACGGCCCATAGGGCTGTACCAACACACCATGATGCTACTACAAATGGCAGAATGGTGTTTGGATAACAATATATTTATCTTTGACAGACTCTTTTACAAACAAACACAAGGCACAGCCATGGGTACTTGCTTCGCCCCCAGCTATGCTAATTTGCATATGGGCTGGTGGGAGGAGCAAGTACTCATGAAGACGCAATGTGCGTCTATGTCTGAAAATGTGATGTTATACACCAGGTACATAGATGACATTTTCATTCTGTGGCAAGGCACTGAAGAAAGTGCTACTAAGTTTGCAACAGAAATTAACAACAACTGCCTTAATCTAACTTTCACTTGTACCACCAGTAAAGAGTCCATCAAATTCCTAGATCTTGAACTGTATGTGGAAAATAATAAAATCCAATCTAGGACGTACAGAAAACCCACATCAGGCAATGCAATCCTCCACGCCAGTAGCTTCCACCCCACTAACCTTAAGGAGAGCATACCATATGCAGAATGCCTCAGGATGAAGCAGAATTGTAGTACACAGGAGGGATTGAAAGAATCTACGAATGGTCTCTTTAAGAGACTTAAATGTAGGGGCTACAACACTAGAACACTGACCAATGCAAAGCAGAAATGTGCAAACACCAAGAGGGAGGATCTCCTGTTTTCCACCAATAACAGCAACAAACACAGTATGAAACAAAATAAAGAAACAACACCTTGATTGATCACCGGGTTCAATGCTTACCATACTAACCTGCGTAAAATATTGCACAGACATTGGCAACTAGTACGTAGCGACCCAATCATAGGGCCCACGTGTACTAAACCCCCACAAATAACATTCAGGAGAGCCAAATCGATGCGCCAGGAACTAGTCTGTAACGCACCATCGATAGACAAGGGAGCTGGCTGGCTCAAACCGCAGAGAGGGTTTCACAAATGCTTTAAGTGTAAAGCTTGTAAACACGGCATAAACACCAGAACTGTCCCTTTACCGCTTAGGCACACTCCCTTTGAAATCCGAGGTAGCTACTCATGCAAAACTGATTTCGCAGTATACGTCCTCCGATGCACATGTGGCAAATTGTACGTGGGAAGTACCATACACCCCGTACACGTGCGAATATTACAACATCTAAGGGCCATCAGTAACGATGACCCAGCATATCCGGTAGCGAGGCACATGAATTCATGCCATGGCGGAAAAATCCAAGAACTTTCTTTCTTTGTGATTGACAGTATCCCCAGAAACATCAGAGGAGGGAATAGACAGCTGTCACTCAGAAGATTAGAATCACGGTATATAATCCTACTGGATTGTAAAATCCCAAATGGGATGAACGCAGATGAGGCACTTAATGTACACCTCTGATACTCCAGCCGCTTGTCCTGTGTTTCAATATCTTGTATAGAGACCCACTTTCTCACTACGCCATTCTGGAATAGTTCTCCCATTTTGGTTATTCCCAATTCTCGAGGTGCCTGTACTACACCTTTGTTTTGGCTCAGCGAGAACCAAGTGCACCATTCTATCGTTATGTGTGGGGACTAAAGTACAGTACCAGCCTGGTACTCTAATAATCGTCGCCAAGAGTGTATCGTAGTGTTTAGCGAGTCGAAGACTCCATGACATCGTGACAGATTGCGGAACAAAGTTCAAGGGAGTAAGTCCGGTTGTGAAGCATCCCTTTCTATATAGAGATGTGGTAGATTCTGCGGGCCATTGAGCCAAAAATAGGCTGGGATGGATTGCGCTGCTCTATAATAAAGTTCTAAATCCGGCGCATTTCACCCTCCCATGTCATACGGCAGGACTAGAATCTTCCATTGAACCATAGGCTGCTTCCCTGCCCAAGCTAGTCTGAGCAGTAGTGTTTGTAATGTGTCAAAGAATGCATGTGGGAGCAACACTGGAATATTTTGAAATAAGAATAAAAATCTAGGGAGTACCACCATCTGCATGATCTCTATGCGCCCCACTAGGGAAAGCGGCAAATTAATCCATCGTTAAATGGCCTCTCCTAGTTTTTGTATCGCTATTACATAGTTCTCTCTGATGACCTGTTCCGGGTCTGTGTGTATATGTATGCCTAAGTACCTAACTGAGTCTGTCGTCCAGCGCAGTGGGAACTCCTGCGTAACTTTTGTTGTAGCAGGGTTAAGTGGGAATATGATGGATTTATCCCAGTTGACTTGGATGCCAGATAGACCTCCAAATCGGAACACCTCCCTTAAGGTTGGCGATAAGTTTCTCTCGAGCTCTCGGATACATAACGTGTCATCAGTATACGCTGATATAATGAGGTTATAGCTGGGGAATCGTATACCTCTGTATCTATGGTACGCTCGCAATGCGCAAGCCAATGGTTCCGCCACTATGGCATACAGTAATGGCGATAGGGGGCAACCCTGCCTGGTGCCTCTTGTGATCTCAATTGGAGTCTTCACTGTATGAATGAATGAATATAAGCCTTATAAAGCGCAAACTTTGCCCGGAGGCGTCAAGGCGCTGCATAGAGGGCCATCAGACCGTAGTACATGTGGGACTCATACTGATAGACTGGTAAAGAGCCAAGTCTTCAGAGCCTTGCGGAAAAGGGAATGAGACACTTGTCCAGAAATTGCAGAAGGGAGGGAATTCCAGAGTCTGGCAGCGGCGACCGAGAAGGCTCTGCCCCACCCCATCTGACTCTCTTGAACCTCGGGACTACCAACACATTTTTACTGGCTGATCTTAGCTGTTTGGTAGGAACATAGCGTCGAAAGAGCCCTTTAATACCTTCTGACTCTAGGTTGTAAAAGGCCTTATGTGTAAGACAAAGAGCCTTAAACAGATTTCTCCGGTTTAGAGGGAGCCAATGCAGCTCACTGACGGAAGCCCCGACTGAGTGGAATTTAGGAAGGTCCATCACCAGCCTGGCCGCAGCGTTCTGTACCAGCTGCAAACGATGAACAAGCCCTTTGTTAATACCCAAATAGAGGGCATTACAATAGTCCAGTCTGGATAACACTAGGGCGATAACTGCCTGCTTTCGCGAGGCAAAAGAAAGATATTGGGAGATTTTCCTAAGAATCCTGATAGTCCCAAAACAGGTGGACACCGTTCTATTGATCGGAGGGCCCAGGGATTGCCCACTCTTAACTCTAGCTGTTGGGCTGTTATATAATAATTCAATAATCCTCGAATACACTTCCCCCACTCCGATTCTGAGAAGGACTCCCTTCAAAAAGGCCCACTCTACTGAATCGAATGCTTTTTCTGAGTCAAGAAATACTGCAACTGCTCTCACTTTCGGATTGATATATTGCATTCTACCAAAGAGAGTACACAGGTTATATAGTAGACTGCGCCCCGGAACAAAGCCTGCTTACTCTGGGCGTATCACTCCAGACAGTAGTGGTGCCGGCCTATTAGCCAATACTTTTGCATATATTTTGGCGTCCACGTATAATGGGGACAATGCTCGATACGAAGCACAATCATCTGGGCTTTTGTTCGGTTTTAAAAGTGTTACTATTATTACTAAGCGAAGAGGGCATGATACCGGTCTCGGCCAACTCTTTGTATAACGTAACTATGCGGGATTAGGAGATCCTGATAGGTCTTGTGCTTTTCCAGATTGCATACTGGCAATTGCTGCCCTTATCTCTGATGGGAGAAGTGGCACCATCAGGTGTTCCCTGTGGTCCGTCTCCAGCCACGGCATTCTGATGTGTTCTAGGTAGTCAGTTTTTTGCATTCTCATCTGGTTGAACTCTCGTACGGTATAATTCCACATAATATCGCTGGAATCCATCTGCTATGTGTCCCGTTTTGCAAAGCATTTCCCCTTCCTCATCGCGTACCCCCAAATTACCACCCTCTCCATGTTGGGACGCAACAACTTCGCTAGTGTAGCTCCCGAACGCTCCCCCTCTCCATATGATCTCGCCATAGCGTATTTCCCTAAATGTTTTATCTCATCATTTTTTATGTTGTGATATTCGTCTAGCTTGATTTCGAGTTCCCCAGAAATCCTTTATCCCCTGTACTTTAATGTTTCAATTCCAACTCGGCTATATCTTTTTTTAGATGCATTAATCTATTCCTCAGTGACTTTAAGACTCCTGCATGTTTTGTGAGCGTAACCCCTCTAATATACACCTTGAATGTTTCCCATACAATGGCGAAACTGGATACTGACCCAATGTTAGTATGAAAGAATTCTTCTATCGCCTGTGCCATTTCTGCTTTAAAAACGGGGTCTAATAACGAATATGGAGGGAGTCTCCAAAGGAATGGTGCTATGCGCTTACCACGCGTTGCTATGTCTAATGCTACTGGAGAGCGATCTAAATAAGTTCGGGGCAGTGATCTGCAATCGGTCATACGTGTGATTAGACTTCTGGATATCATCCAGTAATCAATACGGGTGTGTATATCATGTACTGAGGTGTAGTTAGTGTATCCTGCAGTGTCTGGATTATTATGTCTCCAGGCATCAACTAGTCCCGTTCTATCCGCTATTTTTAAAATTGCCTTAGCCGCTAGGAGGCGGCGAGGAGGGCCTCTTGAGCGATCTAGTTCTGGGTTTAACACGCAGTTAAAATCGCCTCCCATATTTGTGGGAGATCTCCCCATTGAAGTAACCTATCACTTAAAGTATTGTAAAAATGAGGATCATCATAATTTGGGCCATATATTCCAACCACCAACACTTCCAGGTCATCCTTACGGCAGACCGCCACTGCATATCTACCCTCTGGATCTTTAACTACCCCCGTAAGTTGAACTCCAGACCTATTGTCTGACCATATTAAGCCTCAGCGTGCATGTTAGGTGAAATGTGCTGCATAGTAGCATCCCTGAATTCGTTGGCGTGTCAGAGCTGTGTTAGATGAAGCTAGGTGTGTTTCTTGCAATTTAGCTATATCTATTTTGTGTCGCTTGAGGAAGCACACCACCTTACGTGCTTTTCTGTGATCAGTAAGACCCCTCACATTCCAAGTGAGGAACCGAATATGGGACCCTTTAGAGTAATTTCCTGATTCTTTGTTCACATCTCCCATAATACGTACATTCCACTAATTGCACTGTCATGTGTCTTCATGTTATGTGTTTCACTTTTCTTAAATTTAAACAACAGTTTAACATACCCCAAGTCACACCACCCACGCTATGTATCCCCCCAACCACACAGCAAAACATCTCCCCCCCCCCCCAGTATCCCTCCAACTAGTATTGATTCCCATCTATAGTTGACATGGAGTGGGCCACACATTGGGGTGGATGTTGCCGGCTAAGTGATCTTCTGCTCTTTGGTCCTACGACTGCAATTTGTGTTGTTTATTTTCACGACCACTATCTATTCAGCAGGCACCATAACTGCGAATGCAATTTGGACATCTCGAACTTCCCTGCTGCAACCCAACAGTGTCTCAGGACCATCCAAGAGTAGTGTCTCTAACGTAGTAATATCTATTTCCTTCCCACAGTTCGGGAGATCGACCCAGTCTCCCCATTTTTTTGTGTTTATCCAGGGTGCTGCAATGATATCCTCTCCCTTATATGGGACGATCTCACCTTTGGTCTGATGCACAGGGCAGCACATTGCGTCTTCCTCTTCCTTGCTATTATTTGTCAGGATACTATAGCCTGTCTCTACACCTCCATTACTATTTCCATCTTGAGGTGTCTGGCAGCGCAATCATGCTATTGTTCTTCTTAATCTATAGTGTCTCCATTGTCCTTGGGGGTGTTCCGTGGGGAACTGCGTCTGTTCCCCCTCTGAGTTTGAGGTAGTGTAGGAATTGTTTAGGGTCCGTAAAGTAATGCGCTTTTCCTTCTGCCATGACTTTCAATTTGGCTGGGTATAGCATATTGTACTCAAGCTGCAGATCACAAAGCTTTTCTTTTGACCGGGACGAACAGTCTTCACGCCTCCTGTACCTGTTGCGTCAAATCTGGGTATATGGATAATTCCATGCCCTCGTATGGTAATATCTTGAGTTCATGCGCCTTGCGAGGGCTGCATCCCTATCCCTATAGTTGAGGAGGCACACTATGATGGGACGGGGATTAGCTCCATGTACCGGTCTAGGCGCTAGGGAGCAATGTGCTCCTTCGACCACAAACATCTCTGAAAAAGTGTTTCTGCCCATGATAGAGGTTAGGATCTGAAAGAGACACGTTAGTGACAGATTCCTTACCTTAGAATATCCCCAGGCGTCAGGCTGGATCCGGAAAGTTTTTGCGTGGCAGTACCCTTGCGCGCCGGTAGGCGGCGTCGTGCGGCTCCGCGTCCGTCGTCGGCGTCGTGATCGCCGGGATGACGTCGCGGGCAGTACTCAGACGCCGCCCCTGCGCGCTGACGTCAGTTCTTCTTTTTCCGCGCCAGGAAGCGCAGATCCGGGAAGAGCAGTGCCCTAGTCAATTTTTGACTACATTTTTGGTGAATTTTTCACTGTTTCTTTTCGAGTCTTCATCGACTCCTAGGTGTCGTAGGGATGCCCGGCTTCAAGCCATGCGACGCCTGTGGTCGAATGATGTCGATAACAGACCCGCATCTAGAGTGTCTCTACTGTCTCGGCCGAGACCACGACACGAAGTCGTGTCCTGACTGCCGGAAACTTCACCCGAAGGCTTTGCGAGAGCGGTCTCGAAAGCTACTCGAGGTCCGGCAGTCGGCTCCGCGCCGCACCAAGCCCCGGTCCCGTGAGAGGTCGAGGGGCCGGTCGCGGAGCCCCCGCCGGTCGTCGGAGTCCAAGTCTTCGCGCTCCTCCGGTAAGTCGAAGCACAAAAAGTCTAAGAAGCATCATCGCTCTAAGACTTCGCCTCGCCGGTCTCACGACTCGGCTGAGGCCCCTGTCGGCACCGTCCCCGCAGCCCCGGACGTGCCTGTGGAGCCGCCCCCGCATTACCCGTCCTTTCCGGGTTCGGGGGCGACTCCGGCCGAAATAGAGGAATTCCTGTCGGCCATGGCCCGCCTCTTCGGGCCTCAAGGTCCCTCCGGTGCGCCTTCGGGCCCCGCGGGCCCTGATGGGGTTGCTCCGGCGTCGCCGCCGACTCCGGTCCCGGCGTCGCCTTTCCCGCCAGCCTTCATCCGGGCTCCGGCCCCGGCCTCGATCCCGGCTCCGGTGGTACCGCAACCCCCATCGACGCCGGTTGACCTAACCACGCCTCCGCCGGCGCCGATGTCCCCGGTGCCGTTCCTGACGCCGTCCGGGGCTCCGGACGGCGTCGTTCCCCGGTTCTCTCCGGCTCCGGACATGGAGCCGGACCGACGTCGCTCGACGCCGGCTCCGGCGCCGATGAGACCTTGGGTCCCAAATGTCCCTCCTCCATATTTTGAACCAGAGGAGGACCAGGAGAGCTGGGAGGGGTCGGAAGACCCTCTCACACAACAGTGTGAGTATGATCAGGACTGGGCTGAGGAACTTGGGGATGCCAGTGGTCTAGACACTTCCCCTGACACTGGCATGCTGTCTCCTCCCGTGGCTACGGAGGAGGGAGCTAATTTCGCAACGGTGTTGCGTAGAGCAGCTGGAGCCTTGCACCTCCAACTGCCTACTGTGGCTGTCAGGACTAATCTCCTGACGGAAGTGCTTCAGCCGGCAGCTTCCTCCACGGAGACTGTGCTGCCGTTTAATGATGCACTGACTGACGTTCTTTGGGCGCCTGGTCCAAGCCCACCACAGGGGCTCCTGTGGATAGGAACGTGGCCCGACGCCATAGCCCTGCTCCGGGCGACCCCTTGTTTCTCTCCCAACATCCCACCCCCGAGAGCTTGGTTGTCCAAGCCTCTGCCTCCCAAACCGCCTTCCCTACCGCCCCTCCGGATAGGGAATCCAAACGCCTGGACCAATTTGGGAAGAAGGCTTTTTCTTCCTCCAGTGCTGGCTTGCGGTCCGTCAACACCGCTTGCCTTTTGGGCCGATATACCCACTCCCTGTGGGATTCGGTGGCGGCTGTTTTGCCACAGTGTTCTGAGGAGGTCCAGACACTGCTCACCCACGCCATTGCGGAAGGAAGAGTTGCGGCTAAATACACCATACGTTGTGGCCTTGATACCGCCGACTCGCTGGGCAGATCGCTTGCAATGACGGTGGCGCTACGTCGCCACGCCTGGCTGAGAACAACTGTTTCTCGGGTGATGTCCAGAATACACTCATGGACATGCCCTTTGATGGAGTCGGTCTTTTTGGTTCCAAAGCAGACCATGCGCTGAAGCGTTTTAAGGACTCACGGGCTACTGCCAAGTCCCTGGGCCTTTCTGTTGTGCGCCCTCCGCTAACCTCTGCTTTTCGCCCCTTTCGTGGCCACGGAAGGGGCGCCCAGTCACGTCAGCTGCCCAGCCACCGGCCCGCGCAGCAAGCATCTTCGCGTGGCCGAGGACGTGGATACCGCCGTGGCGGTTCGGGCAACCAGCGTGCGGGTCAGGCCACCACCTCCAACCCGTCCGCGGCCTCCAAGCCCTCCTAGTCCTTCTTTTCAGGTGCACAGCACGCCAGTAGGGGGCAGGGTCCGCCATCACCTTCACCACTGGCGTCCCATCACCTCGGACAGGTGGGTCTTGGACATTGTCCGAAGTGGCTACTCCCTCCCCTTCGAGTCCACCCCCCCAGCCATGCCACCTCAATTCCACCGCATGTCAGGGGATCACTTGGTGCTTCTGCAGAAGGAAGTCACGGCCCTCTTGGCCAAGAGGGCCATCGAGCATGTTCCGACCCCAGAAGTAGGACGTGGTTGCTACTCCCACTACTTTCTGGTGCCCAAAAAGGACAAGGAGGACATGCGTCCTATCTTGGACCTCCGGAACGTCAATCGCTTCCTCCGGAAGGAGAAGTTCAAGATGCTCACCCTAGCTCAGGTCTTGACTGCCCTCGACCCTGGAGACTGGTTGGTAGCGTTGGACTTGCAGGACACTTATTTCCACATCCCCGTCCTGCCGGCCCACCGGCGTTACCTACGGTTCACGGTAGGCCTCGAGCATTTTCAGTTCACCGTGCTCCCCTTTGGCCTTACAAGTGCCCCTCGGGTGTTCACGAAAGTGATGGCGGTGGTCGCAGCTCATCTGCGCCGGGCAGGGGTTCCAGTCTTCCCCTAACTCGACGACTGGCTGCTGAAGGCGGGCTCGTCCCAGGCAGTCGTTTCCCACCTCCAGACTACGGCCGAACTCCTGCACTCGCTGGGGTTCTCCATCAATGTGCCGAAGTCGCATCTGATTCCTTCTCCACAGCTCCTTTTCATCGGAGCAGTTCTGGACACGACGCAGTTTCGGGCCTATCCTACCGAACGGCGAGTCCGGGATATTCAGGCTATGATTCCGATCTTTCAGCCTTTATCCTGGGTTTCGGTACGGATGACCCTGAGGCTGCTGGGCCTCATGGCCTCCTGCATCCTGCTGGTCGATCATGCCAGATGGCATATGCGGGCTCTGCAGTGGGACCTGAAGTTCCAGTGGGCGCAGCACCAGGGCAATCTGTCCGATCACGTTCAGATCTCGGAGGGGACTGCAAGACCGTTGCAGTGGTGGCTCTCGAACCGGCAATGGGTCATGGGCAGATCCCTCTCCCTTCCCCAGCCAGAGCGAACAGTTGTGACGGACGCGTCCCTTCTGGGATGGGGCGGTCACATGGGAGAGGCGGAGATCAGAGGCCTCTGATCTCCGGCGGAGTCCCGGCTCCATATCAACCTTCTGGAGCTCCGGGCGATCCGACTTGCACTCAAGGCATTCCTTCCCTCTGTCAAAGGGAAGGCAGTGCAGGTGTTCAAAGACAACACCACCGCCATGTGGTACTGCAACAAACAAGGCGGGGTGGGGTCGTGGACCCTCTGTCAGGAGGCTCTGCGCCTCTGGACATGGCTGGAGCATCAGGGCATGTTCCTGATGGTTCAACACCTGGCAGGTTCCCTGAACGCCAGGGCGGACGAACTCAGCCGCAGGTGCATGATGGATCACGAATGGCGTCTTCACTCTGAAGTGGCGCAAGGTCTCTTTCTGCAGTGGGGAGAGCCTTGGTTAGATCTATTCGCCACCGAAGAGAACGCGCAATGTCATCAGTTCTGCGCGTTGGAATTTCCAAGGCGGCACTCGCTCTGCGACGCTTTTCGTCGCGAGTGGAGTTGCGGTCTGTTGTACGCCTTTCCGCCTATACCACTTCTACCCAGAGTGTTGAAGAAGATTCGGCGCGACCGGGCCCAAGTCATCCTTGTGGCTCCGGACTGGGCTCGAAGAGTTTGGTATCCCGAGCTACTCAGTATGAGCGTCGATCCCCCGATCCGTCTGCCTCTTCGGGAGGATCTTCTGTCGCAGCAGCAGGGGACGGTCCTCCACCCGAACCTGTCCAGCCTCCACCTGCTTGCGTGGAGATTGAGCGGCGGCAGTTGATTCCTTTCGACTTGCCTCCCGAAGTTTGTGATGTGATTCTGGCAGCCAGGCGTCCCTCCACTAAGGTGGTATACGCCTGCAGGTGGAACAAGTTTGTGGCATGGTGCACAGCAAAGGCTGTGAATCCCCTCTCTGCCCCTCTTTCTGAGGTTCTTCTGTTCCTTCTTTCACTGGCCCAACAGGGTTCTGCCCTGGGTACCATCAAGGGCTATCTTTGTGCCATTTCGGCCGTCGTCAGGCTCCCTGATCAGCCCTCCCTTTTCAAGTCCCCTGTTGTTAACAGATTCCTTAAAGGCATTACACACCTCTTCCCTCCTGTTCCGTTTGTGATGCCTCAGTGGGACTTGAACTTGGTTCTTACCTTTCTCATGTGCGCTCCCTTTGAGCCTTCTACATAACTGTCCTCTTCGTCTTCTGACTCTGAAGACAGCCTTTCTGGTGGCCATCACCTCCGCTCGGCGGGTGAGTGAGCTCCAGGCTCTATCATGCAAACCTCCCTTTCTGTCTGTCCATCCAGACAAGGTTGTTCTTAGGACGCGTCCGTCCTTCTTGCCAAAGGTGGTTACTGCCTTCCACATTGGGCAGACCATCACTTTGCCCACCTTCTTTCCGCCTCCGCATCCTTCCAGAGAGAAAGAGAGGCTCCACCGTCTGGACCCAAAACGTGCGCTTTCCTTTTATATCAACCGCACACAACACTTCCGGGTGGATGACCAGCTCTTTGTTGGCTACGTGGGTGCCAAAAAAGGTCGGGCGGTGCACAAGAGCACCATCTCCCGCTGGGTAACCTTGTGTATCAAAGCCTGCTATTCTTTGGCTAAGAAGGAGCCTCCTGTTGGGCTGCGTGCCCATTCCACCAGGGCAACGGCTGCTACCACGGCTTTGGGCCGCGGTGTTCCGCTGCAGGATATCTGTCAGGCAGCTACGTGGGCCTCGCTGCACACGTTTACAAAGCATTACTGCCTTGACAGTCAGGTCCGGAGGGACGGCTTCTTTGGCCGCTCTGTCCTCCGGGACTTCCTTGTCTGATCTTTGTTCTCAGACCCACCACCGGGGTTGGTATTGCTGGGGTATCTATTCTAAGGTAAGGAATCTGTCACTAACGTGTCTCTTTCAGATGCACAAGTTACTAACTTGTGTAACGATATATCTGTAAGAGACAGTAGTTAGTGACAGATTCCTACCTCCCCACCCATCCTCCCCGTTCTGCGAACTGATTTCTAGGGTTAAGGACATCCCTTTCAGGGCCCTAGTATTTTTCAGACACCTATGTCAGCTTCTTGCATGGCTCTGCGTTCCTGGCGCGGAAAGTCGTGTACAGAACTGACGTCAGCGCGCAGGGGCGGCGTCTAAGTACTGCCCGCGACGTCATCCCGGCGATCACGACGCCGACGACGGACGCGGAGCCGCACGACGCCGCCTACTGGCGCGCAAGGGTACTGCTACGCAAAAACTTTCCGGATCCAGCCTGACGCCTGGGGATATTCTAAGGTAAGGAATCTGTCACTAACTACTGTCTCTTACAGATATATCGTTACACAAGTTAGTAACTTGTGCATTCGTTCCACAAACAGTTCCATATTCTCTATTCGAGTTGATTCAGCCACTCCCACTATACGCAGATTGTTTCTTCAGGAGTGTGCTTCCAAGTCCTCTGCCTTTGCTTGGAGTGTGATTAGTACTTTTTCAGTTTTTTTATGTTCAGCTGTTTCTGCTGCTACAATATCCTCTGCGTCGGACACTCTTCTCTCCAGGGTGCCCAATCTTTCTGTATGTTTATCTAATCTTTGTCAATCTGTCCATTCTGAATGTTAAGGCATCTATCTTTCCTTCTATTTTTGTGAGGCTATGTTGCATCGCTGTTAAAATCAGTTTCAACTCGGTATCAACTGAGGGGTCTGCTGCTTCTGCGTCCAAATTTACTGTATTCTGGTCTGTCTCTTTCAACTTGACTGATGTGCATGCCTCAAACTGCAGTTTTGGTTGGGTTTTGTCCGTTTTGTCCATTATGCCTCACTGTTGTCTGCTGTATACACGTGTCAGTTAGGGTTCACTCTCTTAGGATCACCGGTTTTCTCGGTGATATTTCTTGTAGTTTGCCCTTGTACCGGTGGGCTGGGCTCTGCCGCAGTGACTATTTCAGGAACAGGGTCGCCGTTGTCCCTATCTGTTCCTTCTATTGTGCCATATCGCCGTTTAGGATGGATAAGGAGAGGGCGCTATGCTCAGTCTAATGTCCCATTCACGTGCGGGTGGCCGACACCTTGTGGTTTACGCGTCCTCGCTACGTCTTCCCTAGCCTCCCTATATGGTCTTGGATCTCTTCGGTATAAGAGTACGTTTTTTTCCCACCATCGTGCTCCTGTGGTGCGCTCCACTGTGTGCTGAAGTACTGGTACTATTTCTGCGCAATCCCAAGCTCTTGCCCTCGATGGACTCTGCCTCTGTGGTGCTTCCCTCCTACACTTCCAATTTGCTTCTGTGCTGGCACCGAACCAAGAACATGCACTGCTCTGCTTGCGGCGCTGACGGTGCGCTGCTCTGCCACTCGGTCCTGGCCTCGGTTATACCGCAGCCGCCCGGGCGGCAGGGGCAGGGAGGACCGGAATCTCACTTACACTTCCTCACTGGGACCACCCGGAGCTCCGCTGCCTAGCTTTCTCCTCCGTGGCAGCAACTTTGTCTTCGCCTAGCTTGCAGTCCCGACCGCACCCAGGTCCCGAAGAAAGGGAACATGAGACATTGTTAGTCAATGGGCTGCAGTACAAAGCATATAATAGAAAACTGGCACTGTGCCTTTAAGAACCTCACAATACCCCCTGCATCCCATCATGCCTCACAAGTGACAGGTCAGTTCATTTTTCTGACTCCTGGAGACTGGATCCTGGGGCACTGGGCACTGAGCACTGCCTTTTTGGCTGATAAAATAGGAACATTTTTCCAAAACCTTTCCTTTTCACAGTCATTTGACTTTTTTCAGCACCAAGACTGCACATAGACCTGTTTCTGACAGAAAATATTTTATTTTCTTGTCAAAAAATGCCATGCCTTTTTTTGGAAAGTGTCCTCCTTGCGGGAAAAGGAAGACCCAGATAGACCATCATTCTGTCTGCATTGTTTGCCTTCCAGAAACCCACCTTCCTGAGACATGTAGCTACTCAGTTTCCAGGCGAACTCTGCAGGACAGAGAAAAGATCGGCTGCATAGTCTGCAAGAGAGAAGGTAGGCTACAGTGGCTAGCTCATCAAGAGCCCTTGGGGAAGCCCACTCTTTTTCCAAAGCGCCATTCTCTCACAGAGGGAGATCCAGAGAGACAACACCAAAGGAAGAGGAGACACTCCCAATCGACGTCAAAGTATGACATCAAGGACGGAACAACTACCGATATGCTGGCCGTCAACGGGTACGCTGTCGAAACAGCCGTCGAGGCATCATTCGTCATCGAAGCACCCTCAACGTTAGTCGTCAGTCACATCACCCTCATTGTCGAAGCATATACCTGCATCGAGAACACAGTTGATTATGTCGGTAGTCCAGAGCCGATCAACATCGAAGCATGTTTCGGTATTGAAACCACCGCCGAAGCCACCTTCGACGTTGAGAGAACCCCCAATTGATGTTGATACAACAGACGCAGTCTTTACCAGCAAATTCACCATCTGCTACTCATTCTAAGCCTTGCTGTACCTCAAGAGCCAGTCAACCTTGAATTTCGCTCCACGTTGGCTTCAGAGTTTACATCATAGACCTGAAAAAGAAGATCTCCATCTTGGTCAACTCTCATCTGGTCCTCAGTCAGAGGTTAGTCATCTACTCTGACTGAAACGCTTCCACCAAGAGTTTCTTCAATAGATGATTGTCTTATTTTTAATGAGGTATTAATAAGATGAGCAACAAAGTTGAATATAGATATACCTATCCCTACGACGTCATCTTCTGTAATATTTGAGACTTTACATCAAAGAACTGAATAAACTCGTGCTTCCGGATCTAGCTACAATTTTCAACCAAGAGAACGCACGAGAGTCTTTTCTGTTAATACTAACTCTCTGTATAGGACCCTCTACTATTTTGTAATTTTATGGATTTGTCTGATGTTAAAGTCAGACCCTCCAGCATTTCGCGATTTCGCGATTCACGAAAGAATCGCGAAATCGGCGGACTAGCGCGATGGCCGCGATATTAACAATTTTGGCTGCGATATTTACAAAAAAAGTGTCTACCGGCGGGTAACTTGCCGCAAGAGTCACCAAACAATGCACGCAGCGACTGTCTGATGTCACTAATGACTTGGGAAAAGGTCTCTTCCAATAACTTGTGTGATTGTTTGTGCATGGGGTTACATCACTGTGCTTCGCATAAATGTAAATTATGCATATAGAAGACGGATTCCGCTAGGTACAGAAAAACTCTGAAACGGCTAATAGGGTTCATCTTTTACTTCCGTTGCATGGCGCACTGTGGCATTTCTGGAGATGCAGCATGGTGCCCTATGTTGCTTAGCAACCTCGTCTTCGCTTCATTGCTCAGAGGTGTTACGTCAAGAAGTTGCAGCCGTTCTCATGATGCACCATCCTCGTAGACCGACATTTTAATTTCATGCCCACAAGTACTCTGTTGCCTCGAGGAAGGTTTCATTTTCACGACCTTTAACCCCCCACACTTTGCTATATCCTCCCGATTTAGAGCCTTTGGAGAAATTAAATATTAACTTTTCCTTCCTTTTAAGGTGATAGTAAATACGATTTATCCAAAAGATTTATAGGGAGTTGGAACCAGAGGTTCACTGAAACTGACTGCTTATTCAGTTTCGTGTGTTGGATTGATTTGCTTTTAATGTTTTTTTCTAACATGAATGAACTGAGAATGTTATTAAGGGTCTTTATTTATGATAGTTGTTTTTTATTCATATGCTTTATTATACTGTTTTTATCTTGCACTTTTATGATCTTTTTAAGATCGAATATAGATTATTGAACTGAACTAGACTGCTTATCCATGGTGTATGTAGTCACCCTTGTCAGTTAGAGTTCTCTAATAGGCAAATGCAGTATGTCTTTGAAAAGTATTTATTTTGAAACAAATGCACAGAGCCACATAAGTTTATTGGTGTTCTGGAGCAGTCAATGGAAGAGTTGGTGTATTGCCAGAGCCGCTGGGGCTATCTTGATTTCAAGAACATCCAGAGTGTGCCTCTGGGACAATTTTCCCTGGCATAGAGAACCCCGTAGTTGGTGGTTGGGGGGGCGATCCATTCGCTATTTTGGAGCAAGGACGCATCATAGTTGGAGCAAGGATAGACCTCTTGTGAAAAGTGTAGTTGATGGCAAGATGGAGGTGCCACATGAGCAGGCCCAACAAACCACGTGAGACAGATCCTTATCAATGAAGAGACTGCTAAGAGATGTGGAGAGCACCTCAGTACAATACCAGAGGCCATGGAGAATGCAGTGCACAGCTCCACAACATGGGTAAACCGAACCCGATTAAACCACAGGGGCTGTCCAAAGGAACCTGTTCACTTCCCCCAGTCAAATGTGGGCCCTGCTGACATGAAGATGGAAATTAGCTCAGAGAAAACAAAGCATGGCCAATAATACCCTTGAGACAATACTTGTGGCCTTCACTACACAAGGGAGGCCCTCCTTTCCTTGATGGACTCAGTTGCAGTGGATGTACGTTTGTTGTTGGATGGCTAAAGGCAAACTCATGTACAGAGAGAAATAAACAGAAACTGAGCTGAGTCATATCAAACTGACTGCAGCCCAAACTCCGAAAGAAAATGAAAGACCTCCCTCAGCAAGTCCGTTTTTCAAATTACATGGCTGAGGACTTGGAGTGAAGATCTTGGCACAATCATGAGCATGTGGTGGGGCTGCCAGAGAAAATGGAGAGGAATGATATGACCGCTTACTTAGAAGCATCACTGAGGCAGACAGTTGGGTTGTAAGGCCTGTTCTTCTATACTGTTGAGAGAGCACATAGAGTGCCCGCAAGACCTCCTGCTTAGCACCACTGGGACTGGTGGTGGCTTGACTCATAAATTACAGGGACAGAGATGTGATTTTGTAAAGAGTGAGAAGGGTTGGGCATTACCTGTTGGAAAACATGATGGTCAGGATATCCCCTGACTACACAGCAGCAGCTCAACACAGATAAACTATATTCCTTGAAGTAAAGCAGAAACTCTAACATTTGTGAATTAAATACCTGCTGCTATTACCAGCAAGCTTCAGTTCCTTTTCCATGACCAGTAGGTCTCCTTTGAAGTCCCAAAGGAGAAATGTGTCTGCTCCGAGTCACAGGCAAGTAGTGTGCTGGACTACTTTAAGTGTGGAGACAGTGTCCTTAGAGGAGGCATGGACTGAGGAAACCACACACTGCTCAAACTGGATGACCAACCCCAACACAGGAAAAAAAGAGAGGAAGGGTACAGTGGTATCCTCTGTAGAGCAACTCATCAGAAGTTTTCTCCAGAGGAACAGGTATTCAGAAACAAATTCTACAGACTCTGGCTCAGAAAAGGGCAGCTTGTTCGTAGGTAAGAAAGACCTTCCTACATTTACAATGGGTGCAACAGATGAATTCATCTCAAAGTAGATGATGATTGAAGCTCTGGATTCCAGAGAGGGGATTGCCTTGAAACTGACAATCTATAGGGCTAGCAGTTCAACAGTGACACAAATCGGAACTGTAGACACAACATGTACTGGGGGCGACCAACAGTGGAGTTCAAATGTCATACAACCCCCTACTCCCATCTACTTTGTTGCTGAGGAGAGATATGCAGACGGAATAGTTAATTTGTCTATGCTGAGGGTCGTTCCTTGGTGTTTTAGTTAGGCTGGGCATTGTGGAGGAGCTGACCATTTGTTAATTCTCTGCCAGTATTGGTGTATGCTCAAGTCGACCTATGAGGACTGGACCAGGTAAGCAGGAGGTGACCTCCCTATGCAGTCTGTCTCACTTATTTGGATCAGCCACTACGATCCTGCGCCCTAGGGTGCCTGAGGAAGAGGTGTCCTGCCTCACAGATCCGGGAGGCAGCGGTGCCCCGGCAGGGGTGCATACATGGGCACTAGAACATCCCAGGGGGAAATACAGCTCACTCCCATGAGGTTAGGACTGGAGCTGTGCTTCCGTAGATCTGCAGACACTTTAAACATGCCTATTGCAAAGTGGAATACTCTGCTAAAACAGTTTCCATTGATTTCAGGCTGAAAATGAATGATTATGAGTAAAATAAAGTGCCGCAAAAATGCAGCTAAATTTCCATATTTGTGCCGCTAAATTTCCATATTTGTGCCGCTAAATTTGCCAATTCATGCCGCAATATCCTGGGGGGTCTGTAAAGTGTTTCTGACTGGTTTGAATATTTAAGTGTGCATGTAATTTTGAATGAGTGCTGTTATGAATGTTTAAATGTGGGACCGTATTTATATTTATGTTTGGTGTGTATTATCATATATATGTCTTTATCTTTGTTTTGTTAATTCTGATAAACTATATGAACAACAATAATGAAAATGAAAATTTACACATTTTGTAAAATATTTGTATGTTAGCCCAGCGTTGTTGATTATTGAGTGACCCTAATGGGCACATCTTATACTATCTATAGACAGGTTGGTTTCCGTTGACTGCTTGTGGTGTTCTCCCCTGTCCTACCTGTCTATCATCCGCCTTCAGGGGCCCCCTTCTTAGTGGTTACATCAAAGAACGACAGCAATGCCTTAACTCCCTTTGGTTCCCGGCTTGTTGGAACCTGCGATGCAATTATTCCTTACACCTGCATCAGTGAAGTCTTCTCCATCTCGACTTCTTAAAAAATAAAAGCCACCTGACCAAGACCTGCTCTTCCTTAGATCAGACCCTCCTCCGTATTCTGTCATTGTAAGGGCAGCAAAGAAGTCGCACTCTGTTACTCCTTCCTCTTCCGTACCACAAGAAAAAGAAAGTAAGCAAATAAATGCTCTTGGAAAAAGATGCGTGGAACATCAACATTGACAATGAAGGTTACTAGTGCTTCTGCCTTGTTGGGAAGATATGATAGATCTCTGTGGGATTCGTTCTGCAGATTTTCAGAAAAACTCCACAAAGAAGACAAGATTTTCAAGAGATATTAAATGAAGATTGCCCAGTGGAAATTCAGATTGTGCAGCCACTGACACGTCCGATCTGCCGGCTCATGGATATTGTAATGGAATCTGTGCATGTAGATCATGTTGGCTCAGACTCATTGGTCTCAAACTAGAAGCGAAACATCGAATTCTGAATTTGATGTTTTCAGGGAACACGCTGGTTGGGTGTCAAGCAAACAACAAGATGTCCCAAACGAAAACTGAGATGGAATCCTTGAAGGACGTTGGCCTTAAAAAGCGGAGAAAATATCATAGGAGGTACAGACCCTACGATAGGAGATATTTTCCTCAGAGGGTTCTAACCCCTTATTGGTCTCACCAACACCACCAACAGTAGCCAAAACAGCCCTTTCACCCTTGAAGGCCGTCAAGAGGAAGGGGAACACAAAAGTAGTGTGCATCCACTGGAAAACCTCCGGCAAAGCAATGAGGTTTTACTTCATTCTTATCTGTTTCCCACTCTGGTGGGGAAAAGTATCAACAGAAAAATGGGTCTTGAATATTGTTCAGAATGGATATTCTCTTTACTGCAGGTCTCTTCCTCCTTTAGTTCCACCATCCAAAACCTCGCTATGTCAGAATGATCCTGCTGCAACAGGAAATCAACAATCTATTGCAGAAGCATGTGGTGGAAGAGATTCCTCATTACCAGAAAGGATTGGGAATTTATTCTTGATATTTCTGCTGCTGAGGAAAGGACCAAAAGAAGAATTCAGACCCATACTCGATCTTCGAGTACTAAACAAATAGAGGAATTCAGAATGTTGGAATTACACCAGCTCGATCTTCAACTTCACCAAGGAGACTGGATGTGTTAATTAGACCTCCAAGATGCCTACTTTTATATTCCAATAATAGCAAAATATCGAAAATTTCCTTTGTTTGAAAGTAGGCACAAATCATCAATACAAAATCCTACACTTTGGGCTAAAGTCAGCCCCTCAAACATTTACAAAATGCATGGCAGTTGTCACAGCATATCTAACGAAACAGAAAATCTTTGTCTATCCTTACCTGGATGACTGGCTAATAAGAGGCATATAAGCTGTTCCCATCCGACAGCTAGAGTGGCGCTAAATGGGCTCCTCTCGAGTCAATTCCTACTCTCAAGGGGCATGAGACAAAGATGCCCACTATCGCCACTCTTATTTGCATTCTTCATAGGACCCCTAGCTTGCCGTATTCGTCAAGCAGCAAGGGTGACAGGAATCAAATTCGGACCCGAAGAATTGAAAAATTCTCTATATGCAGATGATGTACTCTTAACATTGGACAATATGGGATGCCTCTCTCCCAGCGGTGATAGACTTTTCTTTGAGACCGCCTCAGGCTATAAAGTGAATTATGATAAATCAGAAATTCTCAACCTCACAGTGGCGGCGGAGAAGGCCAATAGCCTGGCATCCAACTTCCCTTTCCGATGGGTCAGATCCTTCATAGCTTATTTGGGGTTCCAGCTTACACAGATCATACCAGAACTTTTTTATGGCCAACTATCCCCCTCTGCTTACAACGAACACCAAGGATTTTCATACATAAGAGAAGCTAATGCTCTCTGGGTTAGGCAGAATCAGTGCCATCAAGATGAATATCCTCTCGCAGCTGCTCTGTTTATTTACAGCCCTCAAAAAAACAAAAGAGGGGAGTGAAGAGGTAATGCTCATAGGAGCAATGGAGGTGGATGCGCCCTCCTCTAGTCAATATATAGAAAACATAAAGATCCACCCTCAGATAGATGTTGAGCCGTGTCCTCCCAGACTACGCGTGTTTCCTACAGTGGTGGAAAACACAGTTTTGTTAAAATACCCCTCACACACCAAAAGGGCCCTTGGTGTCATGCTTCATCATAGGGGTCTTCCCGCCCCGCTGCGGGACGGGGCGTGCTGCGACCTACGACTACGTGGGAGCACTATTTCTGAAAAAACAAGACTATGTGTCGTGTAGGAGTGTGAGTGGAAGGGTCAGGAGTGAATAAGAGAGTGAATTAAAAAATACCTGGCTCTTTGGACTAAAAAACTTTAATATTCCTTTGAGCTGGTATTATTAAAAGTGGGGAAAAGGGGTTGGAGGTATATTGCCTCAATGAGCAGTCCCTCCTATGTCTGTCAACATGTTTCGAAGCCCTCCACTGGCTTCTTCTCCAGGACCAAGAAGATCCCTTCTACACTCACCATGTAATAAGGAGCGATGTCAATAAGGTATCTATAAAATAGGGGTGTCTAAAGAAGTAGTGTATATACATATAGCAATTACTACGTGGTGAGCATGCCAAATAACCATGCACGCCGCTGGGAGGCATAACTTAGGAGAGGCAGTGTCCTTGGAGTATGTGTGACTATAGGCACCCTTCCCACCCGTTTTAAGGCTCATGGGGCATTATCTCCTTAGGGATCAAATTACAAAGTAGTATACCTATTTAGGTATTGTATACTGTGCATGGTTATTTGGCATGCTCACCACGTAGTAATTGCTACATGTATATACACTACTTCTTTAGACACCCCTATTTTTTAGATACCTTATTGACATCGCACCTTATTACATGGCAATATACCTCCAGCCCCTTTTCCCCACTTTTAATAATACCAGCTCAAAGGAATATTAAAGTTTTTTAGTCCAAAGAGCCAGGTATTTTTTAATTCACTCTCTTATTCACTCCTGACCCTTCCACTCACACTCCTACACGACACATAGTCTTGTTTTTTCAGAAATAGTGCTCCCACTTAGTCGTAGGTCGCAGCACGCCCCGTCCTGCAGCAGGGCGGGAAGACCCCTATGATGAAGCATGACACCAAGGGCCCTTTTGGTGTGTGAGGGGTATTTTAACAAAACTGTGTTTTCCACCACTGTAGGAAACACGCGTAGTCTGGGAGGACACGGCTCAACATCTATCTGAGGGTGGATCTTTGTTTTCTATATATTTACAGCCCTCCCCATTTGGCTAGAAGCCTCCTATTTACAACATATCCGACGTAAATTGATGGTGTTTACATGGAGGGAGAAAACCGCAAGACTTCCCAAAAGACTGATGACACAACCAAGGGAAGCCTCCCAACGCCTACATCAGTAGCCACAACTCTTAAAACATGGGACAGGTATGTAAGTGCACTCGGCTTGGTGTCCTACCTGTCCCCTAAACCCCCATACATTATAACGCAGCATTTACCCCCGCTTTGAAGGGTTGGTTAGTGTGCGGCTGGAGAGAGGGGGGCTGCAGAATGATCTCAGACATGTATCGAGGTATGGCCCCCAAAAACTTTCATCAATGTAAAGATGTTTATGCAATTGCTGACTCTGAGAGACTGCATTATTCGCAGATTCGGCACTGGGTAATGCTCCCCGGCATACGAGCACCACTAGGCCTAAGACCTCCTTTGAGCTCCAATTCCCCAAACTGATTGGTACCTGGGGAACCATTTTGACACTCTTCAAACTCCTGCTAGCATACAAAACTCTGCAGAAATGGAGACACATTGGGGAATGGGAGCAGGACCTGGGAATTCAAATAGATCCCAAACACCGGGACAAGCTGCAGAAAAACATACAGAAATCATCCACCTTAACCGTGGGACGGGACGGGATATATACTATAATGTTTGGTACAGTTGGCATTACACCCCCTATAGATTACGTTCAATGTACCACAACCCCATCCCTCGGTGTTGGAGGGGATGCGGGGTCCTGGGGAAACCAGTCCATATATGGTGGGAGTGTCCAAAGATTCAGCCCTTCTGGAAAGAGGTGGCCAAGCTCCTCATGAGGGTCCTGGCTTTTGAGATCCCACATACCTTAGAGGTGCTGCTCCTGGGCCTCAAACCACTCAATCTGATACAAATGACCAGGGACGAATGGCATATGTGCCGCCAATGCCTGGGAGCTGCTAAGCTGATTATAGCACAACACTGGAAATCACCTAAATACCCAGCTCTCACACAGTGGTATCACAGGTTATGGTCTTTTGGCTATGGATAGGCTGGTGAGCAACATGGAAGGGACCCATTTATTCTGTGAGGCTAAATGGACACCGCTGGTAGTACAGCTAGAGGAAGGGCCGACTCACACTATGCTTCCCCTGGGGTGGAGATGCCCTAGGCCTCTTTCAGTAACTAGGGTTGGCAAGGCACCAAGCTCATACCACGCTCAAGGAGATACGAGATGGGGCATACTATGAAGGGAAGGATCAGGCTGCCACATAACATATTTTGTACTGCCAGCGGACATTGAAATTATGGTTTAACCTCCTTCAGTTGCTATAGTCTGCGCTCTGCTGTTTCCTCATTGTGACTGTTAGTTCCATGTCTGTGTTTTTGCTGCAGTGATTAGAGGGGGGGCTAGATGTTCCCCTCTTGTACCGCATCGGCCTGGCGCCCAATGGCCTTGCAAAGGGTACTGCCCAGTCAGCTTGCAACTCCTTGTGCCCTTTCTTAGAATTTTCCACCATGCCAGGCAACCTTGGCGCCAACCTTCTACGTCAAAGCCCATTCATGCCTAGATTCTATTTAGCCAGGTCAGTGTTCCCGCCCCTTTAGGCACTGCTCTGACCAGACCTTCGCCATTTCCTGTGCATCATGCATGCAAATATTCCTGACTTTTCAAGGCAAACATGGCTTTATTTGAGCTTTCTCCCTTATAAAAAGCCTTCACTGTGATACCAACTTTACACCCAGCCCTCCTTACAGACCAATATCTCTCCTGTCCCTTCCAGCTAAAGTCCTTGAAACAGTAGTCCACGCTCAGTTGTCCTCCTTTCTTACAGAATCTCCTTTCTGGATCAGTCCCACTCTGACTTTAGAGCTGCTCACAGCCCCAAGACAGCTCTCATCGCTGCAACTGATGACATCCATCGCACCCTGGATCAAGGAGCCCCTGTAGCTCTAATCCTACCCGATCTGTCTTTGACATTAGTTATGGTCTCCCATGCTCTCTTCTCAACCACCTTTATGACAGTGGCATCTGAGGATGCCCTCACCTGGTCCCAAATATTTATTTCCGGAAGATCTCAGTCCATCTTTCTACCTACCTCCTTACTGGTCTAAACCCTCCCATCTACGGTGTTGAGCTCCTCCCTAAGGCCCACTTTGTTTAATGTTTACATGGCCCCTCTCACCAGCCTCGTCCGGGAACACTGTCTCAAACTTTTCTCCTATGCAGATGATACACAACTCGTTTTGTCGCTCTCTGACAATATAGTCTCCACTCCAAATAGATTCAATACCTGCATGTCAGATGAGGCCAGCTGGATGTATGAACCGGCTGAAGTTGAACAGTGACAAGATGGAAGTCATACTGTTTGGTAACTCCACTTCCTTTTGTGGGTGGCCACAGGAACTCTGCCTCCTCGCCCCACCTCTTCTGCCAGAAACCTCTGCATCATTCTGGACAGTAATCTCACAATGCCTGACCAGAATACAGTGGTATCAGCCACCTGTTTCAGCATCCTTAAGATGGTCAAGGACATTTTATAGTCGTTTCTTGTCAACTTACGCAAGTCAGTCATTCACAGCCTTATAACTATCCACCTGGAAAATGGTAACACTTTATATGTAGGTCTTCCCACCAACCTCACTAAAAGACGTCAAGTCAACCAGAACACGGCCTCTGACCTGAGCCTCAACCTTTCAGCCTGCACATCCTTGACCCCTTATCATAAAGCCTTCCACTGGCTGCCCATCAAGAAAAGGGCCCTTTTCAAACTGCTCTGTCATGCTCACAGAGCCCTGCATCTTACTGCCCCCTCCCCCCGTATCTCTGCCAGAGTCTATTTTGCAAGATCTCTGCAACTCCTGGCACTCCTGGGTTATGTGGCTGACGTACCGAAGGACATCGTAGATCTACTGCCCTGGCTCTGTTATTGGCTAAAAGGGAGATATCGCTGGTGCAGTGGTGTATGTCCTATTGGCTCACCAGTATGATATACTGTGACACGACGACTGAAATATATGCAACATTGCAACCTCCTACAGCCAGGCCGAAGGATATTTGGCAACCACTCCAGGACTAACTATTAACACTGGACTTAGAGGACCACAGTTGAAGTGCTGCTCGTTTGCTAGTGAACAGTTTACACACCATGTAAGTTGTTATGCTCTCATTTGTTTCAGGCCTCCATTGTACTATCTTATAATCTCGATTTGTTCCCACCCGATATATCTCAGTCCATACATTATGCTAGTATTTGGATATGTTGATGCTCCTTCTGGAGTCCCTCGATGTCTTGACTGTACGATATGTCTCACTCCCACTGCCTGGGTTTTGTTGAATGTGTTTTTTTCTGTTGTGGAAAATGATAAATAAATTAAAAAAAATAAAAATCTTCCAACTCCTTCATTCTTCAGCCAGCCGTCTAGCACACCTTTCCTAATCGATGCTCCAGATCTGGAGGTCGCTTCTTTTCCTATTTGGCTGCCTGCCACTTGAACAGCCTTCCCCGCCACTTACAATCCATCTTACTACCTCCAACCCCTCCTTTAAAAAATAGCTAAAATTCTGGATTTTCTAGCTGTCCCTCCACCAATGATTGTCTGACAGTGCTCCTCACAGGGCTCTAATATATCTGTGTGGGTGATACAGCACGTTGCAAATCTTAATAACATAAAATAGTAATTGGGGAAATTAATATCTCCTATTTTTTTGAAAATCTCACTTTTTCCTGTTCCCGATTGTCTGTGTATCTGTGATGTAACACAGTTTTTACAACACATTTGTTGCTGTGTCAAAATCACTTTACTTCAGAAAGTTCCCTCATCAACCAAATAAGACAGTGTTTAGAGAAAATTCAAGAGGAATGCAGTTATTTGAACTGAGGGGTGTCTTAAAAACGCTCTGCAAGTAAAGTAAAATCCACATTTTCCTCATCATAGCCATGTTGTGTTTACTTTAGAGCACAGCAGCATCAGCAATTCTGTATCTTCTCTTAATCATGCTAGTGAGAAAAAATCCCTGATGGCATGGATTATCATACGAACTGAAAGACTGTGACTTGCTTTGTAACCGGGGATGTGATGTGGTCTAGTGGCACTGTGCAGCAGCCTTGCTGCAGCATAAGTATTTTACAAGCACCTGTAATGTTATAGTAATACTTAGTTACGTATTGTTAGGGTATTGGTCCACTTGCTCTGAGGTTCCAGAATCCTGGGGGTTTGGATTGTGGGAGGAAGACAGTGGAGAGGAAGCAGCAGAAGGGAAGGCTGGTGCTGTATCTGCTTAGTGTTACAATAAAGCATCATTTACCACTACACCTGTGTTTTTGATCTTACAATTTGGCAACAAGTGACTTTTACTGCGAAGCAGAAAACTGATCCAGCGATCTGGGACTAATAATTTTCTACAGACTAGGCCCAATTTCATTACCCGACAAGTCCCTTCACGCTGGGTTAGTGAATTACTAAACAAATTACCAAACTTACCAAATTCCAATTTGTATCTTCATTTCTATTAAACCAATTATGGCGATGCAATCTTTATATAGTTGACGGGGTTTGGCAAACTAATACTTGTTTCTCGAAAATACTCATAAACTAGAGAAACACCTCTAATAAAGACAGACTCATTTATATATTTATAATGTTTATCTAAATAATGTGAAATAAATGCTCATCAATACCAAAATACAGTACAAATCATAGATCATCACAGAGCAACAATATCAGAGAAATAATGATAAAAGTACATCTCATTTGACAGCCCATAAAGGAGTGGAAAGGCGAAGAGACAAAAGGTTCAGAGACAAATTACATTTGCAAATAATTATGCAAATTCAGTTTTCTGTCTAATACTAATCCAATTGAAAATAGAAAAACTACTCCCTGGCCATGAGAGCAGTAAGGCCCCTCAAGAAGGTTTGAAGAGGCAAAGATTAAGTCAGGAATCGGCAGACAGGAACTGCCAGCTCAAGAATAGGAGACAGCTAACAAGGCCTCTCCTCACGCAGGTAGGAAAGCAAGCCACCAACTAACCTAACCCCTCCCACCAGGAACCTCAATTATACCCTAAAACCCAAATGTCCAACCCACATTTGTGTCAGAACAGAGGATTTCTCTACACATGATTGGTTATGGAAGGGGGTGTACTGTCACACCACTCTCGTCCTGTCCATCTCACTCAATGTCTTATTGTTTATTTATTCTGTATATCTACTTCCAACCCAGGAAATACAAATTCGAGCCACTGTCATAGCATTCGTTTCCTCCATCCCGGTCATGTAGCAAATTCTGTGTCACATTTATCCGCTTGTGCCGCATAAAGAGGAAATGTTCCTTCACTCGATGAAGAAATTGTTTCTTTCAGATAACTCTTGGCAGGCACACAGGACTCATGAAGGACACTCGTCTTCCACCTTCCCATATCGTTCAACATTATTTTTCAGAATTTATTTTCATTTCATTTACCCAACGTTTCCTGCAGAGCAGAAAACCATGGTTCTATGGAAAACAAACACAGGCATTATTAATCACTTATAATGCTTTCCATTACGCACCCACCCAGTGCTGCATTTATCCATGCGCAACCCAAGTTAGTATTATTTTCTTAGCAAACGTTAATAAAATGCACAAAAGCAGCATTAGTCCTTTTATTTTTCGTTTTGTCAAGAAGCATTTGCAGCCTACTCTAGTGCTTTAGTACACGCTTGCGCAGTAGCATTTTCCCTCATGTTAGGCTCTTTTCCACATTCGTTTTTCACCGCACACTATTAGTAAATGTTACTGAGGGTTTAATTAGAGCAGGTTTTATTTCGCGAAAACCCTGCTCCATCAATCCCCCCTTTGATGGTGTTTTGAGCCATCACCAAAATACCCACCAATACAATTTATCACTTTCAGAAAGCAGTTGTTCTCTCTCGCTTTACCATTATTCCATCTAAATCCTTCATTATTTCATAATAATTTCCTTTCTTGTCCTCTAATGCTATCTCTTCCTCTTTCTTGCTCTTCGTTTCACATCAGATGTCTCCTTTTTGCATTTACAACATTTATAAATCAGAAACATCATTAGTATCACTATAGCTACTGCAATGATAGGTGTTAGTATTCTTCTTAATACACTATTCCCAAAAGTAGCAAACCAATTACTCATGGAGGAAAAACTCTTACTAAGTTTCTCCCAAGCACCGTCAACCTTCAGTTCAGCCCAATCTTCTCGAAGATTTGTAATGTTCTTAATATACCTCTCTAGACTCTTACTCTTATCAGGGATATAAGTACAACATTGTTGAATTTTCAACATATTACAGACTCCACCCTCTTTAGCTAACAGTACATCAAGGGCAAGTCGATTTTGTAAAACCACAGACCTAATTGCAACCATTTCAGTATCAATCATCAAGAAACCACCAGCAGTATCTGTTGATAAACGATCAACCACTGTGGACAATTTTCTAATTTTATGTGAGTTTAATATGACTCCAACTGGAGTATCAATGCTCCAAAAATATCTTCCACTATTTCTGAAAACCTCGCTCCTCTCTTATTACGTATTAATCCATTCGTTACTTCATTGATTTTATCATATTTATCCAAATGATATACTTTGGCAAATACTATCCCGATATAGCAACATCCATACCAATGTGGAGGCAACCTATAGTAGCCTTTCTTACCACACACATAATAGATTCCCGGAAAGACAGGATCAGTCTCTCCTTTTATTCCCCATCCACCCGTAATTAGGAAAGTATGGTCACACTCACTAGAACCAATGAAATAATTGTTATAATCAGTTTTTAATCTAAGCAAGCAAAGCTTTCCTCTATGATGCCAGTCCAGGGTCATGGCAGCATATGTCTCACCCTTTTTATAATCTCCTTCTCTGAAAGCGCATGGAGGTACATGAGACTTTTGCTCAGCAGCCTTTCTCTTGAAATTCTGCCTTCTATCCTCTACCATGTTAATGAATTCTATTTCTTCAAACCGCAATCTACATGTCAAGTTATGCCTATGTGCGTATACTATATCTATTGTTTTTGTTGTATGAAAAAATTCTCCCATATATTCTGCATTTTCATCACTACTTACTCTATTCATGTTCTTTCTAATAGGAATTTCTGAAAACACTATATCCATGTTAGAATAATAATATTGTAAGCTACCTTTCTCATAAAAGAGACTAGTCAAAACACTACAAGACACTCCATATGTTAAAGGTAGGTGATAAGTCACCCCCTCTGAGACAGACGATGGTAACTGCATGCACACATAACAATCTCTCGCGTCCATTGTGTCTACATATTCATACAACAACTTAGTAAAAAACATTTAACGAAAAGTCATTAATTGATTTATCTTGATGGTAAATGCTGTCACCTTCCATCTTTTCTATATTAGTATGTGAGATTTCTTTAAGACTTTTAAAATCTACTTTCTCACTCATCACACCATTAGTATTATTTTTATGATTAGTTACCATTAAGACAGGCACAATAACAATTGGTGTTAACCACACCAACATTAGTAATAAAATACTAAATAAGCAAGCATTAATACATCTACGTTTAAAACCATGATTTTGATATCCAGTCTCTGCTATTTTTGCCATTTTAAGGAGAAAAAAAATTGTATCAATTCCAAAAAGAAAAAACTATAAAAACTAAAAAAAAAAAACTATCCAAGTAGTGTATCCAAACACTTCAAGCCTTCTTCTTCTTCCTTCACCCCCTCTTTTTCTTATTTTCTTTATTTATTTCTTCACAGCCTTTAATTCAATTTCTACTTTAGTTCTCTGCACTTCTCTGAACGAATTCTTTAATTTTCTGCACTTTTAATTTACACAGTTCTTTTAAGGTGGTTCAAAACCGTTTGCTTCACTCTGTTTTGTACCAGTGTTTTCTTTGCTCTGATCTGTATGCTCAATTTCTTCCAATACCACATATGTCCATTCTGGAGCTGTGTATTTCTTGTTCGGAACTCTACCTCTTTGTTTTCCAAACTGATTCTTCTTATGACTCACTTTGTTCTGTTTTGTTTAGTACTTCAATTTAATCGTGTCTGGCGTTTTCTTTTTCAGAGTGTATTTCAGTCTTTTCACTCCTTTTGGCCACACATCACCGTTTCTTGCTTTCTTAACTTGCACAGTTTCTTCTGCTTCAGTGTCAAGTTTGCGAGTTCTTTTATTCAGTTCTTTTCTTTGTAGCACTTGCTCTTTATTCTCATTTAACACTTTTCCAACATCACTTTCAACAGCAGTCTTACAAGACCCAGTAGCTGGCGCCCACTTTATTCGACTTTGTTCCCATTCAACTACGTGTTGAACACCTTCAGAATCTGTGGCTTCAGACTCTATGGTTTCACATTCTACAGCTTCTGGCTTTTCTCGACTCTCTGCCAGTCTCTGCTCTTCTTCTTGTCTTTCAAATAGACTTGGGACTCTCCTGGTATGACTTGCGTGTATCCAATTTGGCAAGCCTCCACACTTCACTGTTGTCGTTGTCACCAGTATTAAATGGTATGGGCCATGCCATCTAGGTTCCAGACACGACTTTCTCACATGCTTCTTCACCAGGATCCACTCTCCTGGACTTAAATCATGTGCTTGCTCTTGCTGTGTTGTGGTTGCAATTTCTCCAATCTGATGAGACACAGAACGCACCACATCAGCCAATCCTATGCAATAATCAAGCACCAAATCATCAGTTATATTCATCAATTGACTTGCTCGTACAATCGGCTGTCTCATCGCTCTCCCCATTATAACTTCATGAGGGGATAATCCAGTCTTTTTATCAGGAATGCTTCTCAGACTCATTAATACCAAGGGTAAAGCATCTGCCCATTTCAGTGCTGTGGATGCACACACCTTTGACAGTCTTGATTTAATAGTGCCATTAATTTGCTCAACCACACCTGAGGCTTCTGGTCGATAAGCACAATGCAGCTTTTGCTCAATTTGTAATGCTGCACAAATCATCCGAATGATTTCATTATTAAAATGTGTACCTCTATCCATTTCTAAAGAGACTGGAAATCCAAATCTAGGGATGATCTCTCTCAAAAGCAATTTAGCAACTGTTAAACTATCATTTCTTCTTGTTGGATATGCTTCTACCCAGCGAGAAAACAGACAAACAACAACCAGCACATATTTCAGCCCATTACAAGGAGGTAACTCAATGAAATCAGCTTGTAACCTAGTAAAAGGTCCTGCTGCTTTTCCAATCCGCCCACAAAAACAACAGTCTTTCTTGCTGCTGGCACACTACACATCTCTGGCAAAGACTCTGCAATAACCCTGAACTTAGGATTGTACCATGACTGTTTGAAGAGTCTAATCATAGCATCTCTTCCCACATGTGTTTCTCCATGGTACATCCTTGCCATTTGAGAAAGTAAACAGTCTGGCATTACTGGTCTATAATCCTTATACACCCATATTTCGTCTTCAGGTCTCCTTGTACAACCTGATTTAATCCAAATTTCTTTCTCTTCTTCACTAGCTTCTTCTTGCAATTGTCTAACTTCATCCCATGTTTCTACAGAAGAGAACATCAAGTGACAATTTGTATTCTTTTTCTCTGCTCCTTTGTTAATTGAAACCAAATTCTCTGCACAGAAACGAGCCACTTGGTCTGCGTATCTGTTACCACTAGTCACATAATCATTTCCTGATATATGTGCCTGGCATTTGACCACTGCAATCTCTTTAGGCAATTGTAATGCATTCAGCAAATCTTTTACATCTTTGCTATTTCTGATTGGGGATCCTGAAGATGTCAGAAATTCATGTTGCATTCACAATTGACCAAAATCATGCACCACCCCAAAACAATATTGACTGTCCGTAAATATGGTTATCCTCAAATTTTTGCCAATTATACAAGCCCTGGTCAAAGCGACCAATTCAGAAATTTGAGCTGAATTCATCCCTCTTAGACGCGATGCTTCAAGAACCATAGCCACTGTACATACTGCATATGAAGCACGCAATACACCTTTTTCATCTCTCAGACTGGAACCATCTACAAACATCACACAATCCGATTCTGGCAATGGTGTATCTTTTATGTCAGGCCTTGGTTTTGTACACAACTCTGTCTCATCCAGACAATCATGATCTGCTTCATCTTTTACTTCTTCACAACTCGAACTCGACAACAAAGTCGCTGGGTTCAGTGTCGTGCATCTTGTTACTGTCACATTCTCAGCACCCAAGATCACTCTCTCATATCTAGTCAGACGACTAGATGTCAAATGCTGTGTTCTCGTCCTTGTCAGCAAAATCTCAACAGAATGTGGCACATACACTCTCAATGGATGTCCCATCACAATTGATTCACTCTGCTCCAGGCTCACACAAGTAGCAGCCACTGCTTTCAAACAACCTGGCAACGCTGCAGCCACTGAGTCCAAAGTAGCAGAAAAATATGCCACTGGACGACGCGCCATTCCATGTGTCTGCGTCAAAACTGAAAGTGCACTTCCATCCTTCTCACAACAGAACAATGCAAAGTCTTTACAATAATCTGGCATTCCCAATGCAGGTGCTCGACAAAGACTATCTCGCAACTCAACAAAAGCCTTCATGCTTTCTTCATCCAGTTCGATTGGATCGACTATATCTTTGTGAGTCAATCTCTGTAATGGCTTAGCTATCAGTGGCAAACCACTGATCCACTGTCTGCAGTATCCAACCATGCCCAGAAACATTCAAACTTCTTTCTGTGTTCTGGGAGGACCCATTTGCAAGATTGCAGCAATTCGATCTTGTGATACTTTCCTGACTCCTTTCCCAATTTTGTGTCCCAAATATTGCACCTCTTTTTGACAGAACTGCAATTTTGCTGGTGACAATTTATGCCCACCTACTGCCAAATGGTTCAGTAGAGCAATTGTATCTGTCACACATGCTTCTCGTGTCTTTGATCCCACCAATAGGTCATCGATGTATTGCTCCAATACTGAGTCTTCTGGCATAACCAATGACTCCAGACACCTTTTCAAAATTTGATTGAAAATTGAAGGACTTTTGTATACCCTTGAGGAACTCTGCACCATGCCAAAACACGGTCTCCGAGCCGGAAAGCAAAAAGATATTGGCAATCCTGACGCAAGGGTATCGAGAAAAATGCTTGGCACAAATGAATCCCTGTGAACCATTCGGCATCACAGGGAATTTGGTAAAGAATTACTGATGGGTTTGGCACTATCTGACAACAAGGTACTACAATCTTATTAATTTTCCTCAAATCTTGCACAATTCTATACTTGCCGCTCGGTTTTTTAATTCCCATAATAGGTGAATTACAAGGACTCCCTAGTATCTCTCTCAGAATACCCTGTTTAATCATTTGCTCAATTACAGGAGTAACTCCTGCAATGGTCTCAGGACTCATTTTATACTGTGGTGTTTTCGGAAATTCTGCACCTTGTTTGACCAAAATTTGAATTGGATCAACACCTTTCATCAATCCGATGTCTTTCCCTGTAAAATCCCACACATCAGTCGTCACAGTATCTCTCAATTCAACAGGCAAATCCTTCGCTGTAATTAAAGGATACAAATCATTCACTTCTGTCCCTTGCCTTGCTAACATCACTTTGAAAGCTACATCCTCATCTGGTGTTTGAAAAGCAATACCATCTGGTGTACAGTAGATGGTGCAATTCATTTTACACAACAAATCCCTACCTAAAAGGTTCGCCGGACTTGTATTGCACACCACAAATCGATGAAAATCTCTAAATTCTCCAATATGAACCTCCATTGGTTTGGTCACTGGAGTTCTAATATACTTATTTGAAACTCCTACGACTTGGATAGAGGGGTAGTTTTGGAATTTCTGCTGCTCTCACAGTAGAACGGGTCGCACCAGTGTCCACAAGGAATGTAATATCATTACCTTTCACTTTCCCATACACAAAAGGACCTGATTGATCTACCTCTAGAGATGCGCCAAACACGCACTCTTCTTCCCCCCTCAGGCACCGTCATTGAGATGAATCTGAATCACTCTCAGGACATTGCAACCAATATTGCGAAACCATCTGTACATTTTGATTCTTACCAATTTGTTCACCCGCGTGAAATCCAGCATTCTCACTGTATTTCTGTACGAGTGTTCACATTATTTGGCATAGGAGCTTGAGGCACTTCTACCTGTTGTACCTGCGGTGTAACTAGCTGTTGCAGCTGTTGTTGATTCACAACCACCTCATTCTGCATTTGTGGAGTACAATTTTGAACAATTCCATTATTTCCTAACAAGAACTTACTCGTTCTTCCAATGTCCTAACCTTCCGCACGCATGACAAGGAAATTTTCTTCTCATCTCTTCCTTACTATTTTTACTTCTACCCTTTCCCGGTAATTGCACTTGAACACCACCATTCGGTACAACATTCATACCAGGTACCTGACCATTTTGAAAATTCTGATTCTGCCCTTTCATTTGGAAACCTGTTTGAGAAAAATCAACAAAATTCCCATTTTTCTGCTGTGCCGCTTTCACCTGCGCCCACGTCATTTTCTCTTTTAATTTCTTATGTCTAAATTATATATCATCACTACAATACTTTGCATTACTCAGTATTTCATCGACTGTCTTGTTTTACCAACAAATCAAATGCTGTAGAATCATATTACTAATTTCATGTTTCAATCCAAATACAAACTTATACACAAAATGTCCCATATCTTTGTCAGTTATACTTTCAAAACCACTATGCTGTTTAAACACCTGTAAAAGTCTCTCGTAGTAGGCATGTACTGTTTCTTTTGACTCCTGTGTCGTCCTGTCAATCTTAACCCAATCTGTTTCCTTTGGGGAAATCTTACTCTTCAAATAAGTATTCACTTGATTATATTTCTTCATTACCTCTTCTGAAGGCGCTCCAGTTTTAACATCTTTAGGATATTCCTCTTTCGGCCAATCAATTGCAATCTTACACTCAGTCCATAAATCAGCTGAACTACAACATCAAACAAACCATCCAAATCTTTCAACAAGACCTTTGAGACCTTTACAAACCTCTCTACCTGTTTATACCACTCGACCGGCTTTTCTCTCAACTTTGGGAAGTCATTCGTAAAAGACAATATGTCCTGTCTTGACCAAGGAATATGAACATATCGACCACCCGGAACTTCTCTCATTGGATATATCATTTCAGCAGGTTCTGTCTCTCTTAACGGAAGCAAAGGAGATGCAGTCACACCTTTATTTGCAAGCGTTTCTTCTTTCTTTTTCGCCCATCTACCTTTCCATCGTTCCAATTCACCCCATCTTTTCAGAGTATTAATCATCTCCTTTATTTGCAATCGTTTACCAGATGCATTCAAACTCTCTAGATCCTTATCGCTAAAATACAACCTATATGTCTTTTGGAAAGCTTTCGATTTCTCAATATCCACTCCATATTCCTGTGCTGCTTCTGACATCTTCTCATGCACATTTTTTGCTTTCAACGTAATATTCTTGCACAAGAATAACAACTCATCCTCCTCATATTTACTCAATCTCTCCGGACTTATTGTACCAATAAGCATTTCTTCCAGATCTACTCTTAACCTACCTATATCTATACTCGGTTTGGACTTACTAGGTGCCATTTCTCTAATCCAATCATCCAACTCTTCTGGCGAAGGTCCCACTCAACCCCCTGATACTGAAGTAGTTTCTCTCACATTTGACGACAATTTTTTAGGATCAATCTGTACACTCCTTTTTGGCGTTTGTCATATTTCCATTTACTGGAATATCAATCAGTGACGTTTCCATCTCATTTGATTCTGGTCCACTAACATTCCTAGCACTATTCACTGGAACCTTCAATGCATGCACTCTCGAAATATTTTGACCCTCACTATACAATGGAACTATAGGACCAATTGCCACCGGAACTGACAACGCTTCTGCATTTAAACTCATCTGATTAATTTTCTGAGTCAATTCTTCCTTTGCTCTAGTGAGCATTTCGATATCTCTCTCCTGTGAGACTCGAGTAGCTGATGAAGACTGTAAAACTAATGGAACTTGTGAAACCTGTGGTACCTGTGGAACTTGTGGAACATCTATTTCAATTAATGGTGCACTTGGAGTAATCCCATCCGGACTCTCCTGATATGGTGGAGGTCTCTTCAACAACATCTCATCTAATAACTCATCATCAATTTCATTCGGATCCATATCTAGTTCTGAGGTCTCTACATTGTTCTTTTTCTCCTTGCACTTTCCACCAGCTTGTCCCTCAGCAACCATTACTGGGTATAATCCATCTGTGATTACTTCTCTCCTCCACCTTTTCATCTGAGCATCCCATTTAGCTTCTGAATACCATCTCATTGTATTCCTATATTTCATCCCATTCCTATCTCTCCCCCTTCTGTACGCCTCATGTTCCCATTCCTCAAGCGCCTCATATTGCATAGGTCTAGGATTTGGTTTTAATGAATTCATTCGTCTTCTCAAATTTTCCAAAAGCTTTTACATTAAAAGTACTATGCTCTGGGAAAGCTAAAACTCCATCATCCTCCGTATAACTCGCCCAATTCTCTAACCATGTACACGTATGATATCCATGCTCTAACATCATAAAAGAAGCAGGCGATCTTGGAGGAGGTACAGGAACTCCCTCTCTAGTAACTATTGGCTTGTCTTTTTTAAACAAATCTTGTATAATTTTTACCAACTTCATTTTCAACTCTCTTTTCGCTAAATATTTTAGAAATCCAGGAAATCCTTCCGTAATTCCGCTCACCCTATTCGCTCACACTTGTCCAATACCAGCACGACTCACACCAACCAACCAATCACAGCACAAAACACGCCCGCTATCTGACCAAAGCCAGCGCAGCTTTTTGTGACATTAGTATAACTCCTGCAACTGACCCTCCCTCTACAAAATAATACGGCAATGTACTACAAAGTCTTTCTAAATAAATTCGTATTAGAAACGACACAAAACGCTGCTACTTTGTCTGCTCCACTAAATGAAAAGATAGTTCAATCATTCAAGAGAACCTTTTACAACCAGTAGAATAACGACCAGCATCACTCTACTCTCAATCAAGTGAAAGGAGGTCTTGGTACTCCTTTAGGTGTACTTTCTAAAGTTTCGGAAGAGGACTTCACTATTACATCCAGCTTACTTACGTACTTCAGAATAGGTCCCTTAGAATAATATCAAGAGCCTTTCACTGTTCGATATTGCAACAACAGACAAAGTACTTCTGCAGTGCGATACTTCCTCTGCCCCTGAGGCTAAATCAACATCCCGGGATCTTAGGCAACTCCGTACCCGTACTTCCAGACTACATAAAACAAAGACGCTAACTTTTCATATTAGTAACCAAAATCAATAATTCAACCATTAATTTGCCAAAATAATCAATATAAACCATCAGACTGCTACCAAAACTGATCCAGCGATCTGGGACTAATAATTTTCTACAGACTAGGCGCAATTTCATTACCCGACAAGTCCCTTCATGCTGGGTTAGTGAATTACTAAACAAATGACCAAACTTACCAAATTCCAATTTGTATCTTCATTTCTATTAAACCAATTATGGCGATGCAATCTTTATATAGTTGACAGGGTTTGGCAAACTAATACTTGTTTCTAGAAAATACTCCTAAACTAGAGAAACACCTCTAATAAAGACTCATTTATATATTTATAATGTTTATCTAAATGTGAAATAAATGCTCATCAATACCAAAATACAGTACAAATCATAGATCATCACAGAGCAACAATATCAGAGAAATAATGATAAAAATACATCTCATTTGACAGCGCATAAAGGAGTGGAAAGGCGAAGAGACAAAAGGTTCAGAGACAAATTACATTTGCAAATAATTATGCAAATTCAGTTTTCTGTCTATACTAACCCAATTGAAAATAGAAGATGTACTCCCTGGCCATGAGAGCAGTAAAGCCCCTCAAGAAGGTTTGAAGAGGCAAAGATTAAGTCCGGAATCGGCAGTCAGGAACTGCCAGCTCAAGAATAGGAGACAGCTAACAAGGCCTCTCCTCACACAGGTAGGAAAACAAGCCACCAACTAACCTAACCCCTCCCACCAGGAACCTCAATTATACCCTAAAACCCAAATGTCCAACCCACATTTGTGTCCGAACAGAGGATTTCTCTACACATGATTGGTTAAGGAAGGGGGTGTACTGTCACACCACTCTCGTCATGTCCATCTCACTCAATGTCTTATTGTTTATTTATTCTGTATATCTACTTCCAACCCAGGAAATACAAATTGGAGCCACTGTCATAGCATTCGTTTCCTCCATCCCGGTCATGTAGCAAATTCTGTGTCACATTTATCCGCTTGTGCCGCATAAAGAGGAAATGTTCCTTCACTCGATGAAGAAATTGTTTCTTTCAGTTAACTCTTGGCAGGCACACAGGACTCATGAAGGACACTCGTCTTCCACCTTCCCATATCGTTCAACATTATTTTTCAGAATTTATTTTCATTTCATTAACCCAATGTTTCCTGCAGAGCAGAAAACCATGGTTCTATGGAAAACAAACACAGGCATTATTCATCACTTACAATGCTTTCCATTATGCACCCACCCAGTGCTGCATTTATCCATGCGCAACCCAAGTTAGTATTATTTTCCTAGCAAACGTTAATAAAATGCACAAAAGCAGCATTAGTCCTTTTATTTTTCGTTTTGTCAAGAAGCATTTGCGACCTACTCCAGTGCTTTAGTACACGCTTGTGCAGTAGCATTTTCCCTCATGTTAGGCTCTTTTCCACATTCGTTTTTCACCGCACACTGTTAGTAAATGTTACTGAGGGTTCAATTCGAGCAGGTTTTATTTCGCGAAAACCCTGCTCCATCAAATCTCATGCTGAAACTACTACTATCACTGTCTACAGCGCTTCCAATACTATAGGAGAAAGGCTTCAATTGCTATTTTACTGAATGAAGTGAACAAATTCCCCGCTGTAGAAGTAACAATAATACTTCAACTTTTGCTGCATTGGTAAGAAATGTGTTTTACAACGGAACCTGTAAAATTAACTGACAAACTGTTGGTGCGTGCTCCTGACTTCTGCTCATTGCGGAACACTTGAGGCTAACAAGGAGCTCGTAATTGCGCTGGACAAAAAGTTGCGGATGTAGAAACCGACGAAGGACTATGTTGACAGCACGTGCGTGATGTTGCATGATCCTGCGTCACTACATTTTACACTGTCCTTGATATTAGTAAATCGCATTTCACCGAGGATACCAAGCAATACTGCATCTGTGGATGATCCTTATGTAAGTAAATGTAGAGACATAGAAGCACCAAGTTAGGTTGTTCTGAACTACATAATGTTCTGAACTACATAATCTGTAAAACAGTTTTTTTAACCGCTTACTAACAAACGTGTGTTTGTTACTATCATTCCTGCCTAATGCCTTTTAATCTGTTTATCACGTAATAGAAATGTGTGCTACAAGCAATTTAAATTTGACTCTTCAACAATACTTTTATGCCCACCAAGGATGAACCAGCTGTGGAGGGGATTTTTAATGAACTACATTTTTTTACATTTGATGAAGATGAAATTTCACTAGAAAGAAAAAAAGCAAATTTTACTTCATTGTCTAGGTCCTGATGGATTAAAAATCTACAACAGGGTGGATAAAATGTCCAGACAGGCAGGTCAAAGATGTTTTCTCTCATATTCTAGAAGGCTTAAACAATTACTGTTTACCAGCTGTGTGTCTCGCAATCAGTTTGTTTCAATTGTTTACACAGGAAAAGGATCCAATGAAAAGACAGAAGATTATTTCTCCTCATTAAAGAAATTTGCCATAACATGTAGATTTGGTAGCCTGCATGATAAACTTGTCAGAGACCAAATCATTATGCATTGTAGTAACCCTAATATACAAGATATATTCTGGGTTAACAGGGAGTCCAAATTAAAAGTAGTAGCAGCAGTCGTTAAAAAAGTGGAACTCACAGGAAAATGTTCAAGGGCAGTTCTAGGAAATAGTGAAAGTAAAGAAGTAATTGGGAAAGTAACTAAGAAAAAACCAAAATGGAGTAATGAGACAGAAACCAGGGGCTAGTGGAGGCATAAATACAGGATGGAACAAAACAGGGAATAGTGGTAATTCGAAAAATAGATCTTATATGTGTGGCTATACAGATGATTTTGCTTCTGATTAAAAAAAAGTCCTACCATCAACCACAAATGTACAGGATGTTTTATTAGGGGTCATTTCTTCAGAGTATGCTGGAGTAGGAAGCACAATGGAATACATTATGTGCTAGGAGATCCTCCTTAGAAGGAAGCAGAGGATCTTGAAACGAGATATGATACTCTTGTTTTGACTGTAGCAGAAGTTTTGGGAGTTGAAAGAGTAAGGAAAAAACAAGTTAAGTGAAGATTGGTGAAATCAAAATTACAATTGTTACAGATTCAGAGTCCACATAAACTATAGTCCACAAAAATGTCTGCAGGTAACTTTGGTGTGAAAAATATTGTAGTTGATAGATTTGAGCTACGAAGGATAAGTGAGCTTTTTGCCTTAAATAAGGGTGTGTTGGTTTTCTACCATTGACTTAACAGCTGCCTGCCATCAAGTAGATTTACATTCTGAGAGCAAACAAATGACAACATTCATTACACCTTTCAGTTGTTGCGGTTTCTGTAGAGTTCCTTTTGGTTTTGCCTCCACAGCAGCTATATTTCAAAGATTGATGTATAACCTATTTAAACTAATGAATAATGTAACATTCTTCCATGATGACATTCTTGTTATGGGATAAAAAAAACAAGAACATGATGTAATCTTGAAAAATGTTTTGCAAATTCTTAAACAAGGGATTACGAACAGCATTTTGAAAATGTAAACTTCCAGGGAACAGTCTTTATATTTAGGGCATGGTATTAAACCGAAGAAAGAACTTGTGAAAGTGATCAAAGAAACTCCTTCGCCTAAGAGTAAGGATGATGTAAGAGCCGCCTTAGGCCTAGCGGAACACTATTCCCCGTTTGTAAAGAATGTCTCAGAGATGATGTATCCTATTAGACAACTGTTTAAACAAGGATGTAAATCTGATGAGAAATGTGTTGAGGGGCATTTGATGGTATAGAAAGTGATATATGCAAAGCTCTGATGTAACATGAATTTGATCCTACATGCAAGAATGTATTCACAACTGATGCAACTGCTAAAGGGTTGAGGGCAGTTCTTTTCGCAAATTGACAATTCAGGCACTTAATTGGTAATTGTGTTTCCATTGCATACGTAAATCAGTACAGAGGAAAGGTTTATGACCCTTGGAAGAAACTTTAGGTTGTGTGTGGGGATTAAAACTAAACACTTCTGGCAAGTTATATAGGGGTTACCTGTTGTGTTTCGTTGCAATGATAAACCCCTGACAAAATTGCTTACCACAAAAGGATTGTTTGGGGCATCTCCCAAGGTCCAATTCAATAGGAACAAGGAGAGTTAAATTTGCATGATAGTAATGGTGGGTCACTTTTCCAAATGGCCTGAGGTGGCTGTTATACGTAAGCCAATGCTGTAATTAAATTTGCAGGTACAGTATTTCAAAGAGGGGGACTACCAAAGTCATTAGTGAGTGTTATGGGAGTCAATTTACATCAGAGCAATTCCAGTGTTGCTTTGTGTATAATAGGATCAAGCATAGTATGAAACTGGTTTATCACCCCGAAGGAGATATGTGCATAGAAAGATTTAACCGTGTGATTAAAGGCATTATTGGAATGGCAAAACGAAACTTGGATTGTGAAAAAGTAGTACGCATGATTTGGGTGTATAGGATCACTCCGTGTGAAAGTACGAATTATGGGCCATTCGTTTTGATGGAGCGGAGAACCCCTCTCACAAAAGATAATCTAAGTAGGATCTCGGAGTCTACAGTTGTGGATTGGTCACCTGGTGAAGTCAAGAAAATGATTGCTTTTGCCCAAACTGCATATAAGGATAGATATGATAAATTTCATGATGTCAAAAAAGTTGAATTGATGGTTGGGGACATGGTTGGAATTAAAAAGATTATATATGGTTTTTATAAGGAAGGGTATAAGCACATTTTCATCTCCTCTAAGGGTGGTGGAGTTTTGCAACGCCGCACAACTGAGTGATGGAAAGATGTGTTATGCTTCTAGATTGTTTAAGTGTAGATTTGATGGAAGGATCTTTAATTAAATAGATTCTTGAAACAAAAGAATGAATTGGATGGATGTCTGTGGAGGAGAATAGCGATACATTGAACAACACATTTAATCGTGGCAATGCAAAGACCGTTTGTAGGAGAGTAGAATCTGCTTTCATGGTTACCCCTAATTTTTGCCTGGTTTCAGTATGTTTTGACTGTAGTTTGCTGGGATCCTGCTAACCAGGACCCGACCATCTGTGCTCTCTCTCCTAAAATGGCTTGGTAAGTACTTTTGTACCTCCGCAATTGGCTACTAGTGTACCCTTGTAAGTCCCTAGTATATGGCACTAAGGTACCCATGGCATAGGTACTCCAGGGGTCTTCCATGGACTGCAGCATGTATTGTGCCACCCATCGGAGTCCACTTAAACTCGGACTACAGGCCTGCCATTGCAGCCTGTATGAGATGGTGCTTGCACCTCTCACAACAGATATGTTTCCTTATATCTGAGGTCACTACACTTAAAACCTATGAGTCACCCCTATGGTAGGTCCTCCAGTCCTGAGGGCAGGGTGCTTGGTTATAAGTGTGAGGGTGCCCCTTCATGAGCAGGACACCCCTACAAACCCTGGAGTCAATTCTCCAGGCTTTGTAAGTGCGGTCAGCCATTTTAAGACATATAGTGGACATCCGTCATTACGAGATGTCTAACTATATAATGGCTGTGCCGAACCTGCTCATGTTTGGTATCAAACATGTTGAAATCACACCCCAACACCGATTCCGGTGTTGGGGGTACAATCCCATGTACTGAGGGGGCCCCTTAGAGAAGCCCCCTGTACTCCTGGTTACAGCCTTTCAGGATCTGACAGCAAGCTAGTGCTGCTACCGACCACAGACACTATTCTGCCCTCCTGCTGCTGAGCTGAGCTCGAGCAGAGGAAGGTAGAACAATAGGTTTCCTGTGGACTTCGTGTATTGGTCTGGGGTGGGTGCGCTTTCAAGCGCCATCAGACTGCATTGAAGGGCACATTTGGTACCCTCCTTGCATACACCGGTTTGAGCTAGTTCAGGAACCCTTGGTTCGAAACTGGACAAAGGACAGGTGAGTATCCTCCCCTCTGCCCAGCCCCTCCTCTGGGAGGTATCCCCAAATCATTCCAACCCTTTCCTTGGGTATTTAGGGGCTCCCCCATGGTGGGTCCTCAGATTCGTCGTGGAACAAGACTCACCTTTGAAACTAAGACACTGTTTGACTGTCTGGACACTTGGACTTCGTTGGACTTTGCCTGGAACCGAGATTGCATCAAGAAAGAATCCTGCTGCTCCTGGTCTCGCTGTTCTGCAAGTCTTCTGCCTCGTCTGTGTCTGTGCTTCATTCAGGTTCTCCAGAAGACCTGTGGGCATCCAGGACATCCGAAGAAATCTCGCTTGGACTGAAGGAGTCACTCCCCTGCATCTGCAGACACTGCAACAAAGCTGACCAGTCTGTTGGTCCAGTCGTCCTTCGGACTTCCGAGGCTCAGCAACATAGGTGGTGGTTCTGTGGCTCTCCAGATGCCTGACCGGTCTTCCCTGCAATTTGGATGACCGTATCCTTCGTTGTAGCCCCTGGGACCAAACCCCTGTGCACTGGCGGTGACTTGCCGTTGCCAAGGTTTGTTGACTCTGCACTCCAGAGATCTCCGGGCTACAAGATGCTCCAGCCTCCATCACCTCATCCCTCGAAAATCAGCGTCCTCCATGCATCTCTTGCACTGTGGGCCTCCATCTTTGGTGAGCTGCTGGAGGTCCTCTTGCGACTCCTGTGCCTTTGGCCTGTGGGTCCTCTCGAGGGTCATCTTCTACTTTGGTGGGCTCCCTGCTTGCTCAGGGCCTGCTCTGACTCTCCTGCACTTGGTGAATCCCTTGGACCTTGCTGGCCCTAACAATTGCATTTTGTCGTCTTCCATGTCAGTTGCGGCTACCAAGGCTTGATGCTCCTGCCGGACACCGACCACCTAGACACTGACATCCGACATAGGACAGCTCGTGTACGGCTCCTGGTCTTTGTCATCGTTGCCTGGTCCCCACAGCTGCATCAACAAGGCCCTCATCAACTCTCCTGAGCTCCCTGCCAAGGGTGGGCATTGTGTTTCCGTGCCTCCTGGTCACCTCCGAGTGGCATAGACTCTGTCCCCTCTGCTTGCAGGTTCACCTCTTCAAGAATCCATCCTTGGATTCCACTGGACATCTTCAGATATTTCTCCAGAGGCCTTTTTTCCTAAGTCTTCCATTGTCGTCTACGGGAGGTTCTGACATCACTTCACCCCTATGCACCCTGCTTCCCTGGTTCAGGTAACCTGGTTCCTGGGGCATCCATGGGGGGGTGACTCTCCAACCTTCTGTCCTCCAAAGGGTTTCTTCTGGGTCTTCTGGAAAGGGTCCTTTTTTAAAAAAAAAACTAAAACCGCAACTTCTTTTTTGACTTCTGTTGGGCTGTGTTTCCACTCTGCACACAGCCTCTGTGCGGTTCCTGGGTACTTACCTTGGGTGGTTCCTAGCTCTCCCAGGTCCTCTGAGTCCTTTGGTCCAAGTTCTGTTCTTTCTTGCAGCTGGAGACAAGTGTATATTTGTGCTACTTACCTGATTTTTTTGAAGTATTTTCATGTGTATTGTTGATATCTCTGGCTAGGAGATATACCAAGTGATAGTGATTGTCTTGTGTAATAAATAACCTTATTTTTATATAAACACTGTGTGGTTCTTATCTAGTCTACACTATTGATTAAATGTGGTAAAACAATCTTCTTTACACTCCTTCAAGATAAGCCTGAACGCTGCTCTCCACAGCTGCCACTTTGAGAGCCTAAGGTTATCAAAGACCACTAAAATCACCATAAAGGGTTGCCTGGATTAGTGCAAGGTGCATCACTCCTTTAAGTGTGCACCATATACTAAGCCAGCCTCCTACACCATTGTAAAACATGGAGACAACAATGTAATTGCACAACCTTGTGTAAATACTGTACAATAACAACGTATCGTAAATTGTACAGCCTCCAAAGGAAGGTTTGGCAGGACCACAATCAAACCTAAAAGGTTAGATTTCATTTGTGAATAATTGTAACCGCAAGGAATGCATTTAAAGTGTTCATGAATTTTGAGTTCATTTCTCCTAATCTCTAATGTTATTATGTTTTATGAGGGGGTGGAAGTGTAATGTGAAGGTAATGCTAAGTTGTCTATTGTAAACTTATTGGTCCTCCTACTCTCAAGTTCCGGAACACTGGAGGTTTGGAATGTGGGAGAAGGAGCAGTTGAAGAAAAGGCTGTTGTGTCTGCTTAGTGCAGGTTTCTTCAACCTCTTCTGTACAAAGAACTACTTCTGTTCCGTGAAACTCATTGAGAACTACTAATATTAATTGTGTTATAATAGCGACCTTTAGTGGCCACCATGTGGAAGATTACTACCTACGATCACCTCAGTGAATCAGGCGTGGTTGCTAGCAGTAACAAATGTTTTGCCAATATGGAATGCCTTTACATGGGTAATACATCAGAGCCACAGGAGCAATGCCTCTTGTACTAAGGCATTAACATGTGTAATACATCTCCATAGAACCACATGATTTATCCTCAAATGAGATTTGAATATATTTTGCAAACTCAGCCATTTTCTCAAAAATTTAAGCTGATGAAATATGAAAATAAACATATTTTCCTCTCAAGTATACACGCTCAATTTTGGTATACATATATTAATTCAGACAGGTAAAAGCTTTTAATTTATTAGCCTGGCTGCACACAGGAGAGCTACTCTCAGGTAGCTGGAGAGCTACTAATGGCTCACTAGATGCTCGATGGAGAAGCCTGGCTTAGTGTAACAACAAAGCATCATTTACCATTACAACCCGTGTTGTAGATCTTACAGCACCCTACTTTCCAGACTGTTGCCTTTTCCCTATATTTTTTCTCACCCCTCGTTCTTCTGTTCCCTTGCAGAGCTTAAAACAGCCTTCGGGTTACGTTGTTACAATAAGAGCAACCAAAATGATAATGTTTCTTATTCTTGCTCCTCTGGTTTCCTCCTTATTTCTGTTCCCTCCGACTGCCTTAGGAAGTAGCATTAGCACTATATGTTAACAATCAGCATGCTATAATAGGATCCATTTTATCTCTACCTTTACTGTTCACTGTTTCCTGTCCTCTTTTCTGTTTCTCACAGTTTTGTGATGCAGTCTTATGGTGGCTTAATTGCTGTTCAAGCGACCAGTAGGGCATTTGGAACTTCTAGGCCCATACTTATAATGAAAAAGTGAAACTACATATCTCAGCATGCTTAGTGCTATGGGCTGAAAGATCAGAACTGGATTGAAAGTCACCTTCATGACATGCCAGTTGACAGCTGTGCTTCTGCGAGATGTCACGTAAGATGCAGAGATTGTTTGGATTGAGCCGATGACACTATCATGAGCTTGGGAGAATCTGTTAGCCGGAGATTGTTAAATTGTGGTGAGCTCTGGTCCAAAGTATATACATTTTCAGATTTGTCACTGCTAATGTAAATTATTTTAATTTAGCATTGGTGTAGGACAATGTACTTTATATGGACAGCTTGCAAATCTGTCATTGGTCTGGCCCTTGTGGACCTATGCAAGGCAACCTTGCCTAAGGGTGATAATCTAAGACTATGCACTCTGGCGGAAAGTGTCAGACTTCTGAGTCCTTTTGTTTCTGTATCTTTGTGGTGCAATTGTCACGTGTAAGTTAGGTTTCTAGTGTGACCATATTACTCTTTATTTAAGTGACATTAGTAAAGTCTCTCAAAAGTTACAAATACACTTACTATTTTGTGTTATTTTTCAAACAGATCTTTAGAGTGGTAAATAACCACTTTGCCGCACGTAGCCTTGATTGTGGTAGATCGAGATCTTTCTAAGCCGGAAAGAAAGAGGAAAATAATTAGAAGCAACATTGGTAGAAACCCTCAGCCATGTTCATTATTTTTGTCAGAGACCCTGCGAAGTCCAGGAACCTATCCTGGCAAGACCGCCAGGATATGTCCATACCCTTTTTGAGGTCTCTTGTAAACTTTCAGAGAAACATTGATATCTTTCGGTCCATATCAAGTGTCTGCCTTACTTTGACATCTACTTTGACCTGTGGAGCTACCTTCTCCGAAGTCACCCTTTTTATCAGTCTACGGTGGTATATCTTCCATATTAAATAGCCCTTCCTGACCTTCCTTAAAGGTCTTCCTGCTAAGCTCCCAGCAGCCTGCTCATTCTGTTTTGACTTTATGGTGCCTTTTCTTCCCTTGCTAGCTATGCTCCTGTATAACTTACTCGTAATAATCAGAGGAAGCTTTCCTCTCATTTGCCTATAAAGAGGCTTCATGTAGTTCAAGGCATTCATATTTTGATAGGTGGTATTTCTCGTGGCCTAAGAAGGAATCTGGCCTTCTGCATTGGACATGAAGCCTTTTTTAGACATTCAAAGGAGCACAAGTGGACTTCATGGCCGCCCCTTGTTTCAATTTCTATGCTTGCTGCTTTAATTCCTTTGGCTTACAAGGCGACCCACCTGAAACTTTTCTGTAAAGGGATGGATTAAGTATCAATTGGGAGAGCTTCTGCAGTCTTTTCCACTGCCAAAATACCTCTAATTACAGAGCCATTGATATCCTCCAAGAAATCCCTTGTCATAGTTTGTTTTTCCTCAATTAGTTCTCCCTGTCTTTGAACCATCTCCTACGTTCTCTATGCTATATACAGCAGCAGTTCCTCACAGGGATTTATAGAAAATCCCACCAAGAAAAACCATAGAAAAACCACCAAGGAAGGACCCTTATCCCTGTCATTGTCCCCCACCCCCCTTCCATTCTAGGGGGCCTGTTTTGGCTTCTGCGCTCTGCTCTGAGGAGCTGCAGTACCTGGCTCTTGACTGTTGAGTTTGCTTCAGATTGAGCATATGGAAAAAAATGGAAAAAGCAGCAAGACCACAAAATGATGGAGCCTAACTTTCATGTATGGGCAGTGGCAGGAGCAGTGGCTCCAGGGTTGGAGATACCTCAACAGAGCTCTCTGCTCCGCTCTTTCTGAAATGGTGGATACCCTGAGCGACCCTGAAGTAGAGGACTGCAGCGACCCCCTTTGAAGATCTTCTGCCACTGGATTCTGACTGGTTGCAGTTGAAGCCGAGTTTAGTGCATGCAAAGGAAGTAGTCTCCAGCAATACTTAAATACTGTATCCCTGCTGCCGATTGTGAGCCTGAGTACTTGATTCAAAGAAAATATCCCACTGTGTCACATAATTAACTCTGCTGTAAAATGAATCGAGTATTTATAAACTGTAATACATCAGATGCATTAGTAAATAACAAGTCCATTAATTGGGACAATCAACAATACCTCAATAACAGGAGATATAAAATGGCACTCTTCTCTTGCTACTGAGTAGCAATAAAGCAGCGAATATGGAAGATAAGCTGAGGTTTTTTAGGAATGAGTTGATATCATTAGTTGTTGGGATCACATTTTGGAGTACTTCTAATGTCTCCTGTTCTTGGGAAGTGTAGTGTTACAATGATTGCTTTGGTGGCTGTAAGTAATAAACTGAAGAAAGAAAGGCATAATCATCTGGTCTTAACGCAGAATCCACGCACACAGATAGCAGATCAAATTCGACTGAACCTTTAAAAACTGAACTTGCAAATACTCACAAACTGCACCTTAAATGATTTAAGCAAAATATGTTTGTGGAGAGAAATATTTCTAAGGTGTTTTCGGTTTTGGTTAGTGGCTAGTCCAGTGGTTAGTGGTTATTATTGGTTGTTGGGATTGGTCTTGTGCTTTCAAAGCTTTTAAGTTCTGATTTTGTGGTCGTTCTCAAAACATTTGTGTGATGATTTCTTCCCATCCCACTGTTTTCCAACCCTTTAATTAAAATTACATGTGCATAAAAGTCCCAGATTTTTCATGCAGAAACGCAGGTGCTTTCTGTTAAATAATTTCACATGAAAAACAATTTTCACAAGAGTAGCTAAAGTGTAAATGCTTGGAAATGCTTCAATAAAGGTGTCACTAAGTCGATCGCCAGCCGACCCATGGCCTACCTACTTTCTCATCATACCATTTGACTATGTAAAATGGAGGGATGTTTTACTGACAGGTTTCAGTATTACAAGAGTACTGATATAGATGTCTCTTTTTCTACTGCAGTGTACTTCAGAAGGGTGGCAAGGAAGTCAGCCAGGCATTATGTTCAGAAACGATTATAACTGAAGTTCCAGATGTGCCTGTTCCACCAACACAGTTAACACACAGCAAAGGTACAGAAAAATACTTTTTTAAATTGAATTTTAGGATGAGATTGATGCACCTTGAGGAAGTATGTGAATATTCTGTATGGATTGGAAAGGTAGTTATAAGATGTGATATAAGATATAGACAGCTATATAAGTTAGAAATGAGATCTTACAATAATGCCATCAAAAATGCAAAAAAGTCATACTTTGCAAAACGGGTAAATGACAATAGTAGTTCATCGAAAATAGTCAAAGAGCTCTGCAGTCCACCCAGCCTGTCTCAAGTGCTGGTACCCTCTGCTGAGAAATGTGAAGCCGTCAGTGAATTCTTCATCGACAAAATCTCTACTATCTTTTCCTCTTTTGGAGATCAGCATCCTCCAGATGACACAAACTGGGAAATCTTAGATCCAGATTCTGATGCCCAGGCCCATCTCACAAACTTTAGAAATTTTACTGAAGAGGAGGTAGCAAAAGCAATGGCCGAAGTTAAATCCGGGTCCCCATTAGACCCTTGCCCTCATTTTATTTTCTCCCGGATTGCACCCACTATCTGTTCTTATGTTACACAAATATTTAATCAGTCACTTGATTCTGCAACATTCCCTGAGGTATGGAAAAAAGCCACGGTAATTCCTCTTTTAAAAAAAGCTGGAACTGATGTTCAAAACCCAGCAAATTACCGTCCTATATCCCAGCTCCCATATCTATCCAAAGTAATGGAGAAGCTCGTAAACAAACAATTAACAGACTACCTCGAGACGAATGAGCTATTGGATGTCACTCAAACCGGCTTTAGAGCCAATAATAGACCCGAAACGACCCTTCTGGCAGTGCTAGATAACATCAGGTCTGTTGTGGACCAAGGAAGAGCCGCCGCTTTGATCCTGTTGGACCTGTCGGCGGCTTTCGATACCGTCTCGCATAATTTCCTGCTAAAATTCCTGCATGGTAAGGGCATACAATCCAAAGCACTTCAGTGGCTCTGCTCCTTCTTGAGTAACCGAACTCAGACAGTACAACTGGGTACTTTCTCCTCAAACCCAAAAACAATGAAGTTTGGAGTACCACAGGGAGCCTCCCTGAGCCCTACCTTTTTTAATGTATATGTGTCTTCAGTAGCCAAAATCAGCAAAAAATGGGGCATCAGCATCTGCTCTTATGCAGATGATACTCAATTGATGATTGCCCTTGATGGATACGAAGACACCAGGATTAGACTTATGAGCTGTCTTTCAGAAATGGCAGTTTGGATGTCCGATCACTGTCTGAAATTAAACGCAGACAAATCGGAGATCCTACTGTTTGGAGGAGCACACCTAGTGTGGAACGCAACTTGGTGGCCGGCATCAATGGGTAATGCCCCCGCACCTAAACAAGCTGCAAAAAATGTGGGCATTCTTATTGATAGTGCCCTCTCCATGCAAGATCATATACGCGCTCTATGTGGGAAAAGTTTTGCAACACTAAAACTGTTAAGGAGACTCTTTCAGTGGATCCCCATAGAATGTAGGAGAACCATTGTCCAGGCCTTGCATATCAGCAAGCTGGACTATGGGAATGCTTTATTTGTTGGCATGGCAGGCTATTTATTCTCACGACTACAGCTGGTTCAGAATGCGGCAGCCAAATTGGTATGTAACAAGAGCAAGTACAGCTCAGCATCGGAATGTTTGAGGTCGCTACACTGGCTCCCAATGAGACAAAGAGCCAATTTCAAATTGTTGAGCCATACCTACAAGGTCTTACACCATCTGGGCCCAAAAATCCTCCAAGATAGAGTCAAATTCTATGCACCCGCGAGGAACCTGAGATCACGATTCCAGGCACCGGCACAGGTTAAACGGATCAAGAAGTCCAGAGTAGGGGGCCGCTCCTTCTCCCACCTTGCGGCGACACTATGGAATGAACTTCCGCTCGATCTCCGGCTCACTGATGGTCACATGGCATTTAGGAAAAAACTGACAACTTATTTGTTTCCCAAAGCTTGATCCGTCACCAGTTACCCTCTTGAAGAACTCCTCACTTGTGTTCCGCTCTCCTTTAGCGCTGTGATATCCTTTGGATGAATGTTTGCGCTCTACAAATAAATAAATGTGCTGAAAACTATTTGCACCTGCGACTTTAAAGCAACACTTGTTATATTGCCGTAGCAATAGTGTCTCATTGCAGTAAATGCCACTTAATGCCTGACCACAATTTGTGTCACAAAATAAGAGTGCATCACTTTGTGTCCAAGAATGCTTGATCATTGTTAATGGTGTCACAGAATTTCTGTGCATTAGACTGGTTCCTGAAGAAAGAGGAATTTGTGTGTGTGTGTGTGTGTGTGTGTGTGTGTGTGTGTGTGGGGGGGGGAGCCTTGGGGGTGAGGATTGAAACGCATCCATGTCAATTCACCGATGCAGCTACTTCTGGACTACATTACAGTTTTTTGCAAATAGGCATCAAGATCACTGAAGGAAGCAGTTGGACTTGTCAGTCTCAGTTGCAATTGTGTCAGACCTTCTGTGTCGTGGTTTTCCTTTCCTTGATCAAGGTGAGGTCACTATGCAAATAAATTGAAAGAAAATGGCCAGCTCAATATAGTGCTGAAGAGAAGAAAAGATATATATATATTAGCTTTAAAGAAGTACCATAAATTGATACGGGATGCAAAAATCCTACTGTAGTTCTCAAATTGAGGGAGATAACGTTCATATAGATAAGGTTTTCCTTCAACCCATGGCTTGTTCAACGCACAATATTCCATCTCAATTTTTGTGTGACAGTCTCTCCAATTTCTTAGAAGAGAAAATAGCCACAATCCAACGAGGTTTCGCTAATAGGCCAACTGATCTAGATCTGCCTAAGGCCGTGGAACAAGGATCTTTCCCCCCCACATTCTTCAGCAATCAGAAAGTGGCATCTTGGCTTGCAAATGTGGATCCCCATTAGATCCTTGTTCGCTGGGTAAAGAAAGCTATTGAGATTGTTAACCCGGTCATCAATTATTTTCTTAATGCATCTCTTATTTCAGCGTCAGTTGCTGAGTCCTGGAAATTGGCAGTTGTTAAACCATAAATAAAAAGCAATTGGCACATCTTTCCATTCTCTCCAATTTTCTCCCTATCACTCTGCTTGCACCTCTTTCTAAAAAAATTTAAAAATGTAAATGAGCAATTAATGGATACTCCCAAAAATGTAATATTCTGCACCCATTTCAATCTGTGTTTAGACCTAAGTATTCTACGGAGTTCGCACCTTTGGGGATATCTGAAACAATCAAAGCTATGCTGGACAAAGGTAAGAATGCGGTACTGATTCTTTTAGATCTATCTGCCGTATTTGATACAGTGTCAAATGTGGTGCTCCTCCAGTGTCTCTCGGATATTGTCATTAGTGGTCACAAGGTTTCAGTTGTCTCTCACAAATAGAAAACAGATGGTCTCTCTAGGTCCTTTCACCTCAAGAAAAAAGGTACTAGTGTGTGGTGTCCCACAGGGATCAATCCTTAGCCCTAGTTTATTTAATATGTATGTATCCTGTTTGATGGCTCTGATTGAATCTATTGGCTTCTTGTCCACTTATGCAGACAACACTCAATTGATTCTCTCGCTTGATTTGAATTCCTCTGAGCATAACTCGAAGAACTGTTTTACCTAGATTGTCTGTTGGATGGAAAATAACCAGCTTAAATGTAATACAGATAAGACTGAAATCATCTATTTGGGAAGAACAATACATTTGACCCACGTGACAGGTGGCTGGAAGATCTGTCCACTCCCCCGCCCTGGTGTAGGTTGCTAGGAACTTAGGACTCAGGTTTGATGGGATTCTGTCTTTTCAACCACAAATTTTAGCAGTGTCCGGCATGCTCTTTGCTCTGATTAAATCCCTAGAAAGGTTATTTGAATTCCTTCAGTTAACTTCAATGAAAACTGTAGCCCACTCACTTATTAGGGTGAGGCTAGACTATTGCAATAGCCTTTACTTTGGCGTTACAAAGTCCTTGCTGCGCAAGTTTCAAAATGTTCAGAATATGGCAGTTAGATTGGTGCTTAAGCTTTCCCGTAATAGTGGGGTATTTCAGGGGCTTACCATTGGCTACCTGTCCATAAGCGGGTGCTCTTTAAATCCCTGCCCATTGTTTTCAAAGCTTTCGTCTCTACTGGACCTAAATATCTTGTAGATCGTGCATTACAGAACACAGAGACCATTGAGATCGTCCAATGCTGATCTCCTTCACATACCTAACATCAGACTCAAATCGAGAGGTAGTAAACTGGTCACTGTGCTGACCTCTTAAGCTTTCAATCGCCCCGCCTCCTGAAACTGATGAGAAAGGAAACGGACTTCAGGAAACTCCTAAAAACTTGGCCCTTTTCGTTGTCCGAAGAGGATTGGAATCAGATGGTCTAACTGACTAAGATGGGGCTTGTTGGTCTCTGTTCCTGTTAGACTCTTCGGGACTTTAGTGCATTGTCTATGATGCCTTTGTTGTCTATCTCAGCGATAGGATGCTCTGTTTTGAGTAACAGTGCGCTTTATAAGTAACGCCTCATTCATTGATCCATGGATTACAGGTTTAATCCTTAAATCGGTTCTCTCTGTTTGTCTCTCTCCAGGATCCCAGCACAGAGGGCTTTCGAGAAAGAAAGCATACGGAGCACATTCTGGGCCACGTACTGACCTTTTGGTGCTATGTGCTTTAGGGGCACAAACACTAAATGTAATTCTGAAAAGAACAGTCACTGTGTATGTTGAGCTACATGTAAGGGAGAAGAGGGTGCTTTCGTGGGTATTGATGTGAAAAGAAGGAAATCATCACATGTCCCTTTCCCTGTTTTATTGTGTAGCTGAATAAAATGTTCTAGCGATTGTGACAAAAAGTTTCTATTCTATCAGGTCTGGGTTAATCCGAAGATTGCTTTCTTGTTTCAAGCTCCCATATGTTCCTCCCTTCTCGGATGACAGACTCACTTGCTTCACGTAGGTAAACCCTTCCTCTGGAGGGCTTGATACTGAGGTGGTATGAAAATGGCCTGAATGAAAGACGCAAGGAGTCTCACTAGCCGGGCCAGTTGCTTGAGCTACCTTGGTACTCATCAGAGCTTTCCAAAACTCTCTTCTAATGTTAACCACTTTCTTATTTGGAAGCGTCTGTGCTTCTGCACAAAATCCATTGCAAACCCCAGAAAAGTAATCTTCCAGCTGGGAAACCGCTCTGTCCTCTCTGTTTATCACAAATCCCATTTCCTTCAAAAGCACAAACACCATCTGCAAATGTCATTTGAGATGCTCAGGGCATTGGGCAATGATCGGTATATCGTTGAGGTAGACAGTAAGTTTCACCCCCTCACCCGGACGAACTCAGTGGCTGGCCTTAGAACTTTTTTGAAGCTCCATGTTGCCATAGAAGGTCCAAATGGCAGGGTCTTGAATTCGTACACCTGTTTTCTCCATTGAAATTGAATGAACCTCCAATGAAGAGGGAAAATAGGGCTCATGAGATAGACCTCATTCATATCCATGTGTATTTTCCAGTCCCCTGATTAAGGCACATCTCTTAAGTGGTAGTAGACCAACTGCTTGTTGAACTCCCTAAGATTTAGGGACACCCTTGGGGCAGCTGAGCATTCTACAAACATTTCATTAATTAACATTGACGATGGCCCTTGTTATTTCCTCCACCAGGAAGATCTTGCTCATGAACCCCCCTTGAGAAATTCATGAGTGATCTGAGCTCCTGAATCGCCCAAGGAGGATCATGGACGATCAGTCGCCCCTCCCTTTTTCGGGGTCATGAACTCCAGGTTTATCAACTCGGAGACCTTGTCCGAGAAGGTGATAGCCTTGGTCTCTACGATTTAATTGGTGAGATGTAGAATTCTATCTGGAATCCCCTAACGATCTAGAGGATCACAGCATCGCTTGTCAGGCCCTGCCATTTGAGTACAATCCGTGCTAGTCTCTCCCTTTTCTTATGTGGGAAGAAGGGATCAGCCTGGCTGCAGTATCTGCCAGTTCGTTCCTTGGAAGGGGCCTTTGAACACACCCCCCTGCCGGCTCCATTTGAAGAGAAGAAATGTCTGAAGAAATTCTGCTCTTGCCATTGACCTTTCTTCATCAACTGTCCTCTTTGAGGGCCTTGGTTGGGAAATTGGTCGGCAGAGCGCCTTCTAACTCTTCCCCACTCTGACAAAAACCATTTGGGCAAATATCTTCTTGACAGAAGCTTTCCCTGTTCCTTGAGGAAAGGTGCCACAATTAGACCCATTTGGGCTACCTGACCCGCTTCTGAAGTAGCCAGGACACCTAACTTCAGGTCTAGCTTAATCAGCAATGGCCTGTTTCTCTCAGTGTCAGTGGAAAACTTTGCATGGTACACAGACATCATCAGGCTTGTGGTCTTTACTGATAGTGCTCTGATGCCAAAGCCTTTCCACATTATAGCCGTTGTCCGAATCTCCTTGAAAGTCATCCATATCTGTGCTGTCATCCCAGATGGCAGTAGGAAAAGGTCAGTGCCTGCGATCAGGATCTCGTTTTCTCCTCTTGAGTGTTTTTGGACCATGCCAGGAAGATCTTTCTAAGTCTATCAAGTGAATCAGTCCTAGATGGTTGCTCCCTGTTCCGTTTGGCCTTCGTGGTAGTCTGACTATTTTGCCTACGAATTTCAGCAGCCTCCAATGGGGAACCAGTCTCACCCCTCCTAGGAAGGGGCACTTTGTGGTTCGCTGCCAACATTGTTAATTGATTCCCGAAAAGGCTGTAGGTCGCTGATCACAGCCTTTTTTCCAAGGCCTCTACCACCTCTAGCAGACTGTCATCCCACATGATGACTTCCTCTATATACGAAATTTCCATCTCTTTCTTCATACTGAGTGCTAGGAACTAAGCGCTATACCCACTCTTTGCTATGGGAGTGTCCCAAGTATCTGCACTTTGAATCACCAGCAGTCAGTAACGAGTAGAAACCCAACTCTCGTCATTTGGTAGGGATGCATGTGTGATGGCGCATGCATGTGGCTACAGAATGACGTGGCTGGCTGCGTCGTGCTGATTTTTATTGTATTTATTTATATTTACTTTTGGCCATGCTGCACAGCATCTTTCTGATGCCGTACAGCATGGCAAAAAGGTATTGGCCAAACCTATAGGCCCCTAAGGCAAGACCTATTGGCTTTGTCACTGCTTGTTTAATCTTTGGTATCATCAGGTACCGTCAGGGGACTCCATCTTCTACCCAGTCGTAGGACGAATGGTGTCCAGTCACTTAAGTTATTGCATTTGGACTATTGCAAAATGCTGCAGCTTGCTTGATTCTAGCCGTCAGTATGAGAGTTTGGATCTCGACCCATTTCACCTCATTGCACTTGCTGCCTATTCATAGATGATGTCTCTTCAATGCTCTGTGCTTTTGTTATAAAGCTTTTGATGGAGTTTCACACTTCTGTATGCGTAAACATTTTATAAGCCACTCTCCTAACAATTTTGTGACAGTTCTTTGATTTGGAAGGGCACGTGTAGGCTGACAAGCCTTTTTGTAAGCATAACCAAAGCATGGGAATCTCCATACTACATCACAGCCGGGTAGGGTTCTCAATCTTCTCAAACCTCACTTGTTTGATGTGCCATTCAAACTAAGGTGCCATAACTCTGCTAAATTGGAGTAGCTGCTTCTAGAGTAGCTCCGGGATACCTCTTTTGTGTGATTTATGCATCCTATAAATATCAACTCAATCAAAGATGGTTTTAGGTCAGGACTGGAAGATGAGCAAATGCAATGTTCAGAATCATAACAGTGGTGTCTTCAAAGAACTTAGGCATTTAATATAGCCATTAATGATACAAGCAAATGTCTGATGTTGGGTTATTAATTTGAAAAGATGATTCACTTTTACTGCAATCTGCCTGTCTAGGCAAAAGATGTCAAAACTCTTTTGCAAGTTCTGCTAGCATCCTGCACCTGGTATACACTAGGCGGTTGATGTACCTGACCACTGTTATGTTGTCCATCCGAAGAAGAACTCTACCAGACACCTTGTCCCTCATCAGGCATCTCACCACAAAAGACCCAGCAAGGGCATTCAGGCAATTGATTTGGAGCCCGAGCTCCTCCTCTGACCAACACACTCCAGTAGCTACATCTCCAGAGTGTGTTCTAACCCAGACAACTGACATCTGATACTGAAAGGGTGCAGAGTATTGAGACAGAATGCCCTGCCGTTCCATATCTCTATGTGGTCTAACCACCATTGGATTTCTGTCTCGGTTGATAATGAAAGCAATTCCAAACAGCCCAGCCCCTTGCAAAGGTGAAGGAGCTTTGATCTCTGCAGAGCTCGGTAGTTTAAGGGGCACAGAAAGATTGCCTGGATGAACAATAACAGGAGAACCACAACTCTTGCCAGATGTCTCAGCAATATTTTGTTTTGTGAGAGGGTTCTCCGCAGTTCCTTTCGGATACGGACCACCTTCTTCCTCTGGAGATGGAGAGATGCCATTGGCTGTGGGTCGGACCAGATTTATCCCTGTTTATAATGAAACCTGAACTCCATAGCAAGTCCATGGTAATATGCTGGTGGCTGAATAGATGATCCTAGGACTGGTCCATGAGGAGAATATCGTCCAGATAGTCAGACGGGAGGACCTGAGGAACTCAGTCACCGGCTTGTTAAGCTTTGTAGAGCACCAGAGGCTGATGGAGAGCACCTTGAACTCAAAAATATGACCCAGCCAGCTGCGCTGTAGAAAACAACTGTGAAGAGGAAAGATGGGCGACCGTCCGACACGTGCTTTTAAAATCCAGCCTGACAAACTAGCCACCATGAAGGAGAATATTTCTAAGGAGGTGGTTACCCTCCATTTTGAAGTGTCCGTAGACCAACCAGACATTGAACTCTCACATGTAGATCACCAGCCAGTATCCATTCCTCTTCTTTTAAACGAGAACAGTGTTGCTCAAAAATACTATGATGTGAAGGCGAGACCGAACATGCGCCCCTTTGGACTCTTAACTCTGCAACCTCTGAGTCTACCAAACTTGTTTGGTTCAAAGAAAAGGTGAGCAGAAGCGGACGCCTCTCTCATTTTGGGGAAGCATAAAACTACATGTGGAAGCACTTGCAAGGTCTTACTCACCCATGGATTCCCTGTGATGCCCCTCCATGCTGTTAGAAATTGTGCCCCCCTTCCCCGCAGCCTTTGAAAGTAAGAAGGGATAAGACTCATCTAAGGCTCCACCTGGGGTGTTGCCTGTTTCTCTGCAGGAACTTCACCCGCATCCTCATATCTTTTTGAGGGGGCAAAAATGGCCAGCTGAGCGCCCTCTGCCTCGACTTGCTCTGGGGAACATTTTGGGCCAAAGAGGCTATTAATAAACAGTTGGGCTTTGTCCGAAGAAGCAAAAATTGTGGCGGATTTGCCTAGCTCTTTCAGGAAAGGATTCTGAAGAGACATTTATCTGCTACCTGCTTCTGAGGTAGCCAGCTCCTCTAATTTAAGGTCCACTTTAATGAACAGTAAGTATCTGTGCTTTGTGGACAAGGTGCAATAAGTGTTAATGAGAAAACATACGGCCCTTTGGGCATAACCTCACAATATGTCCAGGGACATCAGGCTCCCCAAAGACTTGGCTTCCTCTGCTATGTTGAGAATCTTTGTGTGGGTGCCAGTGGTATCCAGAAGCTTATCCTGACAGGCCTAACAGGACCTGTCCATGCCCTTTTTTGGGTCTTTAGCCAACACAAATAGGAAGGTGGCCGTTTTCCCTTCAAACTCTGGCATCAAGGCAACCTTTACTAGTAAAGATGGGTGAGGGCATCCCGCCCTCAACCTTACCCAAACCGCCTTGTCCAGGAGTTTCTAAATGCAGACCACCTTTTCAGAAGGGCACCATTCAGAGGAAATAGGGTGGAAAATATATCAAAGCCACACAGTTTCATCAGGACTGGGTTCATGTCCTTTGGGCCAGTTGTCCCAGTACAGGGACGCCAATGATGGAGACTCGTCCTGGATTTTCATCTGAAGCCCCAGAAGTGTCAGAACCCGTGTTTCCTCCCAGGGGGGCACAGAATCCCCAACCACCTCCCAGTGAAAGGGTTCTGGCCTAGGAATGCGTGCTGCCTTACCTCTTGTAAATCCCTCTAAGGCACGACCCTTGGGTTTCAGTGGCCCCACCAGAGAAGACTGGGGTTTCCTTCACGAAAAGGGGTTTGGGATGGGCTGCCGCTAAGCAACATATGTCTTCCCAGGAGCTGGATGGCTTCAGAGACTGCCCTGTTAATGGAAGAATCCATCCTATTGGCAACATTACTCCATGTAACTGGATTTCTTTAATCCCTCTTCTAGGAGGATCTCCTCCAGAGGAAAATAGATTGCTCAGGGTTAAAGGAAACCATGGCCACTACTTACTGACTCAAGGGCTGAGGCAGCGACTAGGTACTCTGGAAGGGTTTGCCAGAAAGGCAATGGCAAGTCTTCACTGGCAGCCATATACTCCAAAGGGAAAATTATGCCTCGGAAACTAGGAAAATCTGCCACCTTGCCCACTGAAATCCGGGAGGGGGCTGTTGAACATCTGAAGAAACCAGCCAGCTGTGTTTCAACTCTGAGCTGTTACACAAGAGAAGGAAAACCTAACAGGAACAAGTACAATACATCTGCGCCCCCTAGTGGTGTGGAGAACCACCTGCTCAAATGATTATGCTCGAGGCCCCACGTGAGCTGCAGCACGAAGCGGCCGCAATCACTGTTTAGAAGCGAAGCTGCTGTGGCAATCAAAATATGTGGCAGAGAAAAAGAGGCAACAGTGCCTATAGTTAAGCATACAAAAGGCTAAAGATGCACAAGAAAGTGCAAAGTGCAAGCACTTAATCTGACAAACTGCAGAACAGGAAGACAACAGGAAATCGTTGAGGAGGAGAAGCATATTATGCGGGGCAGGAGCATGATGGGAAAGTCACTGTAGATATGACAGACAGGCCTCATGGGACTCCTAATTTTTCTTGTTTTGTGTTATACTTCTTTTATGAATTAATTTTCAATAAAAAAAATGATTTAAGGTTGACGTGATACACTGCGGAGTATTGAAATAAAGGAGTTCCAAGCATAATCCTCCCCTCCAGCCCTTAATAGAACTAGTTTTAAGCCAGTTCTGCTGAGACAGCCTAAAGTATATTTGGATAAAGTTATTTTTCCACTCAGGTTAGCAAACATCTGATTCACCATTAAATCAGGTTTTGAAAGTTAATTAGGAAATAACTTTGAAGGATTTTGCCAGAGTTTTCCCCAGGCATTGATATACAATGTAATATTCTCATGAAAAATATAGTTGGGCTTACACAGTGAAATAGTCTTTAGGCCTTCATTCACTGTTAGAGCACACTTTTTAAAGTGTGCAACTGTTTTATATATTGGGCACCCTGCCTTGTAGGTTTACAAAGCAGACTTAAGGCATGACTTATTAATATAATGACTTATTGATATATAAGAATAGGTTTTCCTACATGGCAAAAACTTTCTCTCTTCCTTGCAATGTATTACTGTGGCGCCTTTAAATTGCTGCCAAGTCAGAGCATATTGGTGCTCCTGTCAGCTATATATTTTTATCATATTTGTTGGTGTTGTAAATACACACTGCAGCCCATATATGACATTTAACTCCCATTCCATTGTTGCATTTTCTGGTAATCTACTACGAGGTTGACATCGCTCAGTCTACATCATAAATTTAAAGAAAACTTACTACAAAATGTTGAAAAAACTTAGATCAAATAGTGCATTTCAAAACACACTCTTAAATTGGAAAACTCTGCATGCCATGCCAGGCGTCTCTCCACAGCAATTAGATTTCTGTATAGAAAAAGCAACAAGTTGAAAAAGGAATCCCAAATAGTAGCGAAGGAGAGATGTAGCAACTTCGTTGGAGAGCCAGATCTCCATGGAGCGCAGGCACAGGACTTTGCAGGGGGTTCACTGGGTGAGACAGAAGGTGCACAACTTTGCATCTGCATGAGAAAGATTTACCCCTTATTAGTGTCTTCTTCCTACTCTCAGTAAGCTGTATCCTTAGACAGTACCACTTCCTCAATCATCTAGAAAAAACGATCAGTGCTGTCTTAAAAGTACAATGTATAAAAGCTCTGCACAAACGTGGCTTTTACAAATATGGAGCCATGAGAACAATTTATATTAAAACAATATTTTTTCAGGCTGGGCGCAAAAGACATTCCAGTGTGATGACTGCTGTAGTAGTGGAGGGAGTCCTGGGCTGGCTCTGGTGCTGACAGCTGTGGGCCATTTTGCAATCTGATAAGTTTATACAGTATACCGCAGTGATTGGGTGCAAAAGAGACCAGAAAGACAAGCTGAAGTTTGCTGCACTCCATTTCTCAAGTCAAGTCCTCCATAGCTAGTTGCCTGCCCACTTCCTCTCTCAGTGCTGCCCACTCCCATATTGACACAACCGGCCAGCACGGTCTCCACTTCATTACAGGCTGATGCTCTGCTAGTATTGCCCTGGGCCATAGCAGCCAGCACTCCAAGGCAAACCCATGCAGCACTGCTTAACTGTCAGTGCCCACTACTCCTGATATATGCAAAAACAACAATTGATGGACAGAATGCTGAACAATCCCATACATTCGACCCAGTACAGAGATCTGGACCTAAATCCATCGTTTTTTTGCTCCCCATGCCATTCCAGTTTGAACCCAGCCATATGCAAATCAGTCTTGACCCTGCGCCCAATGGGAACAGTCCAGCCCGAACTGCCAGGCCAGGTCCTCCCTGGACTGGAAACAAGCATCCTAGGACCGGTTTCGGGGTTTCACCCCTCATCAGCCAGGAACCTAGGACCGAAACCGGTCCTAGGATGCTTGTTTCCAGTCCTGGGTGAACCTGGCCTGGCAGTTCGGGCTGGACTGTTCCCATTGGGCGCAAGGTCAAGACTGATTTGCATATGGCTGGGTTCAAACTGGAATGGCATGGGGAGCCAAAAAACGATGGATTTAGGCCCAGATCTCTGTACTGGGGTGAATGTATGACATTGTTCTGCATTCTATCCATCAATTGTTGTTTTTGCACTACTCCTGATATGGCACTCCTTTGACCTGTGCCTGACGGCAGTATATTTCAAAGATAGTTAAGTGCTTGCACTATCCAGAGATTTTAGGAGGGTATTGAAAAACTCTGTTGTCAGCCAGAATATAACATAAATGCTGATTTCGGCTCTTGATGATATGTGTTACTTACAGACAGACATTTATCAAGGATCATAATTTCTTTTTACCCAGAATTTGATACACTAATGACAAGAGTGACCCTCACTCTCTTCAGCAGCTCAAAACCAACCAACTACCACAAAATCCCCTGTGCGTTCTCCAGCTATAGTTTGGAACAATCTTTACTATGACCGCCATTGCCACCCTGTTTTTCCGTTAAAAAACCTTCATCCAATACCTAGACGAACAAGATTCTCCTAGGTATCTACACAACAGCACTTGAGTATATGGTGCTACTCAGAACATCTCTCCTTCAAATAAATGAACCATTAAAGCTAGCTGCTGTCAGAGAAGTCTGTCTGGGAAAATCAGCTTTTAAATTACCCCAGTATCTAGTCCTAAGTTTTTACACATCCTGTAATAAAACCCCTAAAATAATACATTTCTGTTGATGTTAAACATGTTCTATCTAGTAGATAATTCCACTAGTATCTGTTTATTGCCTGTCCGACTTAGAAATCACAGATTTGTACGATTCTGGGAGATGGATCACCGAGTAGTGCATTAAGCTGGCTGTGCATCTAATCTCTTGTTGGCCAAACCGCAGTGGTACAACTCTGCAAAAGCAGATGCTGATGTGATAGCATGCTCTGGTAACTCTGAGTGGTACAAAGGTGCTGTAGGGTCAGTAGCAGAGCTAACAGCAGAAGCAGCCCTTGTATTTTTGTGCATCCTCTATTGATGACTGCCGAAAGGAAGGAAACAAAATGCAGGTAAATCATCAAGTTCCGACCATATGAGCTTGAGGAAGATGAACAAGCAGTTACTACAATCTGACATTAAAGAAAAGAAGCAACAAGCGCAGCAAGAATGGCCAAGCGGAGAAGCAGTTCAGCATGCTCATGCCGACGGCCCTAAATTGATGATTTCTTGGGCAGCCCTGATTCACTCTCTGCTCTGCAAAGTTAGGAAGACACTGGAAACAGCTAACTTGGGGCAGGCTGTGTAAGGCGTTCATGGATGCAACCTGCTCCTTGGCTCTATTAAATCTTATTGAACAGTACAGCTGGTGCACGTAGCACTCAGATAGCACTAAACATAATTCCCAGATAAGTGAAGACTCTTGAGGTTGCACAGATTACTCTGCCTCCGAAAAAAAAAAAATCAGCAATTTTAATATAAGAATATTAGAGGAAGTCTGATTACGTTGGCAGACCTATAATTTCCTTTCCTAGCTTGGCAGCATTGGTTTAGCTCTGCTCTACTGACCATTTTGCACCTGATGCATTAATAAATAGAAAGACCATGATTAACCCAGTGTCTTATCTATTGGCCAAATGAATACAAAAATGCCATTAAATTAGTTGATAATAGTAGTGGCCTAAAGGGATTATGTACTGACCACAATTAAAGCCACATTGTTGTCTCAAAGCGTAATAAGGAGTACCCTTAATGGACAACACAGTTTGCCTCTGGCCCCACTGTTGGCCGCGTATACAAAAACTATTACGCAATCCCCAGCCTCTGGCATCAGCAGTTGATTTGAAAGTGGGTGCAACCAAAACTACTCAGAAGGTCCTGTTAAGTAAGTCAAGCAAGGCAGAAATTGAATCAATTGTAACAATCAATAAGAAAATCAGACAAAATTTGGAGGCATCGCAAGGTAACACCAAGCAATCTGTCATGGCTAACAAAGAAAAGAAGTACCTTCAAAGATCTTGACGGAAGCAGAACTAGTCTTCGTATTAAATCAAAATCAAGAATAATTTGAAGAGGGTCTTACTTTGATATTTGAGGGAGTAGCTGATGCTGGTTTACAAGCACACCACATGCACAATATTCCTGTAAGGTAGCACTAAGGTCACACCTTTACAACCGAACATTATCCTCAGCAAAGACGATTGATCAGAGGTCTGGAACATAATTTTACTTCTCTTTATAATATGGAGGTACAAGACCAGCTTACTGATCAGCTGGCAGGGATATCAAAGAAAGTAAGCTCAGGCATAGCAAGGGAGCACACTGAGTTTCAGGTCAGTCAGCACCTAGGGGATTGGTAGCTCAACAGAGAATTTTTGTCAGTGAATAATGTCGAACTGCAAGATATAAAGACCTCACAACGTACAAAAGTAGCCCTATGTTTTTCAAAAAAATTAAAAACAAAATAAAATATTAGAATACCTTTTTAGGATAGTGGAGGAGACTGAGCAAAGGGTTTCTGATGTAGAAGACCTGTATAAAACACAGATCTGGGCCATATCTAAACAACTTTCTGAGGCTAAATTACAAGAAGACCTAGGAGATAGGTTCAAGTGTGGTAACTTGCGCTTCATAGTCATAACCGAAAGCAAGAAAGAATCAGGGATTAGTACGATCAGGAAACTTATCCAAGAACATGTGCTGGCCGAGATTAAGTGATTTGCCCAGAATCACAAGATGTTGAGCGAACGCCGAGACTTGAACCCGGTTCCCCAGTTACAAAGTCGGCAGCTCTGGCCATTACACCACATCCTCTCCCCACTTTCATGATTATTAGTTGGTTCTGTTTTAGGCGGCGCTAACAGGAGAAATGGACTGGTTCAAGCTGCTCTCCTTATGAGAGCCTTGGCACTTATTTTTGGTTTTTTACAAATTAACTACTGGTCTCAACATAGGTAGAGCACATAGTCTCTTTTACCCTTCCAAAAAGAAATATGAGCCCCAGAACAGTACTATTGTAATTTCTGGATTTTCACAAAATAGATGATTATGCAAAAAGGCATACAGAAGGTAATGTTCAACAGTAACAACGAAGTTGACTTCAGTATCTTCTTTGACATGAGTGCCTATGCAAGATTCAGGTGGGAAGGTTATTGTGACTTTGTTAGGCAAGTTGGTCAATTCAAGTGACTTTGTGAAGTGCCTTTAAGAGTACTATGGATATCCATCACTAAGTGCAGAGGAGCACTGAGACTAGTAAGGTTCAAGGAGACATGCGTGTGTAAAGGTTTAAAGATCTCAGGCCACATGTACAAAATTCTAGAATTGTGATTTCCTAATTGCGATTCTTACCGAATCACAATTGGGAAATCGAAGTGCCTGATGTAAGAAAAAGTAAATCTTTGAAATAGTGATTACTAGTGGGTCGCAAATGACCTACCTCATGAATATTAATGAGGTAGGTCGCATTTGGTGACCCATTGGGAATGGCAGCCATCAAAGGGATGGTGGCCTGCTGGGATCAGCAGACTACCATGTCTGTGATTGCTTTTTAATAAAGCAATCTTTTTTTTAAATTAAATGCAGCCCTTTTTCTTTAAAGGAAAATGGGATGTGTTTAAAACTAAAACAATTAAACTTTGAAGTTTAATTTTTTATGAGTAGGGAGTGGTCCGTGGGACCACTGCCTGCTCTTAAAAATATGTTTTCCTTCCTCAAAGAGGAAGTGGTTACTTAGGGACCGCTCCCCAGTTGCGAATGGGTTACCACCTATTTCAAGGAGTCGGTAAAATAGGAAAGTTTTGCAACCGTAATTTGGTCGCAAAACATTCATACATCCTAACATCCTATTCTGATTTGGTATTTGGAAGGAATGCCCTAAACACACCCCTTCTAAATACCAAATCGCAAACACAAATTGCGATTCTGTAACGTGTTGTCGAATCGCAATTTGTTTTGTACATATGTAAAAGCATGTTTGCGTTTGGAAATGGCCCAATTGGGCCATTTCTGTCTGCGATAATGGTTTGTACATATGGCCCCTCATTCTCTCATAAAAAACAAACCTCTTAGGTTGCACACAAACTACAATCTAAAATTTGGAGAGCTCTAGGTTTGACATAAGACTCTACTCTTGGAGAGTGGAGAACCTTTGAGATACTCACAATGTGGAGCAAGTCCAGAATATCAGAACTGTTTGATTGTGCTTGAATTTGCAAATTGCGAAAGAGTTGAAATAGGTGTATGTCAATCTTGAGCAGTACAAGTAATTCTGCATAGAGTCAGTCATTATTACAAGTATATAGAGGTGTAAGCTGTATTTTGTTTGGAAGGTTTTCCCCTTTGACTAAAGCATTTCCTAGTACATTCCTCCTCAAACCCTTGCCAGTGGAGGCCTGATCCTATCCTTCCAATCAGCCAGTTCTGTGAACGTATTCACAAGTTACATTCCAGAACTAATAGTGATCAGAACTTCCCCTCTATAAGATCTGCTTCCTTGTGTGCCTTCCCGACCCCTTTCTCCTGAGTTTTGTCGTGGTGGGCCATCTATGCTGACTTTAGGCTAACACTTTAAGACTGGAGTGGCTTCTGATTAGATTCTGCTTGTGCATAAGTATTGGGGAACTGACAAATACTGATTTCCTGAGATGTGAAGCTTTAAGAATACTCCACCACACTGAGCAAAGCATGTGCCGGGTGAACATTGTAAATTGTTTAAGCACAAGAACTGCATCTAAAAGAAAGAAAATACCAAAGTGCAGCTGTATTTCTTGTATTACATTCTAGAACAGGAATACATGTATGTATCATAACAATTATATTAACATTTTGAGGAGCGCTTATATTATATAAATAGCTCCTTTAAACGTTTATGGATAAAGGACATTTACCCTTTCAGTACAGTAATCAAGACAGCAGCAAAGGCCTTGGATGTCACTGCCTCCCTTACTGAGTGGACAACAAAGTTAGATATTTATCCCTACTTGCTGTTCGATCCATTTAATCTGCCTTGTGGTGGTAGAAGACTTTTCTGATCAATATCCTTGCATGGGCCTTCTCTCAGTAGTCTTCTCCTCCTAATGTATGAGGCATTGGATCACATGTAACCTATTTATTTTTACGGAAAGTCAGTAAATCAGATAACCTAATGTTCCCCTTAATCCAGTGGGACGATTTAGAAGCGAAAGACATCTGGTGTAAATGCACTGAGTGCCGTATTCAAGTGATTAATGTGAGCGCGGAAACCTTATAAAAATGTCCACAAATTATGTCACTTTAAAACTTACTTGGAGAACCTGAAATTGCTGCGCTTTTCTAAGTCGATAAATCTTTGCCACCATTTTAGAATAGGGCTTTACACAACAAAGACAATATTCATTGCATTTGACGTTCAGTCAATAAAGAGAGATTTGATGAAGTTTTAAAACTTTATTTTCTCTTAATAGATTAGCCACTATTTTTGTTCTTTTTATTTAAATTAGTGGCAAATGGATTACATAAATAATAAGAAATAAGATTGGTTAGTACAAGCATAGGAAATAAAAGTGTGTTCCCTATTCTAAACAAAAGCACCTATCCAAACCTTACAAGGAACCCATAAAGAGTTCCCTCTGGATAATGGTAAGTAGATTTTGGAGCAAAGTCAGATAACTAAGGAAAAGATCGAACTCCCCATAAAGGGTAGTTCTGGAGACTCAGCCGAGTTCTCTGGACAATTGTATTTCCAACTGTCTATGCAGGTGAAAAGGCGAGAATCACAGCTGTAGCTATGATCAGCATAAAAACAGAATGTCTCCTTACCAAGTGGGAATGTCGTGCATGGCACATGGTGCATGGAGGTGAGTGGGGGCACTACATATTCCCCCAGGGCAGTGGCGGCCCGTGCAGGTAAGCGCGGTGGGGTGGGGGTGGTGGAAGTCGGCATACAAAGGGATAGTGAAAATAAAAAATAAAATAAAACCACTTACCTTGCGTTCGTTGAGTTGGCGATGCGGCGAGTGCAAGGTATGTGATTTTATTTAATTATTTTTTCACAGTCTCGTCGTATGTCACCTTCCATCCCCCTCCGCCCCCGCCCTGCCTCACTGTGCTTACCTGCTCGGGACACAACTGCCCCAGGGCCACTTTACAGTGGCCAACGACGGATGGGGGCCCTGTTTGGGGCCCCCAATGTCCCTTCCCGACAACCTTTACATGGCGGTTATCCCACCATGAAAAGGCTGTCGGAAAGGGATATCCAAATCCCAACGGCAGGTGCTTGCCTCGTCACCACCGCCATTATCGGACGCTGCTCCGACTGCCAACCCATCGATATCTCCGATACTGCTGGAGGCGGCGGCCTGTCGTCCGACAGATGTGGGTATGACCCCCAGCAATGTAATGCGGCGGTCAGAACGAAGAGCTGTTGGTGGATGTACCGCCACCAACGGCCTTTCGGTGGTGGCCCAACCGCTATGGTATTGAGACCCTCAGTCTCTTCAGGTATCGTTTCTGGTATTCGAACTATTGAAGCACTTATTCTCGGATTTTTATTTCCATACCTTTGTGGCCATTGAGCTTGTCAATTGCTTCTCCTTATTCCAGTGCTAATTCCTTCGCCTGGATCTTCATCTCTCAAAGCTACATTTGAAGCACTTCCTCATGCTGACTCAATCTCTGCCTCTCTTTCGTTCGAGATCTCCACACCGCTCTGGGTTATTTCTGGTACTTGCTCTTGATTTTCTGTCCATTGTTCTTCACCCCTTTCATTTATCTGTTCAACAATACCATAGGCTTCTGGTCTGTAACTGCAGTGTAATCTTTGTTCGAGCTGTAATCTTTGTTCGAGCTGCAGATCATCTTCATAACTTTGTTGTGGAAGTGTGTTTATCTATCTGACTCAAGAGAAATCGGCATGCCGAACCTGGGGATCAAATCACATATTAATAATTTTGATACAGTGAGGCTGTCGCATCTTCTAGTTGGGTAGGCTTCCACCCATCTTGAGAATACACACACTATCAGCAGGATATATCTCGGCCCGTTACGGACAGACATCTTGATAAAATCCATCTGCATCCTGTTAAATTGGTTACCTGATCTAAATAGGTATGTCACTGTGACGTGTCAGTTTCCCTACGTTTAGCTGTTGACAAGTTATACACCTATGGCAAACCTCTGCTGCCAGCATCCTGAACCTGGGGTTGTACCAATTCTGTCTCACCATTGCGTCTCTCCTCATATGCGTGTATCCATAGTAATATCGTCTCATTGGAAACAACAAGTTGTCTGGTAGGACCGGTCTCCCATCTGCTGACATCCAGATATTATATGCATTTTTCTCACAGCTTTCTTTACCCAACTGTTCTGCTTCTGACACATTTTCCTACACCCTCTTCAGTTCATCCGACGTATCAGTGACTTTCATCAACATGGCAAAGGAACTCTCCTCTTCAGACTCTCATGTGAAACCTCCATTAAATAAACAGGCTAACAGAGCACAGTATCTGGCTACTGAGTCAGCGTTTTGGTTGCCCATGGCAACCTATCCGCTTCCTCCTTGATGTGCTAAGCACTTTACCACAGCAATTTCTCCTGGCAACTGTAGTGGATCCAGTAGGTTCTTGACGTGCATCTTGTTTTTGATGGGGGTTTCTGAGGATGTAAGAAAGCCTCACTGTGACCACAACTGTCCAAAATCATGGATTACACCAAACTCATAATGGCTGTCAGTAAATATGGTGACTCTCATTTGAGCAGTTAAACTGCAGGCTCTATTAAGAGCAATCAATTCAGCAACTTGGGCACAGAACACTGTTTGAAGCCAGGAAGCTTCGACCACATCATTTATGATGCACACAGCATATACTGCTCTGAGTGTGCCATCTTTACCTCTCAAACATGAGCCATCTACGAATAGCACATGATTGGGCTCCATCAGGGGTTCATCCTTATTAATGTCAGGGCGGAGTTTGGTGCACAGTTCCGTGACATCTAGACAGTTGTGTTCACTTTCACCTTAATTTTCATCATTTACAGGCAATAACATTGAAGGGTTCAACACTGTGCAATGTTAAAAACAACATTTTCAGAGGATAAAATATATTCATATTTTTCTTTTTAATTATTTTATTTATTACATTTTATGTAATCGATACAGAACTTACAACAAATATTCCATTACTGCTATTTCCAGTACTAGAGAAATACAATAACAGATAAACATCCCAACCCCCCCACAAGGCGAGACAACTCTTCGTTATGCAAGGCATGCTATGACGTTATACAGCCTTTAAGCGCTGGAGGAGCATGTTCAATTGTCCATGTCTGCACAGTCCCGTGTTGACACAGGGGTAGTCCCAGGAGGACAGCACATATAACACACCCCCAGAGCAGTAAGTTCCATAATCTTAGTTACACTCTTTACAACCTGTAGCTATTGTCCAATCACAGCCATCTCACCCCACAGTATTCTCGGTCCCTCCCGATCCCAATCCCGCTAGGTGTTGCTGGAATAGGCCCCAAATACCCTTAGGTCGACACTGCGGGAGAAGGAGTTCATTGTATACATCGGATTGTGTGCTGCAATATAGCATGTCCGAGTTCCAGTCTTTAATGAGCGGGGTAGGCCCTTTTGCCCAACACATTGCAATCCTACGTGTAGCCAATAGCAGCCCTATAGCGGCCAGTTTCCTGCAATCGGGCTGAATATCCCTGTCATATCCCGATAGCGCAGCCAGAGGGTTAGGTGTGAGGCTTTGCCAAACTATCTCGCTAAGAGTCGCAAACACTTTCTCCCATAATAACAAGATCTTGGGACAGGACCATGCCACGTGATAAAACGCAGCGTCTGGCTCCGTACATCTGTCGCACTTAGCTCAAAGATACCCGTGAGGTTCTCAACCTCATAAAAGATTTGGAATTCGATCCTGAAAATGACCTTATGATCGGGCTCGACATAGTCACTTTATACTAATATTCCCCAACTGGAATCCTTGAGGGTGATTGAAAACATTCTCTTTGCAGAAGAATGGGATCACCAGACTCCCGTGCATTTATTCTGTGCCTTCTTGAACTAGCACTAACTAAGAACTTTTTCAAATTTGAAGAGCAATTTTATTTACAAACCCATGGTACTTCCATGGGCAGTTCCTGCGCCTCGAGTCTAGCATGCCTGTATGTTTCACAATTTGAAGAAGAGACAATTTTTCACCTACAAACCCTTATTATGAGCATATTAGGGTTTGGCGCAGGTTCATAGATGATGTGTTTATCATCTGGAGAGGGAGCAAAAGCTTGGCGGAGATTTTTCTGGATTGGCTGAATCAAAGAAATCCTTTCTTGTTTTTACAGGGACAATGACAAATGAATCCTTGCCGTTTTTGGATTTGAATACAAGAGCTGAAAATGGAGCCTTAATCAGCAGTGTTTTTCATAAACCTACTGATAGGAATAACCTACTGTCCTTCCGAAGTTTTCATCCTCGTTCCCTTAAGGAGAATCTTCCGTATGGACAGTTCCTGCGTCTCTGCAGGAACTGTTTCATGATGGTGGACTACAAAAAGGAGGCTAATGATTTGAGCGAGAAGCTCAGAAACAGAGATTACCCTGAACACGTCATTAAGAAGGCCCAGAAACGAGCGAGAAATTGCAATAGGGAGGCCTTATTGGAAACTAATGAGAAAGAAACAATTGATAGAAGTATTTGTGTGACAACTTACAATACAGCGTCGAACCATCTGAAAAAGATAATACACAAGAACTGGCGTATTCTGAATTCTAATGGGTTAGACCAACCTATACCTCTTTTTTTCGTTCAAGAAAAGTGCTAGCATTAAAGACATTGTGGTGAACACACGCCCACGGACTAAGATCAATCCCCCCAATGTACAGAATCTGGTTCAGCTCTTGCCACCGGTAATGGGACATTATGCGTGTGGGTATTGTAGGGCTTGTCCCCTGTCCCTCAATGGGAAAAGTATTGACATCTGGTTGAGTCGCCCTTGGGAACAGCGAAAGCACACCACATGCAATACAGATAATGTGATCTATCTAATAAGATGCCCATGTATGATGCAGTATGTTGGAATGACGACACGCAGAGTAAAAACTCGCATACTTGAACATGTGAGCACCATACGATGTGGGAAAACTAATACTAAACTTACTGCCCATTTTTTTTTAAAAAAAAGCATACTGAACAAGAGTTGAGGTGGACAATTTTGGATAAACCTTTTATTCCACCCAACACAGTAGATATTTCAAGCTTTCTCTTGGTTAGAGAACAGCGTTGGGTGGACAGGCTAAAAAGTAGTACTAGGGGTTTGAATGATTGTATACCCTGGTTCCATCTGTATGGGGTTAAAAACAACTGAAAACAAATAAATATATATTGTTGTTCTATTGCTGGGTTGGGCAGTGTGATAAGGATGGATACATGACTTGATGCAATATTTGGCAATCTGTTAACAGAACGTTGTTGCAGGGTCGATGTGTAATATCCACTTGTTTCACTGGTTGGACAATATGTGTGATCATTCTATGGGGTAGATAGGCGCCATGAGTTGATGTTGCATTCTGGTGATTGAGTTGTTCTTGTGAGTCGACTCCGTATGTACGATTGGGCTTACCTAAATGGTGAAGGTTCCAGTCTCAAGATGGCCACCGTCCTGTGGGTTAGCGGGAGAGTGAGTCTCTCTTTTGTTTTGCTAACTTTTGGTTCTCGAGGTAGGACGTGATGACGTAGATACTACGAACGAGGGGCGTGTCAGATACCCGGTCGCGTCAGTGAATTTCCTTTTGAAAAGCTGCCAATGGCGGGGGGAAAACATCGACGGAGGACCGATGTGAGGCATTGACCCTGAGTGGCTCTTTGGAGTAGTAAGTGGTTGCTGGAGGGGGTTATTTGGTGATCTTACAGTTGAGACGACCATTGGTATAATTTGCCTCAATACGAGAAGTATCTAAGCAATGGTCGGTTGTTTTCGGACTGTTTAAATAGCATTGTCCATGTGGTCTCTACCTATTTCCCGACAGAGTGTGACGACAAGACCACGGTCCCACAAAGGTCCCGGGTTCAGAGTAATTCTTGTGAACTCGTGTAAGTTGGCAACTTTATTTACTTTTTGAGGTGTGCACACGGATGCATTGTAGATTGGGCACCTAGCATTGAACTGGAGCATGAGGAAGAGATGTGTGCATTGAAATTTATCTGTAACAGCACGATGGAATCCGGTGTAAATAACTGTCACAGGGTTGTGATGGTGATAAAGGGTGTGCTCACAGGGTGTGGATCATGGTTTGAACATAGGAACTAAGGCTGGTTTTTATGATATACTACAGTTGAATCAATTGGAGTGAATTTTAGATTTTTTTTTAAGGAACAAGAACTGGGGCGGCGGAACTTTAATTAAACGTTAATATTCTTCCACAGAAAAAGGAGTCCTCTCGGAAATGATCCCAGAGTGAAGCAATAGTGGACATTGTTCGTCTGAGTGTTTAAGGTAATCTACCCAATTAGGGTGTGAGACTACATAACTAGGGACCAACACCCTGATGAATGCCAGAGCGATCCAGTTGGGCGCATAGAATTGGCAGAAACATGTTGGTATTCGCAGCAGGGGTATAGGGGCCTTTACCTCCCCTTAATACCCCGAGATTCAAGTTTTAATCCTACCAAGGGGCGACGGGAATAAAGAATGATTACGGTTGCCCGTTAGGTAGTTTTAACTATATGTGTCTGCACTTTTGGTCCCTTTTCAAGGAAATATTCTTTCCTTTGTTTGTCATTGTCGTATGTGTTCTTTTATATATACTGTACCTTCACCACTAATCTTCAATCACAAAAAATATTTTTTGCGCTCCATTCAGTGTGTTGGTCTGCACCTGGGTGTTTGATGCGGCCCTATGATGAAGCATGACACTGCAAAGTGTGTGAGGGCAGTATTAAGACATTTTCTGTCTTTCCTTGTTTCTTGTTGTCCTTGTGATATCGACTAGCGGTCGGTTTACTAAGGAGGTTTCGTGGAGTTCAGTACCTCCTGCATTTTTTATTTTGTTTAGTACTTCTCTGTTGTGTGAGATTTCAGTGACGGTAGGGGAGTCAGAGAAGGCTCATTCCCTTGTCTCTTCTTTGTGATTCTTAGCACTTAGCTGTATCCCTCGACCCATTCCGTGCCAACCTACTGGGGGTGTAGTAGATCCTATTGATGTATTTAAAATGGATCAGGCTGTGCCTGCCATTCAGGGATACCCTTTTCGTGGCCTCACAGCAGTACATCCAGCATTTATCATCAATTACCATGTCCAGGTCTCTTTGCCATTCCACCCTTGCTTTATATAACTGCAATTTCCTCTGTTCTTGAGCCATGGAGTATAGTACTGTAATAAGGTTCGCTGACGAATTAGCTTTGATAACGTAAGAGAGCGCAGGGAACTCTGCAGGCTCCTGCAGGTCATCTCCCAATTGCTGGCGCCATGCATGTCTGACCCTAAGAAACTGGAATCTATCCAGTGATGAATGTTCCTGCATACCTGAAGACAGCCCTCCCAGTTACGTAATGACCTGTCGTGATAGAAGTCTCCCAACGTATTGATGCCTATGTGCTTCATCGATCGGAGGACAGCTCGGTCCCCAATCATCGGGAGCCAGACGCACCAGTCAAGTTGCATGAGCGGAGAGTAAATGAGCGCACCCGACCGTGAGTCCAGTAGCCTGCCCCAGGCATGCACTGTGGAGTTTAGGGAGTCCGCGACCGCATGCCTGCGAATCGGAGGCGTAAAAAGGAACGGAGGAAGAGTAAGGGGGGCGGCAGCGTTCCGCTCAAGAAACAGGTGTGGCAAATCATGAGGTCCATGTAGCCAATGATATGCATGGGAGGCCTGAGCGACCCTGTAATAGAGTTCTAAATCTGGGGGCCCCAGTCCTCCTGCAGCGTACGGGAGCATCAATATATCCCACCGGACCCATGGCTGCTTCCCTGCCCATGCCAGCCTAATCATCAATCTACACAAAGTCTCAAATACGGAGCGTTGCAATAATATCGGGATATTCAGAATAAAAAGAAGAGAAACCAAGGTAGTACCACCATCTTCATTAAGGAGATGCGCCCCATCAGGGAAAGGGGTCATTTGATCCACCTGCTGATGTCATCCTCTAGTTTGGAGATAGCCCTCCCGTAATTTTCTGCTATCACAACTGCAGGGTCTGTATGAATCTGGATACCAAGATAGCGGACTGGGTCTAAGGTCCATTGCAGGGGATAGTCCATCTCGACTGGGGTTGTCACTGGGGTTAGTGGAAACACCAGTGACTTGGTCCAATTAATTCGGAGTCCAGACAGACCCCCGAACTGAACCACCTTGGCGAGAACTGGGTTGATGTTGCTTTCTGGGTCACGAACGTACAACACAGTGTCGTCCGCATAGGCAGAGATTATCAAGCGATATCCCGGGAAGCCCAGTCCCCTGTGCCTATGGTATTCCCGCCGTGCACAGGCGAGTGGTTTAGCAACTAAAGCGTAGAGTAGTGGGGACAGAGAGCAACCCTGTTGGGTCCCTCTGGTAATGTCTATTGGAGCAGTAGCCTCCCTGCCAAGTCTGACCCGAGCTGTAGGTTGAGCGTAAAGGGTCATTACTAATTGAAGGAAAATATCCCCAACCCCGATGCTCTGCAAGACGCCCTTCATGAAGGCCCATTCTTCAGAGTCAAACGCCTTCTTGGCGTCTAAAAAAAAAATTGCTGCTGCTTTAAACCCCAGGATCCAGCCTCTGAATAGTGCCAAATATAGTGCGTAGGTTTGAGGTGAGACTACGCCCTGGAACAAATCCCGCTTGCTCCGGGCGTACCACCAGAAGCAGCAGTGGGGCTAATCGGTTAGCTAGTATTTTTGCGTAAATCTTCGTGTCGACATTAATCGGGGACAGAGGCCTGTACGGAGAACAAGCCTCTGGTGGCTTCCCAGGCTTCAATAACATAATTATCAATGTTTCTCTCATAGTGGGGGGGCATGATTCCTGCTTGGGCCATGTGTTCGTACAAGATCATGAGGTGCAGGACCAGCTGATCCTGGAATGTTTCATAAAATGAGAATGTGAGCCCATCCATGCCAGGGGCACTGCCTGTTCGCATTGATTTGATTGCTGCCTTAATCTCTCCTGGAGTGAGAGGGGACATGAGGTATACTCTGTGTGCGTTCGACAACCAGGTCATCTGGATGTGTTCCAGGTAATCACGGATAGTGTCAGTGTCTGGGGGAGTCTGGGAGATGTATAATTGTGTGTAGTACCTATGAAATCTGCCCGCTATATGCTGACTACTGTGTAAAAGCTGGCCCTGCTCGTCGAGTATTTCAGAGATAATGTCGACTTCTCGTTTGGGGCGCAGCTGTGCTGCTACGGTGGCTCCTGGCCGGTCTCCCTCTTTATAAACCCTGGATGTGGCGTATTTGCCCATATGTTTAACCTCCCTGTCTGCTGTGTCCTGAAAGTCCTCAAGTGCTGCCTTAATGTCTCTGAGTAACTTCACGTCACCCATCGCCTGGAACGTTTGCTCAAGGGCTAGGATGTCTTTTTCTAATTTGGATAATGTGTCCCCCAGTGCTCTTGGCACTCCAGAGTGTTTGGCTATTACCATACCTCGGATATAAACCTTGAAGGCCTCCCAGATGGTAGCAAATTTATCGACCAACCTTATGTTTTTTTCGAAATACAACTCGATGTCTGCGGAGATTTCTGCTGTAAATACTGGATCCATAACGGAGTATGGAGGAAATCTCCAGAGGAATGCTGGTATCTGCCTAACAGGGCAGTTCAGGTCAAGTTGTATTGGGGGTGATCAGAGAGAGTGCGTGAATGTAGGGTGCTCCCCTTGAGTTGGTCAGCCAGGCCTTTAGACAGTAGTAGTCTATCCTTGTGTGGGTATTGTGTGGTGCAGAGTAGTGGGTGAACCATGCAGTGTCAGGGAAGAGGTACCTCCAAACATCCATCAAGTCCAGACTTTCCATAAGATCTAGGCTAGCCTCCGCTGCCGCCTAGCAGCGACGAGGTGGTCCCTTGGAGCGGTCTTTCTGCGGATCCAAAATGCAGTTGAAGTCCCCTCCTAAGATTATGGAGCAGAGTGTTGCCAAGGCTATTATAAAATTGCGGATCATCATGATTGGGCCCATACACATTGATAACCTTAATGTCAAGTCCTTCTTTCTGACATTTGATTATCACATACCTGCCGTTGGGATCTATTTCAATGGTCTGCACAGAGATCCCTGAGGCTGGGTTAACCCATTTTATGACCCCCATGGCGTGCGACGTGAACCCCGCTGCGCTGGCCTTTCCTTGGAGCAATTTGTGCGCCAACAGGTTACTGTGTGGTGGCAGATGTGATTCCTGCAACTGCGCAACATCTATCTGATGGCGTTTCAATTATGCCACCACCTTCCTAATTTTCCTTTGATCATTGAGCTCCCTGACGTTCCATGTCAGGAGGCGAACTGTGCTACCCATGGACAACAGGAGTAATTGCTATTCTGAATGCCAATCCTCCTCCCATGCTGCAGGAGTCAACATTGATCACAACTTTGTCGTATATGCATTGCATTATTTTACAATTTGAGCATGTGTCTCGCCATCCCATCGACTTCCCCCCCGCCTCCCACGCTATGCATACCCCAACTGTGCATAAACAGAGCTCCCCCCATGCCCTCCTAAAAACAGTCATAGTAGCCCAAACAAAGCCTGGTAAGGTCTAAAACAAGAGCTCCCCTTTGTGGTGCACACTGCAGGGCAGATGTCGCCCAGCTCCGGACCAAGCGTGAGCCAACCGGCTAGTATTATAGCGTTACGTGTCCTTCAATCTATCGTAAGTGTCCTCACCTAATGTGCCCCGTAATTTGTCGCAACCCACATATGCAAGCAAGAACTTATATCAAGCAGTAGGTTAACCAATAGGAACTAAAGGCATACCCCACAACCAGGACCCATAGAGACAAGCATCCGCTTCGATCTAGCACAGTACTGGTACCTGAATCTAGATATGTGGACCTATAACTGACAGGCCCAACTTGCAGTGCTGTGAGCCCATCGTTATGCACCCACCATTCACGGGGTCCTCCCCCAGCTGTGGCAGGGTCAAGTTCAGTAGACGCCCCCTCACAGGATATGTGCCACTACTTAAGAGTTCTCGTCTTCTTCACTGCCCGACCCAGGGGTCTTTTTGGAACCGTTATTATTCCGGCGTTTGATGAACTGCATCACCTGCGAAGGGTCTGTGAAGATGTGCGTCTTGCCATCTACTGCAACACGAAGTTTGGCTGGGTACAGCAGGTTGTAGTCTACGTGTAATACGCGTAGTTTCCTCTTGGCTGGTCAAATAGTCTCTGTGCCTCCTGCACCTGGGGCGTGAAATCAGGATACAGAGACACTGCCGTCCCCTCGTAGCGTACTGTTGCGGTCTCTGTAATTGAGTAGCCTTGCTATTATTGGGCGTGACGGCGCACCAGGGACCGGCCTGGGTGCCAACGAGCGGTGTGCTCTTTCGAGCACGAACATTGCAGAGAAGGTGTCCGACCCCAGCAGCGTGGTAAGTAGGTGCTCTACAAACAACTCCATATTAGGAATATTTGTGGATTCTGCGATTCCCAACGATCCTGAGGTTATTTACCCGGAGCGCGCCTCCAAATCTTCGGCCCTGACCTGCACCATTTGTAGTTGTTTTTCCATGCCTGCCTGAGATCTGGATGTCAATTGTGCAGCATCCTCTGCATCGGACACACTCTTTTCAACATTGTCAAGCCGCTTCGCATGTTTGTCCAAACTGTCTGACATCCTGTCCATGCGTAAGGTTAAGGCATCTATCTTGCCATCAATTTTATTTAAACTGCATTGCATTGCGGCAAAGATTTGCTTAATGTCGGGGTCAGAAGCGGCATCCCCGACATCAGAGCCTGTTTCTGATGGAGTTTTGTCTTGCTCCTGCTGCCTTTGTGACTTTTGCAGCTCGAACAGCAGTTTCGACTGCGACTTCTCCGGCTTCCCCATTCCGCTGGGTCGTCGCCAATCTCTCTGGGCGCCTGCGAATCTGTCCCCCTTAAGGTGGCCCCCAGATCAGGCCATACGGCCACGGTAGTGCAGGTCTAACCCTGGGCCTCACCACGTTATGCGGTCTTTTGGGGTCCAAGCTGGGTGGTAAGTAGGATGCCCCTCCGCTATGCAACTTGGTGAGACTTTGTGAGGTGTGCCCAACCGTGAGTCCCACAGGCAAAGTTGTGCTCGCTTCGGGGCAATTATGTGCAAGTGAGGTCGTGGGGCAGGCGCTCTCTCTTTGGCTGGCCAACTGCTCTCTGACGGGGTCCAAAACGCACAGAGCGCCTCGTGGTTGGTATCAGAGCCCCAGTCACTCCACGTGCACTTATCCAGGCCCAGCCCCGGGTTGGGTCAGAGGCCACACCACCTCTGTTACCTTGCGCTGGTATCTGCCACAGCGGGTCGTGTTGTGCCAAGAGCTGCTTGGCCGTCCCCCGATGCCCCAGGGCGCCAGCTTCCGGGTCACACTGTTCCTCCCTCGTGCGCTCGGCCTACTGCAGCACTAGGCTGCCCAGGCTTCCCACGCCGTTCTGGGCACTAGGATGTTGTTCGCCCAGCTTCGCCGAGAAGCGTTGCCCGCAGGAGCCGTCGCAGCTGCCACCCGAGTCACACCAGTTCAGGGGGCGCGCAGCTGGCCAGGTCCTCTCCGAACGCGCCCAGCAGTCTCCTCAGCAGTAGCACTACCCCAGCCTCTGTCGAGCCGCGCCCACTCCGGCCGCTCCGCTAAGTGCGCCTCTCACCGGGATGACTTTGTGTCGGCGGGACCAGAGTGCGCCACTGCAGCAATCTTGGGAACAGGGGGCCCTTCACCTCAGGGCACCCGTAGAGTCCGTGCTCCGGGCGCTCAGGTATCCGCAAGCCCCAGCCAGCCGTCCCGCTAGCTCAGATGGCATATAGGCCACATCCGGGCCCCCGCGCTGTCCGGCGGCAGAAGTCGGCGCTGCAAAGCATCCGCGGGCTCACACGCGCACCAGACGGGTCAGCTTCGATTCCACTACGAGGATTACGGCAGTGGCGGTGAGGGCACTGAATATTAACAGAGGATTGTTGAGGATAGTGATCCTGTTACGGCGGAGCTGCACTAAGTAGCGGCCATCTTGGAGCCAGGCAAGGTCTGCCCCCCCTATTCTGTTCATATTTCTTCAACCTATTATGGGTCATGTATTGAGTCTTTGTTCTGGCTAGTACACCATGACAGTTAATGGGTATCCCATCACTATATTCTCGCTCTTTTCCAGACTAATACTTACCTCAGCAACTTCTTTTAAGGCAACCGGGAATGCCTGCCGATACAGGGTCAAGGGTAGTAGAAAAATATGCAACAGGTTTTCGAGATCCGCCATGTGTTTATGTCAAAACCGAGAGAGCGCACCCATCTCTCTCACTGAAAAATAGTGTGAAATCTTTTGTGTAATCTGACATTCCTAGTTCCAGGGCGCGACACATTTTCTCCTTCAACTCTTGAAATGCTTTTGTACATTCATTGTCCCATGGAATTGCATCAGACACATCTCTGTGTCTCAGTCTCAGTAGAGGCTTTGCCTCCAAGGAAATATTTGATATCCACTGCCTACAGTAGCCAACCATTATCAAAAACATCCTGATTTCCTTCTGAGTTCATGGTGGATTCATCTGCAAGATTGCCTCTACTCTTTCTGGTGACACTTTTCTAGCTCCTGTCACAATGATGTGTCCCCGATATTGAACTTCTTTTTGATTGTACTACCGTTTTCCTGGAGACACTTTGTGTCTGTTCTCAGCCAGGTGATTCAAGAGTGCAATGTTGTCATCTTTACATCCACTCTGCGTTTCTGAGGCCACAAGCAAATCATCTATATATTGAATAGGAGTGGATCTGTGTGGCATTACCAGGGTCTCTAGATTCCTTTTTAAAATCTGATTAAAGATAGATGGACTCTCTTTATACCCTTGTGGGATACGACACCATGTTAATGTTTTCTGCTGGAAGACAAAAGAAAATGAAAATTGGCTCTCTTCATGCAATGGCACTGAGAAGAAAGCCTAACACAGATCAATTACGGTAAACCATTCTGCAGTACATGGAATTTGAAACGGTATGGTGGCTGGATTCGGTACCACAGGACAACAAGGCACTAAAATTTCATTTATTTTCCTTAAATCTGATCTATCCTATATTTTCCTTTGGGTGTCTGTAAACCCATAATTGGAGAGTTACATGGACTTCCCATCAGTTTTTTCAGGATCCCTTTCTGTAACATATCATCCATCACTGATTGTATTCCTGCAATAGTTCCTGGGGTCAAATGGTACGGTGGTGTTCTAGGATATGTAAAATTTGGTTTCACCGTAATTCGGACTGGTTCTACACAATTAGCTAGTCCGATGTATTTCCCTGTAAAATCCCAAACTTCGGCATTCACTGTTTCTCTCAGATCTTCAGGTAAATCATCAATGGTTAACAAAGGAAATAGTCCTGCCTCAGTTTGCTGTCGAATCAATTTAAAATCCACATCCTCATCATGTGTTTGGAATGCTACACCATCCAGTGTACAGTAAATTGTGCAATTTATCTAGCACCACAAATCTCTCCCTAAAGGGGTTCACGGGACTTGAATCACAAACAACAATTTGGTGCTTCTCTTCAAAGGATCCTATGTTTGCTGGTACCCTTTCAGAAACTGGATTATGAATTTGTTTATTAGTTACTCCTACAACTTGGATTGCTTTCCCGGAGAGAGGTAAGTTTGGAACCAGAACCATCAATCTCGAATAAATGGAATTGTTGCAAAGTATTCTGGTTTGGGTTCTGGAATTTTGGCATGGCATTCCGAAATTGATTTGTATTCATTTTCAGCATCTGATTTAAATTAAATTTAGGATTCCCCATCTGTGCAGGTGCAATTGGCATCATTGGGATCTGTCCCTGTGCTGACATTTGCATTCTCTGACCGGGCACATTTTGCATTTGCATACCTGGTGGTATTTGTATATTTCCTCTAGGATTTTCAGTATTAGATCAACATTCCCTCTTCCGTTGTCCAATTTTACGACAGATGTGACAAGCGGTAATGTTTTTCATAGTGGCAATATCTGATCCAGATCCTTTAACCATAGAAACACCTCTACCTCTTCCTTGTGACATGGGCATTCCTACTTGAAAACCTGATTGTGGCATCACAACTCTGTGCATATTTCCTTGGTTCCCTATAAAAAAAAGGGTTCTGAAAACCTTTCTGAGACAGCTTTGTCTGACCCAACATGAGTTTTTCTTTTATCTTTTTCTGCTTTATGTCTAACTCATTCATACAATATTTAGCATATCTCAGGATTTCATTGAGTGACTTATTTTGCCAGCAAATCATGCTTTGGGTTACTTACAAATAGATTTGGCTTCAGCCCTAGTACAAACTGGGACACAAAAATCCCCATATCCTTTCCCTCAGGATATTCACGTCCACTAAACTGCTGGAATACCTGCAACAATCTCTCATAATACATGTACAGTCTCCTTTGTCTCCTGGGTAGTTCTTTTAATTTTGAGCCAATCCAGATCTTTCGGAGGCCCCTTGCCCTTCAAAAAGGTAATAACCGCATCATACATCTTCATCACTATAGGAGACGGTGCATTTTTCCCAGCCACTCTCATTGGTTCCTCTCTAGGCTGCTGCACTGCAGTTTTACATTCAGCCCATAAATTGGCAGGCACTACAATGTTAAAAAACTTATTCAGATTCGTTCACAGCACCTTTGAAATCTTGATGAACCTTTCCACTTGTGCATACCACCTCACCGGCTTGTCTCTCAATTTGGGATAATTGTTCGTAATTGCAGCTAAATCACCACGGCTCCAAGAAACATAGACATATATTTCTCCTGCTATTTCTCAAATTGGGCAAGCTATCGCTTCTCCCCCACTTACTTAATCTTGCTTCCCTGCAATAGATACTTCCCTCTTTTTCTTCTCATGTTTCTTGGCCATTTGATTTCTAATTTCTCAAATTCACCCCACCTGCAAATTGACTTAACCAATTCTATAATATGCAATCATGGTCCTGAAATCCTCAAATTCTCAAATGCAGGGTCATCTAATTGGACCCTTTAGCATCTATGTAGATGCACATTTTTTGTAAGATCTTTCTCATATTTCTGAACAACTTTAGTTAATATGTCATGAGTTAAAGCAGCTCTCCTCGTAACTTCCTTGCACAGGTACATTAATTCTTTCCTTTGATACTGTTCTAAGTGTTCGCACTTTAGACACCCCCTTATTATTTCTTCCAATTCAACTTTCAGTTATGAGATATTTATAGGCTTTTCTTTTTTGATCTCTGAACTTTCAAGAGTCCCCACATTCTCTGCCTTACTGGATCCTGCTGTTTCCTCAAATTAAGCTGGTATATATCCTTCCTCAGTCGTAACTATTTCTTTCGATGAGATTGGGGCTGTAAGTACTTGCATCCCTCCATCTATAAGGGCTTGCACCGTTAATGGTGGCTTCCAGGCAATTATCTGTGTGTTCTGGGAAGTTGTGACAAATCCTCAAGCGGATACCCCTCTGGTAACTATTTGAATCTCCGGTCTTGCTTCTACAAGTGGAGGAGCTACCACCCGAGTTACAGAGGGAGTACTAATAACATGTTCTGGGGCTACACTGGGCACTATGGCTGTAGAAATCGCTGTTGAACAGCAACTTGTGGTCAAGTTACTACTGGTGATGTGATTTGCAATATCCGCAGAGGTCGTTCAATTTGGGAAGCACTCCGCCGGAGCTGTTGGCACTATAGAACTAGTATTAGTGCCACTCTGCTCTGCTGGGGTCATGTGTGGTGGAGGTCTCGAAGTCAACATCTGTTCCAATATTTGAGCTCCCGAATCAGTATCTGACTCATCCTCTTCCTTCGTACTGGAATCTTTGCCCTGTCCCCTCTTAGCAGTCTCTGAAGCAAGGACTGGATATAATGTAGTCCCTTCTATGATAGCTTTCCTCTATTTACCCTGTTCTTCATACCATTGAGCATTTGCGTAGTTCTTTGCTGCCCTACTAGTCTTTCACTGGCATTTTTCCCTCTCCTTTTCCCTGGCCACTTTCTCCCATGCATTAAAACCTTCATACCAAAAGGGTTCTAGGTGGTGGCTACATCTCATGCAATTTTCCCTTCAAATGATCAAGAATTCTGGTGCTAATTGTTCCATATCTAGGAAAACTCAAAGCACCCTCCTTCTCCAATGGCGAAGCCAAGAACATGTATTTAAGCCATTTTTGGTAGTTGTAATGTATGCAGGCGTACCCTCAATAGGCTCCTCTTTACCTTTGCATACTGGAATAGTAACATCCCCTCTCACCAAACATTTACACTCTTTAAAACATTTCATGATGACAATTTAAATCTGAAACAACACGATTTATCAAATGTTATGATTTTGTTTCCGTATACGTCAAATTTCTGCTAACCTAATTTAATTCTGGCTGTTATTTCCAGTCTTTTGAGTTCAAATTCAAGATTCACTTTTAGTGCGCCAATCCCAGCGGGACACTGCTACGTCACCAACCAATCACAGCGCAAAAGCACACCAACCGACCAATCCCAGCACAAAACACTATGACACACAATCTCACTCCTCGCAGCGCCTCACTCTCCCTTACAGTTTTCTACGTACGTACACAATTAATTTTCATCGACTCTTAAAACACTTTGGTTGCTCTTACTAAAGAAATAGTTTCGCATTCATACAAGAATCTCTTCAACATTTGCTAGTGAAATCTCCACCAGCGTGAAATCCCGCAAATAAATGCAGTTTCCCCCGTTTGCGCAATTAGGTTCAACTAACACTGATCAATATTAATCAACCACAACAACTTAATAACCCTATGTTACCGGTGTAGGTGATGGTACCTCACACACCACACCTCAAAATCTCTGCAAACAAGTTTTCAATTATTATTTTATCTCTGGATCTTTCAACTACAGCGAGTCTAAAATCTACTAACACCGTTTTCAACCACGTTAGACTATTTTTCCTCTCCCACTCATTCTAATCGACATTCATCCAAACCAGAGAAAGTACACAATCACAGCAACTACACATTTCCCCTATTAAAACTCAGACCTTCAAATCGCAACCCCCTTCGAGTACCGCTTTGCCGGATCTTCAAGTTCTGGACATTGTATTCAGGAATTTTTATAATATAGTTTGGGTTCTTTTTTTATAGCTCCATTGTGTGGAAACCTTATAAAAATTTCCACAAATCGTGTCATTTTAAAACTTACTTAGAGAACCTGGAAGTTCCGCGCTTTTCTAGGTCAATGAATCTTTGCCACCATTTTAGAATAGAGCTTGACACAACAAAGACATTAATAATTGCATTTGATGTTCAGTCAATAAAGAGAGGTTTGGTGAAGTTTTAAAAGTTTGTTTTCTCTTCTTAGCAGATTAGTCGCTATTTTTGTTCTTTTTATTCAAATTGGTGGCAAATCAATTACAGAAATAATAAGAAATAAGATTGTTTAGAACAAGCATAGAAAATAACAGCGTGTTCCATTCAGAGTATATGTCCCTATACTAAACTAAAAGTCCTAACCTAACAGGAACCCATAAAGAGTTCCTTCTGGAAAAAGAGCAAGTAGATTTTGGAGCAAAGTCAGATAACTAATGAAAAGATCGAACTCCCCATAAAGGGTAATTCTGGAAACTCATCCGAGTTCTCTGGACAATTGCAGTAGCAACTGTCTATGCAGGTGAGAAGGAGAGAATCACAGCTGTAGATATGATCAGAATAAAAACAAAATCTCCTCACGAAGCGTAAACAAAACAAAGAATTCACCGTAAGCAGTCGCTTATGGCAATTGGGTCTAGCACAGCAAAGTGCTACGGTGCATGGCAGGGTAGGGATGCATTGAATACCTCGAGAGGAGTGCCTCCCTGCCTAGGAACAAGAACTATATAGAAAGCAGCTAAACATGTTGCAAAAACAGATGAATGTGTCATCTGCGTCCAATGGTGAGAGATCTTTTGATGGTCCGTCATCTTAGTCCTTGATTCCCATGGTAAATGTTCATGTCAGCATGAAGTCAGTTGGAGATGACTACAACATAATACAAAAAGTTACATCTATGGAGGTTCTCATGAGAACCTTTTGCAAGCCTACTCTGTTAGCTGTCTGGTGTCCCATCGTATAACAATGAGCTAATCTATGAAATGAAACATTTCAATTCTAGTATGTCCTGGTTAGATCACAAAATGTAAGCTGCAGCAAGCCTTTTCTTTTCATTAATACACTTGTTCATTATGTATATGTAGCAAAGAATAAAATCTTTATACAGTGAAGCCATACGGTGTGAGGAAAGAAGGAATACATTTTTCAGGAAAAAGCACATTTCACAAAAAGTCAAGCCCAAGAGTTCGATTATAACTATGAATCACTTTCAGATGAAAAGCTTTTATTTCCTTAAAGGGATAGAGTAGAATAAAAGAATAGTGTGGCCTAGTAAGTGGAGAACGATAGAAATTAAAGTTTTCTGCTGAAAATAATCATTTTTCACGTTCACACGTTAAATAAAGGCACATTTTCTAACGTTTAACTTATTATGCACTTTTCGTGTTCATATTTAGCGCGCTTCTATATTATTGTATGATGAAATTTTGGTTAAAAAATTGTATTTCCATGTTTCATATGCGCACTGATGTAACAATAAAACAAATTTAAACATAAAAAATTCTACTTCCTCATTTACATTTGGGAGTCTCTTGCCAGCCAGAGCTTTGAGAGACAGCTTGTTATGATCAATTTGTTACTGTATGGAGCACTGGAACCACATCCCACAGGAATTATCAGTTTTTAGGAATCTAGGAGCTGCACCAAGCCATAAACAATCGAAACATCTTGGAATCTATAAACGCACTTCACAGTACACTGGGAAGGCAGCAGATTCTGGCACAGGGTTCAGAAGTTAACTCCTGGAGTATAACATTTTCACCATTTGGGAATAAATCACACTCTTTCTTGGAGCTGCTTTGGTGGTGCATCTGGCACACTAGCGCTACAATCAAAGGGTTTCAAGGAGCTGCTGACACGAAGACCGAAATCACCATTGCGTTTCTTGGAGAATCACTACTTGTCCTCATGCAGTTCTTCCTTGTACTTCCAGTGGGCAGCCTGAAACTGATTACAAACACTGGCTTCATAAGTTTGCTGTGAGAGCACCTGTGCTCTCTGCTTATATATTGTCGTGTGGTTTGTGGCCTCTTAGTCTGCATTGCTAAGTTGGCTTAGGCCTGGCTGCCATGATGCCTTTTTGCGCACGTTACTTTGTGCCTTTCTTTTTCCAGCCTCTGCTTGTGCCCGGCTATTTTAGAACTGTCTGCCTTTTTGCCTTTCACCTTTCCTCCTGTTCCTTTTGGGTTTCGTCTGCACATCATGTACAAGGTCGAAAAACAATGTCCTTTGTTCTTGCTGATCTGGTCAGCCCCTCGCGCTTAGACATAACACTGAATGCAGCTGCACTGGAGAAATTCGTGTGCTTTTAATATTGTGATTTTCACTGTTAGACACACTTGGAGAAAAACCTTTCCAGAGAGAAGAGCTGTGCTTGTCTGATGATGTAAACCTTGCATCTAGATATTGAGGTATGAGGGTCCGCCTGACAATGCCCAGAGGTTTTCTATTTTTATAATAAACTAGTTAATAGCACGGGGAGGGTGGTATGGTCATTTAGCCCTATATCCACTGCTTTATGAAATGCTTTCCCCGTTTGTATTCTATGGAATTGTAACTATGCTTATTATTTTATTCTTATGCATTATGCTGATAGTACTGGCACGTGTACTGTATCTTAGAGCACGATAGTTAAAATAAACTTGTTAAACTATACAGTGTCTCTAATTACGCACGTTGTGGACAAGTATGAGTGATTTATGAAAGGGTGTTCTTGCTCCCGCGAGTCCTGAGAGAGAGAGAGAGACCGTGTTCTGGGTTGTCTAATCATTGGTACTGTACGAGTACCCTTCAAGCCAAGGACTGGAACCGGTGCACGATAAGAGGGGCCAAATTCTTTTTTGTTCTTCACCTTTTCTCGGACCAGGTCTCCAACTTTCGGAAGCCAGCCGGCAACCGGAATCTGCAGCGCAGCGTCTGTGGCTGAAGGTAAATGTTCGATTGCAAGTTTGTCTCGGGCTTCTTGTAAGTCCTGTAACATAGTAGAATGGTTATCTACATCAAAGATTGCGGATTGCGCCGCCATGTCTAGACCATCAAGGTCGGGCACAAACATTCGTATGCCAAAGAGCATTTCGTATGGGGTCTGCCCACCCAGAGGTCTTCTATTTTTATAATAAACTAGTTAATAGCACGGGGAGGGTGGTATGGTCATTTAGCCCTATATCCACTGCTTTATGAAATGCTTTCCCCGTTTGTATTCTATGGAATTGTAACTATGCTTATTATTTTATTCTTATGCATTATTGGGGCAACCACTTTCTCCATAAACCAAGTACCCTTCGGGGTCCTTTTAATTACACCCAATGGGAACATTGTCCGACCGCTTTGCCAGGTAGCTCCCAGACTCTTAGAAATAAGTTTACTTATTTTACCGACTTTGATAGATCGAACCCTGGGTCCTATTACTTTAAATTGAACACTTCGTCCACTCAGAAAATCATGTTGACCCACACCAAATTGCTGTATTCGGGTTCCTTTTTGAACGCCTTAGCTGTGGGTGGGTATGAACATTGGCGGGACACCATTGACTTAAAATCTATTTGGGGCTCCAAAGCATGGCAGGTACAAGGCACAGAAGCCTTGCACCGTGCTTGCCTCATCCCGGCCCAGATTTTATTTTTAAATCAACCATCTATCAAACAACGTGTTGGGGTTTGGCTACTTCCAAACAATTAAATGCACCTTCCATTCCTGTATTGTCTTCCACTCCCAACGAGAGCTTGCTTTTCAATATTTCCATTGCAAATTTGCAAGCTTTGTTCCAGAACAATTCGTTTAATGTCTCTACGTTTGTTCAGTCACCCTGGTTGGCTTGGCCCATAACATCTAATGCCTGCCAACTGCGTTTTCATGACACGGATCCTGGTTATAAGCAGGATAGGCCGGACCCCAGGTTTTCTGACTCTCGTACTGTTACAACATATTCTGTTGGTAAATTATGTAAACAGTGGTTGCAGCACTCTTCCTTAGATTCTGTTAAACAACATTTATCCCTCCTATCAGGCAACATTGATCTGTCCGATTTTGTGCTGGGACCTCGTGGTCCTCGACCTAAGAGATTCATTTATGAAACTTATAATGAACTCTGGAAGCTTTCGCAAATTGAAGCTGCTTCCCGTCTTCGGGAAATAGATCAAGCAAATCTAGAAAAGGTGCTTGCTGTTGTTGACAATAGTATTAATACCCTGTCTTCCCGCATTTACACATTAGAGAATATTGTTTCCTCTGTTGTTGATATTGTACAAGATGATGTTTCTGTGTTATATCATGGTCAAAATCAATTGCGTTCAGTAATGCAGTTTGCATGGACTTTGCAAACACTTAAAATGGGTAAAGTTCCTTGGCACTTTTTGAACACCTCTGCCTTATTCTTACCTTTTAATTTGACTGAGAAACAGCAGTTCATGTCCATGAAAGATGCAACATACACTCTGTTACATATCGAAAAAATAGAGCCCTTACCATTCTCTGTGGCGGAATTGGATTCTGCAGTGTGGTTAGTACACGGGGTTATCGCATTGCCTTTTTCTTTATTTGAATTCAGTTCATGCATGAAGCATTATCCTGTGGGCCGTTTTCAGCCCCTGGGCAGTGCCTTCCTGCATGAACTTTGGTCCCTGCCTTTCGTGTATAAATGCCTTAGGGACGGTAAGGAGGTTTTTCTCACAGGGGAGTCATGCGACTCTACTGTGGGTCATTCCCTTATTTGCAAAGACATTAAATTGCACGGAGCTTGTAATGTTTCGGCTCCGAATCTTGCTTGTGTTTTGAAGGGCATTCCTGCTCCTGCTATAGCTCCTACTTTCACTGTGCTTGCAAATGGTAGCTATCTCCTTCTGAATAATCAGGACTGCTGTGGCATGCTAGCCGGCATACCCTATATTGTAACCGTTTCCCACAGGGTTGTCTGCTGCAAAAATGTGCTTTTTCCTCCTCCGCACGACATCATAGATAGTTCTATTTGGCCTTCCATTCCAACTTTGAAGGCGGATTTCAATAAATTGAGCAGAATAAAGGCGCTATTATTGAACCAGGAGGTTATGCTCACATCCGCCCGGGAGACATTCATTCTCCAGGTGGCGAGTACCCACAGTGAGATACAGGCCCTTTTGAACACAAACCTCCCACAGCATTTCGGTGAACTGATTCACCGTGTTTTCAATGCATGGCGCACTGAAGGTCTTGTGCACTTTTTTAAAGTTGTGGGCTCTGGCCTTGTTACTCCTTTCAAACTATATTTGGTGTAATACCGGCTTTTATTCATTCCATTTTTTCCAGCGTCTTTGGCGGCTTTCCGTTGATCCTCGCCTTGGCGGCTGGTATATTGCTTTTGGTCTGTTTGCTACGCAATGGCTGCACTTCATGGAGCCCTCCTCGACCACGGTCGCCTTCGGGTGCTCCGTGAGCGCATCCTCGCCGGCTTCGGCGTCCTGCTATTGGCGACACTTGGCGTGTCCTATAGACTTTCTTTTCGCTTTGCGTATTTCACTTGCGTGCAACCTGTGATGTCTTGCATCCGATGTCCTTTCTCATGGTCCTTGGATTATTGCCTCTCCAATACGTCTCTGTCTCACCCGGATTTTGTCCAGTTGGTGGGTCCCTTAGAGGCCCATGAACGGGACTGTTCCGGTGCTGGCTACATGGCGCATGCGGCTGCACTTGGCATTTTGGCACAATGGGATGTCTGGGCGGCTGCTCAAACTCTCCTACAACAAAGTTATATTGAGTATCACGCAAGTTGTCCCGCAATGCTGTTCGCTGCTCCCTCTTGCGAGGCCCATGAATGCAGTTTTGATTTACTGGACTGGATGGCGTCTCTTTTTTCTGACGATTCCAACGATGTCCTCTTGGATGGTGTGGCGTTTTTCTGCACTTACACTCTATTGGATTAGGGGGCCTCCGCATTCAGCGTCCTGCCTCACTGGATTTTTTTATAGTGTGTATTTATTTTTTTTCTCTGTCCCACTCGTTGTCCTTCATTGGGGACTATTCCACAACAGACGTTTCCGTTCTGCTCCATCTATTTGAACTCTGTCTTCGTCCTATGTCTTCGCCAATGGACTGACCAGGGGAGGGTGTTGTGTGGTTTGTGGCCTCTTAGTCTGCATTACTAAGTTGGCTTAGGCCTGGCTGCCATGATGCCTTTTTGCGCACGTTACTTTGTGTCTTTGTTTTTCCAGCATCTGCTTGTGCCCGGCTATTTTAGAACTGTCTGCCTTTTTGCCTTTCACCTTTCCTCCTGTTCCCTTTGGGTTTCGTCTGCACATCATGTACAAGGTCGAAAAACAATGTCCCTTGTTCTTCCTGATCTGGTCAGCCCCTCGCGCTTAGACATAACACTGAATGCAGCTGCACTGGAGAAATTTGTGTGCTTTTAATATTGTGATTTTCACTGTTAGACACACTTGGAGAAAAACCTTTCTAGAGAGAAGAGCTGTGCTTGTCTGATGATGTAAACCTTGCATCTAGATATTGAGATATGAGGGTCCGCCTGACAATGCCCAGAGGTCTTCTATTTTTATAATAAACTAGTTAATAGCACGGGGAGGGTGGTATGGTCATTTAGCCCTATATCCACTGCTTTATGAAATGCTTTCCCCGTTTGTATTCTATGGAATTGTAACTATGCTTATTATTTTATTCTTATGCATTATGCTGTTAGTACTGGCACGTGTACTGTATCTTAGAGCACGATAGTTAAAATAAACATGTTAAACTATACAGTGTCTCTTATTACGCACGTTGTGGACAAGTATGAGTTATTTATGAAAGGGTGTTCTTGCTCCCGCGAGTCCTGAGAGAGAGAGACCGTGTTCTGGGTTGTCTAATCATTGGTAGCATCGTTGCTAATGAGACGCTAAAGCTAGTCGGATTGGGATTGTGGGTACTAAGGTGCATGGTTGGCTCACCACTATACTCCGAGGTCCTATTATTCTGTGCATAGCTCTGTGTATGTGCAGAATCCCTACAACAATATAGGTGCTCCCTCCTCCATTCTTGGGTGTGGTTGTGTGCTTTATCAGTATGGTCTAAGCAGTCTTTGCAAATGGATTCCTCAGTTCAGTGCATCCTTCTGAAAAGGATTATTTAATGCAGTGCACCCCGGGGGTTGTATTTTCTCTTTCCTTGGATTCAGATCACGAAGGTTCTATGCTAGTTCCAGCCAGTTCCCTTGCCTTCCCAGACAAGAATGGCATACCCTAGCTCACCCTGCATGGGTATGGAAGGCGTTAACAGGACTCTTGCACAGTTGGATGGCTGAACTACATTTATCAAAAATAAGAAGAGAGGGGTCCAATTCAGCCAAAGGGACAGGACACCAACAGTAGAAACTATAATCAAGCAAAACGATCCCTTTGGGTTCCTTTTAAAGCATACAGTATAGTGCACTACATTCACTCATAAACCATTCACCAGCACCAAATAGTAATCCCAAAACACAATATAAGAAAAGTCATATATTTTTATTAGCTGTATATCACAATGTTATAAAAGTTATTAAAAAAATCACAAATATTTTCCCAATACGCATATATTAAAAACATATATCAAAAAACATTTCATTCACAGTAAAAGGAGAGCTAAAAGATTATTCTCTAAAACCCAAAATCAACAACCTGCTTCACATTAAAGACACTTCAGATACATATAGTTAAACATTAATGTATCACATTCAATGTATAAATAATATGCTTTTTCTTTTGTCCAAGCCAGATATTATTTCAAATGTTTTTAGCCAGACCAGCTCTAATCGGACCAGGTGTTGTTTGGGTATTCCTTTAGACACAGAAGCAACGCGTTTCGGTGGTATCTAATGATTCACCACCTTCTTCAGGCTAAACAGTGCTTTAAATAATCTCCCCAATTATTGATCTAAAAAACAATGATATCAACATATGAGAAACAATATTGTATATAAAATAATTGTCATATACAAATGCTCTATTTTAAAAAAATTATAATCTACAGATCATATAACATTTTACATTCCATTTACCTAATGAATCATAGCAAAAAACATTTTACTATATATATTGTTATTAGAGAAACTAAACAGAATGTTATTTTCCATATTGCAGTCTGGGTTTCACAGATGGTGCTTATCCATACTTTGACTCACCACTTATTCACCAAGCTCACTCATCATTTCTTAAACTACACACATTCCTCGTCAATATCAAAAGAAATACCCACCCATAAATTGGTGAGTTGAGGGAGGATATATATCTCTCCTTTTCGCTAAACCAGTTGCCTTCTTAGATAAACTGCAGAGCTGACATTCAAAGGGCCAAACTGACCTTCCTACAAAATATAATAAATGATCAAGTAAAGTAATATAGAATAATATGCCAAAAAGGACACTCTTCATTCTCTTATTGTGCTAGCAGATGCCAAACAAAAATTAGTGTTTTTTATTATTAACATTTTTACCTTAATGGCCTCTTTCTAAATCTTATTCAAATCTTAAACCGGCAACAAAGAAAACCAGGGACCTCTGCCTCATTGGTTGTACTGAAAATAGAAACATAGATTTAACGTTCTTATTATTGATTCTCACTGCCAAGCATTTCTCTAAAACAACCCACATTTATTGTGCAATACCTGTATTATGGGTCCTAAATATCTTGACCACCGGAGCTATGGCCCTCACACCGTCAAAGTTAATTAAAATAGTTCTTGTCTTCCAAAATGCACCTATTTAACAAAAAACGCAATTACATAATACATCCAACTTTCATTTTCACATTTTCTCGTTGCTTTTTTGGTAAATTGCAACACTGCTATATTGACAGTACTTTCCTAATTGCGCAAAATAAATTCTTTATATTATCTCCACCTCCATAGTTTTTTCGGAATACTTTTACATTTTTATTTTAGTCTGCTTCATTATATAAAGATAGCAAATGTCTATTTCAATGCACCTTCCCCGGACACGCCAGAGATTTTTATATACCCTTATATAACCTCAAGGTGGCATATCTCTACTCTTCTAATGCCTGTATATACTATCAACAAAATCTCTCAGTATCGTTCTCATGCAGATCCTTTTGATAATATATTGGCCATCTTAAAAAATACTATCTAAACAATCTTTACATATATTCACAGTTTTTTAACGTCTATAGAAGCTAATATGTCAAAGTGCTCGTGAACTTGAGGTATCTAACCAAAATAAAAGCACCATTCCAGGCTCTAACAATATAACTCGACCGGCTAAACCGCCCTCACTGTTTCATTTAAAACCCCCCGTCAGTTGAGGCTCACTCCCCAAAGGTACCACATCTCATAGACCCACTGTCCCACTATAACTAAAAGGCTTCATATACGCCGGTTTTATCAAATTGAACAAACTGGGTATAACGCCATAGTATATTGTCCTTAACATGCCCCATAGTTCACGACTCACTTACCGGGACTAACTCGTCTCCTGGTCTGCTCCTGTTGCTGTTTTCATGTAACTAAAAGCCCACTAGTTTAACGCTCGGCTTTTAAACGCGCCCATCGCGTCTTTTCTCAATAAAGGTAATTATGATAGAAAGAGGACTATACAAACTCCGGGGTTCCGCCATCTTAAAACAGTGTTAATTCCAACTATCGCAATCAACTTAAGTATACAATACAAACAGTACAAAATAATTCCACCCGATTTGCAGTAATAAACACCAAGGTTCCATATATGAAAGTTATAACCTATATAGGCAAAAACCACTAATATTAGCAAACAAACTATCAACATGTGGTCTAATTTATATTATAAGATACTTCATACGAAGGGAGATATTATTATTATTTTTATCGCTCTACTGGGTCTACAGCTCCATGCTAAAAGAGACCATTTTTCACCTATACGTACACTGTTATAATACTAACTAAGGGATGGTACCCTCAACCTTATGTTCTAAGTGAGCTTCTCATCTTCCATATCCCTATATCAACAGTATTTACAAGTATGTAACACTGATAATATCAGGAAACTAATTATAATTGCCTGTTTCTATATATAAACCAAATATGTGGTAAAATATACCCCAGAATATTAATATTTAAATTTTAATGATGGCTTGAATATACGTGATTATGGGTATTACTCATCCATCTGATGCCCACATCTTTCTAACCCATCTCACTACTATTTCAAGAGTTTTTCCCATTCCTCACGTGAATTTAATCCCTTTCTGATGGTATTAAGAATAGAAATGTACCATTGTTCTCTCGCCTTTCTTTTTGCCTCCATGTTTCCTCTTCTTCGATTCATAATTACTTTCTCTAAAATATACCATGTAAAATCTGTTTCTTTATGTCCATATTCTAAAAAGTGGGCCACCAATGGGGCATTAATCTTCCTAGTCTTAATAGCAGATCTATGCTCCAAAAGACGTACCCTCAGCTCCCGGCCAGTTTCACCCACATACGCTTGTCCACATGGACATTTTAGTAGGTATATGATGTTTTTACTCCGACAGTTATTTAAAGTGTGTGTGACCAAAGTTCTACCATTGTGTTTTAACTCCTTAGCAACAATACATTGTGCACATAAGGAACAATTACCACATTTGGTGTTACCTGTTGCTCTTGTATTATCAATGGTCCTCTTCCTTTGAACTAATTCCTCCCTATATGTATGGACCAACTGATTCCGGAGGTTGGTGTTACGTTTATAGGCAAAAATAGTTCTCTCCATTCTTACAATCTCATCATTATTCAATATGTGCCAATGTTTGTTTATCACATTTTTAATTTTATTGCTAATCTCATAAAATTGGCTCACAAACACTATTTTGGTCATATTCTCTTTCTTCTTAGGTCCCTCAAACATCGCTTCTCTATTATAAAATCGCGCTCTCTTAAATGAGTGAGAAATTAGTTTTCTAGGATAACCCCGGTCTTTTAATTTGGTTTTAAGGACCTCTGAATGCTTGTAGAAGTCTTCTAATACAGTACAATTTCTCCTTAAGCGGAGAAACTGGGTTTTAGAGAATAATCTTTTAGCTCTCCCTTTTACTGTGAATGAAATGTTTTTTGATATATGTTTTTAATATATGCGTATTGGGAAAATATTTGTGATTTTTTTAATAACTTTTATAACATTGTGATATACAGCTAATAAAAATATATGACTTTTCTTATATTGTGTTTTGGGGTTACTATTTGGTGCTGGTGAATGGTTTATGAGTGAATGTAGAGCACTATACTGTATGCTTTAAAAGGAACCCAAAGGGATCGTTTTGCTTGATTATAGTTTGAACTACATTTATTCCATGCTTTTCTGAGTAAAGTAGGACTCATTCGGCCAGACGGACGGGGGAAATATTATCTGGTTTGCAAACTTGAGGCGAGCTGCTGGTGACCTCTATCTAGAGCTGCCAGTGTGTCCATGGCTTTCATGGTAACCATTATCTGAGGTCCATAGTGAAATGCAGCTGTTGGTGTGTTTCTTTTGAGAGCACAGCCTTTCGCTGGTGCACGATTTGTTGCAAAATAATGTCTCCAACTAGTAGCTCGCGAGCTACTGGTAGCTCTCCAGCTACATGTAAGTAGCTCTCCAGCTACATGTAAGTAGCTCTCCTAAGTGCAGCCCAACGTACCAAATTAGAGGCTATTGCTTGGATGAATAATCATAGGTATACCAAAATAGAAAAGTGTGTATTCAAGATGAAAATGTGTGTATTTTAGAACTCAGAAGATGACGTTTGGAGAACAATGGTTACATTTTCAAAATATATTCTACATTCAAAGTTGATCAAACCTTTCTTGCATTACTTCCGAGAACCCTGCCTGATGCACTGAGGTAATCACCTCTGGCAGTCTTGCATGGGTGGCCACTAATGTAGTGTTGTCTGATGTGGTCACTATGCAGTGCCAATAACACTGGCAGCTCTGCATGATTTTCATTGAACATAAGTAGCTCTTATTACAGAAAAGGTTGGAAACCCCCCGCCTACACTGTCAATTCATAAGTATTACTTTTTTATTGACGTAGAATACACCTTATAAACCTGGTATGTTTATATTTTAGCCGATATTCGTTCTCCATCGGTACCTGCCTTCCGTACGCCTGGTTTGAAAACTGCTAAGGAGGAAGGCACCGAACGTGCAGCTACACCTAAACGGGAAGAACCCGCCGTTTCCGATGACACGTCAACACCGTCACTTCCGCACTTTGAAACGCCCTGGCTGAAGAAATGTGTCACAGTAAGTCTTTGTTTAAAAACAGTTTAGCAAATAGTGAAAGGTGTTACTACTTGTCTCAATTGCTTGTATGTTCCGGGTTGTTTTTATCATAGCGAAAGAACTCTGTACGACTTAGTATAATTTAAAACTGTGTGTTAAAAGAGTTGCAACGACCCTTAGCAGTCAAACCAACTGGATGAGTTGCCTTCAGCCTGATAACGCTCCAAAAACTTTGATTTGAAGGAGTAGAATTACGAGTATCAGGGAATCAAAGCAGCTGCAATCTGACCCAACTGTTGTATTGTTCAAAATACTTCAAGAATGAACAAATGCCTTGTTCAGTCACAGCGTGCAGGTTGCTTCTCGGGATTTTTGCAACTCACCTCCAAATTATTTTATTCATAAACAGAAACAAGAGAACTCGCCCATAAACAGTGGCTCATTTAGCAGCTGTCAATCAGACACATTTAACATGATTAGAGGTGTCGGGTCCCACTGGCTGGCAAGGAGGAAACCGTGATTAGGTCACAACAATCAAGTACATCCACATGTGCTGTAACTATTATCCACGCCATTATTTTTTCTGAACGAATGAATGCACTTGTGTAGTGTAACTCTGTGCACTTAATTGCCTGAAACACCAGGGTCTGAGCCTCTTTGCACCCTAAATATGCCCTTGATACAACATTCTTGTATCATTCTCCAAGTGTGACCCCCCACCCTGCAGGAGTTCACGAAGGACCTAAAGACCTGGCTCTTCGACTATTACATCTCTGCAGCTGCAAACCCTCCTCCCCCCCCCCGCGCCTGGATACCCTCACGGGTGATAAGCAGTGCTTTACAAATCCCATTTGATTTGATTTGAATTCGAAAATGATGTGTCGGTAGTCAACCCATAGAGGTTGCTGATATTTTCAAAATAGTGGGCATGTGTTTCTGTGCTGTGGTGTTTTCCCTCAAAGGTTCATACAACATTTGGTTTCCTGATTCTTTCTCGGTTTTTTTCCCCCCCTTGTTGGATCTGATTCTTCCTCCTTTGCTCTGAATTTTCCAATTTGTTTCACCTGTTGGGATTCTTTGTGGATCAGTGAGGCCTTGACGTCTTCTGTTTTACACGGGAAATGTAAGTTTCTCTTTGTGATCCTCTCCAATTTTTGACTGTGCTTCCCAGAGTAGCTTCAGTTATTCTTAACGGGTTCTGCTCGAGGTCTGGATTGGATGAGGCATGAAAGAAGGTTGTATTTCTTTTTCCATGTTGCAGGGACAGTTGCTCTTTTTCCAAAATGTAGTGGTGGTTTGGGGTGGGGGGGAGGTATTGAATTTATAATATCTGGTCTTACAAACTGTGTTTTCAGTCTTGTGCTGATTTGTGAACCATGCAAAGGTTCAAAGATGCACTACCTCTTTTTCCTCACCATGCAGCTTCCTAAGATCTGAAAGCTTGAAGACTGCTGCTCTTTTATTCCTAGGCAATTATTGATCATAAGTGGGAGACATCAAAGAATTTTCCTTTTTTGTTTACCAGGTTTTCCTGCAGCATTTGTGATCAATGTGCTTCTTTGCCAGATTTTTGCAGAAGTCCTGCCTTCCGATGAGCCTTTATTTTCCTTCCCCACGCACTTGTTTTAATCCACATATCATATTTTATCCTTTGACATTGTATTGCAGCATTTATATAGCATTTACTAACCCCATGTGGGGTGCCAAAGCGCTTGCCCACATGGGTAGTACGCTACACCGTGTAGGGTAGGGTGTGTGGCGGGAAGGATGTTGTCTTTGTTTTGATCCTATGCTAGAAGTGTTTCCATGTCGTGCGTGTAACCACCGTAGTGCGGTTATCGTGTTATGGGACAAAACGCATAGTGTGTGGTGGATAATTAATTGTGAGAGGCTGACGTGCAGTTCTATAGTTTTCAGTATGCTGGCAGTGTTTAACTGCTCTGCAGGTCCCTTTATGGTATTTCATATGATATAGTCTGCTTAGCTGATTACTTCATGAGGTTGTCCAATTTGAGATTTGATGTATAGTTGTGGCGGCATACTTGGATGGAGAGAGATGGGGAGAAATGTTGGGGTGGGCATTTTTATTATCATCCCATATCGGAGTGTCTTTGTTAGATGTAAAGAAGCTGCCAGTTTGTATAGATATTTGGGACCTGCAGTGTTGGACTATATTAAAGTCCTCCAAATTGTCCACTTATGTGCAACAGATATCTTCAGTTATCCCATGTCTGTTCATTAGGTGATTGTGAGGAAATAAGCTTTTTGCAGGTTCAATCCCACTTTCTGCTACTACTAGGCACTGGTGTAAAGGTTCTGAAATGCCCTGAGCCTCGCCAAACAGAACTCCGTACATGGTTGATTGGCTTACACCCAATTGGTGTAGCTTAACTCACTTGTAAGCCCCTAGTATTTGGTACCAGGGGTACCTACGGCCTGTAAGTTATTGTCTGTCGTGGAGTGCAGCACTAGATGTACCACCACAATATGACAAAGTAAAACGTGTCTCCCAGGCTGCCACTGCAGGTTGATAGAGCAGTATTACTGTTAACTCGACTTTGCCATTTAAGGTAATGGCAAAGCCCAGTCCTCCCCTTTTAAAATATATATTACCTCTAAGGTAGGCCTATCGAGCCCTAATGCAGGGTGCTGTACATTAAAAACTGGAACATCTACTTGTACACATTCCAACAGTAAAAAACCTAAATTGTTGTTTTTACTGTAAGAGAGGCTAGTAGCCCCCTTCAGCCCTGCTAACTTCTGAATGGGACTACTAACGTTGGTACTGTAGGGTATCAAAAGAATCAGTGCATTAAATCCAAATTAATAATTATATCGAATTTAATGTTACTGGTTGACAAAGTGCAACTTTAGGAGTAGCCACTTTGTTTGCTCAAGGTTTCCAGTGCCAACTTAGGGTTGCGCCTAAAAACTGTCCTTCCAGGCAGCCTTCTGCCCTCACGCAGAGATGTTTGAACGGCTCCCAGGAAAGGTAACAATAGAGACCTGACGCTGGAGGACATATTATCTCATCCTGGTAGGAAGCCACATTTGATGTTGGCCCAAAAGGCGAGCTTCAAAGGGGAGGCCACCTTTGAAGGGCAAATGGTGAACACACTTGTGAGGTGCTGCTCTGTTGTTCAGGCTGGTAGCGGGCACAGAGAAGGGAAACCAGTTGGCAAATTGTTTTTTCCATGGCCGTGTATCCCCCAATCTGAAAGAGACAATTAGTTATGAATTCCTCACCTTAGAATTAACCCCAGGCGCGTCAGACTGGATCCCGAGAATTTTTTCCTCAGCAGTACCTCTGCGCGTCGATAGGTGGCGTTGGTCGACTCCGCATTCGTCGTTGGCGTCGTGGTCGCCGGAATGACGTCGCGCTATCTACTTAGACGCCGCCCTCGCGCGCTGATGTCCGTTCTTTCTTTTTCCGCGCCAGCCAGCGCAGATCCGGAGAGAGCAGTACCTCGAGTCACTTTTTGACTCCGTTTTTTGCGACTTTTGTCGACACCTTTTTTGAGTCGATCGACTCCTGTGCACGGAGGGATGTCACGTCGGACCGGCTTCAAGGCTTGTGACTCCTGTCACAAATTGATGTCGGTCACTTACCCGCACCTTGTGTGCCTTTGGTGCCGGGAGCGCGAAGTCGACCCGAAGTCGTGCTCCGACTGCCGGCCCATGAAGTTTTTGCAGGAGTGGTACTGAAAGCTTCTCGAGGCCCGGCAGTCCGCTCCGCGCCGTTCGAGGTCCCGGTCGTGAGGGAGGTCGCGGGACCGGTCGGGGAGCCACCACCACCACTCGTCATCGAAGTCTTCGTCTTCGGGTAAGTCGAAGCACAAGAAGAAGGCGAAGAAGCATCGTCGCTCTTCGCGTTCTCCCCGTTCGTCGGCCGACGCGACTGGTAGTCGTCCAGCTCCGCCCGCTGAGCCTGTTGGGTCGACTCCGGCCTTCCCTCCCTTTCCGGGACCCAGAGCAACCCCTGCCCAGCTTCGAAGCTTTTACGAAGCCTTACATTCCATCTTCGGGCAGCCCGACTCCGCCGGCGCGCCTTCGGGCCCTGCGGACTCGGTTGGGGGCTCTAGGCCTTCGATGGCGGCTTCGGCTCCGGCACCGCAGGGCCCCCAAGGATCCAGGCCTTGATCCGGATCGGCGCCGGTCAACCTCGTGACACCTCCTCTGGCGCCGAATCCAGTGACGACACCCCCGCCGCCTCCGACGCCAGTTGTGTCCCCAGCCGGGTCGACCCCGGCCTCCCCCTCGATGAGGACACGAGCCGGACCGACGTCGGGACCGGCGCCGACCGGTACTTTTGTACCCCTGTTCTCCCGATGTTTCCTACCGCCCTGAGTGGCTCACAGGAGAGGGTGAGGACTGGGAGGGATCTGTGGACCCTCTTGCAGACCAGTTGGAGGAACCGGACTGGAGAGAGGAGTTGGGTGAGGCCAGTGGTCTGGACACCTCCCCAGACCTTGGCATGCTATCTCCCCCTACCGTGGCTACGGAGGAGGGTGCATCTTACGCAGTGGTGTTGCGTAGGGCAGCCGAGGCCCTAAACCTCGAGCTTCCTACGGTGGCGGTCAGGACTAACCTCCTGACAGAGGTGCTTCAACCGGAAGCGGCTTCTTCGGAGCCCTTGCTGCCGTTTAATGAGGCCCTTGCGGACATCCTTTTGGGCACTTGGTCCAAGCCCAACACAGGGGCTCCTGTGGACAGGATGATTGCCCGGCGCCGGGTGACCCCATTTTCCTCTCTTCCCATCCTACACCTGAGAGCTTGGTAGTCCAAGCCTCCATGCCTAAAGGCGCATTCCCTAACGCACCACCTGATAGGGAATCCAAAAAGCTGGACCACCTTGGGAAGAAGATGTTTCTTCCTCCAGCTTGGGACTGCGGTCGGTGAACACCGCATGTCTATTGGGCATTTATTCCCACTCGGTGTGGGACATGGTTGTGCAGGTGCTGCCACAGTGTCCGGAGGAGGCCCGGGCCATGCTCTCCCGTGCTGTTGCCAAGGGGAGAGACGCAGCGAAGTTCACCATCCGGTGTGGGCTGGACACCGCCGACTCACTGGGCAGGACGATTTCCACGTCCATAGCACTGAGACGCTACGCCCTATTAAAGTCCACTGGTTTTTCAGGGGATGTCCAAGCAACGCTTTTGGACATGCCCCTTGATGGCTGTCGCCTATTTGGCGACAAGGCAGACAACGCGCTCGAGCGCTTTAAGGATTCTAGCGCTACGGCCAGATCCTTGGGCCTCGCTTCCACCACCCGCCCAGTGCAGTCTGCTTTTCACCCCCTCACGTTCCGCCCAAAGCCACAGGCCTGCGCAAGCTGTCCAACCTCTGCGCGGCCGAGGACGTGGATCCCACCGTCAGGGGGCCAGCGGGCGGGCCAGTCCACCAGTGCCCCCTCTGCAGCAGCCTCCAAACCCTCCTAGTCCGACCTTTCAGGCCCATCAATCGCCAGTGGGCGGCAGGATTCGCCATCGCCTCCCCCACTGGCTCAACATCACGTCGGAGAGGTGGGTTTTGCAGATAGTCCGAAGTGGCTACTCCCTCCCCTTCGAGACTACCCCTCCATCCATGCCACCTCAATTCCATCGCATGTTGGAGGATCACCTGGCCCATCTCCAACAGGAAGTTACAGCTCTCTTGGCCATGGGAGCCATTGAGCGCGTTTCTGTCCCAGAAGTAGGTCGTGGTGGTTATTCCCACTACTTTCTGGTGCCCAAGAAGGACAAGGGCCTGCGTCCTATCTTGGATCTCAGGGACGTCAACCGCTTCCTCCGGAAGGAGAAGTTCAAGATGTTGACACTGGCTCAGGTCCTGTCTGCTCTCGACCCTGGAGACTGGATGGTAGCGTTGGACTTGCAGGACACTTATTTTCACATCCCCGTCCTGCCGGCCCACCGGCGTTACCTGCGGTTCATGGTAGGCCACGAGCACTTTCAGTTTACCGTGCTCCCCTTTGGCCTTACCAGCGCCCCTCGGGTGTTCACCAAGGTGATGGCGGTGGTCGCAGCTCATCTGCGCAGATCAGGGGTTCCAGTCTTCCCCCATCTCGACGACTGGCTGTTGAAGGCGGTTTCGCCCCAGGCTGTCGTCTCCCACCTCCAGACTACGGCGGACCTCCTGCATTTGCTGGTGTTCACTATCAACGTGCCGAAGTCACACCTGATTCCCTCTCAGAAGCTCCTTTTCATCGGAGCGTGTCTGGACACAGTGCAGTTTCGGGTTTATCCTCCCGAGCAGCGAGTCCGGGATATTCGGGCTATGATTCCAATCTTTCAGCCTCTATCCCGGGTTTCGGTCAGACTGACCCTGAGGCTACTGGGCCTCATGGCCCCCTGCTGGTGGACTATGCCAGGTGGCATATGCGGGCTCTGTAGTGGGACCTGAAGTTCCAGTGGGCACAGCATCAGGGGAATCTTTCCGATTGCGTCCAGATCTCGGAGGGCACTGCACACCAATTGCAGTGGTGGCTAACGAACCGGAATTGGGTCAACGGCAGATCCCTCTCCCTTCCCCAACCAGAGTTCACAGTGGTGACAGATGCATCACTGCTGGGGTGGGGTGGCCACATGGGAGAGGCGGAGATCAGAGGCCTCTGGTCACCGGCAGAGTCCGGGCTCTATATCAACCTTCTGGAGTTTCAGGCGATTTGTCTTGCACTAAAAGCATTCCTTCCCTCTGTCCGGGGAAGAGTGGTGCAGGTGTTCACGGACAACACCACTGCCATGTGGTACTGCAACAAACGGGGCTCTCCGCCTTTGGACATGGCTGGAACATCAGGGTATATCCCCGGTGGTTCAACACCTGGCAGGTTCTCTGAACGCCAGGGCGGACGAACTCAGCTGCAGGTGCATGATGGATCACAAATGGCGTCTTCACTCGGAGGTGGTGCAAGGTCTCTTTCAGCAGTGGAGAGAGCCTTGGTTAGATCTATTCGCCACCGAAGAGAACACGCAATGTCAGCAGTTCTGCGCGTTGGAATTTCCAAGTCGGCCCTCCCTAGGCGACTCATTTCGTCGCGAGTGGAGTTGCGGTCTTCTATACGCCTTTCCGCCTATACCACTTCTACCCAGAGTGCTGAAGAAGATTAAGCGAGACCGGGCCCAAGTCATCCTTGTGGCGCCGGATTGGGCACGAAGAGTCTGGTATCCCGAGCTATTGCACATGGCCATCCATCCTCCGATCGGACTACCTCTTCGGGAGGATTTTCTGTCGCAGCAGCAGGGGACGGTCCTCCACCCGAACCTGCCCAGCCTCCACCTCCTTGCGTGGAGATTGAGCGGCGGCAGTTGACAGCTTTCGACCTTCCTCCCGAAGTCTGTAATGTTATCTTGGCAGTCAGGCGTCCCTACACCAAAACGGTATACGCCTGTAGATGGAACAAGTTTGTGGCATGGTGCGCAGCAAAGGCTGTGGATCCCCTTTCTGCTCCCCTTTCAGAGGTTCTCCTCTTCATTCTTTCTTTGGCCCAGCAGGGCTCTGCTCTGGGCACTCTCAAGGGCTATCTTTCGGCCATTGCAGCCTTCCTTCGGCTGCCTGACCAGCCTTCTATTTTCAAGTCCCCTATTGTAAATCGCTTCCTTAAGGGCATTACTCATTTGTTTCCTCCAACTCCTTTCGTGATGCCCCAGGGGGACTTGAATCTGGTTCTTACTTTTCTTAAGTGTGCTCCCTTCGAGCCACTACATAACTGTCCTCTCAGGCTCCTGACTCTTAAAACTGCCTTTCTGGTTGCCATCACCTCTGCTCGCAGGGTGAGTGAGCTGCAAGCCCTTTCTTCTAAGCCTCCTTTCCTGGCTGTTCATCCAGACAAAGTTGTCCTCCGCACTAGGCCTTCTTTCCTTCCCAAAGTGGTTACCTCTTTCCATGTAGGACAGACCATCACTTTCCCCACCTTCTTTCCGCCTCCGCATCCTTCTAAAGAGGAAGAGAGGCTCCACCGTCTGGATCCAAAACGTGCGCTTTCGTTCTATCTGGATCGCACAAGATAATTCCGGGTGGATGACCAGCTCTTTGTTGGTTATGTGGGCGCCAAGAAAGGTCGGGCCGTGCAAAAACGAACCATCTCCCGATGGGTCGTTCTTTGCATCAAGATCTGCTATTCCTTAGCGAAAAAGGAACCTCCAGTGGGGTTGCATGCCCGTTCCACCAGGGCGACAGCAGCCACTACTGCTTTGAGACGTAGAGTCCCCCTACTTGACATCTGCCAGGCAGCTACGTGGGTTTCACTGCACACGTTTACCAAACACTACTGCCTGGACAGCCAAGTCCGGAGAGACGGCTTCTTCGGCCGTTCAGTTCTCCAGGACTTTTTGGTGTGAACTTGGTTTGCAGACCCACCACCGGGGTTGGTATTGCTGGGGTATCTATTCTAAGGTGAGGAATCCATAACCAATTGTCTCTTTCAGATGAACAAGTTACTTACCTTCGGTAACGATATATCTATAAGAGACATAGATTAGTTATGGATTCCTCACCGCCCCACCCATCCTCCCCGTTCTGCGAACTGACTTCTAGGGTAAGGGACTTCCTTTCAGGGCTCTAGTTTTCGTGCACCAGTGGTCAGTGTCTTGCATGGCTCTGCGCTTCTGGCGCAGAATGTCGTGTAAAGAACTGACGTCAGATACTGCAACGTCATTCCGACGACCACGACGCCAACGACGAATGCGGAGTCGACCGACGCCACCTATCGACGCGCAGAGGTACTGCTGAGGAAAAAATTCTCCGGATCCAGTCTGACGCCTGGGGATGATTCTAAGGTGAGGAATCCATAACTAATCTATGTCTCTTACAGATATATCGTTACCGAAGGTAAGTAACTTGTTCATTAGTCACACCTCTAGGGCGGGCTATCGAGCTCCACATACCAAACGAAGGTTCCCGACATCTTGGGAGTGGGCAGAATAGAGCACTCTGGGATAGCTAGATGCCACACTTCCCAGGATGTTATCACGCGAGAGGGCACCAAGTGGCCCACTTGCTAGTGACCGCAACCTCCCATAAGGGCCCTTTCTTTGCGTAAAAGGGTCACCCTGGCACCCAGAACTCGTATCTCGCTTGACTGGAGAAGAGTACCAAGGAAGGACTTCCCTGCTGACCAAGAACTGGCAAAGCAGAGTCTGCACCGAAGTTGGACTGCACCTGCTGCTCCTTGGGCTAGCGAAAGAAAGGGCTGTGTTTTCTGTGTCCTGCTCTTGGAGTAGTCATCACCTAATGCACAGCCAGAAGCAGAGACTCCAAGTGTCAGTTGGCTGACTGCCTGTTCACTGCACAAGGCCACAAGAGCTGAAGTAGCTTGCCTGGGGAGTTGGGAGCCGAGATCACCGAATCGTCGCTCCTCGTCTCCTTGCAACCACCAGGTCCCAATGCTCAGAAGTTGCACCCAAGACTGCTGGACCTGAGAGAGTCATCGGAGTGCTGCTGGGTCCCTCAAAAGGAGTCATCGCCAAAAGAAGGAAGCCTCTGATATCGCTGTGCCGAGTGACTGGTAGCCTAGTAGCGACTGGACTTTTGCTGATCCTAAGAGGACGTCGACTCCTGTGGCCAGAGTTGCCTCACTAGGACCAAGGAGTAGCCCCAGGAAGCCTCTATTGACTGCACAGCATCTTCAACATCCTGTATCCCTTGCATCAGGACCACTCCATAGACGTCATTGGCAAGGGGCCACTGATGCTGGAACTGGACTGGAGTCTGCTTTCCTTGGTGAGGTAACTGTTTCTTCCGACCTTGTTGCTCCCCTTGACGGTCTTCCTGCTGGACTTGGAATGAAGTTACTGAGAGTTGCTTTGGCCAACCAGCTTGACAAAGTTTTTCTTGGAAAAAGTTTCTCAGTGTCACATTTATTGAATTTTCCATTGTTTGTTCGCGGTGAAGTGAAAAGTCTTGATTTATTGTTCTTTGTAAAATCCATATCTCTGGAACCCTCAATAGATATTTTTCATTTTGGTGTCCATAAATTAAAAAATAGTAAACTATTTTTATAAATCTAAATCTAAATCCGTATTTGTAAAGCGCGAACTACTCACCCTTACGGGTCTCAAGGCGCTGGGGGCCATTGTAGAAGTTAAGTGAGCTATTGCCCAGAGTCACAGGATGCTGAGCTGAGCTGCCGCCGGAGCCAGGGATCGAACCGTGACCCCTGTGCTCCGAAGTCAGCTGCCCTGGCCGCTGCACCACACCTCTCCATTTTTATAAATTGTTGTTGGATTTTTTGAGAGTTGTGTTCTGTCTTCATTTGATTTGGTGCTGTTTTAGTGCTTTACACTTGTTCCTTTGTGTATGCCTGACTGCTCAGAACCACAGCTACCCACGTTGAGCTAAGGTTTAGCAAACGAAACCTGACAGATCCTAAAAGGGTTGATAGTGTATATTACACGGTAAGGTCAAAGAACCACCCCATTTCTTCACAGTGATGTTTTGTTTTTTGGCTGTGCGGTGCTGGTGATGGACAACCCTCACAGCAGATATGTCTTATGTGAATTTAAGAAGTATAAGTTACAATTTGCTGGTGACTGCTGCATATTTTGATCTTGGTATTATTGTGAACCTTAGCTGTTAAACATGCAACAGGGGTGTGGAATTTAATAAAATATCTACTTGTCCATGGGACAGGTAGCTTCATAAATCTACTTGTCCTGTACAAAATCCACTTGTCCCTTTGGTGCCATCATGTAGTGCACCGTCAAATAATGGCAGCACTCATTATAGAAGAGCTCGAATAATAGCCTCTCTGGTTATGTCAGGCTCATAGTATAGAAGGATTTGAATACTAGTGATTTCCTTATTTTGCCTCTTTTCTGCAGATCTACCCATTCATATTTTCATTCACCCACTGATATCTAGCATTTCACCTTTACATTGGCTTCCATTCATTCTTTCATCAGCCCTTCACCATTCTGTTTGTCCATCCATCCGCCCATCCATATCCAAATCTACCCATCCATCCCCAAACATATCCATCCATCTCAGCCATCTGTCCATCCTTTCGCTCACCCATTCTTCCTGCTCATCCATCAATTTACCCTTTCACTCTTCCATCCTTCCGCTCATCCATCAATTTACCCTTTCACTCTTCCATCCTTTCGCTTACTGATCCATCCACCCTGCAACCCATCTATCTTTTCACCCTTTCCTTCAACACATCCATCGTCCATCCCTGTCACTCATCCATCCTTTCACTCATTCATCCATCTAGCAAGCCACACTTACACTCATATACTCACTCATCTAGCCACCCTTGACCCACACATCCATCCTTTCACTCACTCACCCTTACACGTTAATTATGGGCCTTTGTCTGCTTAGCTGCAGACAGAAGAGGCTCATCAAGAGCTCCACCCCCACTGTAGCTGCTAAAGCGAGTGGTTCACGACGCCCTTGGGGCCAAACCTATCCTTCCAGCTCCAAATCTATCATTCAAACTCATCCATCCCTCCCTCCTTCCACTCATCCATCCATCCGCTCATCCATCCATCCATCCATCCACTTTCACCCCCTCCATCCACCCCTTTCACTCATATCCATTCACTCTTTCACTCATCCCTCCATCCTTTTGCTCTTCCATCTTTCACCCCTCCATCCTCCTTTCCACTCATATCCATCCACCCTTTCACTCATCCCTCCATCCATCCATCTGCTCTTCCGTCTTTCACCCCATCCATCCTCCTTTTCACTCATATCCATCCTCCTTTTCACTCATATCCATCCTCCTTTTCACTCATATCCATCCTCCTTTTCACTCATATCCATCCTCCTTTTCACTCATATCCATCCTCCTTTTCACTCATATCCATCCACCCTTTCACTCATATCCATCCACCCTTTCACTCATATCCATCCACCCTTTCACTCATATCCATCCACCCTTTCACTCATATCCATCCACCCTTTCACTCATATCCATCCACCCTTTCACTCATATCCATCCACCCTTTCACTCATCCCTCCATCCACCGTTTCACTCAACTATCCACCCATCAATCTATCCATCCTTCCACCCACCCATCAATCAATCTATCCATCCATCCTTCCACCCACCCACCCATCAATCTATCCATCCTTCCACCCATCTATCCATCCTTCCACCCATCTATCTATCCATCCATCCTTCCACCCATCTATCCATCCATCCTTCCACCCATCTATCCATCCTTCCACCCATCTATCCATCCATCCTTCCACCCATCTATCTATCCATCCATCCTTCCACCCATCTATCCATCCATCCTTCCACCCATCTATCCATCTATCCTTCCACCCATCTATCCATCCTTCCACCCAGCCATCCATCCTTCCACCCAGCCATCCACCCACTCCATCAGCCATTCATCCACTCTCATCCATCAATCCACCCTTTTATTCAACCATCCATCCTTTCACTCATCCATCCACTTTCACCCCATCCATTTATTCACCCTTTCACTCATCCATCCATTCTTTCACTCATCCATCCTTACATCCATCCACTTTCACCCCATCCATCAATTCATTTACCCTTGCACTCATCCATCCATCCTTTCACTCATCCATCCTTTCACTCATTCATCCATGTATATATCCATCCACCCTTTCATATCAATTATGAACCTTTGTCTGGACCTGCAGAAAGAAGAGGCCCATTAAGAACTCCACAGCTGCTGTAGCTGCTACAGCGCGTGTTCAGATGCCCCTGGTGCATGCACAAAGTGAGACGAGAGGCCCAGTGCAAGGAGAGAAATGAGGGTGCGCTTGAGGATTGCATGAATTCCCCATGGGGAAACTAATGAACTTTAATGTAAGCCCTGGATGAGGTAAGATATGAGAGGCCAAGGGGATCGGGTCAGGGCAGTCAGAGGGGCAGCAGAGGGGGGGTGGGATGGGGTTAGCAAGTACAGGCACCGGGTGAAACATAAGGTGTACAGGCAAAGCAAAGTGCAAAGGAGGGTTGTGCAGGGGCTGCATGAGCAAGGGAAAGCATGGGCTTTACTGTAGGCCCCCGGAGGCGAGGGTGAGGAGGGATCTTGGGGCCGATTTGAGGCTCAAGGGTGAAGCACAGAATAAAAGGCAGGGGGTCACAAGGTTAAAGTCAGAGCAGGAGCCAAGAGGCCCTTAAGCCAGCCTCTTACATTCCAGTGATGTGAGTGTGCTGGAGCTGCGTCTCGTGCTCGAAGAAAATGAAAGGACCAGAGGAGGGCCTGGAAGCCACACAAAGCCTCGGGGAGAAAGCAAAAAGACGCTTATCTGACAGTGCTGTGGATGTTTTATATGGAGCTGCAACTTTGAGCTCAGCTCCATCATGTTGTTGTTCTGCTCTGGGGAAATTAAAGTGTAGGCCCCAGCTTTTGCATTGACCCTTTCACTGCCAATAAACTGCTCAGAGCTCCTTATTAACTGGCTGTGACCAAAAGGGTTGAACAGCTGTGTATCGGATTACCGTAACTGTCTACTTGTCCTTTGGACAAGTTAGAAATTAAAACCTCTTGCCCTTGTAAGAAATCTAGATGTCTCGGGCGTCGGGAGATAGGAATTCCCCACCCCTGATGCAAGTACATAACTATATAATTCCACAGCAAACCATAGTTCAGCCTTTCTTAGCTTACCTACATATTGAAAGCAGTTTGCTGGTTGCTCTGTTTCCAATCCGTAGGTTGTAAGCTGAGGATTGTGCTTGAGAGTGCAACTGTTTTCTGGGCTGTCTTGCTGGGATGTAGGTGGTGCAGTTATCAGGGAAATACCCTTGTTTTCAGCTGTCTTCGGAAGTGTATGTGCTTCTAATGTTGGCTGGTAACGGGTTCCAGAGCTTGGCGGCTTGTACTGAGAAAGCAGTGTTTCATACGGATTTCATAATGTAAAGTGGTATGATAAATGGTGCAAGTCTAGAGAGCAGTATTCTGTTTGGTTTGTATTGCTTGAATTGCTTGTAGTTATAGTGGTCCTTTTCCTTGGGAAGCTCTGGGGACAATGCAGAGGGCCTTGAACATTGCCCCTCTAGCTATAGTTAGTCAGTGGAGTGATTGCAGGACTGGAGTCATGCGTTCTGTTGGGTGAAGGCAGAGAAGAAACCTTGCGGCAGCCTTTTGGAAGAGTTGTATTTTGCATGTGATGAATGCAAATGCACCAAGGTGTAGCTTGTTGGCATAGTCACGCTTGGAGATTACAAGTGTGAGGATAACTTGCAGTTTATGTTGGTATACAAGGTATCATAAGATGCAAAGTAGAGTTGTATTGCGTAGAAGGCCCTCTTTGTGACGTTAAATGTGGTATCAAGGATAGGTCTGACCCATGGTTACTCCTAGGTTTCTTACTTGTCTTGATTTTGTTGCAGAGGCTCCATGTTCCTTTGGTCATATATGGCCGTAGATTGGTACTTTTTCCATTGTCTGTAGATTAGTATGTCTGTCTTTGCAATATTGAGATGTAGATGGTTATTTATCATCCTTCTGTTTATGGCACAGAAGCATTCATCAATCAAGTTTTGAATTGTAGACGTCTCCATAGCTATCCATTTTAAAAATGACTTGGAGGGTATTTGCATAGTTGTATTAAGTGAGGTTGAATGATTTAAGTTGATTTGGTAAAGGGGTTAGGTAGATGTTGAATAATAGAGGGAATATGATGGACCCCTGAGGAACACCACAGTGTGGTGTGTGAGTAGGTGATGTAGGTAGACTGCTACACTTTGTCTGATAGCTAAGAAGCAATCCATTTTAGAGCATTTTCCCAGATCCTAAGATCATGGAGTCTTTGTAGTAATGTGTGGTGGTGGACAGTGGCAGATGCAGCTGATAAATCCAGAAGCCACAAGGCAGCTACACTGTTCTTGTCCACTGTGAGTTTTAGATCATCCCAGATGGATATGATAGCTGACTCTGTGCCTTTGCCTGGTATGAAGCCAGACTGTTGCTCTGACATTAAACCGTAAGTTCTGTGACGTTAGCGAGTTGAGTAAACACTGCTCTCTCAAAAATGTTTCCTAAGAATGGTCCATTTCATAGGGGCCTGTAGTTTTCTGGGTCATATGATTTGAGGTTTTTTATTTTTGAGGAGAGGTCTAACGTAGGAGGTGTTCAGCTAAGGTGGAAATTAACCTAGTTCCAGGGACTTGTTGAGTAGGCATCTGGCTGTCTCCCCTGCACAGGTTGAGTGAAGGATATCTTTAAAGATTTTTAGTTGAGCTGAATCTAAATGTGATCCTGATTGTCTGGCTATAACAATGTTGAGGAAATCTTTGTGTGACAGAGTATTGAAAGTATATCTTGATGGATGATTATTGTTGTCTCTTTCTATGTTGGTTAGGTTATGTGTTGTCTGCATTTTCCTTAAGCTAATTCAAAATATTCTTACTTTTTTAGATCAATTTATTGTAAATCTTGTCACTTGTGGTGGTTCTGTTTTTTGGCACTCTGGATTGCAGAATTCTGGGCAGTCTGCTTCAGTTATGCATGTGGAGTACTGGTGTCTTTTTGTGGATTTGATGGCTCTTTAGTAGACTCTGTAATAGCGGCGTAGTGTGCTTTTGTCGGTTTCATCTTCTGATTTTCCTGTTTGCATTTCATTCTTTTGATGTTGTCATTAGACCAATGTGGGGTGTTCTTTTTGTGGTCAACTCTGGATGTGGTTTTTGTTGGTATATGTTTACCCAGTGCAGTGTAGATCCAGTTGTAGAAGGTGTGTGTGTCTTACAGCCAAATGTTTATTGGGGCTTTTTCAAGGTAGTTGTTGAGTTGGTGGATGTCTAGTTTTTTCCATTGTTTGTATGAGCGTTTGCTGTTGGTTTTTGATGTCTTTGAAGTGTTATCATTATCTGAAAGAAACACATAGTGATAGATTCCTTACCGTAGAATATCCCCAGGCGTCAGACTGGATCCGGAAAGTTTTCGTCAGCAGTACCCCTGCACGTCGGTAGGGGCGTCGTGCGGCTCCGCGGTCAGTCGTTGGCGCTCGTGGTCGCCGAGATGACGTCGCGGCGGGCGCTACTTGGACACCGCCCACGCGCTGACGTCAGTATTTTCTTTTTCCGCGCCAGCAAGCGCAGATCCGGAGAGAGCGGCACCCCTAGTCTCTTTTTGACTAAGTTTTTGAGATCTTTTCTCACATTTTTCTGAGTCGATATCGACTCCTGGTGCAGTTAGGGATGCCCGGTTTTAAATCCTGCGAGGACTGTCATCGGATGATGTCGGTGACGGACCCGCACCGCGTGTGTCTCTTCTGCCTGGGGCGCGACCACGACCCCAAGTCGTGCCCCGACTGCCGGTCCATGGCTCCGAAGTCTCCTGGCGGGAGCGGTCCCGAAAGCTGCTTGAAGCTCCGGCAGTCGGCTCCGCGCCGTGACAGGTCCCGGTCTAGAGAGAGGTCGAGGGACCGTGCGCGCTGAGTCATCATCGACGATCGTCGGGATCGAAGTCTTCGCACTCGGGGTCAGGTAAGACGAGCACAAGAAGTCGAAGAAACGCCATCGTTCTTCGACTTCCTCGCCGGTCGCGCGACGCGGCTGAGGGTATGGGTGGTGCCACCCCCGCGGCTCCGGCGCAGTCCATGGAGTCGCCGCCCGACTACCCCCCCCTTCCCTGGGGCGGCGGCGACTCCGGCCCAGATACAGGACTTCCTATCGGCCATGGCTCGCCTCTTTGGGCCGTCGGGTCCTGCCGGTGCGCCTTCGGGCCCCGCGGTCCCGCCTGGGTGTCCTCGCGTTTCATCGCCGGCGGCTCCGGCCCCGGCGTCGCTGTCGGCTCCGGCGCCGCAGGACACCCTTGGATCCAGGCCTGGATCCCGGTCGACGCCGGTTGACCTCGTTACACCTCCACCGACCCCCACCGATCCTGACGCCGCCCGCTCCTCGGGACGACGTCGACCTCAGGTTCAGCCCCGGAGTGGACGCGGCGTCGCGTCGATGCCGTTCTCGACGCCGTTTGGGGATTTCTATCCCATGTCCCTGCTCCTTATTTTCGGCCTGTTGAAACAGCCTGAGGAGCAAGGGGGAGGACTGGGAGGGGTCGGACGACCCTCTCGCTGCAGCCTGCGAGTCTGAACAGGACTGGGCTGAGGAACTGGGGAAGCCAGTGGTCTGGATACCAGACCTTGGCATGCTGTCTCCTCCTACCGTGGCTACGGAGGGAGGGAGCCAGTTATGCAGTGGTGTTGCGTAGGGCGGCGGAGGCCCCACACCTCAAGCTCCCTACTGTGGCCGCCAGGACCAACCTCCTGACAGAGGTGCTTCAGCCAGCAGCTACTTCTGCGGAGCCGCTGCTGCCCTTTAAGGAAGCCCTTTCGGACGTTCTTTGGGCACTTGGTCCAGGCCCACCACAGGGGCTCCTGTGGATAGGAACGTGGCCCGACGCCATCGCCCGGCTCCGGGTGACCCTCTTTCCTTTCCCAACATCCCACCCCCGAGAGCTTGGTTGTCCAAGCCTCTGCTTCCCCAACCGCCTTCCCTTCCGCCCCACCGGATAGGGGAATCCAAGAACTGGATCAGTTTGGGAAGAAGATTTTCTCTTCCACCAGCTCTGCGCTGCGGTCCGTGAACACCGCATGCCTCTTGGGGCCGTTATTCCCACTGTCTGTGGGATACGGTGGCGAATGTGCTGTCTCAGTGTCCGGAGGAGGCCCGGCCTGCTCTCGCCCAGGCTGTTGCAGAGGGGAGAGACGCAGCCAAGTTCATGATCCGTTGTGGTCTAGACACCGCCGACTCACTGGGCAGATCCATGGCAACGACGGTGGCAGTTCGCCGCCACGCCTGGTTGAGAACAACTGGATTTTCCGGGGATGTCCAAAGCACCCTTATGGACATGTCCTTTGATGGCCGTCGCCTCTTCGGCGACAAAGCGGACAGCGCGTTGGAGCGGTTTAAGGACTCACGGGCTACGGCCAAGTCCTTAGGACTCTCCGCAGTCCGCCCTCCTCCGTCTTCCGCTTTTCGCTCCTTTCGTTTCGTTCGCAACAGAGCCACGGGCCGGCGCAACAGTCATCCCAGCGCGGACACGGTTTCCGCCGTGGCAGACACAGGGGCCAGCGGGTGGGTCAGAGCACTACCACCACCCCCGCCACCTCTGCCTCCAAACCTTCCTAGTCCGAACTTTCAGGTCCATCACACGCCAGTCGGCGGCAGGCTCCGCCATCACCTCCCTCACTGGCGCACCATCACTTCGGACAGGTGGGTTTTAGAAATAGTCCGAAGGGGCTACTCCCTCCCCTTCGAGACTACCCCTCCAGCCATGCCACCTCAATACCACCACATGTCAGGGGATCACTTGGTGCTTCTTCAGCAGGAAGTTGCGGCCCTCTTGGCCAAGGGGGCCATCGAGCGCGTTCCGACGCCCGAAGTAGGTCGTGGTTGTTATTCCCACTACTTTGTGGTGCCCAAGAAGGACAAAGGCCTGCATCCTATCTTGGACCTCCGGAACGTCAATCGCTTCCTCCGCAAAGAGAAGTTCAAGATGCTCACTCTAGCTAAGGTCTTGTCTGCTCTCGACCCACAAGACTGGCTGGTGGCGTTGGACTTGCAGGACGCCTATTAACACATCCCCGTCCTGCCAGCCCACAGGCGTTACCTACGGTTCATGGTAGGCCACGAGCACTTTCAGTTTACCGTGCTCCCCTTTGGCCTTACCAGCGCCTCGGGTGTTCACTCAAGGTGATGGCGGTGGTCGCAGCTCATCTGCGCAGATCAGGATGTCAGTCTTCCCTATCTCGACGACTGGTTTTTGAAGGCGGGCTCGCCCCAGACGGTCGTCTCCCACCTCCAGACTACGGCCGACCTCCTGCACTTGCTGGGGTCTCTCCATCAATGTGCCGGGTCGCACCTGATTCCCTCCCAGAAGCTCCTCTTTATCGGAGCGGTTCTGGACACGGCGCAGTTTCGGGTCTATCCTCCCGAACAGCGAGTCCGGGGACATTCGGGCTCTGATTCCCATCTTTCAGCCCCCTGTCCTGGGTTTCGGTCAGAGTGACTCTGAGGCTGCTGGGCCTCATGGCCTCCTGCATCCTGCTGGTCAATCATGCCAGGTGGCGTATGCGGGCTCTGCAGTGGGACCTGAAGTTCCAGTGGTCGCAGCATCAGGGAAACCTGTCCGATCACATCCAGATCTCGGAGGGCCCTGCACACCAATTGCAGTGGTGGCTCACGAACCGGCATTGGGTCGACGGCAGATCCCTCTCCCTTCCCCAACCGGAGTGCACAGTGGTGACGGATGCGTCCCTCCTGAGATGGGGAGGCCACATGGGAGAGGCGGAGATCAGAGGCCTCTGGTCTCCGGCGGAATCCCGGCTCCATATCAACCTTTTGGAGCTGCGGGCGATCAGGCTTGCACTGAAAGCATTCCTTCCCTCTGTCAAGGGGAGAGTAGTGCAGGTGTTCACAGACAACACCACCGCCATGTGGTACTGCAACAAACAGGGCGGGGTGGGGTCGTGGACCCTCTGTCAAGAGGCTCTGCGTCTCTGGACATGGCTGGAACATCAGGGCATGTCTCTGGTGGTTCAACACCTGTCAGGTTCTCTGAACGCCAGGGCGAACGAACTCAGCCGCAGGTGCATGCTCGATCACGAATGGCGTCTTCACTCGGAGGTGGCACAAGGTGTCTTTCAGCAGTGGGGAGAGCCTTGGTTAGATCTATTCGCCACCGAAGAGAATGCGCAATGTCATCAGTTCTGCGCGTTGGAATTTCCAAGGCAGCACTCGCTGGCGACGCTTTGTCGCGAGTGGAGTTGCGGTCTGTTGTACGCCTTTCCGCCTATACCACTTCTGCCCAGAGTGCTGAAGAAGATCAGGCGCGTCCGGGCCCAAGTCATTCTTGTGGCTCCGGACTGGGCTCGAAGAGTATGGTATCCCGAGCTACTCAGTATGAGCATCGATCCCCCGATCCGACTGCCTCTTCGGGAGGATCTTCTGTCGCAGCAGCAGGGGACGGTCCTCCACCCGAACCTGTCCAGCCTCCACCTCTTTGCGTGGAGATTGAGCGGCGGCAGTTGATTTCCCTTCGACTTGCCTCCTGAAGTTTGTGACGTTATTCTGGCAGCCAGGCGTCCCTCTACTAAAGTGGTATACGCCTGCAGGTGGAACAAATTTGTGGCATGGTGCACAGCAAAGGCTGTGGATCCCCTTTCTGCCCCTCTTTCAGAGGTTCTACTGTTCCTTCTTTCTTTGGCCCGGCAGGGCTCTGCTCTGGGCACTATCCAGGGCTACCTTTCTGCTATTTCGGCCTTTCTCAGGCTCCCTGATCAGCCCTCTCTTTTCAAGTCCCCTGTTGTAAATAGGTTTCTTAAAGGCATTACTCACCTTTTTCCTCCTGTTCCTTTCGTGATGCCTCAGTGGGACTTGAATCTGGTTCTGACGTACTTGATGTGCGCTCCCTTTGAGCCACTTCACAACTGTCCTCTTCGCCTTCTGACGTTAAAGACTGCTTTCCTGGTGGCCATCACTTCCGCCAGGCGGGTGAGTGAGCTCCAGGCTCTTTCCCTGTAAGCCTCCTTTTCCTTTCAGTCCATCCGGACAAGGTTGTGCTCAGGCCCCGTCCTTCCTTTCTGCCAAAAGTGGTTACGGCCTTTCACATTGGGCAGACTATTACCTTGCCCACCTTTTTTCCGCCTCCGCATCCTTCCAGAGAAGAAGAGCGGCTCCACCGTCTGGACCCAAAACGTGCACTTTCTTTTTATATTAACCGCACACAGCAGTTCCAGGTGGATGACCAGCTTTTTGTTGGCTACGTTGGCACCAAGAAAGGTCGGGCGGTCCATAAGAGAACCATCTCCCGCTGGGTTGTCTTGTGTATCAAAGCCTGTTACTCTTTGGCTAAAAAGGAACCTCCGGTGGGGCTGCGTGCTCATTCCACCAGAGCTACTGCAGCCACTACTGCATTGGGACGTGGTGTCCCCTGCAAGACATATGTCAGGCAGCCACGTGGGCCTCGCTGCACACGTTTACCAAACATTACTGCCTGGACAGCCAAGTCCGGAGAGACGGCTTCTTTGTCCGTTCTGTTCTCCGTGACTTTCTGGTGTGATCTTTGTTCGCAGACCCACCACCGGGGTTGGTATTGCTGGGGTATCTATTCTAAGGTAAGGAATCTGTCACTATGTGTTTCTTTCAGATGCATAAGTTACTTACCTTCGGTAACGATATATCTGTAAGAAACATTAGTAGTGATGGATTCCTTACCGCCCCACCCATCCTCCCCGTTCTGCGAACTGATTTCTAGGGTTAAGGTCATCCCTTTCAGGGCCCTAGTTTCAATGCACCAGTGGTCAGTATCTTGCATGGCTCTGCGTTCCTGGCGCGGAAAGTTGTGTACAGAACTGACGTCAGCGCGCGTGGGTGGCGTCCAAGTAGCGCCCGCGACGTCATCTCGGCGACCACGACGCCAACGACGGACGCGGAGCCGCACGACGCCCAGGGGTACTGCTGACGAAAACTTTCCGGATCCAGTCTGACGCCTGGGGTTATTCTAAGGTAAGGAATCTATCACTACTAATGTTTCTTACAGATATATCGTTACCGAAGGTAAGTAACTTGTGCGATAGGTCTGTTGATTGTGAAAGTGATGATGTTGTGGTCGTTCCAGCTTACGGAGGAGTTGTCTGTAACTGTTGTTTGTCCTAGGGGTGCAGATATGACATTTAGGGTGTATCTTGTGCAGTGAGCTGTGCCAGAAATAATTTGCTGGAGGTTGAAGACTTCATGATTGGTTGTGATAGCTGTGGTTGTCATTAGATTCTTTGTCAAGCCATATTATGAGGTCTTCTAGTATAGGTTTGGATGGTCCAGATAAGATTTGGTTACTGCATCAAGCAAGACCGCTTTAATGCTGACATTGCTGTGGGTAGCCTATATACTAAGGGCAAGGAATAAGTTATAGTTGAGGGGGGGAGACATCTTCTCATCAAGGATTCATAGCCGTCCATGGTGAGGTTTTTAATTGTTATTTGTAGTGTTTTTATATGGATGAGAGCCAGGCCGTCTTCAATTTTGGCAATATGATTTTTGTTTATGATGAGAAAAAAACTCAAATATGGGTTCAGACTTTTCACTGAGCCATTGAGCTTTGTTTCTGTAACGAATGCATAGATGTTAAAGCAATTTTTTGGGGTGGGGCTCATCAGTCTTGCGTTGAAGACTTTTTAGTTGTGTTTCTTTCTTCTTCATTTCCTGGGTTTTTGAGGCGGGCTATGTGGTGACATATGGGTGTAGGTGGAAGGATGTTAGAAATTGGGGTTTCTGGTTGGCAGAGGTATGAACCCTGTTCAAGCAGGAACCACAATCTTAGTCAGGGTTGGTCACAACACAACCTAAATGATCCTGTGCTCGCCCTCTGGTAACTTGGCACAGAGCAGTCAGGCTTAACTTAAGAGGCAATGTGTTAAGTATTTGTGCAGCATTTCATACAACAACACAGTGAAAACATCACAAAAAACTCCACACCAGGTTAGAAAAATAGATTATGATTTTATAAATAAAACAAGACCAAAATGACAAAAATCCATCCAGTGTAAGTCGAGATATGAATTTTTAATGATTAAATGCAAAATGTAGCACTTAGAAGTATTGCCTAAACAGTTAATTGGTCGCGCTGGACCGGGTCATAGACCAGCATTCAGGCCAACCGCGATGGAGTGCTCCGGATATATGACCCACGCAGGCCCCGGGGCAAAAGACCCTTGAAACTGGTTGCAACAGCGATATGCGTCAGTGATTTCCACACAATTGAGGTGTTGCGCCGAATTTCTTCATGCAGCTGCATCGATTCCATGAGCAAAGCATCCATCCCAAAGTGCATTTGTTCCGGATGCGATGCGCTCCGCTGGGTTTCTCCACTCTGTAGAGGTGATGCGTCTATCTTCTCCATGCAGTGGCGGCGATGCGTCGGTTCTGAAGCAGTGGTTCCGAGTGCGATGCCGCATTTAGCGCCAGGACACCCTCGGGTAACCATGCGCTCTAGAAATGACCATAACATAACATTTTGAGTGTGATGCGCCAGTCTGGTTCCTGCAACAGCGGCGATGCAGCAATTTTACTCTTGCAGCAGAGGATGTGTTGGTTCCAGTGGAGCAAACCCCTAGGTTCACTTCCAAGGATCCAGGACTGTGGTGGCACTACTTGGCAGGTCACACTCACAAGTAGATGAGCCCAAGGGTTGGAACAGGAGGGTTCTAAGCTTTTTGTGTCCCTGAGACTTAAGCATCAGGAGGCAAGCCAGCAAGCCCTTGGAGTCACTCTGGGTTCTGGTGATGCAGGTCCAGTCCTTCTCTTCCAGACACACAGAGAGGGCATCGGGCAGCAGGGCAATACAGCTAGGAAAGAGTTCAGCAAACAGCAGTTCTAGCAGAGTGGTAGTCCTTTAGCAGCACTGCAGATCCTCTTCTTCCTGGCAGAGTGGTCACAGGTCCAGAAGTGTACTGATCTGGTAGTGCCAGAGGTCCAGTACTTGTACCCAGTGGTGCCTTTGAAGTGAGGGAGACTTTAAAGAAAGCTTTGAAGTGCACAGAGGCTCTCCCTTCCTGCCCTGGCTCCAGGCACTGTAAGAAGGGGATAATCAATCCTTTGTGCCCTTTCGGGTGCAAGTGTCCGCTCCACCCTCCCATCCTGCTAAGGATGGCCCAACTGCATGCAGATGACTACTAAGGCACACCTACCTTCCTTTGTATGTAACTGTCTAGAGAGAATGCAGGAAGCCAGCTGTCACTCACCTCGGACATGTATCACAGAGACAGGAAGAAGGCACCAAATGGCCAAAGTAAGTAAATGCCAACTTCAAAAAGTGGCATTTGCTAAACTGGAATTTAAGATCCAACTTCACCTTAATAATAAAAATAATAATACAGACACTTATAGAGCGCGACAGCTACCTCAAACAGAGGTGTCCCGGCGCTAATGCGACTCAGTAGATGCGTGGATGGCAACCCGGATGGCAAAACCCCTGGCCCAATTATTCTGCCCTAAAGAGCCAGGTCTTAACCCGTTTCCAAAAAAGTGGTTCTGTATCAATGTTGCGGAGATCACTTGGCAGGGAGTTCCATAGTTTTGTCGCCCCAACTGAGAAGGATCTTCCCCTAAGCGAGCCTTCTTAAAGCGAGGTGTACAGAGAAGCTTTTATGAGTTAGATCTTAAGGATCTAGACTGCTTGTAACTGCGTAGTCTTTGTGTTAGGTAGCTGGGGCATTTACCATGTGTAGCTCGGAATGCAAGCGTCAAGGACTTGAACTTGATTCTCTTGGCCACTGGTAACCAGTGGAGCTCCATTAAATGCGGAGAGACATGTTCGCGGAAAGGGACCCGTCTAATCAGTCTCGCAGCCGCATTTTGTACCATCTGAAGACGCTGAATTAGGTACTTTGGTAGGCTAAGCTACAGGCAATTCGCATAGTCCAATCTGGATGTTACTACGGCGTGGACTATGGTTTTTCGGCATTCTTCTGGCATCAGATGCAAGAATTTCTTCAAGTTTCTCAGTTTACAGAAACGGGTAGCTGAAACCTGCCGTATCTGTGCCGAAAATGAAAGATCGGCCTTCATTTCACACCCAGCTTTTTTACGCAGTCTGCAGGGGAGGGGGGAGGTCCCATGTCCAGTGGCCACCGTAGAGCTGGTGCTGGAGGTGGCTCATTCCCGAAGAACATCACCTCCGTCTTTCCTGCGTTGAGCTTAAGTTTATTATTGTTCATCCACAACGCTATATCTCTCAGGCAGCCCTTGAAACTCTTAAAGGCATCCTCAGTCTGCTCTTTAAAAGTGAAGACCAGCTGGGTGTCATCTGCGTACGAAATCGCCTTGACCCCCCAGTTGGCTATCAGCGAAAACAGTGGAGCCAGGTACAAATTAAACAGGAGTGGACTCAGCGCTGACCCCTGAGGGACTCCACACCAAAGCTGTTTAGGTTTAGACACAAAGGGTTGCAACGCGACCTTCTGTGAGCGATTATTCAGGTAGGAGTTAAGCCAGCCCAGTGCCATACCCCAATGCCCATCTCCTGAAGTCTTCTTAACAGCGAGGTGTGGTCGACGGTGTCGAATGCCGCCGATAGATCCAGGAGCACCAGCATCGCGGATGCCCCCGAATCTGTTGCCATTCGCACCGACTCTGCCACCTCCAGAAGGGCCGTCTCGGTACTAAAGCCAGATCGAAAGCCCGATTGTGTATCGTGTAGGATGCCCTTACTCTCGATAAAACTTGACAGTTGTCTTTGCACCAATTTTTCCAGCATCTTGGCTGGTGCTGGTAGCAGAGAGATAGGCCTGTAGTTGTTCAAATCCCCTGGCTCCCCATTTGGTTTTTTCCTCAGGGGAAGGAGCGTGGCATGTTTCCAGATTTCAGGGAAAGTGCCCGACGCAAGGGATGAGTTCCATATGTGCGTCAGTACATGTTTTAGGGAGTGTGCCATCACTTTCCACAATTTGGGAGGGCATGGGTCATCCGGTGCCCCTGACTTACATCGCAAGATTTCTGCCAGCCCATCCTGCTGGGAGATAGGAGTAAAATCAGTAAATGACCGCTCATGGGAGCAGCTTTCACTACTGTCCGATTTCTCTGTCTCCAGAGTTGGCGAAAATGACTTGTACACGTTCTGAATTTTACTGTCAAAAAAGACGGAAAGACTATCGCACAGAGAGAGAGAGGGTTGCACATCCATCTCTATAGCTATAGGCTTAAGAAAGGAGTTGACTACCTTAAATACCTCCTTGGTAGAGTTAGCCACCTTGTAGATGCAGCTAGCTAGGTAGTCCCTCCTAGCTACCTTTATCAGGTTGTGTAAATCTTTCAGTGCGTTTCTATAAGTACACTTGGCCACCTCACAATAGTTAGCCCTCCACTGCCGTTCCAGCCGTTTACAACTGCTTTTGGCAGATCTGAGTGATTCTGAAAACCAGGGGGCAGAGGGTGAGAGCCTCGCCGATCTGGTGGGCGTGGCCGGAGCCGCGGATTCGACTGCTGTTGAGATCCACAGGTTTAAAGCCAGGGAGTCCACATTAGGATCGGCTGAGAGTGTGGGTTGACTGGCTTGGAGGATGGAATCCAAGGACGCTGCTGTCAGATTTTTCCAACTTCTCTTAATATAGGCTTGATTGCCCCTCCTCTGACAGGGCTTATCCACCCTAAAGAAGAAAGGAATCAGACAGTGGTCCGACCAGACCAATTTGATGGGGGCCATTGTGCACAGAGACCCCAAGTTGGAGCACACAAGGTCCAGAGTATGCCCTGACTTATGTGTGGGGGAAGTAACATGTGTTAGATTGGCACCCCCTAGGGATAGCACTAGCTGAGCTTCCAGCGTACAGGTTGGGTCATTTACATGTAAATTGAAATCGCCTAACACAGTAAAATTTGAGTATAATAACGATTTCTGAGCAATGTAATTGCAGAGCTCGTGTATTACTTTAGGTGCACAATCTGGAGGTCTATAGATGAGAATGCCTGAAAAGGAGGTAGAAGGGTCTATTTGGAAACAAAAGTTAAGACCCTCTATCCCCTCCAGATTAAGGGGAGCTGATGATGCTAGGAACCAGGAGTCCTTAAAAATAATGGCTACCCCTCCACCTCTTTTCCCACTCTCCCTATTGGCGCAACACATTTTAAAATGCTGCAACAGAATCAGCATTAAGCCAAGTTTCTGTTAGAAACATGGCATCCCAAGCCTTGTTTGTTAGTGAAAGCCATATATCCTCGGCGTGCTTTGGCAATGACCTGCAATTGATCAAGCATGCCTTAATCCTCCCTGCTTGACTACCCTGCCTTTTGATTGCTCCGGCATCGTTACTCCTAGCAAGCCCCGTGTGCTCCCCAGGCACCCACGCGCAGTCCGTACAGGGACCTGCACGCATATCAGTGGCAAGGTTGATGGCGTGGGCCCTAAGGCAAGCCGTACCCCTGTGCAACAGTAAGGCCTCCCTGGACCAGCGGATCGCCAAACCCATGGGCGATTGGGCATTATGGCTGGCGCTGGCAGCGGTCCGGCCGCGGACGGGCGCAGACGGGCTTGCCTTTGGCGCGCCAGCGGCGCGCCCGCTGCGCGCGTCTGCTTTGCGTCCGGGCATCTATGTGTTTTAAATAAAGGTGCCGGACCCGGAAGTGAGGAGGTAAGTGGGCGGAGTCACGTCCCTCCGTTCAATCGGCAAGGAAAAGCCGTGACGGACCAGGGACTCGTGCTCAGGACCCAGGAGCAGGTAAAATAACCCAGGACGCCCCCCTACGAGCCTCCTTAAAAACAGGTACACAATTCAATACACAATTCAATATTTAAAATTAATCAGGTGGTAAAAATAGATAAAACGGATCGCAACACAGATTCCTCTCAATTAGCTTAAAATAAAGAAAACCGGTAGCTGAGCCTTTCGGCGCGCTACTACCTCTCGCTTCGCGTCCGGGCACCCATGTGTTTTAAATAAAGGTGCCGGACCCGGAAGTGAGGAGGTAAGTGGGCGGAGTCACGTCCCTCCGTTCAATCGGCAAGGAAAAGCTGTGACGGACCAGGGACTCGTGCTCAGGAGCAGGTAAAACAACCCAGGACGCCCCCCTACGAGCCTCCTTAAAAACAGGTACACAATTCAATACACAATTCAATATTTAAAATTAATCAGGTGGTAAAAATAGATAAAACGGATCGCAACACAGATTCCTCTCAATTAGCTTAAAATAAAGAAAACCGGTAGCTAAGCCTTTCGGCGCGCTACTACCTCTCGCTTCGCGTCCGGGCACCCATGAGTTGTGAATTTAAATTGTGAGTTCAGGGACACTAAACTTAAAGTCTATCCCTCACAATTGTGAGTTACACTTAATAGAGGTAAAATGGTAATCCCAATGTTATCCTATGGGAGAGCTAGGCCTTGCAGTTGTGAAAAACGAAATTTGGAGTTTTTCATTACCGAGGCATGTAAAATTTAAAAGCAGATGTCCTGCCTTTTAAATAAACTGCACCCTACCCTGTGGGTTATACAGGGCCTACCTTAGGGGCGACTTGTATGTATAATAAGGAAAGGTTTAGGCCTGGCAAGAGAGTTTACTTGCCAGATCGACATGGCAGTGTGAGACTGAACACACAGGCTCTGCAGTGGCAGGCCTGAGGCATGGTTAAGGGGCTACCTATGTGGGTGGCACAATCAGTGCTGCAGGCCCACCAGTAGCATTTAGTTTACAGGCCCTGGGCACATGTAGTGCGCTATACTAGGGACTTAGAAGTAAATTAAATATGTCAATTGGGGATAAGCCAATTTTACCATGTTTATGGGAGGTCACAAGCACTTTAGCACTGGTCAGCAGTGGTAAAGTGTGCAGAGTCCTAAAACCAGCAAAAATGAGATCAGAAAAATGGAGGGAGGCAGGCAAAACGTTGGGGGAAGACCACCCTAAGGCAGTTAGGTCTGTCAGGTCTAACATGTGTCCCCCAAGCTGAAAGTGGGGAGAGCTACCCAACCCAACCCAATGCCCAGACCACAGCAATCAATGGCACTCCACCTGTGTTCCAGTGGAAGTAACCTTCTGCTAATGAAGGCTACTGGTTGATCTAGGCCCTCCTCATTCATCTTTGCTAACACTGCCCCTATGCCATGCTCTGAAGCATCCATCTGCACGATGGATTCCTTAGAGAAGTCATGGGCCCTGAGCACAGGTGCTGTGCACATGGCTTACTTGAGAGAGTCAAAGACTTTCTGACAAGCCTCTGTCCAGAACACCAATCTGGGCTGCTTCTTAAGTCAGCTCAGTTAAGGGGGCAACAATGGTGCCATATCCCTTAACGTATCGTCTGTAGTAGCCAGTGAGGCCTAAGAAGGCTCTCAATTATGTTTGGGTTTTAGGTGGTTGCCAGGCCATGATAGTTTCAATCTTGGCCTGGTGGGGCTGTACCTAGCCTCCACCTACCAGGTGTCCCAAGTGCACTACGGCACCCTGCCCAATCTGGCATTGCTTGCCTTTATTGTCAGGCCTGCGTGTTGCAGGGCGTAAAGCACCTCATGGAGTTGATGCAGGTGTTCCTCCCAGCTGGATCTGTAGATAGCGATGTCGTCTAAGTAGACTTCTGAGAAAGCCTCCTTACCAGCCAGGACCCTGTTAACCAACTGTTGAAAGGTAGCTGGGGCATTCTTCAATCAAAAGAGCATCACCAGGAATTGGTAATGACCCTTCGGGGTTGAGAACGCTGACCTCTTTTGCCCCCTCCGTCAAGGCGAGCTGCCAGTACCCTAATGTCAAATCATGCATACTGAGTATTTTGTCATCGCCCAGCTGGTCAAAGAACTCATCATCTCTGGGTATCGGGTGTGCATCAGTCCTGGTTGAGTCCTCCGTAGTAAATGCAGATTGGAGTTATGGGATGGTACCCGGTGGGGCAGCATTTGGTACCAATACCACGGGGTTGGACCAAGGACTATTAGAGGGCTCAATTACCCCTAATGCCAGCATCTTGCAGGCTTTCTTCTTTTATGCTGGCTCTCACCTTGTCAGATACTCTGTAAATGTTGTTCTTTACAGGGAGACTGTCCCCAGTGTCGACATCATGGAAGAACAGATGTGTAGTCCAGGGGTGAAGGAGAACAATGGGGCAAACATTCCACTAACTGGTAACAGCCACCTTGCTATTCTGGGGTCAGGGTGGCAAAGAGATTGACACCCTCCACTGACCCATTGTGTTCCTGTGCAGAGAGGTCAGGGAGAGGTTCACTCTCCTCTTCCACTCCCTCATCTGTCTCTAGGACCTCTCGAAGTGAGGCTTCAGTCGGGTCACATGGAGCACCCTTATGGGATTCCTAGTTACTTGGAGGTCCACCGGGTAGGTGGCCTCCCCCTACTACTCCTTTATCTCATATGGGCCAGTTCAGCGGTCCTGGAGAGCCCTTGGCTCTACTGGTTCCGTGATCCATACCTTTTGGCCAGGCTGAAACTCCACCAGTGTGGCTTTCTGGTCATACCAGAGTTTCATCACCTCTAGGTTACTTTTTGCCTTCTTCCAGAAGAGGTGCATATGGCTGCAGAGGACCAGCATATTGCTGACCACATCCTGTGGGATTTCTTGGGAACTTTCTCCCACCCCTCCTTGACGAGGCTAAGAGGTCCCGTAACAGGATTTCCATAGAGGAGTTCAAGGGGACTGAACCTTCTCCTTTCTGTGGCACCTCCATGTAGGCAAAGAGAAGGCATGATAAGAGGATGTCCCACTTATGCCTCATGACCTCAGGCAGGCCCATTATCATGCCTTTCAAGGTCTTGTTGAATCTTTCAACTAGACCATTGGTTTGAGGGTGATAGTGTGGTGAATTTGTAGGTTACACTCATCCCACATGGACTTCATGTACGTGGCATGAAGTTAGTGCCTCTTTCTGATGCTACGTCCTTGCTGAACCCAACATGGGTAAAGATCCCAATCAGAGCTCTCGTCACCACGGGTGCTGTCACTGACCTCCGAGGGATTGTCTCTGGGTAGTGGGTAGCATAGTCCACCAAGACCAGGACAAACATGTTGCCTAAGGCTGACTTGGGGTCCGAAGGTCCAATGACTTCGATGCCCACCCTTTCAAAGGGGTGCCAACAACGGGTAATGGGATCAAAGGAGCTTTGTGCTTTTTCCCTGATTTCCCACTGGCTGGGCAGGTGGGACAGGACCTGCAGAATGCATCTGAGGCTGTCTTCATTCGGGGCTAAAAAAAGTGAGACAAGCCTGGCAAAGGTCTTGTCTTGTCCCAAATGTCCTGCCAGGGGAAAGTCGTGAGCCATGCCCAGTAGGAAAGTCCGGTAGCATTGGGGGACCAACAGCACATGGGCTGTCCCAGAACCAGGAACCTTAAGCTCACTGTAAAGGAGATTGTTCTCCCAGTAGATTGGATGATCCCAAGACTTCTCACCTGCTGCATGAGCTGGCCTGGTGCCTCAAGTGTAGGACACTCCTGCTGTGGCAGAATTCCTCCCTAGTGGGCCCACCCTCAACCTGACAGCTGGCAATCTCAGGTAGGTTACCTAGGGCAGCAATGTCTTCCCCGGTTGGCTCAGGGGCCTCCTCCTCCTCCTCCTCAGGGACCCTGTCAACCGCCACTTCAGGGACTGGTTTCCCGTACCCATTGCCCCTTTCTTTGGTAGCTGTCTGGGCCAGTGTTCCAGGCTCCAGACATTCTTGACTAACTTTCTGGGCAGCCATGGCTCATGTGGTCATACAGACCCACTCAGCCTATCCCACATTCTCCAAGTGGGACCTGAGCTCTACCTCCCTCCAGGCAGTGTGCTCCAGGTTATTGCCTAACAGACAATCCCCAGGCATGGCAGGACTCACAGCAACTTTCAGAGAACCTGAGACACCCTCGCACCCAAAGGGAACCAGAGCCACCGGTAGATTGCTCTTGCGATTGTCGATGACTATGACTTGGTGAAATGTGTTTGGTAGGACCTGCTCTGCAGACACCAGCTGACACCTTATAGGAGTCATGCTGGATTCTATGTCTCGCAGAGCCTCCACCCACTGCCCATTAATGGTGATCCACTGCCTATACTCTGACGTTTTTGCAGGCATGTGGGCTTTTAGCACCCTTTCTCTATCCCCCAGGGATACTAGGGTTGCCTCTATCTGTTCCCCAAAACTATCTGGGACTCCCTCCTCCCCAAATGCTACACTCGCCAGCCAGTGTCTTCCCACCAATGCGGGGCTGTGCCTGCTTGGGACATTTGGAGTTGGCCTTAGAGTGACCATACTTATAGCACTCTATACATTGGGGTACAAACCTCCCTGTCTTATGGTCAAAGATCCCCTTTTCTTTGGATCAGACTGGGACTGGTTACTACTACTCCCTTGGGAATTATTGTGGAGGTCTATTGAGAACTTCTTGTTTTTAAGTTTTTCTCCCCCTCTTTCTTCTGTTGGGAACCCTGACCACCTTTGTGGGTGTCCCTCCTAGATACCTTTTTAGATACTCCGGTGCTAGCCCAAAGGTCCGCCTACTCATCAAGCTTTCTGGGGTCAGTCAGCTTATTGTCAACTAGGTGTGCAGGCCAGATACAGGATCCATGCAGGCCTCAGAGCAAAAGTACATTGATCCTGGTCACAATAGCAAGATGCATGAGTGATTCCCGTGCAGTGGAGGTGTTGCACCAAATTTCTCTATGCAACAGCGTCGATGCATCGGTTTCATGAGCAAAGCATCTGTTCCGAAGTGTGGTGGTTCCGAATACGATGCTGCCGATTTCTCCACTCTGTCGAGGGGATGTGCCGATTTTCTCCACACAGTGGCGGCGATGCATCGGTTCCGAAGCGGTGGATCAGAGTGCGATGAGGCAGCTCCGAGTACGATGTGCCGGTTCGGTTCCCGAAAACAGCGGTAATGCGTTGTGCGTCTATTCTACTCTTGCAGCAGATGATGCGTCAGTTCCACTGGAGCAAACCCCTAGGTCCACTTCCAAGGGTCCAGGACTGGAGTGGCACCACTTGGCAGGACAGACTCACAAGCAGATGATCCCAGGGGTTGAACAGGAGGGTTCTAAGTCTTTTGTGTCCCTGAGACTTAGGCAACAGGAGGCAAGCCGGTAAGCCCTTGTAGTCACTCTGGGTTCAAGTGATGCAGGTACAGTCCTTCTCACCCAGGTAGAGAGAGTGCAGCAGATTGCTGAACTCTTGCCTTGCTGTGTTGCCCTGCTAAAAGCGGTTTCAGCAGAGTGGCAGCCCTTGAGCAGCACAGCAGATCCTCTTCTTCCTGGCAGAGTGGTGTCAGGTCCAGAAGTGTACTGATTTGGTAGTTCCAGAGGTCCAGTACTTCTGCCCAGTGGTTCCTTTGAAGTGGGGAGACTTCAAAGAAAGCTTTGAAGTGCACAGAGGATCGCCCTTCCTGCCCTGGCTCCAGACACACTACAGGGGGTGTAATCAATCCTTTGTGTGAGGACCGGCACAGCCCTTTCAGGTGTATCAGCTCCTCCCTCCCATCCTGCTCAGTATGGCCCATCTGCATGCAGATGACCACTCAAGCACGCCTACCCTTCTTTTGTGTATGACTGCCTAGAGGGAATGCAGGAAGCCAGCTGTCACCCACCGCAAACGTGTATTCCAGAGACAGGCAGAAGGCACCAAATGGCTAAAGTAAGTAAATGCCAACTTTATAAAAGTGGCATTTGCCAAACTATAATTTAAGTTCCAACTTCACCATAAGTTGTGATTTTAAATTGTGAGTTCAGTGCAACTAAACTTGAAAAGTCTATCTCTTCACAATTGGGAGTTACTATTAATAGAAATAATAAGGTAAGCCCAATGTTATCCTATGGGATAACTAGGCCTTGCAGTAGCGAAAAACGAAATTGTGAGTTTTTCATTATAAAGACATGTAAAGTGTAAAAGTACATGTCCTGCCTTTTAAATGCACTGCTCCTCGCCCTGTGGGTTATACAGGGCCTACCTTAGGGGTGACTTACATGTATAAAAAGGAAAGGTGTAGGCCAGGCGAGAGGGTTTACTTGCCAGGTCAACATGGCAGTGTGAAACTGTGCACACAGGCTCTGCAGTGGCCGGCCTGAGACACAGTTAAGGGGCTACGTATGTGGGTGGCACAATCCGTTCTGCAGGCCCACTATTAGCATTTATAGTGGGGGACTCGGTTCTCCTTTCTGGGTCCGAAGCTCTGGAACTCACTACCTATATCCCTCAGGCTTGAGGTTGATTACGTGCGTTTCAGGAAACAGCTTAAGACATGGTTGTTCACCTTGGCTTATAACTAGATGTTTCCCTGTTTGATCTCTCTCTGTTCAGATTTTCAGCGCCAAGAGACCGGTCGGTGAACGTGCGCTCCTATAAATACCCATGTAACATAACAGGCCCTGGACACATGTAGTGCACTTTACTAGGGACTTATAATTAAATTAAATATGCCAATCGGGCATACGCCAATGTTACCATGTTTAGGGGAGAGAGCACAAGCACTTTAACTCTGGTCAGCTGTGGTAAAGTGCACAGAGTCCTAAAACCAGCAAAAACGAGGTCAGAAAAATGGAGGGAGGCAGGCAAAAACTTGGGGGAAGCGCACCCTAAGGCTGTCAGGTCTAACAAGGGGCATACAGCTTTTTGATTTGGCTGGTTTGGGGGTGTGTTGTGGCATTTGGTGGAGGCTGAAGGGAGGTTGTTTGTCTAGAGAAATGAGAATTTTGAGATTGTGTGTGTGTGTGTGTGTGTGTGAGAGAGAGGGGATTTTTGTGGTGGGTAGTGGTGTTGTAACTGCTGTGTTGTCTGGTGATGTAGGTAGAGTGTGGGGAGTTACGGTGGGAAGGTACTATTTGGGAACCTTGTAATCATACATTTCCCTTGATTTTTAGTTTCCTTCTGGCAAGTGACATTGGGTTTGTAAGTTAATTGGGTTGTGATAATTGAACTTGCTGCATTGTGTGTATGTTGCTGTTTTTGGTTTTGAAAGGTTAGAAGAACGATGGGGAGATTTATTAGTAGTTAATCTCACTCAGTGATTGTATATGAGGAGTGTATATTTAGTATAGGTGTAGTTTAGAGATTATTCATTGGTAAATATTTTGTAAGAGCGTGGTTGCTTTTCTGAACTTCTTATGGTGGAGATGTAGAGTTTCTGGACCCAGGCCCTTTCCATGCCCGAAGAGACCCATACAAGCAAGACCCTGAACCTGCAGCCCTTTACCTGGACTCACAGGCTGGACCCCCTGAGCCCTAGGGTTAAATAGTCCTAGTGATCATCTGACCTTGGGCAAATAGGAACCCTAACTAATCAGAACGATAGCCTTATATACTAGAGCCAATAAGAACCCTAGCCCTTTCAACCATTCAAACCCTCTTCCTAGCAACCATTCAGTAGCCAAACCCTAGGTCCTCTAAGAACTATAGCCCTAGCAACCAATCAGAGCCCTATTCCTAGCAACCAATCAGTAGCTGAAACCTAGGTCCTCTAAGAACCCTAGCTCTAGTAACCAATCAGTAGCCAAACCCAAAGCTCTACAAATTGTGAGAAGCCTAGGGGTGAAAAGAAACCAGGTAAACAAGCCAATAAAAACCCTTGGTCTACAGATCATGTGACCAAAACTTGAGGAGCTGTACAAGGTGTTAGGGAGTCCTGCTTGTGTGACCCTGCACTGTATCCCAATGACTGGGCTTGAAGCAGGTGTGCAGAGGGGGAAAGGGGTGCTGCTTCAGCACACAATCTTCTTGGTTACAGACCTGCCCAATGTACACTTTCCAGTTCCTCTACAAAAGTGGCAGGAAAGGCCCACTTTAAACCACTAAACAATGCTTTCATACACTTCTAAAACCTGCTGTTTCACCCAAATACGAATTGCCAAACACCATTTAGCCACAGAAAGCAGATTAGAACACTATCTACTCACTCAAGCTAGGATTTGTATTCAGTTAGTTTACCCTTTTGCGTACTTTGGAGGTGGGGTCGAATTTGCCCTTTGGTAACCTTAATACAGTGTGTGGAAAAAGGAAAGCAAATTAAACAGCCGCACTCTCTCAAAAACAGCTGATTTAAAGTGAAATTGCACAGCAGAAGCTGTCTACTTTTGCCTACTTTCACTCTGGCCTTTCTCTCTGGGCTACGCAGGGCTTGTACTAGCTGGGGGGCCTTCAAATGTACTTGTTTTTATGCAACTGTTTTATAATGAAGAATAGCCCGGAGGAATCTGCTTAGCCTGTATCTTGACCCATAGTTGAACAATCCAAGATTTATCAGCCACCTGGAAATCCATGAAGCAGCAAAACCTTACCCCTTGTAGTCTCCACAGATCTCCAGGTGGTCACCCACAGAACAAAACATTGGTCCAAAGTTGAAAAAGTTTTCTGGAGGCTAGCTTACTCTAAAGGAATTAAATTGGGTTCGGAGCAAGCATTTAATTGGTTCAGTACTAGTTTTGAAATATATTTGTGGCCGTAATAATCAAAGATATAAGGCTGTAGTTGTCAGGATTTTCTTCACTCTCTTCTTTTGAAAAATGTATCACAAGTGCCCCTAGTCAGCAAGGAGTAATTTTCCTTTCTCTTGCTACCCACTGATTCAAAGATCAAATTTGTGTAGAAGGCCACAAGGCTTGAGACCGAAAATTAGAATCTGTCAACTGATCAGGGTCCGCTGCTTGTGCTGAATGATAGTTGAAAACGCATTACTAATATTTTCAACTGTAATGCTTCTCAATTGAGTCACGACAGCATAATTACCCATAATTCCATTAGTTACAAAGACATGACAAATATGCTGCCGGCACAGCTTCTGAAATTGCACAATCTGGTGCAAACGTTTTCAGCCCTGAAACCTTGTGAATTTAATAATCCCGGCCTCCTGATATACTTCCGTAAAAAAAATTGTTGTCCAGAGATTTTCGTTTTGATTTGGGTTTTTGGATCATTAGAGAAGTAATTTAGATTTGTCATCCAGGCCGAATTTTTCTGGATGACATTTTTAAAAATGGCGGATGTGTTGCAGTGATGATGTAATATTTCAGTAACCAAGAGACCTATATACTTCTTTTTGTTGTCAGTAATAGGTTTTGGGGGTCAAGTAGTCTTATAGAGACAGAAAATAACTCCTCAGAGCAACCCTTCTGCCATTTTCCAAAATGGCACCTTTATAATGATGTGTTTTAGCCATCATATTGGTAATTAATTTTAATATTGTTTTTGTTTCAGGTTTTCCATTGATATAAATTCGTAATTTCAAAATTAATGGGCCATTGTGAAACTGTTCCTCACCACGAACCTGTGAGAAAGAGAGGGGAACGTTTCTATAAACATATTGACAGCTGCCTTCATTTCATGCAGCAGCAAGGAAACCCCTTTGAAATGACTGAGGCTGTAAGACTACATAGCTTTGTTGTGTAGCATCAGCCTGGTCATGGTTGCAACCCTCGATTCTTTTAGGATAAATAAGTCTTATGTGAGGCCGCATGCTAAATCCCTTTTGGGCTGTTTTTATTGTGGGATAATGTATTTCCAATTCCAATTGGAGTACACCTACTGCCTAGAAGCAATCTGTAGATTGTGGTTGACTAGTCTAGCTTCATCACTGCTTTCATCTTTATAGTAGTCATTTGGCGAGGTAGGATGTTCCGCAGTCCACAAGTATCTTTTATTTGTAACATTTGATTTAGATTATAGCCTTGGAGCCTGACGTAGCAGGCTGTACTAGTCATTAAATGCCCGCTTCAGCAGGCCTTTAGCAAGGGAGCGGGACTTTAATGGCTGGTAGAGCCCGCTATGGATGGCTCTAAGGCTACTAGAACATTCCGCCCCTATAGGGCAGAATGTTCTAATTTGTAAAACAAAGACCTCACAGAGCCCGAGGGGATTGAAATCCCCTCTGGCTCCGTGAGGCCTTTTGCTGTGAACCAATATTGGAATGTTGATGCTCTGGGCTTCTGCTGGTCATTAGAAGCCCGGAGCACTCCATTGTCTTCAATGGATCGCTCAACATTCCAATGTTCTAATATAGCCATAGAGCCCGCTCTACCGGCCATTAACCCCTTCGCTGCTTCTGTCGGCCAACGGCCGTCGTGAGCACTACCTCCGTAGTGCTGCGCACGTCCGTTGGCCGACGCAGCCCCGCCCACTCAATTAAACCGCCGCACCGCAGCGGAATTCGCACCGCGGTTAAAGGCCCACTCCAGTGTTTAACAAGGGAGCGGGCCTTTAATGACCGGTAGAGCCCACTACGGAGGGTTCTAAGGCTATTAGAACATTCCGCCCTTAGAGGGCAGAATGTTTTAATTTGTAAAACAAAGGCCTCACGTAGCCCGAGGGGATTGAAATCCCCTCAGGCTCCATGAGGCCTTTATTCACAGCTGGTGTTGTGAACAAACATTGGAATGTTAATGCTCTGGGCTTCTACCGCCATTAGAAGCCTGGAGCACTCCATTGTCTTCAATGGAGCACTCAACATTCCAATGTTCTAATTCGTGTTATAAACCATAGTTACAATACAGAACTTTTGACTAAAACTGTTTGCTAGAATCCCTCTTGAACTGCAAAATAGTACTTGGGGTTATGGAAAAGAATGTCTCAAAACCATGAGTTCAAAAGCTTATGTTACAGCACAGCACTCCAGTGAGTTTTGTTATCCAAAACATTTCAGAGAAGCAGTTTACACCTACTGCAGTTGCAATATACATACCAACTACTATAGTAACAAAAAGATCACAAGCAAACTTAACAATAAAGATGATTAATGACTTCACTTACTTAACCACTCATTACTTTCAAACTTGTTTATATCTTGAATTTTCTTGCTGCCTATTGCGCTTTATTGACAATGTTTACAAGATTACACATACACAGGATGTGAAATATGAGTAGATGCATGGCTCCATTGAAACCGTGGAAGCCAGACAATGCTTTACACTGCTGGAACTCTGAACATATTTGGTAACTTTTAGCACATTTTCATTTCCATTTTATGAGTGACAACTTTCCAGCTTTAAAATGCTGCAGCACAATGTTAAAATGATTTTATCTGCCCTGGTTACAGACATGGCTTTGTTTGTTTCAAATTTATTTAGCATATAATTGCATTGCAACAGCTATTACTATAGCATGCGTATAATGCATTGTTAATTGAAATGTAGATTCCACGTTCCCATCGTATGTCATCGTTCAGCAATCAGATAAATTAATGATGGATTTTGATGCCCTGTAATTTTTATTTGGAGGTTGCCTTGTTTCTTGCTTGTTTTATGCATCTATGAAATCTTTGCAGCAGGATGGAAGAGTGGTAGCCAGTCTGGAGTCATATAACACATTTTAGTTGTTTTTGGTGGATAAGTACAATTTGAATTTTTTTAGGTTATGTGACTCCAGACTTTCTTCAGTAGAACTAGAAGAGTCTAATCATGGACGCTTTATAAAATATTTTCAGCCAGTATTATTTATGTTTTTTCAGCAGGTTAAAAAAGAAGACACAGCGAAAGAAGTACCAAAGATAAATAAATTGTGTCCAGTACAACCAGAAGAACCATCCCATTTGATGTTTGGTTCAGCGTTTTATGAAAATCCAGTTGGATTGTCTGCTCCGCCTCAGATCATGGATTATGAAGATTTTCTTGTCACTCCAAAGCGCCCAGAGTTGCCTTCTATAATGCATGATTTCAAGGTTCTTATTTTAAAATTTATTTGACTTTCATTTTAGAGTATTTTTTCTCGAATATTTAGCAAGTGTCAAGGTGCTTTTCAGAATAGGGTACGTTCTCACTATTCCCCTCATTATTATTTATCTCACTTCTGTTTTAAAAAATTGCTTCATACTTACATTTGGGTTGATGATGATCAGGATTGGACTATCAAGATATGTCTTTTGGATCAGATTGCTCTTGTGCTCATGCCCTCCTTTTCTGTCCCATTGGTCTTCTTTGTTTTAATTTTTTCCCCTTTCCCTTTGTTATTTCCCTTGTCTAACTATCTGTGCTTCCTCATTGACAGCATTTCTTTGCTCCCATTTTGCAGCATGATCCTCTTTTAGATTCACATGCTGTGCATTATTCCACCGGGAAATATTTGCAGTACTTCTAATACTTTTTCTCTTTATACGTTGACCAGCAAAGGAGTCATCCGGTCTCTCTGACACTGAGCGGAAGCCCACAATGCTCTAGTACATTGTCATCTGTTCTGACCCTTTTTTTCACTGTTGGGTTTGGAAGCGAGGGAAGGGTATGCCCAGATGTGGGTCCCTTGCTCACTTTGCCACTGGATTCAAGCTAGCCTGGCTGATGAGGGGTGTTACCCTGAAACCGGTCCAAGGATGCTTGAATCCGGTCCAGGGAAGACCTGGCTTCGCAGTTCGGGCCGGACTGTTCCCATGAGGAACAGGGTCAAGACTGATTTGCATATGGCTGGGTCTGAACTGGGCTGGCGAAGTAAACTAAGGACCGATGATGGATTAAACCTAGATCTGTGACTGGGGGTGAGTGTCTGAAAAGTTTCAGCGCTCCGTCCATCATCTCCCTGTGTTTGCTTTAAAGAAAAAGACTACCAACAACTTCTAAGATGAGTGTTCCATTGATAGATATTGAAGCAAATGAGGGTGCCCAATGTTTAAAGGAAAAAATAATGTTTCAAGGCAGAAATTGCTGTAGAACTACAGAGTAAGAAGGAATTTGACCACACGTTAAGGAAGTTTAAAATTCCTACCAAAACTGACAATAAAATCACAAAGTAATAGGCAGAAACAGAAGGAAGGGATTATATTTCTCCAGATGTACCTGATACCTTCGAGGGGTAACAGAAGTATAAACATGACCTATCTGAAGAGAATTAGAGGTGATGCCTTTGAGCACTGATTTGTCCAAAATGTTCGAACAACACTGTGGTCTTTATCAGTCCTTTAGAAGTTTTATTCTCTTCCATGAATCTTCATAGGTTCTCTAGCCTTCATGTTGTTCTTTGTTTGTACAATATGCTATTGACTTCTCCAGGGATAGAACAAGTATGGATATACTCTTAAATAATATATCTCTACAGTCCTCATACCCTCCACCAGTATTATCCGAGAATGTGGTTCTCATAGCAGGAAACCGTGAGGGTTAACTTCAAATCATCTTCGCATGCATAATTGGTGTACTATAGAATAAAAATCCATCAACAAGGTTCAAATAGTACATATATTCTTATGAATAAAAAAAGGTTATACCAAATTGTGACACAGCACCTGTTGTACTCCCATGTCCAATAGTGGGTAATAAATTAAATTAGTAGTAAGAGGATCCCCTGTGCAGATTGATGTGTATGTCAGTAGTTTATATGCCAGGAAAAGTGCTCTGCATAAATTGGTATGAGATGAACATTTCAAGAGTTGGTCAATATTAGAACTGCTCTAAGGAATCTAAAATCATTTATAGTATTGCATATTGGTCATCGTTGTGTCTACGGATAGACGAGTCGATCTAATGATTCATCAGACTGACCCTATTAATTACTGTGTACTTTCAAGTTAACATGCTTTTGTTACCATGGGGTAAGCAGTGCCACAATATCTACAATACAAAAGTTACAGCCTTTTCCCTGATCGGTAAAATCATGTATGTTACAATGTTCAATTTCCTAATCTACGAAAATACCACTTGACTTAAACGAATACACAGAAATCATGGTAAAATAAAATATATCCATAACTCACTTAAACAGGATAATTATATAGACTCATAACTTTGTACTCCAGCACTTTGAGAAACCGGCTAGTTCGTATGCATCTTTGGCAAATATTGATATCATCTGTCCACGCCTATGAAATATATATCAAACAAATTCATCGTCTGAACTATTATATTGTAGCATTGTTATTCATGTCATTAGCTCTTAATGCAGTATTTCAAACATGTTAAGGTATATAGATATTTAAAATGACTATCAACTGAGCAAATCTATATTATATGCTTGATAGGGAAACAGATAACTTACGACAAGTGGGTACTAAATTTAATACAACATGGTTACTCTACGGACTTGTAGAATACTTCTCCCGATGTATATCATGAAAAAGCTAGAAGTACAAACAAATGCCAATTTTTAAATTCTTATTATTGCGTGTTTTGCTCAGTGATTTGCAACTTTAAACCATTTTCTTCTCCTTCACTAAGAGCAATCTTGCCACCATTCTGAGTCGAGCCATCCTCTATGCCAAGCGGTCTAATAACTGACTTTCATGTAAGCTCCAGAATGGAACTCGATCAGCTTCGTACAGTTTTATTCTCTCCCTACTAGTTAATTCAGTTTTTATATTCATAATGAGAGCCCCCCTCTGCTGACAGGGAAGTTCTATGTTTGTTTCCCAGGGTCTGGCCTTGCGTGTTGCTTGTTTATGTACGTTTTTTCTTAATACCTCCACAAGCTCATGCGCAGTAGTGGGAAACTGGAGCAAGGACAGCAAAAGGAGGAGAGGGGGTTAATTGATTTGTTTTAAATAAAAAAAGCTCTAGTTTCACGAAATAAGCATTGATAATTAGGTCTCTGGCCATTCTTGCCAATTTTACAAACCAAAACCCCTGTGGCAGAATCCACAGAGGATACTACTCCTGGGAAGGTAAGAGAGAACTTAAATATGTAGGGAGGGGGATACAATCTCCCTAGTTAAACCAAATATCACTAACGAGTAACCCCTGCCTTTTTTGTGTTGATCTACTTCACAAAAGACACCCTGCCAGTAATCAAAAATGAAAAAAAAAATCTTTTGTTTTTGGGTAGACCTTCACCCATTCTAGTAGTGGCTTGCTTCATCATTGGGTCTCATCGTGGTCCCTAAAAACCAGGATGGGCTCGACTGTATTTCAGGGAGCACTTTACATATGTTTCCTAGCCGAGGTACCTAAGAAGGTAAAAATACCTGAAACCACCCTCCGTGTCCCTTCATTAACGGCGTTTGGGTATGATTAAAAATAACTGCCAAACAGGGGTTAAGGATATTATGGTCCTATTACCCTTTACCACTAGTCGACCTGTTTCAGCTCTTCATCTATGGCCACTGGGGCCCGGGCTTTCATCAAGACAAAACAAACACACTGCCCTGGGTCAAAACATGCACCACTTTCATGCATACAAGGTGAGATATTACTTGCCTCAAAAAACCCCGTAAAAGGTCTTGATTCCTGTGGTGAAGAAACAAAAATAAAATCCAACTATTGTCAGAGAAAGGGCATCTTTGGAGAAGCACGATTATTTTGTAAACTTTTTTTTTCTAAACCATTTTTATTGATTTTTGTTATCTGGGTCAGATTTAACGCATAATGTCCATTCATATATTGACATTCTTGCTTGAAACTTAATTGAAAAACATTTCCCTTGGTTAAACCACCCCGCCTCCCCCCCCCGCCCCCCAACCAGGTGGAAAGTTCAAAAGGCAGACAAAATCGTACCATATCATGATAATAACATTCAAGGCTCCCAGGGACTCACATTTAAAACATCCGCTCTTTGCGGTACCTTCCCTCTTTATAGTATCCCATTACCTCATGTCCCCGACACCACTATATTGTTCCCCTTAGGGCATCTTTTGTGTAATTACAATTGGTAGGTTTCATTAATCAGTGTTGTCTTTGTGGACTACCTCATTGTCATCAGTGCCTAGTTCAAACATCATCTGTCTCCATGCTCTCAAGTTGTCTTCTAGTTTTTCATCGTGTCTAACTTGTTTCATCCTGGTTTCCTCAGTAGTAGCCCATTCAAGCAGATCCCGCAGCCACCCTTCTGTTGTCGGCGGGCCTTCATCTAGCCATTTCAAGGCGATACGACGCCTAGCCAATACCAACCCAAGGATTAAGAATTTACGACTACGTTTCTTTTTGGCTGGGGCTGGGAGAAGTCCCAGCACTATCTCCCGGGGGGTACCCTCCAGTTCCCAGTTCGTAACCCGTCTAAGAGTTTCGAGTATCTTTCTCCAGTATGGCTATATGTTAGCACAGTGCCAGACTATATGAATAAAGTCAGCTGTGGGAGTTCTGCATCGAGGACATTCGTCTGTTCTTGCGGGGTATATTTTTTGCAAAATCTTGGGAGTGAGGTACAGTTGATGTACAAAATTATATTTAATTAGTGTAAATCGAGCATTTGTACTGACAGTGCATGTCTCTTTGTGTATTTTTTTGCCAATCACGCTGGGTGATATTGTCTCCGAGACTTTCTTCGCATCGAGCGTGGGCCTTTGGTATGATGGGTAAAGCGTCCTCTCGTATAGCCCTATATAGATGGGTGATAAGTTTCCGTCCTCCCACCATATCTAGTAGCCTGGCCAATGTCTGGGACTGAACAGGCTCCTCCAGGAAGCTAGGCCATAACTCCCTGGCTGTAGCCGATATTGTATTATATGGTAGATATTGGCCTGTGCCTAGGTTGAATGATTTAATTGCATCTTCCTTGGTTATAAATTGACTTCCTGAGTAGAGACCCCCAAGAACATCGCAACCTCCGTCTTTCCACTTTTTCACTGACATAGTTGTCTCTGTATCCGTGAAGGGCTTAAGCACCCATATTGGCATGTCTCGGGCAAATTGGGCTCTACGGAGAACCGTTGTGACCAATCGCTCCCATAATCGCCCCATCTGTCTGACCAAGTGTGGATAAGAGTCAGGGATGCGTGCCCCCAACATGAGAAGTTCCGGCAAGCTTTTTTGGCATTCTATAGGACCTAACAACCTCTTTTCCCAGTTATCTGCGCCATTGAATCAATGAATTGCGTATTGTAGGTTTGCAGCCATGTAATAGTATTCTAGGTTGGGGAGTTCAATCCCACCTCTAGCCCATGTCTGCTGCAGCATTTGCAGGCTAATTCTCTTCCGTTTTGTGGACCATAACAGTTCCACAATGAGACTGTCCAGTTCCCGAAAATATCGGTGAGGGATCTCATATAGCGAACTCTGCATGACATAGAGGCAGCGAGGTAGTACCACCATTTTGACAAGAGCTGTTTTCCCCATCAACATCCGTGGAAGGTCTTTCCAAAGATGAATGGATGCACGTAACACTGACACGACCCATCTTATATATAAGTCCAGAAAACGTTGTCTTCCCGTGGCTATCTTAATTCCCAAGTAGCGGATCCCCTCTGGGCACCAGGGCAGTGGAAGACTTGGAAGTGCCGTGGGATCAACGTTTGTCAGTGTCCCAAGTGGCATGATATATGACTTCTGGGCATTCACTGAGAGGCCCGAAGCCGCTGCAAAGTCTGATAATACTGTCTGCAGTATAGGGAGTGCCTCGCTGGGCTCTTGCAAGTACACCAGGGCGTCGTCTGCATAGAGCGAAATAACATGCACCGATCCCCCAACTATGATCCCCCAATGTTTAAGCTTATTGCGGAGCAACACCGTAAGTGGTTCCATGGCTAGTAAAGGAGACAGGGGGCATCCCTGTCTCGTGCCGCGGCACAGAGGGAACCGTTCTGATATATAGCCACCAGTGCGGATCCCAGCAATCGTAGCAGTGTAAAGTATTTGCACCAATATAATAAATTTGGGCCTGAATCCCATTTTTTCCAGAACCCGCCAAAGATACACCCATCCCACAGAATCGAAAGCTTGTTCGATATTGAGAAATGCAAGTGCATATGAACCTTCTCGGGTTTCAGGGGCCTGATGGATGTGAAACAGTCTATGGAGTTTTAGCATCGTGCTCCTCCTGGGGATAAAACCACATTGGTCTTCATGGATAAGTGGGGGTAAATGGGGTAGAAGTCGAGCTGCCAAGAGCCCGCTCAATATTTTGACATCCATGTTAAGCATTGAGAGGGGTCAATATGATTTCACCTCCTCTACCGGTTTACCTGGTTTGGGAATTAACACTACGATCGCCTCCCGCATTGTGTCTGGAAGGCGTCCTACCGTGTAAGCTTCATTATACACTTCCAGCAATTTATCTGCAAGCATGTCCACTGACTTGTGGTAAAATTCGGTGGGTAAGTCATCTCCTCCTGGTGTTTTTGCCGTTTTCTTTATTCCGTAGCGAGGCAAGGACCTAGTCTCTGGTCAAGTCAGTCTCAAGCAGAGCCCCATCGTCCGCTGTCAGACAAGGCAAGTCAGCCGATGCACAGTAGATTCCGAAGTTGTAGTATCTTCAGCATATACATCAATAAGATGTGCTCTTATCAGTTTGTTAATATTGACTTGCGACATGCATAGTCTGCCCCCTGCTTCTCGCAGCGCCAGGATAGGGTCACGAGACTGCTGCTGTCTCACCAATCTAGCCAATAATGCCCCTGTCTTATCCCCTTCTGCATGTAATCGCTGTCTGCGCGCAGTGTATATGTGTTTTTCAAGTCTATGCTAACCATGTAATACTGTAATTCGCAAGCAGCGCCATTCCCCTAGTCTGTTGGGTTGTGTTGGAAGTATCCTCTCTACCTCTGATAGTTTAGTTTCGTCTCTTTCCAGATCCCGTTCCAATTGCGTCCGAACCCTATAGGACATAGTCATACACACTCCCCGGAGAACCACCTTCATTGCCTCCCAGTCATGAGCCTTGCTCTTGGAGCTTCCCATATTATCGCGTAAGTAGTGTCCCAGTGCAGTCTGGACCGCTACCAAGAAGGGGGGGGTCTGTTGGCGCCTCAGCACGCAGGTGCCACTGTGGTACTGCCGGGCGTGGGTAACCTGAAGCCAATGACCACATGAGAGGGGAATGATTGAGAGGTACCTGGCAGGGTACGTCACCTCACATGTTAACATAGCAAGGTTTGGGGTTATGAGAAAATAATCAAGTTTGCTGTTTGTGCCTGCTGCAGGTGTATAGCAGGAGAATACCTTTTCCATTGGGTGTCTTTCCCTCCATATATCTTTTAGACCTACTTCTCTTATTAAAGTGTGTAATTGCGCAGTCATATGTGGGTTTGCATGCATGTTCGGGGGCTCACGATCTAGCAGTGGGTTTAATATGTAATTGCAATCACCGGCGAATATCAAATCACTACTCAAAAGTGGGGTTGCAACTGTTATTAAATCAGTGAAGAACTGAGATTGGTCAACGTTTAGGGCGTAGACAGAGATTAAACAAAGGTCCCTCCCGTCCAGTTTCCCTGATAGAATAACATAACGACCTTCAGGGTCGACCACATGGTCTGTGTGTTGGAATGGCACACCGGGGCTATCCATATAAGTGTACCCCGTGTGAACCCTCAGTATGATGTCACGCATAATTGTCCCCTCCATCGCTTCTGCATCGCCGGAAGGCAAGCCCCCCAGACATGTGTCTCCTGTAGGAGCACAACTGCTATGTGGTATCGCTTGAGGTATGCGTATACTCTATGCCTTTTTGTTGGTTGTGCTAGTCCTCTGACATTCCACGTCATGAATATAAGTGACCAGTCCATCTGCGTGATTATTCCCGTCAAGACTTATCCTGATGTGAGCCATTGCCCATGTGTTGCCTCGTCTTGTGTGCATCCTTCCCCCTCTACCTGGGTACCTTACCCTTCCCTCATCTGAAAAGGAATCAACAACCCATTTAACCTACAACTACCCCCACCCTCTGGGCAGTACCACCAACCCGTCCCGCCGTATAACGTGCGACACTGAAAGTCACTGGTCCCGCCCCATCCCCTTATTTATTCTCAAAAAGATAACAAATCAAGAACGTAGACTAACAAGATTGCTGCGCTAGGGGTCAGTGCACCACATCTGATGCCGGAGGTAATGAGGAGCTGAGAAATAACACACTCCCCCCTCCCGCTATCCTGACGTGGCTCTACTACCCCTGTAACCTAATCATAGAGTGCTGTGTAACCTTGACAAAAACATGTTTCTCTGCTGGTTATTGATGCTCTCAACCACTCCAATTGTACTGGAAAATAGAAAAAAAAAAAATCCCCATTTCAAGAGCTACATTTTTAAACAGTGAAATTTAAAGAAAAAAGGAAAAAGAGACATATCTGGTTCCAGGATACAGCCCCCCCCACCTTGTTCCTGGAGTCGCTGGGGTTCAATCATAGTCCCATCGCGGTCCAGGCACAGCAGCGGCTGCGCTACACATGGTAGCACCGTAGACGGCCCCGCCCACCCATTCGGGGCAGGGCACTGTCAATGTTAGCTGGTTGTAACTAATTTGAATGAATTTATGCGGTGCCATCATCTGTACTGTCTGAATAATACGCAGCACCGCTGCGTCGATCCATGTGGGACATCAGTGTTGTCGCTTGGGTACTAGCTTTGCGATGTATTGCATCAGAGCAAACCTCTATGCGCCCCTGGGCATCCTGTGGGCCTTGTCGTATGTTTTGGGGGGTTCTGCGTCTGTGCCGAGATGGTCTGCGTTTATTCTTTATTGTGGAGGGTACTTTCAGTGCACCAGATGATTGCGAGGGGGGCCCTGGGAGTGCATTAATCCAATCCGAAGCTTCCGCTGCCGTAGTAAAAAAAAAAAAAGACACCTAACCTTGAGGTATCACCCTGAGTTTGGTTGGGTACATTAGACTGTAGCGCAACTCTTGCTCCCTAAATCGTGCCCTGATGTTATGTTACTGGGCACTTATAAAGCGCGCGGCTACTCCACGGAGTGTCCCGGCGCTGAGAGAGAAAACCAGTGACATAACAGTTCAGGCACGCACACAACAGCTGCTCTACTGTAAGAAGAGCCAGGTTTTTAAACCTCGCCTAAAGCTGAGGAGATCCTGCGCCTGACGTAAGGATGGCGGCAGGCTGTTCCAAAGCTGAGAGGCTACCACCTGAAAGGAACGACCACCCAGGCGGGAACAAGAGAACCTCGGAATGGTCGAAAGCTGCTGGGTGGAAGACCTCAGAGTTCTAGGTGGAGCATAGTGCTGGATTCTGTTCCTTAGGTATGTGGCCCCTATATTGTGGAAGGCCTTGTAAGCCAGTACCAAGGCTTTGAAGTTTGTCCTCTTACGCACCGGAAGCCAGTGCAAGGACTTCAGGTGAGGGGACAAGTGTGTCCTGAGGCCTACCATGAGTATAGCTCTTGCCGCAGCGTTTTGTACCACCTGTAGTCGGCCAAGAAGATAATCAGGGAGGCCTACGTACAGAACATTAACATAATCTAGCTGGGATATGATCAATGCTTGGACTACTGTTTTCCTATGGGGAACTGGGAGTAGTGGGAGGAAGTTCCTCAACATTTTCAGTAGGCCGAAGCATGTGCCGGCCACTGCTTGGACCTGGGACTTCATGGACATGTCTGCGTCCATTTTCACCCCGAGGTTTTTAACGGTGGTAGCTGAACTTGCAGGGGGAGACATATTCTGTGGCCACCATTTGCGCCATTCCTCACCCGGGTTGTGTCCAAAGCGCAAGTCTTGCTCCCTAAATCGTGCCCTGATTGCCATAAAAGTTCTCGAAGTTGGGTGTGCCCGTCCTCCGTACATGTTGCAGTATTGCATCCCTGTCTCTGTAATTGAACATCCGAGTGATTATTGGCTCTCTGCGCCTTCCTGGGGCGAGGAGGCCGCCCCAGGACCCTATGCGCACGTTCCACTGTAAAGAATTTAGACAATGGTTGAGGGTGCATGATCTTGCCGATCCATTCCTCGAGGAACAATTCCGCTGATTGACCCTCCGCATTTTCATGAAACCCAACAAAGCAGAGGTGGTTTCTGCGAGAGCGTCCCTCTGCGTCTTCTACACGATCTTCCAGACGGATGGTCAGTTTTTGTAACGAAGCCATGGTTTCACGGAGGATCACCACCTCTGCCTGTAGATCTGCCAGTGTCCCTTCTGCAGTAGTTACACAGTCGTCCACACCCCGCAAGAGGGTAACCTCTATGGCCACAGAATCTATTTTTGCTACAAGTTCTGTGCGTGTGGAGTGGATGGCCGCCAGTAAGTCAGATAGTGTGGGTTCTTTTGATGATACGCTGTCCAGCGAGCCATCAGCAGTTTGTGCCTGAGCATCTGGAGGATTCGCCGTTGGCGCAATCACTTGATTGTCTATCTTATTTGATTTGGCTGATCTGGCGATTTTATCTTTCCCCATAGTGTCGCCGTTCCAGTGCAGGCGTTTGGCCCTCTCGTAGTCCAGTTACACGTGGTGTACCCTTCAGGTTGACGTGCGGGGTTTTGTACGGCGTTAGCCTGATATATCCGTTGGGCATATGTCGTGAAGCTGGCAAGGATTGCGAGGTGTCTGTCCTTTAGGATCGTGCCACAGTCAATTATATGTGTCCATTCAAGCCCAGGGGCGAAAAGGCCTGCGTAGGTCACCTCTTTGGGTGGGCGACAAGGTGCCACTGTAGGTCTCTAGACACTGCACCAGGGGCTTTGCTTATTTCCTCCTGGGCGTTGCAGGCCCCAGATATATACAGGGCTAGGGGGAGGAATGGGGGGGGGAGGGGAGAAAAGAGCAATGCGATTCCCCACTAAGGCCCAGGCACTACCGGGTACCACTTGGCAAGAGCTGCTTTGCTAATTGTGGGCCAGCTCTCCTCACAGTGTACTGGATGTAATGTAAAGTCGGTTCAAATCCCCCAAGCAGGATCAGCCGGTCCTGGGCGGGTCCGCTTCAATGCGGTAGGAGGCCGCTGCAGTGTCACGGCCCCCTTGGTCTACTCTCTAGGCTTCTCTGACGTCCCCCAGGGCCGACAGATCTGCTCGGTGCGCCTTCCGCCGTGCAGCAGGAGCAGGCACCTATCCAGCGTTTCCCCCACCGGAGGGGTGCCAAGCAGTAAGCAAGGGCCCACCTCCTCAAGTCGCGGTCGCAGCCCCCGTCAGCCTCTTTGCCGCCATCGCAAATCTTGTGGGGGAGGCCATCATTGTCCCGCCCGGCAAGGCTCCCAGTGGCATCCCGGTCTTCTGGGCAGACAGGTCAGTGATTGTTTGTGCTGGCGATGCTGGAGGGGGGTTGCACTTCCTGCAAGTGTTGTCTAGGCTGCGCTGATCTGTGCTCGCAGTCAGGCCCAGCTCCTTAGCAGGCAACGTTTCTCTGTGATTCTGTTCGGTTCAGTAGCCCGTTCTGGGCTCGCCACAATTGCCCCGACAACACCGCAGCTGGTGGTGAACTATATGCCAATCATTGTTGGCGGTTCACAGCAGGATGATGTCGGATATTTGGTGCTCGGCCGGAGCACATTCAGGTTGCGGCCACCATCTTAGCCAGTCAGGCCACGCCCCCCATTTTGTAAACTTTTTCACCCAAGGTGAAGATCAAATCACGCACTCGTTCTGTTGGATGCCTGAAAACATGCTAGCATGCAGTATTCGCACATATCTTACTCATATACCATATGTGCCACACTCTGTGTGTATTTATTCCACATATACAATCTACATTCCATGCTTGGCAATAAACAGTGCCACATTGCCAGGATTTGCACAATTCCATTTATACATTGGGACTAACCCTACTGAGGAATCCTAAATTGCCACATGGGAGAAGGGAGGCGCTTGCCCTTGTAGTCACACACTGGAAGGATTGTACTGTCATCCACATAAGGTAGAGGACAAAGCAATGCATCAGAGACCCCTTATTGTAGGGTAAAAAGGTGAAGAGGAACATGATATAATTAGGAAAACAATTGCATTAATCTGGTGCCAAAATGCCCTGCAGAAGCGGAAAATACCTTATTTACTTCGTCAAGGGTGAAATGCTGCTTCTTAATCTACCTGGACATCCCACTCTCCACCTGGCTCGCCATATATGTGGGTTTTTGTCTTCCCAGCGACTACCGTATGTGTCCCGCGGAGCGTGGGGGGTGACGTCATTGCGTCCCTAACGTGGAAGGAACCTGGGAGATGTTGTCCCAGTTCCTCTCCAGTTCCCGTGGAGCGTGCACGGTGACAAAATTGCATCCGTAACAGTGAAGGAATCATGGGAGGTGTGGTCCCTGTTCCTTTAAGTTTTAACTTATTTAGTGGTGTGCACGTTAAACTACAACAACAAAAAATTAAAGCAATATGTTCATCCAAACTACATATTAGGGACAACTAAGGGCGGTGACTGATTTTTATATAGCATATAAAAGAAGCCCACTGTAATCTTATAGTGACTAATACATATAATCCTATTATTGTACTGGATGTGGTTAATTTGAACCATAACCTATAGGGAGCAAATAGTGAATGTATAAAAGAGGGGTAACTAAATCTTGCTAAGCATCATTGGACTTCACTTTAAAAAAAAAAAAAGGGTACAATAAAAGGTGTAAAAAAATGACTATTCTATGATTGAATAAAACTTGTGCGAATCATGATCATCTTGGATAAATCCTGTCTCACCTGGTGTAATTCACTTTGTCTTTTGTATATAGGCTAAGTACTGAGACTCTCTCATGTATGTTATCAGAGGGTTAATGTCACTCTGCCCAAATCGGAGTTAGAATAAAAACCAACCACTGTGTCTAGGCATACAGAAATCAAAGGATTTTTTTTTTAATGGTAGCTACAGGGAGTTTAACTAGTTCTAAGGAATCTCCTCATTGAGGCCTTTATGATAAGTCTTTGATCTTATGATAGGTCTTTAATCTGTATACCCAACGTTGTTCTTTCTCTTGGAGAGTTCTCTTCATTTTGTCACTATGTGACACTTTTTCCATGATGGTCCAGTATATTTCGCTGTCCTTATGTTCTTTTTCTGTGTAGCGTGCTGTCAATCTAGTCGATGTGTTCCTACAGCGGATGGTACTACGGTGTTCCCCAATTCTGACTTTTATTTTTCTTGCGATCATTCCTACATCTCATAGTGTACAAGGGTACTCAGTCAGGTATATTACATTATCAGAGTTGCAGTTTGTATGTGTGCGTTGTTACCAGGGAGTAGGTAGACCTAGATCCAAAGACTTTGTATTACTAGTAAGTGGACACACACCACATTGGCCACAAGGATAATATCCAATGACCGAAGGGAGATTCCAGAGAATCCTGGAGGAGATTTTCTTTGCGGTTCTAGTGTGGACCAAAATATCTCTGATTCTCTTATTCTTCTTAAATGAAAAGTGTTTTTCAGAGGACAACTAATTAGATGTAAGATTACGCCAGTGTTCATAATCTTTTTGATTTGATTAGAAGAACTGTTGTGTACTGACACAAATCAGACCGTTGGTCTCCTTCTTACTGTCTTCCAATAGGGCTTCCCTCTGAGTATTCTGTGCCCGTTTCCTTGACTTTTCATTAATCTGCCTCGGATACTCATGTTCTAATAGCTTAGATGTAAGGTTATCTGCTTCCTTCCTATAGTCGTTAACCTCTGAACAATTTCTCCTGATCTGTAAGAATTGACTCACCAAAAGATTCGCCCTTAACCGGGGGTGTGCTCTTTTAAAGTACAAGAAACTGTAGATGTCAGTTGGTTTTGTATAAAGTTTTGTGGCAAACTTCCTAATTAACAAAACCAAAGGGGATGATGGACGGAGTGTTGAACATTGCAAGCAAAACACACAAGATGATGGACGGAATGTTGCACATTGGCAAACATTCACCCCCAGTCACAGATCTGGGTTTAATCCATCGTTATTTTGCTTCAAGCATCCTGGGACCGGTTTCTGGCTTACAGCCGTCATCAGCCAGGCTATCTTGAATCCAGTGGCAAAGTGAGCAAGGGACCCACGTCTGGGCATACCCTGCCAACTTAGGGCGAACATAGCAAAACCAAAGGGGATGATGGACGGAGTGTTGAACATTGCAAGCACTCACCCCCAGTCAACTGATCTGGGTTTAATCCATCATCATTCTTTAGCTCACTCCGCCACCCCAGTTCAGACATGGCCATATGCAAATCAGTCTGACCCTGTGCCTCATGGGTCCCTTGCTCACTTTGCCACTGGATTCAAGATAGCCTGGCTGATGAGGGCTGTGAGCCCGTAACCGGTCCCAGGATGCTTGTTTCCGGTCCAGGGAAGACATGGCTTGGCAGTTCGGGCTGGACTGTTCCCATGAGGCACAGGGTCAGACTGATTTGCATATAGCCATGTCTGAACTGGGGTGGCGGAGTGAGTTAAAGAATGATGATGGATTAAACCCAGATCAGTTGACTGGGGGTGAGTGCTTGCAATGTTCAACACTCCGTCCATCATCCCCTTTGGTTTTGCTTTGTTCGCCCTAAGTTGGCAGGGTATGCCCAGACGTGGGTCCCTTGCTCACTCTGCCACTGGATTCAAGATAGCCTGGCTGATGAGGGCTGTGAGCCCGAAACTGGTCCCAGGATGCTTGTTTCCGGTCCAAGGAAGACATGGCTTGGCAGTTCGGGCTGGACTGTTCCCATGAGGCACAGGGTCAGACTGATTTGCATATAGCCATGTCTGAACTGGGGTGGCGGAGTGAGCTAAAGAATGATGATGGATTAAACCCAGATCAGTTGACTGGGGGTGAGTGCTTGCAATGTTCAACACTCCGTCCATCATCCCCTTTGGTTTTGCTTTGTTCGCCCTAAGTTGGTAGGGTATGCCCAGACGTGGGTCCCTTGCTCACTTTGCCACTGGATTCAAGATAGCCTGGCTGATGAGGGCTGTGAGCCCGAAACCGGTCCCAGGATGCTTGTTTCCGGTCCAGGGAAGACATGGCTTGGCAGTTCGGGCTGGACTGTTCCATGAGGCACAGGGTCAGACTGATTTGCATATAGCCATGTCTGAACTGGGGTGGCGGAGTGAGCTAAAGAATGATGATGGATTAAACCCAGATCAGTTGACTGGGGGTGAGTGCTCGCAATGTTCAACACTCCGTCCATCATCCCTTTGGTTAAACTTCCTAATTGTCATAGGACATTGTGAAGTTTAGAAAATTATTACAATTATTCAGTCATCATAGAAATGTGGCGACTTTCACCTCATTGTCATGCCAGATCACAAATACGTCGTAAATATAGTAGAGCAATAGGCATACTTCTTCTTCAAAGGGGTTGGTAGCCCAGATATGTTTTTCTTCAAATTGGTGTATGTATAGGCAAGCTAGGCTGAGAGCGAATGCGGTGCTGATAGAAGTTCCATGGTGTAGATAGGTTTTGTCTTCGAAAGCAAAGTAATTTTTGGGAGTGCCAGTTCTGCCAGCTTCATGATCCAGTCAATAGGGGTGGAAAAAGTCCATTCTTATTCTCTCAGGAGGTCATGAATGACTCTCAAGCTTTAATCTTGCGGGTTGCTAGTATACAGTGCCTCATCATCTAGGCACAGCATCAGTTCAGTTTGGAGGTCCTAATGCAACTCAGTCAGGAAGTTCAGAAGGTGTTTTGTGTCCTTCACATAAAATTTCATTGTTAACACTAAAGGTTATAGGAACTAATCAACAAATTGTGATAGTGGTTCCAGAACTGAGCTAATACCGGATACAATTGGGCAGCCCGGGGAGGACTACTTCCTTTGTAAATTTTGGGTAACGTATAAAAGTGTGGAATCCTTGGTTTTGATGTAGTCAGAAAATCTGCTTCTCTTTGTGTTATCCATTTCGTTTCTTTTGCCTCTTCCACCAAATTACTGATTGTCTCCTGGAGTTTTTTGGTGGGGTCTGACTGGAGTACTTTGTAATTCCTCTCATCCCTAAACAGGGCTAGACAGGCTTCTTGGTAATCTTTCTTCATCTGGATGACTATTGCGCCACCTTTGTCTGTGTGCTTAATAATCAAGTGTGTCTTCCTGCGTAACTTAACATAACATATGTATTTGTAAAGCGCACGTTCACCACGACTAGTATCTTGGCACTGAATAACAGATGTTTATAGAGAATCAAGGGCATCACTCCCCTTCCTAGTCAAGTTCTGATACCCTATCCTCTTCGTGTTCAAATTTTCCACATAACAGCCTCCTCGAAGGCCAGTACTTCCGGAGCAATAGACGAAGTGGTGGTGGGGGGATGTTAAAGATAGTCTTTGTATGTAAATTAATTGAGCCTTGTTCCACTTCTTTGTCTGGTTCATTCTGAAAGAAAACCTTTACTCTGATTTTATGGGAAAAGTCTGCCAATTCACATCCAAGTTTAAATTTGTCCAATTGATTTGTAGGGACGAAGCAAAGTCCCTTATTAAGAACTTTGTTCTTATCTGCAGAAATACCCTCTTTTAATTAGAACACAGCTTACTTATTTTTATCCAGCCGATTTTCAGAATTTATTAGTAAAATGTGGTGAACACATTCTAAGGAATCACACTTTAAAAAGAGACAAATAACCGGCTTTGACATGAAGCATTCAAAAGAGATACATGGCCCCTTTTCACATCTCTTTGGAGGTCACATTTAATGCACATGCTCGGTTTGTCCAATCTTGTCTTCACAACCAGTTTTTTTGAGCAACGGCACCCATGTATTCTGACCACCAATGCTTGCTTGCTTATTTTCGATCATCAGCTTTAAGAAGGTGGTTGTGCGAACATGGTGCACAGGACCAGCATCTATATTGCATGCAGCCGCGGTCCGTGCAGGTAACAGCAGTGGGGTGATGGGGCCGTGGCAGGGGGGATTTCGAGGGACGATGCTGAGGGAAAATTAATTATTTATTTAATTTTCCCTCTGCATCGTCCCTCGAATTCCCCCTTTACCCGGCCCCACCGCCCCACCACTGTTACCTGCACGGACAGCGACTGATTGCATCCCTGACTCAACTGCATCTAAGACTAACTGTACATGAGCCAAGTTTGTATTCAGAGCTGATGGAGTAGGAAGCATAAGGAAGAGGTGAGGTCATGGCTGCACTGAAAAAATGTGCATGTGTAGTCCCCTATACTTATACTTGTGGAAGCTGCAGGTCTCTCAGCCTCTCGTGCTACCTTAATGTGGTGTCTAGGAACAGGAAACGTAAAGGATCCTTGGATAAAATACCATGTGTTTTTAGTAGTAGGATGTCTTGGTCTATAAATTGTAAGAACAGAAATGGAAACTTCAGATTTCTGATCATGTTTTTCTTTTTCTCCCTCCACCCTCCTATGAAATTTGTCTTCTAAGATGTTGGATGATAATTTGTTTGGGATTCCTCAGCATCCAAAGCTGATTGCAAGTACAACTGAAGAAAACTTTAAGGTTTCTACTTTTCCTTAATATGTTTCATAATTGTAGCATGCACTGTTTGATGGAACTGGGAGGGAAGAATTGAAACAACCAAGTTGTGAAAATATTAAGTGTTATGTGTATATTTTGCTATGCGTTGATCTAGCTGGGGCTTGTAGTTAATGTAGCTTATGCAGAACAAAGATGCCAAATATATCCTTAAACCATGGTGCTGTAGATAAAGGATTGCATAATGCTTCATTGTGATGTACTCTGTGTACTGGTACGTCTTGTCCTCCTTCCTCTAAACTCATGAGATGCTTTGGCCGCAGAGCTAAGAGTTAAAAAGTTTTAATAGAACAGAGGCACATGCTCTCTCGTAGGTTCTGCTCATTCTTGCTTCTACTTCTCATGTGCCTCCAGTGGTTGGGATCTGAGCCCTCCTGGATGGTATGCAGTTTTTCTTTCTTTTATTTTTGGTCATTCCTGTCTTAAGCAGTTTGTGAAATGCAGAGGCCATAGCAACATATTTATTGTTCATCCATCATCCTTTATAGAGTTTCTACCACCAAATATCCCTTGGTGGGTATGTTTACTAGAGGCCTTGGACAACAAACCCAAAATTAGCATATGCATGCGTCTGTATTGCCAAATAATGCGATAATTATTTAGATAAAGACAATTGTCTCCTTAAGGATAATAATTCCGAATGCAGGCCACCAGTCAGATGCAGTATCCTCCCAACCTTAGCGAAGGTTTACTATCACCAGGCAGACAACATCAAATGTAGCAAGTTTCTAGTGATGCCCTAAGGTCAGTGGATTGTACTTTTTTTTGAAATTGTATTTATTGATATTTGAACACAATTTATCATACAAACATAACAATAACAGTAGCCAGTACATTCCGAAACCTGTGACGGATACCATCGGCATATTCCGGGTACAGTAACAGTAATCAAGTTCAGCACACCCGCCACTCCAGTAGTCTACATTCAATGGCACTAGATCTTCTCCCTTTTCGTCTGAATATTTAATTGTGAGGCCTAAACACCCATGCCCACTGCAATGCACATTATACATTATACATGAATTCCCGATGTTATTCCACGTCTACTGTACAGTATACCGTCACATTGTACATGAAATTTAATGTAATCCAGTGTTGTGTTTCACCCGGGGAATCAGCCAGGGGCTGTGTACCACCATCAGGACCCTGTCGTTCCCGTGCCCAGCTCAAAAATGGTTCCCATATGTCTCGTGGCCTGGAAGTGAGGGGCATTAACTCCCAAAAAGTGGTAAGTTGGGCCTGTCCATATGTCACATCCTGCAACCAGTCCTTCGTGGACGGTGCCCTCCTCTGTCCCCAATGTATTGCTACCCGGCGTTTAGCTAACAACAGCAATAATGCGTGTAACTTCCGCACTTGGGGTCGTGTGTCTCTTACATAGCACAGTAAGCCCAGCAACGGGGTAGGGTCAAGCGACACTCCGAGTATTTGGTTAATTATCATAAACGTCGTGTTCCAATAAGTCCCCAATGCCGGACAATCCCAAGCCATGTGTAAAAGGATGCTGACGCAGACCCGCAGCGCCAGCAACGGTCATCCTCCCTAAGACCCATACGGTGTAACCCCTTAGGTGTTCTGTAATATCTATGTAGGAATTTAAAGTGAACTAATCGAAGTCTGTAATTCGGCGATAGCTCGGTGAGCTGGCGACAGCAGAACGACCATTGGTCTTCCGTCAATGGCTCCGGGAGTTCTGAATTCCAACCCTGTAGCGCCTTGGATGTCACCAGCGGCGACGAGGTCTGCATCTGTCTGTACAGTCGTGTTACTAGCCTCCGGGGGAAGGGGAGCGCAGCAGGTTCTCCAGGGCCAGCAATGTAGGAGGAGGGGCCGGGAAGGTGGCATGGAGTGAACGACACGCCGCACGCAGCTGGTGGTAAAGGAAAATTTCGGTGAACGGCACTGTCTGTCCATCGCCCGCGGCCGGAGGTGGGCGGAACTCGTTGCCAATGTATAAGTCTGCGAATGTGTGTAGCTTCATTTTCTCAGCAATTGTTTTGCTAATTCCATCCCTCAGAGCGGGTACCATCCGGTTGTGTGCTAGTGGTATGGAAGGGGCGTATAGCACCGGCATCCCTGCCCGTCTGCGTAGCCCATCCCACGCCCAGCGCAGAGTTTCCGAAGTGTCTATTCCCTCTCTAGGTCGGCGATAAGGCGTGTATAGTGCCACTGGCAGAGGGACAGGCGCCACAACGTCAATCTCCACAGCAACATGTGGCTGAAAGGGCGTAGGGTACGTCCAGTAGTGCAAATACTGCGCTTGAGCACACAGTGCGTAAAGCTGCATGTCGGGGGCCCCCATCCCACCCTGCACCAGCGGGAGCGTAAGAAGCTCCCAAGACACCTAGCCTGACCACCCGCCCAAGCCAGTGAGATCAAAGCAGCTCTGACCCTTTTAAAAAAGGACTGTGTAAGCGGGATCGGGACATTAGCGAACAAATATAAAAATTTGGGCAGAATGATCATTTTTGCCAAGGCTATTTTCCCCGCCAGTGAGATCGGGAGAGTCTTCCAAAGTCCCATCTTTTCCTCCAACCAGGTCACTGCCCTCCCATAATTTAAAGACCAGATATCCTGCATGTCCCGGCTGATCCAAATCCCCAAATACTTGACCGCCATTGCCTCCCACCTCAAGGGGAATTCGGAAGTTACCGGTATGGTATTATTTGTGAGCGGAAAGATGACCGACTTAGCCCAATTTATGGAGATCCCAGACAGGCCTCCAAATCTAATAAATTCCCGCAAGATGGGGTCCAAATTTTCCCTGGGGTTAGAGATATATAAAGTGACATCATCAGCGTATAATGAAATTATGAGGCTCCTAGTGCTGAACCCAATGCCCCTGTCCGTGTGATGTTGTCTAACGCGGGCGGCCAGTGGTTCCATCGCAACCGCAAAGAGCAATGGCGACAGAGGACACCCCTGTCTCGTCCCGCGCGAAATAGGGAAAGGCTCTGACAATAGGCCATTCACTTTGATACGGGCAGTTGGCTGGGTGAACAGCAATTTGATGAGGTTCAAAAACTGGGGGCTGAATCCCATCCGGGATAGAATCATGAATAAATACGGCCATTCAAGCGTGTCGAATGCCTTAGTGGCATCTAGGAAAACCGCCGCAGCTTGTACATCGGGATGCAAATAGTGCAGCACCGAAAATATCGTCCTGAGATTGTGAGAGGTGGCTCTACCCGGGATGAAACCCGACTGGTCCGGACGCGCGATGAGGGGCAACAAGGGCTGTAGCTTATTAGTTATTAATTTGGACAGGATTTTTGCATCTACATTTATCAATGACAGAGGCCGATAGGAGTCCAGCTCCGTTTCGGGTTTACCTGGCTTCAACAGGGTGATTATGACAGCCTCTCTCATCGTTGGGGGCAAAATGGCAGAGTCGCAAGCCTCCTCATATACTGCCAGGAGTCGCGGCGCCAATTCCTCCACATATGCTTTGTAAAAGCCGTAGTCAGGCCATCTGACCCTGGGGCTTTATCTAAGGGCAAACTGCGTATGACCTGTGCGACATCTTCCACCGTGATTGGTAGATCCATGTAATCCCTGTAATTTTGACTGAACCAAACCAGCTCGAGGGAATCAAGGAAATTCTGCATTCCCTCAGGGCATGTGTGTTGAGTGGCTGTGTAAAGGTTGGTATAGAACCGAGAGAATTCAGTAAGGATGTCCCGCTGTCCTCTGACCATTCCCCCTCAGCAGCCCTCAACTCAGGAATGTACGTAGTGGAACGTGGGGCCCGAACCATACCAGCCAGTGTCCTACCCGGTCTATCTCCCTCCCCATATCTCCTTGCCTCGGCATATTTCCCCAAGAATTTAATCTCTCGTCGTGCTTCGTCCTCGTATTCAAGTAATTTGGCTTTCATATCAGCCAGTACAGATGTGTCGTTAGAGGAGTAAAACAGTGTCTCGAGTCCTTTTATTTGAGATTCCAGTGATGCCAGAGAGCCACGTATGGCTTTTAGTACCCCGGCTTGGCGGGCTATACATTGGCCACGGATAACCACTTTGAAGGCCTCCCACAGCGTGGCCTCAGTGTCCACCGAGCCCATGTTACGTGTGAAGTAGTCAGTAATGTCAGTCCTAATTTCTTCCTTGAAAGCGTCATCTAACAGAGCATGCGGTGGCAACCTCCATGAAAACATGCGTGGGGGTGCCTCTGGCATTGTCAAAGTCAGCAGACATGGGGCGTGGTCTGACAAAGATCTAGGCAAGTGGACTATTCCAGTAGTCCACGTGGCTACATCCCGCGACACCAACCAGTAGTCCAGTCGGGACCAGGCGCTATGGTGGTCGGATATGCAAGTTCCTTCCTGGAGGTCAGGGTTTCTATGGCGCCAGATATCTATCAGGGGCCCATCCTCCAGTATAGCGTTAAGCGCAGTACCTGCCGAGGGGTGCAAAGTACGGGCAGCCCCCCGCCTGTCCAACTCATCATTCAAGACTGCATTGAAGTCGCCACCCCATATGATAGTGCTACAGCCTGTAGCCTTTACTCTAGCCCATATGTCCCGGAAGAACTCAGGGAGTCAACATTGGGGCCATATAACGCAACTATTGCAATCTGGACCCCACCCAGCGAGCCCAGAACAATAAGGAATCTGCCAGCCGGGTCCCTATGCACAGTGCCCTCCCTCCACTCCAACCCCCTCCTGATCAGCACCGCCACGCCCGGGAGTAACTAGAGTATATAGAGGAATATACGTGTCCCCATCTGGTGTGCTTGAGCCGCGGTGAGGGGTCGGCACTGAGATGCGTTTCCTGCAATAAACAGATATCAATATTGTGGCGTGAGAGGTAAGCATGTACAAGTCTGGTTTTCCTACAGTCATTTAGGCCCCTAATGTTCCAGGAGAGGCATTTTAAGGTGGCAGCGTGCGAACATCATATGTGTATCCCAAAAGAGCAGTTAGGTAGCCAAAACCGCTCGGGGGCCGGAACAGCGCCCATCGTGTTGCAAGGTGGCACGTAACAGTACTGGCTAGACACAAACAAACCCCCCTTTCTCCCCCATCCCACCACCCACTCCAACCCCCAATCAGGTTGTGTATATTCCCGCAACTTTAAACAAAACACAATCCTAATATACAAAAAAAAACAGCTCAAATCAGGAAAATTTCCCATGGGGCGAGGTGTCACCGGCATCTTCCCTGTGTGCACAGGGTGGCCGGGAATACTGCAGAGAGGCAGGCAGTTAACTTCAAATGTAGTGTATCACCCTAGAGCTCACATTCTACGTGGACCCAGGATCCCCTCAGCAGCTTGAGGATCATGTCTAAAGAAATCATATTAGAGCAGGTTCACACATTAGCCCCATCGCGCCCCCTCAGCAACATTTTAATACAGTGAACAAAGGCGAGGTATCAGAACAGTCACAATTGAAAGCTCTCCCATAAAGGCGTGTTGCTACCGGTTAACTTCCCTATAATATGCAGGGTGGCCGGGAGCACCTCGGTGACCACTATTATGTTAACTATATCTATATCTAAATTCCGAAATATCACGCTGCTCAGAGCTAAATCACCAAATAGAGTGTGCAATATTCAGGAGGGCAACGACCCATAGCGCCCAGAACCAGCCCCACCTGCAGCCAATTATGCAGTTGGGATAAAAATACGATACCCATATCAATCGTTATCGCTCAAGCGATCAGTCTGCAAGTCTGTAGAGCCTTGAGTCTGCTTAGTTCTCTTTCCACCGACATGTTTGGCAAACTTTAGGGCCGACTTCGCATCAGTGAAGAAGTGGGCAGATCCATCATGAGACACTTTGAGCTTGGCTGGGTAGAGCAGTGAGTAGGGAATCTGAGCTTGAAGCAAAAGACGTTTGGCAGGCAGAAATTCGCGCCGTGCCGCTTGCACTGCCGGCGTGAAATCGGGGTAGAAGGAGATATTGTTGCCTTTGTGTGTGATTGACCCTTTTTCCCTAGCTAGCCGGAGAATGAGATCTCGGTCTTGGTAGTTCAGGATTTTGGCTAGAATGGGCCTAGGCGGAGCTCCAACCGGAGGTTTCGCTCCCAAGGAACGGTGAGCTCTCTCCACAGCGAACACTGACGATAGATGAGGATCAAAGAGTTCATGTAGCAAATCCGCGATGTAGATCTCCATTTTGGTGATGGCTGTTGTTTCTGGAATCCCGGTAATTCGTAGGTTGTTCCTCCGGGACCTTGCCTCCAAATCTTCGTTCTTGGCCCGAATGATACTCAACACTTTGTCCATATGCAACAGCTGTTCTTTTGTTTCCACCTGGAACTCATGGAAGTCCGAAGTGCGATTCTCTAGCACATCTAAGCGGGTCTCGTGCGCCCCCACCTGTGTCTTGACGGCATCTAGTTGAGTAGTAAGCGTGTCTAATTTAGTATCGATGTTTCGTAGGCTTGATCTCATTTCTAACATGAGGGTACGCAGGTCCTCCCCCCGGTCCTCCGTCTGGGTCTCGGGTGCTCTCTCCGTGTTGGCCTCCGGGTCAGATTCTGTGAGTCTTGTAGATCTTTTATTCTCGAACGTCAGCTTAGGCTGCTTGGCATCTTGCTTACCCATTATGTGGTTATAGGCCTTTTACACCAGAGATGTAGGCAATCCGAAGGGAGCGGTGTAGTGGCACTGCGCGATGTGAGTCAGTGCCTTGTGCCCACCAGCTGAAGCACCCCCTCTGCACTGGATCCTCCTTATAAGCGGTCCGGCCAGGTGTAAAAGTATGTCTGGGCACTCTGTCTTGCCCGCACCCTATTAGTGTCTCGTAAGCTTCACTATATCAGCTTGAGGGCCGCCCGCTCCACTATTGCGCACCTCCCTCGCTGGCACTCCAGCCGCACCTCACCTCACAGTGTGTGACTGTCGCGGTCCCGCACATCCGTTAGCGGCCGATCAGGCAAGGGGAAACACTGCCAGTGGTCAGGAGTTCTACCGGTGTTCAACCCCCACAGTTCGTCCCGTGCCCAGGGCGGCTCGCGCGTATTCCTGTAAGACTGCTCACTACCAGGAATAGGGCTGCAGTATGTGACCGGGGTGGAGGGTCTCACCGCCCCCGCTGCAGAGCAGCAGGCTTCGCCCTGTCGTGTGTATGCAGCGCGTCCAGGTCGGGCGCTTATCTGTGCATTGGCTGCCAGACCCCTAGGCTCTCACCAGCGGTCACCCTTCGTCCCCCCGTGTGTCTGGGGCTCACCTTACCCAGTCCAAAATGGCGCCCGGGCCTCTGGGCTGACGATGTCCCAATTAACTGGGCTCCTCCGTTGCTAGCTATACCACCGGCAAGGTCGTCTTCCTCCGCCGCTGCTCGCGCTAGACTCGAGTCCCCGGTGCCCCGTGTCCGCTGTCTGGATGGCAAAGGGGCTATGTGCCAGCCCGGATGGACTACTAGTGGCGCCGCATCATTCGTTCTCCTTCTGCAGTCGCTACGCCACTCAAGTGCGCTGACGGGAGCTCACCTCATTTAAAGCTGCAATTTGGGATGATTGAAGAGGTGCCCAGCGCCGGCTTGCCTGCTGTTGATCCTGCTATGTCCCAGTGTTCCGTGCCGCATTATCCGCCTCCAGGGCTCGAGTCCCGTCTTTGTCCGCAAGCTCCGTGGCCTGTTACATGAGGGAAGCCACGGGCTCGAGTTCCTCACTTCTCCGCACCGCCCTCCCGGGGACGGGAGATCTCAGCCCCGCTCTCCACGGATCCGACCCTCTCGTCACCGCTCAATAAGCTGCGGGAGTCCCAAGGCGGTCGCTCGGATCCTTGGGCACTAGGCTACAGCATGGTGCGAAAACTGCCTCATTGAAGCTCTCCGATTGCGCGGATTATTTCAGGATAAGTTCCCGGCCGGCGGAGCGCGCTCAGCAAGCGGCCATTCCGCAGCTCGGCAAACCACGCCCCGTGGATTGTACTTTGAGCACAAGGAGCCATCTTCTTATCCAACCCATGCATAATTCATGAGCAAGTGAGACAATTCTAGACTTTTCAGGGCAGATCTACTCCCAGGCAGTGTCTAGCTTCCTCACCAAAAAGCCTATAAACAGGCACGCTGACCCAGTATCTCTGGGTCCTGTGAGACTGCTGTTGTGAAAAGTTTGTTACTTCCCATCTTTCTCAGAAGCCAACTATACCTGACCAACCAGAGGGCAACACTCGGGCTAGAGTTTCCCCACTAGGGGCCAAACAAGCTAGATCGTCACAGAACACCCATTGTGTCTATGTTAGCCACCATTATGTGCCTCAGGAAGAAATGAGCTAAAGTATACAAAAAAGTGATGGATGGAATGCTTGAATAAATCTCAGCCACTGGTAATTACTCAGGGCTGCATCCCAGTCCATTGTTATTTTGCACACCATGTCACCTCAGTTTAGACCCAGCTATATGCAAATTGTGTAAACTTTTTCACCCAAGGTGATGATCAAATCACGCACTCTTGTTGTGTTGGATGCCTGAAAACATGCTAGCATGCAGGATTCACACATATCCTACCCATATACCATATGTGCCACACTCTGTGTATTTATTCCACATATACAATCTACGTACCATCCTTGGCAATAAACATTGCTGCATTGCCAGGATTTGCACAATTCCATTTATACATTGGGACTAACCCTACTGAGGAATCCTAAATAGCCACATGGAAGAAGGGGGGAAGCTTGCCCCTGTAGTCACACACTGGAAGGATTGGACTAATCGGAACAGTCCAGCCCAAACTGCCAAGCCAGGTCCTTCCTGAACCGGAACACAAACAACCCAGCACCGGTTTCACCCTAGTTAAGGAGGGAGTGGAGGTTCCCAGTCTTTAAATAATCTATTCCTAATGTTGCAAAAAAGGGTTAATTTGGGTAGATATACATTCTTATTAGAAAAGCCAAACCCAGCCAGCACTTTAAAGCAAATGAAATGTATATGAGAGAGACTATGGACAGATGAGGGACACTGTGGGTGGTAGTGAGGGAATCGGTGGTGGAGGTCATTGGTGTGGGGCGCCAAAAAATTAATTGTTGTACTGGGCACCACCAGCGCTAAAGTGAACCCTTGACTGTTCCTTTCCATGCATTAAACCGGTCAGTATCACCATTCCAATCAATACTTTTGTAAAATAACACAAATATGTAAGCAAAGGGCAGTGGCTGCCGCACTATGGGGAACTATGGGGGTTTGGGAATGTCCGCCCACTCCAAGCAGTCGAGAATAAATTCCTCTGAAATTTTCTGGGGCTTGGGTCAGGTACCCCTATAGCGGCACTGTACGCAAAGCTTAATTTTATTCCTATTTCAGAAACTATTGCTCTCAGGCCAATTCTTTAATGGGTAAGACTGGTAAGAAACCCTAAGACCACAGTTTATTTAGAAGCCCTAGAGGAAGTCACAGCTAGTTGCTCCTGTCGAGGCAACACATGGTTGTCACATGTACAAAAAATGTTAAAGGAACTACGGTTTATATCTTTGTGGGAAGCTCCTGGCAGTGTTAGACAGGAAACTGCAGCTTTGATTAAAGAACGTTATAATGAATGCAGATAAAAAAATGCTGGGAGCTAAAGCTGGGATCTCTTAAGAGCAATTATTTTAGTAACACCTATAGCCTTTCGTGTCCAGAATATCTGGACATGCTATACCCTCAATTAAAGCGACCATTGTACTTAAGATTCCAGCTAGGTATCCTCCCAACCAGGGATTTCCTTATATGTATACATATGTTTGATGGCCGATCCTGATTGCTGTGATTTTAGCGTTGGTGGTCTGGATAATCTGACCCATTTTATGTTTTAGCTGCCCAGTGGAGGTGGCTCTTCCCCCTTTTCAAATACTATGAGTCAGATGTGTTAAACCAGCAATTGCGCTATGTATTAAACCTGATGATATGAATGTGGTTACCTTCGTAGCATCGTAATTATAGGTTACGTGGTCCTGCCTGAGAAAGTTGCCCTTACGGAACACACTGTTACTTTATGCATAAGTTGCACAATTTTGCACTACTTTTATGCACTGCACTTTTACTTCCTAGGTGGGTCGACAAACTGTTTACAACTGAAAAGGAGACAATTCCCAAATGTTCTTATGTTTTTTAATTAGTAGTGATGCATATGTTTTTTTCTTATTCAGGAGGTTGCCTCTGACGGTAATGTGTACCTTTCCCATTGCGCTCACACTTTACTGTATCTGAAGAATTTAAACATACTCTTTTTCTCAGGATGTATGCCTTCGATGAAAAGACACTGTGCTCACGTTTTTATTGAGTTGTTCTTATATTGCATGTTTTTAAATTATTGAAAGGCTGTCAGCCGAAACGATAAATAATTAAACACAAACCACTACTTTTAGAAGTTTATTAGCCCTTCCCTTCTCCTGGCTAGGTTTAAAGTCCCGGAAAAGGATAAAGCATTCTGCACTCACCTTGACTTCTCTGTGTGTCTGCTTTGCTGGCAACACTGTGCCAAGTTATGCAACCATGCGAAAGCCAATTTTGAACTCCTTATAATGTCAAGCAAAGCCAAGAAAGGCCCAGACCTGCTTCTAAGTTGGGGCAGACTGTGAGAGTCAACTTTAGCTTGTAGAGGCTTCCAGATGGCTGGCACACACATATGGTCTAAGTAAGTAATTTATCACTGGGCAAACTTGCACTTCTAATGAATCTTCCTGCAGATTCTTCATCTAGAAATAATCTCTAGGTGGCAAACCAGGTCTGCACTTTTGTCCGAGCAACGCCACCCCCACCCCGCCAACTAGCTTGGCAGGCCTTTCGCCATATGTTAAACTTTTTGAAATTTCAGTGTCTCATTCCAACTCCTCAAACTTTTAGCCTTGCCCAAAATGCAAAAGACCTATGTCTGTTTCAGACCCACATTCTTCAAGCATGTGATATCTGGGACCAGATCTTTGCTTGATTGTTTGGCCTTTTTTCCCTCATGCATGAAAAGGTTATCAGGTAAGGCAAGGTAAAGCTGGTCCTGGAGTTTTTAAGCATTAAAGTTCAAAATATTTATCTGGTGGTTGCCTTATTCATTCTCAGAGTTATGTTATCTGTATTTTAAAGTACGCTAATTACCCGCAAGGCTATCGAGGTGCTTGTGGTAGGTGTGTGATGCCACCCTGGAGGGCTTACTCAAAAGCCAGGTCTTCAGCTTCTTGCGGAATTCAAGAAGGGAGGAGGAGGTTGTGATGTGTTGAAATCCTCATAAGGAAGACTTTCTGTGCTGTTCGCAGCACCTTCAACCCACAAAGCATAAGCGCTCTTCTTTCTCCTATCGGATTGTGAAGCGCTGAATTTTTCAGAATTGTCCCCTAACAGGGTTGCATATAATAACAATGAGGCTTATTTATTGGCTACTGAGCTCTCAAATGTTGTTTTATTTGTGGATCTTCAACATTCCGCAAATTTCCAGCCCCATGTGGGTTCTCTTCTCAGGAGTACACATTGTTTTCAGTGGTCAACAACGCAGCTGAAGCTTTGGACATTTTCTTTTTATTTATCTGAGAGATTAAGTTTAATATCTTCAGAGTTACTTTCCTATAGCACTCACATTTCAGAACCCTTTATGCTCTTTAAACAGGCATGTGCAGCCTTGAAGACATCTCAGTTGCTGCCACCTATTGAAGGAAATTACCCCAATTTCTCTCTGCTGATTCTACACCAGTCTCCTCTGCGTCATTGTTGGCGAGACTGAAGCCAAATCCCTTTCCATTGGCCCGCTCCATCAGTAAACATGAAAGCATGATTACTGATGGCAACAACATGACATTGCAAAGTTCTGTGATGGAGAGCAAGGATCTTTGTGCTTTTAGTTCTTTGTTCTTCATGGTGTGGAGTTATCCAACCAAACAATGAACCATTTACCGTACAAATTGTGTATTGCTCTTACAACTCTTCAAAGATGATCTAGATGACTCCACATGGGAAGAGCTTAGACACTAGCTGCTTTGGCTGATTCCATGGACATTGGCATTCTCACCCTCAACGCTTGGATTGGGTCCATTGGATTGTGGGGATTGCAGGAGCAGATGTGCGGCAAGGAATAGGAAACAGCACCAAATTTGCTTTGATGTCTTTATTTCCAAGATTCCAGTGCTGCGGCAGAGAAAGGTGTCAGGCTTCCCCCCGAGAAGGAGGGAGATTAATTATGACCATTGGCTCCTTCAGATTTTGAAATCTGTGTTCTCGTAACATTATATAGGAAGCATGGATCCGTTTGGCTTGACGAATACATTTCTATCCCTGCTGAGCATAGGGATGTTAGGGAAGGTCCCTTCTTCAGAAAAGGGAAACATCAGCAAGAAGAGAAGTGGTCTACAGCCTGTTTTAGACCACCAACTTCATAACCGTTTCCCAAAGAACGGAAATTAACAATTGGCCACTCTGATGCACCTTTTCACTGTAGAGCAGTACCATCACTACCACTTACCATCAATTCTGTCTGAAGTAGGAACGGTATCATCAACTCTGCGCCAGCACATCTAATTCATAGGCCACAGTGTTGGGAAAGGGTGGCATGAAAGATCCCTTAACAGAAAGAGTAAATAGACCATGCTACAGATATGTTTTGTTGGATTTCTTCCGGGACGCAGTTTCCTTTCTGATGCGTATGTAGGTTGTAGCTTTTTTATCTTCCTCGTGATTTGGGCCAGGCTTTGAATTTGGTTGTTACAAGGACATTTCATGTCCCATTGCAACCAGTTTTCCAGACTCTCCCTGTACTGATGCAGACACATTTAAACAAAAGCAACCCATGGTGGTAGACCGTGTAGATAGGAGTGGCCTCAAGTGACAATAGTGACAGACACATTCTTGATGGATATCGTGCTCACACCTGAATGTCAGCTTTACCAGCAGTGTCTGGTGTCTGTTGAAGAGGGGATTTGATAAAAAGAAATCTTAAAGAATTGGCTTATTTCTCACCATGCTCAAATGGTTTTTAGGTGATGATCCTTATGTACGTTACTACAACAACGCACTGTAGCATTGCATTTAACTTGCACATGCTACATAACGTGTTCTCGTGATGTGTGCCTTAAATTAGCTTTTTATTCGTTTGCTTTAAATTACTTTTTAAAGGTGATAACGGATAATGTGAACAAAAGAAAAAGCCTGGACCTCAAAACACTGAGTATTGAAGCCTTAAAGCTGTGGTTTTGTGTCTTTGACAAAGAAAGTATTCAGTATTTCATGCAGTTGGGGTAGACAGTGTGAGAGCAGATGGTGTCAGTTGGTTGAGAATTGAAATTCTGTAAAGGAATCCTGGGACAGATCTTTGCTCGTTTGTACACTCCATCAATGCACTCTACTAAAACTGCAAGCCAAACATATGCACTTTACTGTTTCCTGTTTACATAATTGGGCTCTTTGAGAGATGCTGTCAGCATGAACTTGGATTTCCATCTTCACTTTGCCTTTCCAACCTTCCTGGCCTGCCCATGCTGTGTCAAAAATAAAACATCATGGTGTGATCGTTAGTTGAATGGAAGATCATTGAGATAATGGACTATACTTCAATGTTGGGTAAGTTCATAACGCTTTTGTTGAGCCAAAAAGTAGAACCTGAGGAAAGGAGAAGGAGGTTTAAGTTCAGTTGGTAAAGGTAAGGCCACATGGCTGAGATCAGTTATGAACAAAACTGAGCAGTTCTCCTTGAATGCTTTTCCTGAATTTCACATGGATTGATTCTGCCCCTTGAGTTTGGCCTGGGACACATTTGCTGCCTAATGCTGTAACTGCAGTGCTTTTAGTGCTACATAATTTGCTTACTCTGAGAGGTAGCTAGGTGGACAGATTTTGGAATAGTTTCTTTAGAATACAATTAATTTGCTGATGGTTAATATTTCAATGGTATTTCAATTACATTTTTTCTTAACTTGAGGTAGCCTTAAACCATGTGCTATGACGGAATTCCTCATATCCATTTCAGTGTACCTTCAAATCATAGAACAGGGATTCCATAGCCACAATGGTGGCAGGATTATCGGGGGATTGCAAAATATATTCTCCTGGTGCCTTTGTGAGATCTCAACTAATGTCTACTTTTCTGGTGTCCTATCTTTTTGAGCAAGTGCGTTCATGATCCTTGTTTATCGACCTTGAAAAGTAGTTATCCTGCTTCCTGTACTTTGGCTAGACGAGTGGGGTGACTGCAAGCTTTCTCTGTAACTCCTCGGAATACAAGTTTATATCACCTTCATCATGTGTTTCCGGGAGTTTATCTGCCTTTCTTACAAAATTACTTTCTGATTTACCTTTTATCCAGACAATTGCTTCATCAGAAGGCTAACTGCCCCCACATCCTTCTAATATGAGGAAATGATTCCATCCTCTTGTCTCGAGGCCCCCAAGGGCCTTATTTAGAGCTGGGCCGATGCAGGGCTTCCTACCAAAAGTGGCAGATGCCTCATCCACCTCATTAAGAGTTCATTGATGTCATTGGCACTGTAAATACAGTGGATAGGACATATGCCAGATTTTGGCAAATATCCTGCACTGCCCAACTGTAAATAAGGGTATACTTTTTTTTTTTATAAAGAAAGCTTCTCAGAGTAAAGAATAGACATCCAACTTGTCGCAGCATGCTGTGGAGCTCTGAACAAAAAAGCAGTGATGAACAACCAATTCTGCAACCTTTTTTAGTCTTGGGAAATGCAATGTCAGTCCTTACTTTTGTGTACGTTTTATGGGTGTGTTTTTAGGAATCGGATACAGTTTTGGATTAGAAGAATCTGTGGAAAGGAATATGTGATAATTACTTACTTTTAATAAGGTTTTTTCAGATAGATGCTTTTATCTTCCTGCAGATTCCTCATCACCTTCCGCCTCTCCTTTACTGAGTACATTTTAATGGTACAGTAATGCTTTCTGATCTTGACTACTATGTAGTGGGAAGATTTAGGTGAAACTGACATAACCAGGCAAGGTGGTATGTTGATGGAACTATTGCATCACTTCTGGCTTTGACGTCTGGGGTTCAACACCTAATGCCTGAGAAAAAGTATCCCCTTTCAATTTTTCTTCTCCATTCAATTTTAGGTCTTCTATCTTCCTGGCATCCATTGAGGAGTGACCGGTAGATGCAATCTGTCAACAATGTTAATGGAAAAAGAAGACAGTTCTTGAAATGAACATTCTTTCAGTTCAGTGCATTTTACATACAAGACGAGTCCCCATGTGCAGTAAGTCACTAGCCAAGTCTTTGAGGGTTGGATATTGGAATCCTCCATTTGCCCTTGTTCCTCAGTCTTTCATGGTGAAGATTTAAGGAGGCTTTGCCTTCCACACGTCTTTTTAAGGCTAACCAGAGAAACAGACTTTTCCCATACAGATCATTGTGACTTAACAGTAGTGATCTCTTTTTCCGAATATGGAGAGGTGCAGTAATTTTTTTGGGCAAAACCATGTCAGTGGTGACATTCGAGAAGGGCTGTAACTGTAAGTTTCTTCGCTTGGTGTGTTAAGGTTTTTCTACCTTGTGAGGGAGGGACATGGAGTTCATAGCACCTTTTTTAGCTCAAAGAAAGAAAGCAGGTGCTTCATATTTCTCAGCAGATCCCCATGTTCATTCAAAGACCAGAATTCTTGCAAATGCCCCTGCACATTGAAGAGAATGGATACAGATTGGTCTCCATGCTTACTTGTTCATCCTTCTCAATGGGTTGTACTGGGTCTTTCCTCATCCATCCATGCATGACTTCAAAAGAGTTCCCAACCAGTCGACCCCTATGGCACCTCTCTGTAGACCAAGAGGAAGAAGTGAAGATCTGTCTTGTGCTGCCTTCCATGCTTCTCTACAAATGCTCTTTTCATTAACTGGAGCCTCCCGTTAAACCTCATTTGTCACAGGATAATCAGTGCTTGGATGGTGGCTAACCCTCTAATACCAGAGACTGCACATCGGACTGCTCTTGAACTGAGTTCCCTGTCACACATTATCTTTTCAGGGTAGCTTATTCTGCCAACCATCAACTTGACAGCCTCAGTTTCTCAATTGGTGCTCACTGGTCTCAATTACTGCATTAGGGTAACTGGCAACTTCATCTACTTTAACTGGGGCAAGCCATTTGTCACTTATGCAGAAGGGATGCAGAGGACCAGCATTGTTAATTGCTACTTGCTGAAAGGGTAGACATGCCTTCTATTAGTTTTCTCGGCCTCTTGGCATGCCTTGCACTTTGTAGGTCATTTATGAATTTAAGGCATACAAATATATTGCACCATAAGACTCTGTTTTCAGCCAAGTGCAGTTAGCTGGTAATTCTTCTGTGCCAACCTCCGGATTTCATGCTTTTGGATGTTTTTAACTATCAACCTGTGCCGATGTCCAACCAGGGATGATTTTCGAGGCTCGCTAGTACTGGAGTCTTTTTTTCTCAGTACATTAGTTCTCTGGATAGTTGTTCTGTGCCTGTTTCTTCTCTCTCATCTTTTTTTGGGATTTAACCTTTAGCTGGCCCATTTTGAATCATATGGACTTCAGTTGTACTTCCTTTGCTGGGTGTGGAGTTTGATGTATCCAGAGGTGTTGTTAGTTAGAAGGTTGGAGGCTGTGTGCTTTTCTCTTTAGCGAGATGGCTGTTCAAGTGTTGGAAGTCTCCAACCAGAGGTGGCAATGATAACCGAGTTTTGTATCTTTTTGGAACAAAATGTTTTTATGTTGGGAAACTGTGTGTGTGTGTGTGTGTGTGTTTGTGTATGTTAGTTATGCTCTGATTAGCGATTTTCTTGGCTTTACTGCGGGTGACCACATTTGTCATCCATTTTTAGTCTAACTGAGTGCTGCACTTCACTTCACAGGAGTAGGACTATCATCTGATACTTCATTACTCACTTATCTGTTCAGTTACACCCGGTAGGTTGTCCTATTTGCCGTTCATCATGGCAAGGATGCACCACATGTCAAGCAAAACCTGAAACTCACTCCCGCTAACCTTCACTGGCAACAGCAGTCCACAGTCCTGCTGCTGAGTCCCTATAAGGTCCTACTATTAAGTGGGGTCACCCTTGACTTTTGTCACAAAGTGTACCTGCTCAGTGGAGGTTTTATGCGTGCAATCTGGACAGTCTTTGAAAGTGGCCCACAAACCCACAGACGCAACACACCCAAGGATACTTGTGAGATGCCCTGGACCATGTTTACCAGACATGATATAGAGGACCCCGCCCAACCAGCTCCCAACACTTTAGGATTTGGACCTGTTACTTAGTCTGCACTTACTTTCTGCAGCTGTTGCATCTTGAAGTAGCTCTTGGATTCTTGCTGAGGCCAGTGATTGAAAGAAGGTCAAGGCTCATTGACCCTCCAGTTGGTTCCACCTCAATCCCCCTTTTAATAGGACCCATTTTTCCAGTGCATGTCTGACTGTTGCTTCCTCTACACGTTCACTCACTTAAGCCACAGCCAGAGGTAAGCGGATACCTTGGCTCATGAAACCTTGTCTTAAATATGAGGTCCCTGAGTCTTGTAAAAATCGTGATACCTTTCCCCACTTAACCGCAATTTATACTTTCGCTTCTGTTTCCTGTGGAAATCCTCACTGATCTTCTTTTAAAATGTAATTAAAATGGTCTTTAGGGATAAGTTAGTACACTTCCAAAAGCACAGATACTTTAGCACAATAATTATCCTTACATCCGCCTCTGCTTGGTCCACTTCATTATGTCCCTTACCTTCCGTCAAGACAAAAAAGTAGCAATGTATTTTCCCCTGCTGGGATCTTGACTATTGCACTCACCCTTCCGAGCAAAGCCAAGTGTACTGTAGGCCATCCGTTTAGTTTAGTCTGTGTTTAAACAGATCATAGGCGACATACATGCAGGATTTTCTGTTATCTGGATTTTTGAATGCTAAAATAGTGGAAGGGGGTTGATATGTAGATGTGTGGTGTTCTCCATTGTGGCATCTGTATTCCTATTCCTCCACAACTTCGTGCTCTATCTGTTGTTAATGGTTTGGGAGGTCTACTATAATTTAGACACCCTATTTCTTTACAAGTGCAGAAGAAGCAGCCATTAATTCCGCTCCTATCTGCTTTCAGTCCTTCTGCTACTCTTTATCCTTCAGATGAGGGCGTCTTGAAATATCTTGCCTTAAAAGGAGTCTGAAAACGTGGTTCTTCATCTGCACAAATTATTTCTTTATTCCTCTGCGCTACCAGCATGCCACCTTAGTGCTAAGAGACCAACCCTGGTGATCCTGTAGTTTAGAAATCCTAAGCCCAAACACTTTATTGATGGCAGCAAAAGGAAGATGTCTCTCGGAAAAGTGACCAGTGTGTTGGAGGGCCAGAAGTATATACACAAATCGAAGATTGCAAATTGCATTCTATTTCTGCTTGTGTCTCCTTTGCAAGAAGAATGTCCCATGAGTTTGGAGGATGTGGGGTAAAAGTGTTAAAGAAAGGCCAATATGACAAAAATGTGTACTAATTTCTTCTTTGAAAAAACAAAGAATTGACTTCATTATTTTTAAATGTTTCTGACACGTGTATTTTGACAAGATATTAACTAGTGCTTTTTTCTATCTGTTCAGGTATTTATCTAGTCTTCTGCTGTCCACCTCACTGACAGGCCAAATCACCATCCTCTAACACGTGGTCTACACTTCGCCTTATTCAGTTTCAAATGGAGGGATCCCACTTTGCAATTAGAGGTCCAAACCTGCAGATCTCGGCCTCTCTCCTAAAGGTCTTCATGGAACATCTCACCTTTTGCACAGCTGTGGAATCCTGTCTATTTTGCTAAATCTTTCTCTGTCTCTGTCAGATTTCCGACCAACCCTAAACCTGCTGCTGATGTGCCAATACTTTATAATGTCAGTAAAATGCGCTATACTCCAATCTAGAGTATGAAGCAGTTTACCTCTTGTCTTCCCCGTTTTATTTCCTAATTGGCAGGCGTTATTCTCCCATTATTTTGTGACCTATTAAGGGAGCCCTGCCTGACCACCACCTGTTTTTGTCCTTGTGTGTTAAAATGGGATGTGATATTTGGGTAAATTTGGTATACTTGTGGCAAGGTGCATATGCCCGTCATTCCAAGTTTTTTGTGGAGGTACTGCTGCTGTCCACAGGGCGTTGGACCCCAGCGTGTTATCTACATGTGGCTTTCTTTCCAACACAGGTGGGTAGAGTGTGTGACAGAAGGCTGACTGGGTTGTAAACGACAGATCAGGTGGATCACTGTGATTTCATTCAATCGCGGACTTGGAAGCTTCATAACATGTCAAACGGTGTAAGATTAGTACACAGAGCACAGCTAAGGGTGTCATTGAAATGTCTATCTTGTGCCTTTGGTGAGATGAGCAGACTACTATGGAGTGGCCCGGTGGCTAGGAAAAGACAGTGCAGGGCAGGAGGAGCAGCTTGCTATTCTGCTCGCCTTTTCACTCCAAAAAGACAGAGATACAGATCTCCTTCTCAGAGGTTGGTGAACTGCCGTAGAGTGCAGGGCAGGTGTAGCTCTTGATTGACAAGGCTGTGGCATCCTCAGTAGCACAGGAGAGACACAGACCTTCCTTCTACTTTCTCAGTCAGAGGCAAAGCAGGTGAAGGACGATGAATTAAAGGAGCAAGTTAAGCTGGTCTTGGCCTTTGTCTCAGAGGATACTGCATAACCACTGTTACATGAGCCCCAAGAGGAAGGAGTGAATATTTTTGCCATATAGGAGATGCCACCTACCTCCACATTGCTAGTGCAGTGGTCTATCAAGAGTGGCGTTAAAAAGAAGTGCAAGGTCCAGACAAAGTTGTCTGCTCCCAAATACATGGCCAAAATCTATCCATTTGCTGATTTGGAAATGGAGCTAACTCATTCTGCACCTGTGAAACCCTGCAGAAAAGGTGACCGTTCTGCACATGACATGGTTCAGCGGGAATGCTTTTGGTACAAATGTGGAAGAGGCTTTAATAAACGTTGGGTCTAACCTGTTTCTCAGAGTGCAAGGTGTATGTGGCCAATTAGCTAAAAAAAGAACTTCAGTGTATCATAACATAATGCCAGAAGAGGCATATTATGTTGATATCATGGCTTGATAGAACAACAGTTAAAATACCTCGCTGGTGGGGTATTTAATTCTATTAGACCAGTGTCCATAATCCGTGGGACTTTAGTAGCTGCTCGCAGGACCGTCTGGGCCTTATAATGAAAAACATACTCTTATCAGAAAAGCATGCTACTGCATAACCTTATTCAGCTTTAGAAGTTATTTGGGCCAGATCTGGATGTTATGTTATTTTAATCTTATAAGGCGCACAGCTACCCAAGAGTTTCCCGGCACCGCCTGACAGGAACAGAAGGAGAAAAAGAAAGTGCTCTACATATTAAACAACCAGGTTTTTAAACGCTTACGAAAGTTCTCATATATAGTTTCAGTCCGAAGTGACAAAGGGAGGGAGTACCACAAAGAGGGACCCAAACAAGAGAAGGACCGACCGCCCATTCTCGACAATCTGGACCTAGGAACCGTGAATTTAGCCTGGGTGGCGGAACGTAGAGGACGTGATGGTAGATAAGGGTGAACTAAGGCATTCAGATATTGGGGTGTCTTACCAAATTTGATTTTGAACATATAGCTCAGGGCTTTGAATTTAATACGATTCTCCACCGTGAGCCAATGAAGGTCCCAAAGAGAGCCTGAGATGGAAACTGTTTTAGGAACCTTGCAAAGTAGCCTAGCCGCCGCATTCCGCACCATCTGCAGTTTACGTAACACGTCCTTATTGACTCCTAGGTACAGAATATTGCCGTAGTCCAGTCAAGAGGTGACAAGAGCCTGGACCACTGTGCGTTGAGTGGAAAAAGGCAGCATCCAAAGGATTTTTCTGAGCCATTTGAGGATAGTGAAGCAAGTTGAGGCCACTTTCACCGCTTGTTGCTTCATTGATAACTGGTCATCAATTATGACACCTACAATCCGGACCTGATGATTAGGCTGGGGCAGAGCACCCATTTCAGGCGGCCAGTATTGAGGTCCCCACAGGTCTTTGTTCTTACCCAGAATCAGCACCTCCGTCTTTTCGCCATGGAGTTTAAGCAGGTTGGCTTGCATCCAGCCTGCTATGTTCCTCAACCCAGACTGGAGAGATGATGATTTAGACGCCCTTTCAGCAGAAAGGGAGAAAACAATCTGGGTGTCATCGGCATAGGAGAAAAGGGACAGCCCAGCATCTTCGGCAATCGTCGCCAGAGGCCTGATGATCGCCTGATGATCTGGTAAAGAGAAATTTGGAAATGTTTATAGGCCTACCTCTGTGACAGCAAGTCTAAGACAGAGCATTCCAAGCCCTGTCACATGGATCTACAAGCAGCAGCGGGGGGGGGTCGATTGGGGGGGAATTCTTATTCCAGGCACATGAGCAAATAAAAGCAGCAGTATGGCAATTTACTGTTGAGGGGAAAGGCATATTTTACGGCACTGGCAAGAAACAAAAACTGCAGCAATTGTGATTATTGGCAGAGTCCTCCCATGGGGTGGTAGCAAATTTGTCTCTTCAGGACAACATGGATGTAGTCATTCGCCAACATCTGGTTACTGAAGATTGTGACACATAGAAATCAATGTGCCACCATCCAAGTTTGGGTTGCAAACGCCATCGCCAAGTAATCCTGGCTTGACCCATTGCTCAGAAGTTTTGGATTTAGAAACTGCTGCAGAATCAGGACATAGTGCCTGTCTTGGAGTGTGAGAAGTAGTTTGGTTATTGTCTCATACTTTGTGGTTTATAAGGTATCCGGTGAATTTAGGTTGCTTTTCAATCTGAAGGACTTGAACAAAAGATACCTGAAATTCATTTCAAGACAGGTAATTCTTAAAAATCAAACGGTTGTTCTGCTGAATACCTAGCACTACATCATGACTGCAGAGCGCCTTTAGCAGTTTCTCTGTGTCGTATACAGACAGCATCACCAGTTCTCAGTCTTGCCGTTTGGTTTGAAGGTGACCTTATGGTGCTTTTAGAAGGTGTTGGGTCCTCTGGTTGGCTTGATGTCCACAGCTGTGATCTATGGCCATCCAAACCTAGACAATTTGCTGATCTAGGTTCCCTCAGTCAGCCAGTGTCACTGGAAAGGACAGCCAGATATTGAGTGAGTAAGGCATTTTCTTGAATGTGAAGTCCCATCTTGTGTCAAGCGAACCCCTCTATTGGGGTACTCATTCAGACAGACAAGGAAAGGTTTTCCTGCTCGAGCACCAGATTCAGGCATTGCAGAGTTGCCTGACATACCTGATGTGGTGCCTGGATGCTAGAGTGCACTCAGGATTCAGGGACACTTAACTTCGACGCTATTCTTATTTCTTAGGCTAAGGTATCACTTGAAGCCTCTGAAAAGCTCTATTCTGTAAAAGTGGATGCCAGATTCAGAGAACTGTGAGTGTCTGACACTAGTTTCCAGACAGTAGCTTGTTTAATCCAGTTATAGTTGTGAACTCCAAATATAACTAAGGGTAATGCTATGACCTCTCACTCTCCTGTGCATCACCACCACTGGCATTGGGGAATCATTAGAGAAATGGAGGCTCCCTTTAGGAGCAAGAAGAATTTCTTCAGGTTATACAGATGGAGAGAGTTGGAGGCAATCCAGCAGGGCCCGAGGATGTTTCCACAACCTGTTAGGGCAAAGGAAGTCATATGCATATTCCATATTCCAATTCAATACTGTAGACAAGGTTCCTGTCAGTGGTCAAAGTGGCACAGGTTGTCCGGCCGTCGCAGTACTGCCAGGCAAGATATTTATTCATGTGCACAGCGCAGACCCTGATATTGACATCCATATAGAACACCTTAGCAATGTGTTCCTGTCTTCTCAGGATTATAGCATTGTGGGAGCAGTCTCCTGATCTGTCTCAAGTTTCTGGACTCTCTGGCCTGTAGTATGGATTCCTTGCTCATACCATGGGCAACAGATAGGCTGTTTGCTTGCTTGTCTATGCCATTGATCCAGAATGGTTGTGTCCAAGATTCAAGAGGAGGGAGCCAAAGTGCTATTAGGTACACATTCACTGCTGCGCAGCATATCATGCGCCTGGTTTTGGTCCTCAGTGCGTCTGTTTGCTGTCTGACTTTCATTCCTGTCAGAGCATCCGTTGTCACACCAGACACCGGCTTTTTCAGTCTGAAAGGATAGGGCTCTTGCTATGCTGCAAGGACTTGTCTGGGGCATCAGACACCGCTCTTCAGCAGTCTTAGCAGCCTTCTACCAGGCAGATGAACACTTACCACTGGGTGTCCTTCCAAACGTGGAGTCTTTCTAAAGAGTGCGACTGTCGACGCCTAAGAGGTGGCAGGGCAGGACATGCCACATTTGGTTGTAGGTTCGAATGAGACCATGGCAACCGTGTAAACCACCCCAAGCCTGGGGTAAACCATATATTTTAGGAACTGTGGTTCCCTGGGGTGTATTTTTTGAGCGGGTAAATAGTCTACAAATCATTGTTAAATTTACATTGTAACCATACATCATATTTTATATATTAATCAATAAAATGCAGTCTTCCCTGAAGTGGAGAAAAGGAATTTCTTTTTAATACCAACACTTTTTGGATTCAAAACAGTGCTTTTTGATCTTTGATCACACAATGTGAAAGGGACAGATATTGACATATAATTACAAGGAAGGCCAAAGAGCAATATGTGGCAAAACAATGATGTCGGAGTCACATTAACTGTAGTATGCAGCCTGCATGCCTACTTTAGGCAACAAAATCTCCTGATCTTTGGCTGTTAGAAGGCCGTTGACTCCGTTATTGTGAGTATCGTTACACATACGGTTTGAATGATTACACAGAATTGAATTGTAAACTATTTATCCAGTCGTAAAATTGCTCCCAGTGAACCTACTGTTGCTTTAATATAGTGGATTATCCCTGGGTCCTCGTGGTTTATAGGGTAGCCAGGTGAGTGGAATTCCTTTAGCTCGATGCCCAGGACATATTATTTGGGGTCAAGGAAAACCAATTTCATGTTTATTTTATCCACTGGACCAGTAGTCCCAATGCCCAGCAGCACAAAGCCTTTAGCTGCCAGTTTACAGTACCAGATATGGCTCTGTAAAAGATAATTGCCATTAAAGGCAAGATTTGAATTCATAATAAGTTGTTCAAATGTGTGCATGATTCATTAATGCTAAAGTTTTTACTGTTAGTTCATTAAGTAAAAACAGTTAGCCGTGAGCTCAGCTTGCATTACTGACAGTGGTTCCAGTATAAACATGTTTGGAAATGTATGCAATTTGAGGCTATTTACATCGCTTCCAGAATTTTCTCTAATTATATGCAAATACACATATAAGCAAGGAAGCAAGATTGGTGATTGTTTGCTTTTAAAATAAAATATAATCCCCAAAAATGTGCAACTTGAAAAAACCTTTTTGCTAAACTATTGTGCATCTTTAAATACAGTTTCTCTGAGGCATTACTTAATAAAACATGTTTGATGTATGCCAATGTAAGAAAAAAGATAGATTATGAATAGGGCTCCCGGTTTTATGGTATTTTTATTTCTTTACATTTCCGTCTGTATTTATCCATATTTATTTTTTACCCATGTTATTGGTATTTATCCGCATTTATTTTGTGTTTTGAGAGTAAATGGAATTGTAAAATTGTATATTTCCACATTTGTTTATCTGACTAACTTGCACTCGTACTTTGATGCCTTGATGCCTGTCGCTTTTGAGCAAATTAGGAAGCCAAAAAGTAACAAAACACTACACCCACAGGTATATATTAGCATTATATAGAATTATATGTTAAGCTATGCCTGTATTTAAGGACATCTCATCCCATTTTTTACCTCCCCATGCTGTGTTTATGGTCAGCTGTTGGCCTGGAATTCATGAAGAACAGCATAGAGAGTCGCCCACAAGAAGCACAATTTTCTGAATTTTTCTGCATTTAAAAATAAATACAGACAGGAGACACTTTGTTTTCTGTCTGTATTTATCTGTAAAAATCAGTAAAAACGGAAAACTGGGAACCTTAATTATGAAGCATCCATGTAAAACAATTATAGGCAACATAAAAATAAATTAGGGGTCTGATTCTTAAAAAAAAAAATGTTTAAATACACAAGTGCACCAAGGTACTGTTCTTACTTTGGAGCAGACTTGTGACTCTCAGGAATTCACAAGAGTTTACAGAAGCATGCTTGGAAACTGTATTCCTACAAGCATTTGTAAATTTCATGTATGAAAGAGAGAATCTGCGCTGAGCGATTGAAAATTCACTTCCCCTACACCCTGTTGTACCCCACTCTGCAAAACATCGTACTCTTCTCCTTGTCAGGAGTACATTTCCAAGTGTCGACTGACTGCATCCATTTGAAGCGGCATTATGCCCGAAATTGAGATTCTTTGGAATCCACATGATCTAGACGACCTGAATTATATTGTTTTCTTACAAACCGCCCTGAAGAAGCCCCAGGCCGGATGGCCGTGTAAAGGGGTGAAACACGTGTTGGCTGTGAACATAATTATAAATATCCTACGAAATGAACCAATGTGTGATTGGAATTTTTCCATAAAGAATACAAGAAACGAGTCTTGCCCTGACAATCCTGTTTGAAACTTGCTTACATTAGGGGGTCAGGGGTTCAGGGGTTTTCCCCCTGTCAAGGGCAAGCCCCACAGAGGAAAATCTTTGCTCAATATATGGCCAGTAAGGGATCGGGACCTTTTACCCCTTTTTTCAATTCAAGTGTAGGAAGAGACTGAAGAGTAGTTGGTGAATTCCCTTAAACGTGTTAGGCTATGGGTGTGCTCAGACTCACAGGGTATTTCAACCCCAGAACTACTGCTTCCGCTCAAATTCCAACCCCTGCATGTAATTGTGCAGAACGGTGGTAAAATCAGAAAATAATTCACATCCGAATAAGAGCAGTAACAATGAAAGAGGCTATCATTAGAACTCTGACGTAATAAGAACGCCGCTAATTCTCTTTACCTCACTGCATGGTACCAAGAGGGGCATGTGGATTTTTTTTACAGGACAAGTAGATTTTATAAATTCCACAGTCCTGGGTAGGTCCTGCCTCATTTGAACTAGGAATACAGTCTCTGGTATTGTGAGAGCCTTTGTTCTTTTATAAATTAATATACCTACCTTTTTAAAATGTCTTAGTTCTATTCCAGTTTTCCCTGGTACTATGAACGATAAAGAAGCCCCCACGCACTCAGAGGCATACATTACAAAAACAATAAATGATTTCTCATTATCGGGGCCGTCAACTGCTGCTCATCCCACTTGTGAATCACAAGCACTTTAACATCAACTGGACAAATGTAAAAAAAAAAAAATACATTTGCAGGACCTCATATGTGACGATGATAGCTGGATATTTGAATACCAGCATAATGTGTTTTGTTTTGTAGGTCTGTAATGCAGGAACGATCCTGAATTCCAACAAGGGTTGAGCCACTTTGAGACTAATTGTTCAGGGGATTGGTTAGTCTTGGCATTGATACAGCCCTTGAGCACAATAAAAGAAAAATGGCCTTGAAACAATAGCTAAGCATAAGAAAAACATACTTGAATTAGACCGAAATGTCACTTCTTGAAAAATTTGAAATAACATTTGCTGTATTGAAAAAAAATAAGAAAGATCAGCTAATTGAAAACAAAATATCCAGCACTACAAAAAAGAACAAATATATCTATGTTTACTGGACTAATTCTACACCCAGCAACAGACATACTGTAATTGAGACCCGTCAAGACTGTGCAGAAAATCCAAGAAACAGAAGTTGTCAACTTTTTTCAGTATGTTAAGCAGAAGTGTAGGAGGCCCTTGATGGCTCTAACACAGGACGATAAGTGGACAAGACTACAGCCAACCTTTGTTAGGCAACAATTGTTAGCAACAACTCATTTTTATCACTTGATAGTCTCAAATGATTATTTAGTTTTTTAAATATGACATTTCTAGTGTGTTCACAATTTTACTGTAATAGAATGTATTTGTAAACTATTAACCCCCTGATAAAAATACTCCCAGTGAACGATAGTTGCTTTAATATCATATGGTTCCTAGGCACTCCTATAAATGGGTGGTGGCTATCGCTTCTCTGCCATTTGACTAAGATCAAGTGTAGTACCTGTTCTTATCAGTTTAGATGGGTAGTGTCTATTGACAGCTGCAGTGCCTCTAATTTTTGTGATTATTGCTTGCAACATTGTGTTGTCTGGCTACATTTTTGACACACCCACGGTTGCTAGTTATGGATGAGACAGCAGTCCGAATTTGGTGGTCAGTTTTGGTTTCAGGCTGTAGGTGAAGAAACCCAATATTTATATTGACAGGTTAATTAAAACCATGACAAATGTGAACCCAAAGTACAGATGGTCAGACACCAACAAAAACGTGACGTGAGCAATCTGGCCCTTAAAGCAGAATGCAAAAGCTCAGTTAATCAGGGGTGCACAACTGTTAAAACAATTTTATCGAACCAAAACGTCCATCCCAAAGTATTAGATATGCTAAGATTTTGCAGACATCAAAAAAAGTCAAAGAACAATACAGTTACTGATTTACCGCTTGAACAATACATTACACCCCTGTGCAAGACTGGGCGCTGACTCCGTTGAATTCATATTTTAACAAATATGTTTGTCATCAAGCTTGATAGGACAAGACCAAATAATGTAGGAAAGGGATTGAATTCTTAACTCGCATAGACAACATCACTGACTGTCTACAGATGCATGTGGAAATTTGTAAATTCAACCAATTGGAGTTGAAGGAATCGCATACATACAAACCTCCTCCTAACCTGTGATGAAAGAGTTTCTTATCGATACTTTGGGTAATTGTCAAATGCATAGAAGCACAAGAAGAGCCTGGGATGAGTTTTTTCAAATTCCTCCACATCAGCTGTAAAGGATCTCTCCAAAATCCTCAGCTTTAGGTCATCTTGTAGCTGTTGGTATTTTGTTTTCTGTGTTCACCCCCCCCCCCCCAAAATCCAGGACGACAAAATGAGGCTGATAGACATGAAGACCAAGAATTACCATTATCCTTCTCAGAGAGAACGTCCTTCCAGACAATACCCTTTAATGATCTGAGGCACCAAAACGCACGACATGGCAATCTATGATAAAGTGCCCCTCACATGCTATTGTTTTGGGATATAAAATTCTAAAGAAATGTGTGCCTGATTAGTGGACTGTGGCAGGCTTCATAAAGTCCTGCGAGCAATGCATTGACCGTAAAGCAGGGCAGTTCGGAACCTAACACGCAGCACAATGAGTAATGACATTGTGGAAGGGCTTGGGAGTTTCACTGGTGAGGGATTTCTCTGAGTGAGTGGAGTGAACTCTCGTGTGCATTATGAACTCTAGTCCGCTGAGTCATTTGGAGAGGCTTGTGTGACTCATTTCTACTTCCCTTAGGTGACTTGGGATCTTCTTACAGTTGAGTAGTGTAGCAAGGAAGAGAAGAGAGGGGCAATGCTTAGATTACTTGGGGTGAACAAAGCGATACCAAAGGGGATGATGGACGGAGCGTTAGAGCAAATCAAACACTCACCCCCAGTCAACTGATCTGGGTTTAATCCATCATCATTCTTTAGCTCATTCCACCACCCCAGTTCAGACATGGCCATATGCAAATCAGTCTGACCCTGTGCCTCATGGGAACAGTCCAGCCCGAACTGCCAAGCCATGTCTTCCCTGGACCGGAAACAAGCATCCTGGGACCGGTTTCGGGTTCAAAACCCTCATCAGCCAGGCTATCTTGAATCCAGTGGCAAAGTGAGCAAGGGACCCACGTCTGGGCATACCCTGCCAACTTAGGGCGAACAAAGCGATACCAAAGCAGATGATGGACGGAGCGTTAGAGCAAATCAAACACTCACCCCCAGTCAACTGATCTGGGTTTAATCCATCATCATTCTTTAGCTCACTCCACCACCCCAGTTCAGACATGGCCATATGCAAATCAGTCTGACCCTGTGCCTCATGGGAACAATCCAGCCCGAACTGCCAAGCCATGTCTTCCCTGGACCGGAAACAAGCATCCTGGGACCTGTTTCGGGTTCAAAACCCTCATCAGCCAGGCTATCTTGAATCCAGTGGCAAAGTGAGCAAGGGACCCACGTCTGGGCATACCCTGCCAACTTAGGGCGAACAAAGCGATACCAAAGGGGATGATGGACGGAGCGTTAGAGCAAATCAAACACTCACCCCCAGTCAACTGATCTGGGTTTAATCCATCATCATTCTTTAGCTCACTCCACCACCCCAGTTCAGACATGGCCATATGCAAATCAGTCTGACCCTGTGCCTCATGGGAACAGTCCAGCCCGAACTGCCAAGCAAGGTCCTCCCTGGACTGGAAACAAGCATCCTAGGACCGGTTTCGGGGTTTCACCCCTCTTCAGCCAGGATAGCTTGATTCCAGTGGCATGGAGAGCACGGGACCCACGTCTGGGCATACCCGTCCCACTTGTTTTTGCATAGATTACTTGGGGCACTCCCCATTACTCGCTCTCCCCTCCCTCATTATATTCCTTGTGCCCAGAGGTGAAAGGTGACGAAGGTGCTTGGCTTGGTTGGTAACAGGAGGTGGTCCAGGATTCCTCTCCTTTTATAGGTCCTGATAAGGGCAGATGTCTGAAGAGGGCAAGTCCCCTGAGCAAACAACTAAAGAAAAAGCACTTTTAATAAACTTTAGTCAGGTGGCTTCCTAGGGGTCTTGAAGCGACAGTTAACGAAGGTAACAAGAAAGAGAAGAGAGGGTGTTATTAGGATTACCGCATGTAGTCTAAACAGTGTTCATTGCTCCCAGAGTTGTGCTTCAAGAATCCTTACAAGGCATTTAAACATCTAGTCAATTACTACTCTCAAATCTTGTCTAAGGGGGGGGGGGATATTTTTATTTTAAATGAAAATGCGAATATTTCTTTTTACGTTGTTGAATGACTAAAACACATATCTGCTCTTATTTAAGTGTATATTTCGCTTTCCTAACGTAGAATAATTAGGCATTAGATCCGCATTTGAATTGGCAATGAACTGTCATCTACCCAGCGAGGCTTCAGCAGGGGGTTAGGGGTGCGGGGGAAGAGGAGGGGTATGAGACTTCAGAAAACATCTGGATGGTGGATTGTTCAGGTGCTTGACTGCTTAAGCTTAGCACAAATTATCCGACTTAAGTTCCTGCTGTTGTCCCACCACACCGATCTTAACATTAATCTTCTGACTATCCAAAAGCTAAAAGGGTCTGTGTCCTATCAGTGGATCACCGACTTACAATGAGTTGACTGTATGGGCATCTAGTTAGCCCTCTGGTAAGCAGTAAAGAAGAGCCAAGGCTAAAGCACCAATCCCATGTACCCATTGGAATAGTGTGTCAGGGCGTTTAAGCTGAAATTAATGGCAAAACCGAATCAACTTCAAATTTAGACTTGACCCGACCTGTCGGCCTCCTTCAGGCCCATGCTAATTTTTCCCACCCCCGGTCCTCCTACTTGAACAAACAGTAAGGAAAAAACACTGGTCTATTGCTTCATGAACTGTAGCCCAATATCCATTTTAATCACTGAGCACAAGTACTAACAAGTACACCTGACCTTAAACTAATTGTTTGTAACCAAGCACTCTGAACTGATCAGAGGCAACTTGCCCAGCGCTCTACAAACACCGTTAATGACTAAACAGTTCACACTATCTGAAAGCAGCAAACTGGCTTTCTTTTCAAGCAAACTATTATATATATATATATAGTAGCAATACTTCATGCATGGGATTTTGTGCATCCAATATAACGATTTTATGCACAGTTGTGATTGGAAAAATCTAGATTTTATTAAAGAGAATGAGCCTTATTGTGAGAAATCGGGTTGTTGGTTGACTGGGTTGTGAACCCTGGTCAAGCAGCAACCGCAAACCTCGTCAGGGTGAGTCACAAGCCAACCCTAAAGTAACCTGTGCTCAACCCTCTGGTAGCTTGGCACAGAGCAGTCCGGCTTAACTTAGAGGCAATGCGTAAAGTATTTGTGCTTCTCACACACAAGAAGGGGGGAGAGGCACAACACACACTACTCCAGCCTCCCCAATCACAACTGTAACGCACACAGAGGAGTAGTGTGTATGAATCTCTTCAAGAGAGGTGGCTCGTGCTTCGTGAAAAAATACTGCCCTTACTCAAAAAACTGTGACATGCTTCATCATCGGGCTTGCTTCAATACACTCACAATAAAGAGCTATAGAGGGAAAAATCAATCGGGTCGCCCTCCACTCACAAGTAGCCAGAAACGATCATAGACCTGATTATAGGGGACATAATCCAATTTCTTTTGTAGGGCTGGTAGAGGGGGGTTACTGCCTCAACCCAACTGCTGGTCCCAAACAATTTACCAGTCTTGTCCAGTCCTAAATGCCCACAAAAGATTTATAATTTTTTTAATAAGAAACAGTTTATCAGTCAACTCTGTACAAATATACCCCCTCCTGGACAGGTGTATAAAAGACAAAAAAGTGTGTGAAGGTGAGAAAGTCCCTCACGTGCGCTACACCAGAGGAACTACTGGTAGGTTCTCACCAGTTAGCCCTCGTTTCTCATCATTGGTAACTTTCTCACCTGTAGGAAGAGAAAAAAAAAAGTGTCCAGTACAGAAATTAGAGGTGAAAATAGTGATGTATATATCAACAAAGAGAGACCCCGTAATGTGCATGAGACAAAAAAGTGTGTTTCTCCAATTAAAATTGAGTTAAGACTCACATGTACAACGTGCCAATTTTATTCCAGATCGTGAGCTTACTCAAGATTTAAAAACAACTGCATGTTGCAAACCAATTCAAGATGGGCCAACATGTTTCATTGCCTGTCCTCTGTTGTGGCAATTTAGTCAGGGCTCGAGGTCAAAATTCACCTCACTGGACTTCAAGTTTTGTACGTGGAGAGACAGGTGGTAGCCAAAGGCACTCGTACCAGCTTGACACGGTGGAAAGCTGGTATGAGTGCCTTTGGCTACCACCTGTCTCTCCACGTACAAAATCAGGTCTATGATTGTTTCTGGTTGCTTCAATACACCCCTGCGCAGACCAATGCCTGGGGTGGAGCAAAAGGGAGGGGAAGACAATACAAACATATAAAAATAATATAGGTAATGGATCCTGGGATCACCGAAAGAAAAAGTGCAGTGAAGATTAAAACTAGTTCAGTGGTATCTTTTGTAAGTAATTTATTCCTAGATCCACTGACTAGGATTAAAAACGTGAAGGATGGTGGTGACAGGAAAGTATTTGGAGTTCCTTCACCCCTCCTTACTGCCAAGTTGTTGACATGTTTCAGCTGTTTGACTTAAGCCTACAATTACAGGTCACCACAGCATTTATCAGGACCTTTCAGATCCCAGTTTCTTAAAATCCCTCAATGCCAGAGTTTGGAGTCCCCGGAACCAGTTGTTCACGGAGAGAGGAACCCACTCAGTAACACACTCCAGTTAATCTGTGGGTAGAGAAAAGATGAAAAAAGAGTGGGGTCAGTCAAACCTGGGTGACGGTTGTAAAGTACAACATGTATCACACCATCCAACCAACCAGCACTCTTTTTATAGAATGTATATAGTTAATACCTTCACGGAGGCTTATACCACCTCTGTATTATAGAAACAAAAGCATGAAAATATCATGCTTAATCTTATGGTGTCCTTAGTCAGACCTATCACACTTGCTCGTCCATATACTATGGTCAAAAAAGAAAGAAAACGTTCTCTACTGGGGCAAATGCCCCCCATGCTCTCGTTTCCCGTCTCCACCCAAGGAAATGAAAGACTCAACTCACTGAGTTTACCATTAGCCATTCTTAAACTGGCGAGTAAGAGGAGGAGACCCCATGTAGTCACACTGTGGGGGAAAATAAAAACATGAAGGAGACACAGTTTAAAGACTGATTGCAATGCGTTCTAAAGTATGTCACGGCTGTCCACACTCTCATCAACCCTAATGGGTTTCTTCTGCACTGATTCAGATTTCTCTGCACTCTAATGCCCAGGTGTTATTTGGGGAATTTGGAAAAGAACCTCCAACTGCCCTTCTGTCAAAGATCGTGAATGATCCCGGCACTTCTGAACCTGATAGATCGTGATATGCCTAGTTTACGGTACTATGAATTAACATGACGATCTTAAAAACACACACATATCCCCCTTCGTAGCTATCCGTTATTTAAAATGGAGCCGTTGCGTGTAAGGACCCTTAATTGCATGCGGCCCCCCCTCGCGCTACATGCCCGTCCCCGCTGCTCCTTACTACTCCAAGGGTGGTGCTCCGCCTCGACCTCTTGTCCCGTGCTCGCCATGTAGAGATGCCGGGCGGGGCTTCTCTATGTGTGGTAGGGAGCGCAGTCACGTGACAACGTCTCCCAGCGTCCTCTCGTCACGTGACCACGTCTTCCTGACACTAACCCTGGTAACCATGGGGACTGCAGCGTGGTCCGCTTGCAGTTCCTACTCCATATTTTTTTACTTTATTTAGAGGCAACAAACGGTGTGATTTCGTCCTCTAGTCTATTCGTTGACACGGCGTCAAGCCTCTTCATTGTGATAACATTTTTTTTTATATATATGTATATAGATCTTGGCATGAAATTATGGGGACCCCGGTGATGTGGATTCCTTGTTTGATATGTATATATATTACAATAGCTACGTGGTGAATTGGACGTTCTATGTGTTTCCATATACTTCCTGCGAAGCAAAAAAAAAAGCATAGGAGGTGTAACGTCAAAAACAGCTATTGAATAGCGACCAGGTAGGTTGTTTTGATTCACAAATCTCTATGGATCCATGGTAATAGTTGTTCAAATGCATATATAGCCTGCTTTTGAATTATATCATATGACCCAGGGGTGTCCCCGCGACTTATTGCGAGGAACTGAAGGCATCATAAGTTTCGAGGTCAAGGATTTACAAACCTCCACCCATGATTGACAAGAAAATAGTGGGTGCGAATGATGTAGTTCTGACCACTAGTCCATGAGTCCATTATACGTAATGCCCATGATATTAACGATTTATAGTATTCCATGGGATATCGTCGTTTAGCCCGTTTATATGGCTCTTTAATCTATAAACCCATTTCTGTTCCATTAGTAGAAGTGCCCTCTTTTTGTTCCCTGAGTGAGATTGGAATCTTGGTTTATCCAGAACGGTCCACGTTAGGTCATTCTCTGTGTGGGCAACACTTCAAACAGTAATAAAGTAAAAACACCTCGCAAAAAGGATCCCACACCAAGTTAGAAAAAAAGTTATTTTTAATTAATAAAACAACACCAAAATGACAAAAAAACAATCAGTAGAACCAGAGAGATGCAATTTTAAAGACTTTAGTCAAAATAACGCTAAAAAATAAAGCGTCATCTGTGTTTATCTGGTCTTGCCGGACCGCGTCAAAGTCACAAGTTTAGGCTGACTGAGATGGAGCGTGGGCTGGCTACAGGGACCCAGTAAGGCACGATGTACAAAGTACCTTAAATCCTGGTTTGTGGAACGTTGCGAGGATCTGCGTTGAAGATGCATTGCGCAGCCAAAGCGATGCGTCAGTTCCGAGGTGCGGCGAGGCTGTGATGCGAGGTCCTGCGTTGTCCTCTAGGATCCTGTCGATGACGGCTTGCGATGCGAAGTCCGCGATTGAGGCAGTGTCCCTTCTGAGGATCTGTGAGTCTGCGATGCGTAGTCCGGTGTCGTCATCGAGGCTGCCATCGACGGGGGATGTGAGGGCCTGCGGCAAGAATGCGGCACACAGCGGCTGTTCTGAAGAGGCTGCAGAGGCAATGCGGGTCTTTGCGACTGGTTCAATCCACGCAGCAGCGGTGATGTGTGGGTTCTGCTCTGGATTGCAGAGGAGATGCGTCGGTTGTGCTGGATCCACAGAGGCTGCAGAGCACCTTACGTCCACTTCCAAGGGACCAGGACTGGGGTGGCACCACTTGGCAGGGTAGCCTCACAGATGGCCGAGTCGAGGTGCAGGTGCAAGGTTGTTGGAAGCCTGTTGTGTCGCTCAGGCTTCAGGTCAGGAGACCAGCCAAATAGCCTTTGAAGTCACTCTGGGGTTCTGGGTTCAAGAGATGCAGGTGCAGTCCTTCTCACCCAGGCAAGAGGGGAGCAGGCAGCATTTCAGCACAGCAGGGCAGCGGTGTTTCAGAGCAGCAGTCCAGCAGAGTGTCAGTCCTTTAAGCCACACAGCAGTCCTTCTTGCTGGTGGAGTATCCACGGGTCCAGAAGTGTACTGAACAGTTGGTGTCTAAGGTCCTGTATTTATACCCAGTTGTGCCTTTAAAGTGGGGAGAAGCTTCTAGAAGCACGCCGTTGAAGTGCACATGTGCCCTGCCTTCCTGGCTCCAGACTAACTACAGGGTTTATGCAGCCCTTTGTGTGGAGGCAGAACACAGCCTATTCAAGTGTAAGAGGGGCTGGGTCCAGCTCCTTCCTCCCATCCTGCCAATGATGGCCAATCCAATCGCATCCAAGCTCCCCAGTGTGTGTGGCTGTCTAAGAGAAGTACAGAAAGCCCAACTGTCAATTACACCCAGGTATGTGACCTAGAGACAGGTTTCAGGCACCAAATGGCTAAGGCAGGAAACTGCCAACTTTCTGAAAGTGGCATTTAATTTTTTTTAATTTAAAATCCGACTTAACCATAACTTAGGATTTCTCTTTACAATTCCAGAGACACCAAACATGAACTGGGTACCTGTTTCCATTTGGAAATTACACTTATAAAATGTAATAAGGTGACTTCAATGTTATCGAATGGAAGAAGACCACTGACTCATTGTCAGTGAAATTGCTCTCCCACCCTTGCAGCTCCACCATTAAGTGAGGCCTGCCCCTGCACTCTCGAGTGTTGGTGATCGAGGCCCTCATCCACCCGCAGGTTTCCCTGCGCCTCATCCCTGGTGGTCCAGTGGACCTGTGTCTCTTTCATCTCACTCTGCTCTTTCACTCGTTTTCACACCCTTTTTTATCTTTCACCTTTCTGCATCTCTGCTCTTTTGTGCCTTATTTCTGCTTATTTTCCCTTCTTCTCGCTCTGCTCTTTTTCTCGTTTTCACTCGTTTTTCTACCCTCTTTTATCTTTCACCTTTCTGCACTTTTCTGCATCTCTGCTCTTTTGTGCCTTATTTCTGCTTATTTTCCCTTTTTTCTTTATCCCTTATTTCCTCCCTTTACCTTTCCCCGCCGCTGCTGCCCCCGCGGCCCCTCCCCCCCCCTCCCCAGCGCGACCGGCCCAATCCAGCTCCCCTCCCCGCTGCCGCCTCCCAGCTGTCCAGCCCTCCCCGACCCCTACTTAATGGCGGCCGCTGCGGGGACAGGCGAGCAAGACCACTGACTCATTGTCAGTGAAATTGCTCTCCCACCCTCGCAGCTCCACCATTAAGTGAGGCCTGCCCCTGCACTCTCGTGTGTTGGTGATCGAGGCCCTCCTCCACCCGCAGGTTTCCCTGCGACTCATCCCTGGTGGTCCAGTGGACCTCTGTCTCCTTCCTCTCACTCTGCTCTTTCACTCGTTTTCAGTCGTTTTTCTACCCTTTTTTATCTTTCACCTTTCTGCACTTTTCTGCATCTCTGCTCTTTTGTGCCTTATTTCTGCTCATTTTCCCTTCCTCTCGCTCTGCTCTTTCACTCGTTGTCACTCGTTTTTCTACCCTCTTTTATCTTTCACCTTTCTGCACTTTTCTGCATCTCTGCTGTTTTGTGCCTTATTTCTGCTTATTTTCCCTTTTTTCTTTATCCCTTATTTCCTCCCTTTACCTTTCCCCGCCGCTGCTGCCCCCGTGGCCCCCCCCCACCCCCCCAGCGCGACCGGCCCAATCCAGCTCCCCTCCCAGCTGTCCAGCCCTCCCCGACCCCTACTTAATGGCAGCCGCTGCGGGGACAGGCGAGCAAGACCACTGACTCATTGTCAGTGAAATTGCTCTCCCACCCTCGCAGCTTCACCATTAAGTGAGACCTGCCCCTGCACTCTCGAGTGTTGGTGATCGAGGCCCTCCTCCACCCGCAGGTTTCCCTGTGCCTCATCCCTGGTGGTCCAGTGGACCTCTGTCTCCTTCCTCTCACTCTGCTCTTGCACTCGTTTTCAGTCGTTTTTCTACCCTTTTTTATCTTTCACCTTTCTGCACTTTTCTGCATCTCTGCTCTTTTGTGCCTTATTTCTGCTCATTTTCCCTTCCTCTCGCTCTGCTCTTTCACTCGTTTTTCTACCCTCTTTTATCTTTCACCTTTCTGCACTTTTCTGCATCTCTGCTCTTTTGTGCCTTATTTCTGCTTATTTTCCCTTTTTCTTTATCCCTTATTTCCTCCCTTTACCTTTCCCCGCTGCTGCTGCCCCCGCGGCCCCTCCCCCCCCACCCCCCAGCGCGACCGGCCCAATCCAGCTCCCCTCCCCGCTGCCGCCTCCCAGCTGTCCAGCCCTCCCAGACCCCTACTTAATGGCGGCCGTTGCGCGGCTGCTGCGCGGCCGCGAGCAGCGGGGGCGCCGTTGGCGCACCGAAGGCAAGCCCGTCTGCGCCTGACCACGACCAGCGCCTAGAACCCTGGACCTCCGCCCCGCCAACGCTACGACCCAGCAGCACTCCACGCACTCAACCCAGGCCGCAACAACAACTGCAAGCTAGCATCACCAGCCGACACCCACGGACCCTTCAGCTGTCACCGCTGCCGGCACACCTGCAGCACCGCCAAGAACACGGATCCAGCACAACCCGCCCACAAGAACACAACCGAACCGAAGACCCTGCAATGCATCCTCCTCAATGTCCGATCCCTCCACAAACACGCCACAGAAATCTGGGACCTCCTCGACAGCACCACCCCGGACTTAGCGTTCTTCACCGAAACCTGGACCAACACCACCTCGGGACCGGACATCGCCATCGCCATCCCCCAAGGATACAAGATCTCCAGGAAGGACCGCCCCACCCGCCCAGGAGGAGGAATCGCCATCGTCCACAAATCCAGCCTCCGCCTGAGCACACTCCCCGACGAGCCCACAGAACTGATGGAACACCTTCACTTCAAGATACTGGCCAGCCCCACCTCCACCCTCCGAGGAACCCTCATCTACCGACCCCCTGGACTCCGCGGACCCTTCGCCAACTCCATCACGGACATTATCTCCCCGCAAGCCATCGCATCCACCAACTACACCCTGCTGGGAGACCTCAACTTCCACCTCGACAACCAACTGGACCCCAACACCACATCCCTCCTGGACAACCTCCACAACATTGGACTCCGCCAGATCGTGACCAAGCCCACGCACTCAGCAGGACACACCCTCGACCCCCTCTTCACTACAGGAAACTCCATCACGTTCAGCCACACCACCGAACTCCCATGGACCGACCATCGTTGCGTCCACTTCACCTTCAGAACACCCACCATCCACAGACACCAGCACCTGCTCCCACGAAGAAACTTGACCAAAATCACAGACGACCAGCTCACCTCCTCACTCAACAACTCCACCCCAACCATCGCGGAAAACGACGACCCCAACACTGCAGCCCGAACCCTGCATAGATGGATCTCGGACAGCACCAACACCATAGCCCCCCTCAAGAAAAACAACAATACCCGCGCCAAGAAAGCCAGATGGTTTACCACCGAACTTCGAGAGTCCAGACGCACATGCCGCCGCCTTGAAAAGGCCTGGAGGAACACCAAATCCACAGAAGCCCACAACAACTTCAGAGCCGCCACCAACACCCACCATCAACTCATCAGAGAAATGAGGAAAAAAGCGATTGAAGACAGAATCTCCACCCACGCGCACAACAGCAAGGAACTCTTCAGCATCATCAAGGAGTTCCCCCAACCCACCAGCGAGTCTACCGACATCCCTCCCTCACAAGACCTCTGCGACAAACTCCGCACCTTTTTCCACCACAAAATCAAGAGCATCTACGACAACTTCGACGAAGACAACCAACACACTGAACCCTCACCAACCACCCCGACACCCGGAAACCAGCGATTGATGACTGGACAGCCCTCACCACCGAAGACAATGAAGTCAATCCACTCAGGGGCCCCCACGGACCCCTGCCCCCACCACATCTTCAACAGAGCCGCCGACACCATCGCACCCATGCTCTGCCACACCATAAACCGCTCCCTGGCGACCGCCTCGTTCCCCGACGACTGGCAACACGCCGAGGTCAACCCCCTCCTAAAGAAACCCTCAGCGGACCCCACCGACCTCAAAAACTACAGACCCATCTCCCTGCTCCCGTTCCCAGCGAAAGTCATCGAGAAAGCCATCAACAGCCAACTCGCCACTTTCATTGAAGAACACAACATCCTCTACTCCTCCCAATCCGGCTTCAGAAAAAACAACAGTACGGAAACCGCCCTCCTCGCTGCAACATACGACATCCGCACCCTACTGGACAAAGGAGAAACAGTAGCCCTCATCCTCCTCGACCTATCAGCGGCGTTCGACGCAGTCTCTCACTGCACCCTAATACGCAGACTCTACGAACCAGGAATCCAGGACAAGGCCCTCGACTGGATCCGCTCCTTCCTCTCCGGCAGGACGCAGCGGGTCAGACTCCCCCCCCCTTTCCTCTCGGACCCCACACCTACCACCTGCGGAGTCCCCCAGGGCTCCTCCCTCAGCCCGACGCTCTTCAACGTCTACATGGCTCCACTCGCCCCCATCGTCATAACCTACGGACTCAACATCGTGTCATACGCAGACGACGCCCAGCTCATCCTCTCCCTATCCAACGAGCCCAACACCGCCAGACGCAACTTTCGAGAAGGCATGGAAGCCGTTGTCAAATGGATGAAAAACAGCTGCGTACAACTAAACACCAACAAAACAGAAGTACTCATCATGGGCCCAAACCCCGACGCCTGGAGCGACACCTGGTGGCCCCCCGCCCTCGGAAACCCGCCAACCCCCACGGACCACGCACGCAACCTGGGAATCATCCTGGACTCCGAGCTCAAAATGGACCGCCAGATCAACTCTGTCTCGTCTTCCTGCTTCCACACCCTCCGCCTCCTTCGTAAGACCTTCAAATGGATCCCCCTCGAACACCGAAAGACCGTCACTCACGCCCTGGTCACCAGCAGACTCGACTACGGCAACGCACTGTACGCCGGAATAAACAAAAACCTCACCCGCAAGCTACAGAACATCCAGAACGCCGCTGCAAGACTGGTCCTCAACCTGCCAAAACACTGCCACATCTCCCAGCACCTGTGCACACTCCACTGGCTCCCCGTCGAGGCGAGAATCACCTTCAAGATGCTCACCCACGCACACAAGGCCCTCCACGGCACCGGACCAGCATACCTGAACAGCCCACTCAAATTCCACGCAGCCCAGCTCTCCTACGCCGTGGTCCCCCGCACCAGAAAGACCAGATCGGGAGGCCGCTCCTTCTCCTTCCTCGTGGCCAAAGCATGGAACGCCCTTCTGCTCCACCTCAGACAGACAACATCGCTCCCCATCTTCGCAAGAAACCTCAAAACCTGGCTCTTCGACAGACCCCCTCCTTGATGGAATGGATCCTGCACCCCCCCCACCCCTAGCGCCTTGAGACCCTTACGGGTGAGTAGTCGCGCTTTAACAACCCCTGATTGATTGATTGAAGAAGTAGGCCTTGCTGAATTTAAGAATTTTTCCCTACCAGGCAGTGCTTCATTTGAGCCGGCGATTGCCGGTGGGGGGCACCAGCACTTATTTTTGGGGACTGGCACTTATTTCGCCTCATCAGACATTTCCTGAGGCCAACAGAGGGAAAAACAAACAAAACTACCTCACCATAACTTAGGATTTCTCTTTACAATTCCAGAGACGCCAAACATGAACTGGTTACCTGTTCCAGTTTGGAAATGACACTTATAAAATGTAATAAGGTGACTCCAGTGTTATTGTATAAGAGAAGTAGGCCTTGCAGACTTTAAGAATGTTTCCCTACCAGACAGAGTGCTTAATTTGAGCCTGGGGGGGGGGGGGGTGGCACTTATTTTGCCACATCAGACATTTCCCGATGCCAACAGAGGGAAAAACAAACAAAATGAAAAAACGAAGGAAAAGAAACTGAAAACCCGTCACCAAGGGAGAGAGCAGACACCTTTAAGAAGGAGATAATGTGGCAGGGAGCGACTGGCAGTGAATTAAAGAGACATGAGTGGATTCGGGACTGTGCACCCTTGCTATTTGAACTCTGAAACTTTATAGCGCCAGCTGCGGGTGTCTGAGTATCTCTTTGAGCACCAGCACCTATTATTTTACAAATAAAGCACTGCTACCAGGACATGTAAAACTTAAAAGTAAATGTCCTGCTTTTTAAATACTTTGCACCCTGCCCTCTGGCTGTTCAGGGCCTATCCTAGGGGTGACTTGTATGAATTAAAAAGATAGTTTGGGCCTGGCAAAATGTTTAGTTTAAAACTGCAGTTATCACAAAACAGAGAGGTGAAGAAAAAGCTCACATACGTCCCTCCTACACGAAAATAATATATCACAAAAAGGTACAGTGCTGCTAGAATAGACCAAAGTATCACAACGGAGACAGAATCCTAAATTTTAGGATAAAAGTACATTTTTGTGTATTACACATAGCAGAAAACTGGGAAAGCCATCCTTTTTGGAAGAGTATGCCTCACACACATAATATTGTCATGCTTCATCATCGGCATTCTCTCCCCACCCTGGTAAGATGGTACTACCAGGGCAGACTCAACCTCCTTGAAGAATTGGCAGTAGGAGGGAGTTCTTGAATACAACTACTGGACAAAATGGTATCCAGAAAATCTAAATGTAGAATCATCATGTAGACATCTAAACCCCGGCCCCCTCGCCCATGCCGTTAAGGTATCAACATCCACAATTCAGCAGTTGGCTGCCACATATTTCACATAGGTGTTCAACTGAGAGACTTCACTGCCAACCCTTCATTACCTTCTCCCCTCGTAAAGATTGCCAGATGAGTGCTTTTCTCATTTCTTTTTTTTTAATTATAAATCTTTTTATTTAACAATCATCGACATTCAAGCAATTCCAAAATCTACTCAATATCAATAGAGGCATGACAATTTGAGACAATAATCATTCACATTATACACAGTAAGGACACCTCAGGGAGGGAGCAGGTCATCCAATTCAACACTCGGCGGGGGGGTGCAAATGTCTCCATGATAGGAATTCCATGGTGTCCATATGCGGGACCACTTTCTAGGACAGCCCCGGGCAGTATAGACCGTCTTTTCCCTGAACATACACCAGTCCATACTCTTTTTCCATGCCCAGAGCGTAGGGGGGCTCGCCGCTCCCCAGGCTTGAGCGATGTTTCTTTTGGCTAGCATGAACCCCAGAGTGGCCCACTGCATTTGATGGGTGTTCAAGTCAGTTGGTTCCCATATGTTCAGTAGGCATCTACGTGCTTCAGGGTGAATAGCGATAGTGAGGACTGTCCTCATGACTTCATGAATCTCCCTCCAGTATGTTTGAATGTGTGTGCAGTCCCATATGATGTGCATAAAGGTACCTATCTGCCCACACCTTCTGCGACAGTCTCCTGTTTCAGCTCTTCCCATCTGCACTAGTCGGGGGCCGGTCATATATATCCTGTGCAGGATTTTAAGCTGTACTAGTCTTAATCGTGCCGGAATAGCCACCACCCGAGGGGAGGACACCGCCTCCCCCCATTCCTCATCATCCATTTCTATCCCGTCTGCCACCCATTTCTGCCGCAGTACAGAGAGAGGGTCTTCCATATTATACATCAACTTATTATAGATTAAGGAGATGGTCTTATCCGGGAGGTAATCATCTAGTATCCTGTCTTCCAACGGGGATGATTCAGGAAGGGAGGAGCCCTGTGGAAGGAGTGAGTGTAGTGCATGGCTAACCTGTGTGTAACGAAAAGATTCAGTGTCGGCTAGCTCGTGTTGACTTTGGAGAGTGGCAAATGTTTTCACCCCACCCTTTTCCCATAAGTCTTTAATTTGTGAAATGCCAATCATGTCCCATTTATCGAACCCTTTCGACGTCCATAAATTACCTAGTTGTGCCGAATCCCACAGGGGGTTGGCCAAAGTCAGTCTACGCTCCCATCCAAGGGATCTGTTTGCGGCGTGCCATACATTTACTGAGTGGCCAGTGGGGCCCGTTAACTGAGGTCGGCCAGGTTTTGAGTAGAGTGATCTGTTATAGTTCCCTCCCGGGAGGAGCCACCTATCCATACGGTATCCTGGATCGTCAGGGTCACCGTAGGTGCCATGGTTGATAGCTGCCAGATGCGCAGCCCGATAATATTTCTTTATGTCAGGGAGACTAATGCCTCCATCATACCAATTTAATGTAAGTTTACCCAAGGCTATTCGTGGTGTCCCAGTCCATAATAATTCTCTCTGAAGGCGTTCAATTTCTTTAAAATATTTCAGTGGAACAGGGTCGAGTGAGTTTTGAAGGGCATAGAGAAAACGGGGGAGGGACATCATTTTAAAAAGAGCAGCTTTGCCTAGAAGAGAGAGGGGAAGAGGCTTCCAGCAGGCTATGTCCCGCTTTAACCGTTGTATTGGAGGAAGGAGATTTTTTTCGTATCGAAGTGCAGAGTCTAGGGAGAGATAAATCCCCAAGTATTTTAATCCTGTGGCACTGATCTGGATCGGACAATTACGGGGCAGGGCAGGTGGATCTCCCCGGAGGACATAGAGGTGAGACTTGGTCCAATTGATCGTAAACCCAGAATATCTGCCGAATACTGCCAATATATCTAGAACTGCAATTAGGGATCGTTTGGGAGAAGTTAAATAGAGTAATATGTCATCTGCGAAAAGCGAGATGCGGTCCTCCCACTCAGGTGACCAACGCATACCTCGAATAACTGGATTCTGTCTGATCCACGCCGCCAGGGGTTCCAATGCTAAAGCAAACATGAGGGGGGAAAGCGGGCATCCCTGACGGGTACCCCGGCTCAAATTAAATGTGTCCGATTTTTTATTATTAACCACGACTTGTGCCAGGGGCGCCGAGTACAGGAGGCGAATCCACTGAACGAATTCCTGGCCGAACCCCAATTTTCGGAGGACAGCTATGAGATAAGGCCACTCAATAGTATCGAACGCCATGGTGGCATCCAAAGAGACAAGGATAGCTGGCTCCAGAATCGTGTCCGCCCTACCGAGGACCCCATGCACTCGGCGCAGATTTAACACCGTGTTCCGTTGCGGTATAAAACCGGATTGGTCTGGGTGCACCAGGCCAGAAATTATTTTAATTAGTCGGTTAGCTAGTACTTTGGCGAGGATCTTGGGCTCAGCATTCAGGAGGGAGATCGGTCTATATGAGGCACAATCTGTTTTGGGTTTGCCTTCCTTATGTATAGTCACTATGTTGGCTATTCGTTGGTCCTTTGGTAGCTCCCCCCTCTCTCTACTCTCCCCAAACATGGCTTTAAGATGAATGGCTAATTTATCAGGGTTAAGTTTGTATAATTCGATTGGAATGCCGTTAGGGCCAAGGGCTTTCCCTGAGTTCAGTGACCTGATCGCCTGCGCTATTTCGTCTGCTGTCAAGGGGCTGTCCATTAGTTGACGCTCCGTCAAGGAGAGGGTTGGGAGTGTTATGTCCCTCAACAATGCAGCAGAGTCTTCCTCTGTGTATGGTGCTACTGCAGCACACACCGCCTCAAAGTGACTGGCAAAGTGATTCGCAATGTCTTGAGGGTCGGTGATGCAAATATTATTAGCGCTGTGCAGAGCCGGGACCAATCTGTTCGCCCATTCTCGTTTATCAAGCCATGCTATCAATTTTCCCGCTTTATCACCTAGGTCATAAATCCTACCGAGTTTCTCTCTCCCCAGTGCTTTAGCCTTCTCTGTAACTAACGCCCTATATTCATCCTGTTTAAGACGCAACAAGTGGAGCGAAGCTGGTGTGGTCATTGTCTCTACGTCTCTTTCTAAGTGGTAGATCTCGTCTTCTATGTTAGACACTTCCCTTTGTTGTTCCTTCTTCTGGCCAGATATTAGTGAAAGAGCTTCTTCCCTAATTACCGCTTTGAAAGCTTCCCAGAGTGTCTGGGAGGAGTCTACTGTGCCCGAATTTTCACTAAAATAAGTGTCCATAGCCTTGATAAGTTCTTTACGAATTTTAGGGTTGCGCAAGTACCAGGGATTAATTGGGACAATTCTACCCACCCTAACCTGATCCAGGAGCATATGTACCCATATCGGTGAGTGGTCGGGTATACCCCATGCTAAGTGTTTGATGTCGTGAATATGGGAGATTTGGGGGCTAGGGATCAAAATGTAATCTAATCTGGACAGGCTGTGATGGGCTCCAGAGTGGAAGGTGTGTTGTATTTTCTCAGGGTTGTAAGTACGCCAGCCGTCCACCAATCCCATGGTCTCCAGAAAGTCCGGTAGCCATCTGTTAGAGGGCCCTAATTCACGCGGGGGTGGCGGTCCAATCTACCCGAGACCACTGAATTGAAATCGCCTCCCAGTAGTAACATTCCCTCCGGTAGTGAGAGGAGAGTGGTGCGTAGGTCCTGGAATGTAGTAGTCTGAAGGCCAGGCGGGACATAGATAGACATTAGTGTAATGGTTCGTCCCTCCCAGGACCCAGTGATGCCTATATACCGGCCCCTATCATCGGCCCAGGTGGAATCTACACTGAGGGGGAATGTGTTTTTTAGCATAATGCCTACTCCTCTCGAACTTGTTGTGAACCCCGCATGCGCCACCAATTTGTACCCCCACCTGCACATCGCCCTACATGATCTGCCTATTAGGTGCGTCTCCTGAAGGAGGACAATGTCAGGGGCCTGTTTCTTAATATACTGAAGAACTATACTGCGTTTAACTTTGTCCCCAAGCCCGTTGACATTCCAGCTCAGGATTCTGGCACTCTTATCCCACTGCGTATGCATCAAACCTAGTGGAGAGACTCAAATCCTCAGGCACGCCTATCACATTGCTTGTCGATGTAAAAACTACAACAAAAAACAACAGATTTCCCCTCCAACAACCCCCATCCCTGCTTCCCTGCCCTCTGGACTCGAAACTGCCCATACTAACTGGCGGAGTGCCTGTCGCCCAACTGCTGTACTAAATGAAGAAAATGAGGGTGCGTGATACTCCGGCTCCCCCCACCCCTCCACCCGGGAACACTTTATTGGACTCTGAGAGGAAATAGTATACCATTGTACATCTTTTCTATCAAGCTAGATCCACCCCCTTTACCGGTCTCACTATGTCTACAGTGTCCATCAAAGGCGTCATTCTCGCCACCTGCTTCTTCTCGTGGAGGTCTAGTTCGTACAACTGTCCCAAGAGACTTCTCCATCGTTCTTGAACTCGTTTCCTCGATGCTAACTTCTCCGACCTCAGGCTTTCCGGGTCTCCAACCAGTTCGCTGCCATCTCAGGGTTGTCGAAAAACCAGGCCCTGCCATCTGCCTCCACTCGGAGCTTGGACGGAAAGAGCATTGCGTACTTGAGGCCCTTGTCTCTAAGCAGTTTCTTTACTCCCAGAAAGGACTTTCGCTGCTTCTGGACTAACTGAGTGAAGTCAGGGAAAAAGGTTATGTCGGCGTTGTCAAGTCTAAGTGGAGGTCCCGTTTGGCGCGCTGAAGTATTGCGTCGCGGTCCCGGTAGTTGAGGATCTTGACCAGGATAGGGCGTGGGGGGCCCGGGCCTCGGCTGTCCTCCTGGGACTCTATGGGCTCTTTCCACGACGAAAAGGTTGCCAAGTCCCTTGGGTTTGAGATGTTGAAGGATAAGGTCTTCCACAAACAGATCAACTGATTCCCCTTCCGCTTTTTCGGGGACCCCTAAAATACGCACGTTGTTGCGTCTGAGGCATCCTTCATAATCGTCCAGCTTAATTTCTGCGAGCTTCCTAAAAGCTTGCAGGTCCTGAATTTCGGTTTGTAGTTGCGAGGTATCTTCCACTAAGCTGGTAGTCTTGAGTTCCATCTGTTTAAGCCTCTCATTGCTTTTATTAAGATCTGCACGGATTAGGTTCACCTCGATCGTTATGGTGTCCATTTTATGTTCAAGCGAGGTTTTTATCTCCGCTATGGCTGTCATGACATCCTTAAGAGTAGGTTCTTTGTCCGGGTTCCCTTGCTCTCCTGCGTGCCTATGTTTAGGGGAGGACTCCGCTACGCTCTCTCTCTTGAGAATGCATATTTGTCCAATTTGTTCGATTGTACGGACTTGAGGCCTCTTGTGGACGTCATTTTGCCTTCCTTCGGGTTCCCTACTGTGTTGCGTAGTGGGGCCTATTATCCGGCCCAAATAGGTGGGAGTTTTGCTATATGGCGTGAGCGATAGAAGTACTGTAGGCGTTGGGCTGATATATGGATGCAGTGTTTGTCGGACAAAGCCGGCAGGATCGTGGGAGGTCTGCAATCGTTATGTGTCCAGGATGTTGCCGCGGGGCCCCTCCACTAACTAAGGGAAATGGCGCCACTATGTTCCTGCAGGGACGCCCCTCGTAGGGATCGGGATCTCCCCTTCGCCAAGTTATTTAGCTGCCGAGTCGCAGAGAGTTCATGCTTCGCCGGTCTCCCGCCCTCCCGATCTCCTGGTTGCACCCATACGATTACCTGCCGCGGCTCTACGTCCAGCAGCCACCGCCGCTTCCGGAGCAACACTGATGGGGGGTGGGGGTCCACAGCACACCACCCGGAGCCTCTCTCCCCACCGCGCCCGTTACGACTCTCTGGGCCGGATCGTCACCTTCTTTGGCGGGGCCTGCAAATTCTGATCTGCGCCGTCCGCCCCGCAGTCACTCCGACGATCCCACCGTCCGCTTACCGCTGCAATTGAGGGCCGCAGCAGAGGTCAGTCCGGGACAAGTGATTCGGAGCCAGGCTCCACGCTCCTCCGCCTGCGTCGTCACGCACGCCCCGTCCCCAATCACTTGAGGTCCCGGCGTTCTTCGCTCCGTAGGCCTCGCGGCGCCAATGGGAGTATCTCAGCGCAGAGACCGAGCACAGTCTCCGTTCCTTCTGCCTTGTATTTCGGGTGCCTTCCGATAGCCGGTTTCCTCTTCAGGTAGAAGGATATGTGGGTCGGATGTTTGGTTTAGGGTCGGGATTACCGGAGCTCCACTAAGCAGCGGCCATTACGTTACGCCGCGTAGCCACGCCCCCCTTTTCTCATTTCTTGATGTGCGATAACTTCAGACCCATGAGCTTTTCATTTAGGGTAGTCAAATAGATTTTGACTTCATCCTAGATCAAGTGCTGTGGTTCTCCATCGCTGTTTAGCTATTTCTGTAAAACTGTTGTAAGCTTCACCCTAAATGTTACTTTATTTGTGCTTTTAAAAAAAAAATTGGGTTGTAAATGCAAGCGCATGAGGAAAAGAGGCAAAAATTTGTGTTCCTAGTAACAGTTTGCTAAAATGAAAGCCACAGCTTCCCAAGCAAAATGGCTTGTCGAGCAAATGCCCTTTATGGCAACAAAAAAGAAACCAAACCAAATTGGTGACTAGAATATGGCCTTCTTCTTCCACATGCCTAGCGAGGAAGCTGTGGCTGCCTGCGTAGTCTGTATATTTGCAAGCAGCGAATTGAGTCCCTATGGGTTGCTGTGGGAAGAGGAATACACGCAGATTCTGAATGTCAAAAAGAATCGGGTGAGTCGGAGTCATCCGGTTCCTAACGATGGGCTGGACACCGTGCCAGCAGACACTTCTCCTCTGAACCCAGTGGGTAACATCAAGGGGAAATGAGGCAGGAGCCATTAGAGAAAGGCACAAGCAGGGTCCCAAGGGAGACGAGCCAAAAACCAAAGGCAAGCCAGTGCCAGTACCACTAGAATAAAGTTAAAAAAGACACATGCTGGGAAAACTCAATAAGAAGCAAACTAGAAAGAGAGGTGAAAAATACGTATATGCATCAGCAAAGAAAGCGGTAAATGGTTGGCGGTAATGGCTGCAAGAGCGTAGCACATTCTTGACATTGATGACTGTAAGAGCATAGCACATTCTTGGCATTGATGACTGTAAGAGCATAGCACATTCTTGTCATTGATGGCTGTATGAGCGTAGCACAATCTTGGCATTGAAGGCTGTGAGAGCGTAGCACATTCTTGGCAGTGATGGCTGCGAGAGTAGCACATTCTTGGCATTGATGGCTGTGAGAGAGTAGCACATTCTTGGCAGTGATGGCTGTGAGGGCGTAGCACGTTCTTGGCAGTGATGGCTGTGAGGGCATAGCACTTTCTTGGCAGTGATGGCTGTGAGAGCATAGCACATTCTTGGCAGTGATGGCTGTGAGAGTGTAGCACATTCTTGGCATTGATGGCTGTGAGAGCGTAGCACATTCTTGGCAGTGATGGCTGTGAGGGCGTAGCACATTCTTGGCAGTGATGGCTGTGAGGGCGTAGCACGTTCTTGGCAGTGATGGCTGTGAGGGCATAGCACTTTCTTGGCAGTGATGGCTGTGAGAGCATAGCACATTCTTGGCAGTGATGGCTGCGAGAGTGTAGCACATTCTTGGCATTGATGGCTGTGAGAGCGTAGCACATTCTTGGCAGTGATGGCTGTGAGGGCGTAGCACGTTCTTGGCAGTGATGGCTGTGAGGGCATAGCACATTCTTGGCAGTGATGGCTGCGAGAGTGTAGCACATTCTTGGCATTGATGGCTGTGAGAGCATAGCACATTCTTGGCAGTGATGGCTGTGACAACATAGCACATTCTTGGCAGTGATGGCTGAGAGAGCATAGCAAATTCTTGGCAGTGATGGCTGGGACAACGTAGCACATTCTTGGTAGTGATGGCTGTGAGAGCGTAGCACAGTGGTTCCCAAACTGTGCGCCGTGGCTCCCTGGGGAGCCATGAAACCTATCCAGGGGAGCCGCGCAGCAAGCACTTTAATGCATTTAATGTTGAAGGGTCTGTTGGCTTCAGTTTAACTAATTAGACTTAAACACATGATGTCTATGATTTGTAAGTGACATGACTAAAGCTGTAAACATAGTGCTTAATAGATGGCATGTCGAGGGAGATGACCTCCATATTTCAATGGATCCCCACGTTCCAACACTCCCAAAGTAAGGAGAAGATGCCTGATTTATTTTGTTACATTTGTTAATAGTTTCATTTTTTCCAAATGTATTTTACACCAATGCAAGTTATCAGGAAAGTACAGTTGTCCTGACTATTAAACACAATGAGTATTATTAAGTATCAACATTTGTACTTGAATCACAGGTACTTCCAGTACACATTTCTTTTATTACACACACATTTCCAGACAGGCCTGCTCTCTCCTTGAGCACAGGGAAGTAAAACACCATATACGGCAACATTTGGAAGCAAGAAAGAGGGACGTTTAAAAAAATAAATAAATAAATCAGAGGAATGTATTTGGCTTGCATTGATTTGGAGGCAATTTTAGGGAGGAGACAGCAAAAATAAAGCTGTATGTGTTTAAAAACTCGTGAGTTACCCTGCTGAGACAGGTGTGTTGGCACGTATGATATGGGTGGAAATGGAAGTGCTTGCAAATATTCTTCAAGATCACAAACACTTTGGCAATGGGGCCTACATGCATAGGGGTGCTATCTAGCACTGTAAGTGGGCTAAAAACGTTTGAGAGGGTACTCTAAACAAGCATTGGCATAGCAAAAGGTCTCGCCTTTGGGACCTTATAAGTATTTGGCCATGCAGCACATTATCCTGAGTGCTACAACATCTACTGTTACATACTGTGACCATGATGTCAAACTCCGATTTCTAGAATGGATATTTTAGTCAACAGAGCGACCAGACATGAGCGTAGTGAGATTGTCCAGGCCACACCCAAAAATGTCAGGGTGGGACAGCTGGTACCACCAGCCCCCGAGTTTCACCACTGCCCTCCCAATTGCTTGACCTGGATTGAGGTGGGGTACAAACCTGTGATTTGCACCTGACAGATAAAACTGAAGAGGGATGCCCATCCTGTGGACCTTCCAAAAGCACCGGCAGCAGAGAAAAAAATGTAAAAAACAAACTGCTCTTTCTAGAGTAGTGGAAAACTGTGAGAGAAGAAGCACTATTGGCCCTAGACAAGAAAGGTAATGTTTTTGGATATTGGTAAGGGCGATCAATTCGTTTGAGCTGCATGTGTAATGTGATGAACATCACATCGCACCTGAGGAGGAAAGGCTTTATTTGCTGAGTTGGAATTTTCACCTGTTAACTGTATCTTGTATGTGTACAGCCAGGTTTGCACCTCCACGGATCTGTCTTACTGTGGCTCAGCTCTGCTAAATAACATGCCTCATTCACGTTTGTAGAGCTTCTGGGTTGTCTATTTGAAGACTGTGCGGAAGTTAAGAGAGGCAGCGCAGATGAACCTCCCGGTCCAGGGCCACTCGTGAAGTGCTTGAGGACACTGTGTACTGCGCTCGCCTCTCTGACTCCGCAGACATCCGCCTGCACGCAGCACCGGCTTTCATCTCTCTTGCGATCAAACAGCTGTTGGCAGAGAGTTGATTAAAAACCGGCGTGATCAGCAAGGCCCGGCGGCACGGAGCCCTGCATGTCTTGCAACGAGGTGCTGCGTAACGCGGCCGCGCGTAACGGCTTCCTCCCAGGGCTGCTTTGCTAGTGTGAACCCCGGGTCGCTTTGATTGCTGGAAGCCCCTTAAATTTGTAAACCACGACTGAGGCAGACGAATCATAGTTGTACTCATTGACAAAACGCATGGAAAACGAGCTATGCTGATGTCAGCTAGTTCATGTGAGGTCGCGTTGTTGCAATCCCCGACAACAGGACAAGTGTCTGATGAAGCCTCGTGGTGGAAGTCACCCAGACGCCACACTTCTAAACGAGATGTGGCGAGCGCTGGCCACGTGATCGCTTGTTTGTAACTTTAATCCATGCTGTACAGCATGGCTAAAAACTTGACGAATCCAGTATTGGCTTTGTCAGTGCTTGTTAAGTTGTTGTAACAGTTTCACCACTGGCCTCATTCCCCCGGGTACAAAAGTACTTTAGTTGAGCACAAGATGGAGGGACTGTGGCTGGGAGTGATCAAAGCCAATACTGGCTGTGGGAGGGGGACGGGGCACGGATAGATGGATGGAAATGTATGCATTCCAATGCAGTGCTTACACAAAAAGAAAAAAAAAAAGTAGCCCTGGCTGGAAAGGCGGGCAGCAAAAGAGCACTCAGCCTGCAAATATAGCAGTACTTTGGCCATGTTCCATAGGCGAGACGAACATACAAAGAGGAAGTGAATCTGGAATGCCCTGATCAAGGTGAAGCAAGGAAATAGAGTGACAATGACGCGCACAAAACTGAAAGAAAAAAGGAACTGTCCTGGGAAGCGCTGGCTGAAAATACACAGCCAGCGAGTGGTGCGCGTGTGAGAAAGAGGGGGAGCAGGAGGTGAGCCCGGGAGTGGTGCGTGCGCAGTCTGCTCATTTTCAAGCACTTCACTCGTGCTTGTGGCGCGCCGCTGCTCGCTCCCGCAAGGTGGATGCCGCCACAAGCACGAGTGTGTGCTTGAAAATGAGCAGAGCGACGGCTAAAGGCCCTCCTATGCAGCGCATGCGCACTGCGTAGGCGAGACCTAAAAAAACAAAAAATGGCCAATTAAATATCAAAAGACAATTTTGATGTCAGAATACAAAAGGGATTTCTTACTTTAACTGAAATCACTAAGTGGTGCTGTAGAACACAAGTCCTGGGTCCCACCTCTGAACATCAATGTAAGAAATTTTAGGATGAATCACTAAAGTCCCTCAAATAACCTGAGCTCATCCCCCTGGTAGCTGTGGCACTGAGCAGACAGGCTTAACTTAGAGGCAATGTGAAACGTATTTATTCAGTACTAAAACAGTATTAGTCAAAACACAACTCAAGAAAAATCTCAAACCAATTTAGAATAGGGTATATTTTAATAAATAAAATGACCAAAATCCTATGAGGAAAACCAAAGTTATGAATTGTTAAAGTTTAAATAGAAAAAATAGTGCCAAAAATATTTAGGCGCCAACTGCAGTCATCTGGTTGCTCTTGACCAGTATGTAGGCACAAGTTAAGGCTGACTGCTGTAGCATGGGTCGGATACAGAAACCAAGTTCGACCTGGTTGTAATACCACGCCCAAGGAAGGCCCTCGCTAGCTGGATACTTTTGGTGCGTTCACCCAATGAAGATTTCTACCTTCGGACTTAGTTACTTTTTTTGGAACTTGGATTCTTCCAGGAGGCTGCAGCCGAAAACTGCTCTACATGGCTGGACGCCTTCTGCAAAACTTCCCACTGAATCAGATTTGCTGCTGTGGAAACCCTCCATGGAAGCTAACACAGATGTTCTTAGGGTTTCATTCAATATAAGCCAATAAACCATATGTGGACCTTCTATAACATTATTCACAAATTGACATGATGTAAAAAGACGATGGAGACCTTTTGTGTTGTAAACAAAAATATTTATTGAAAGGATTCACGTACAGTTCTCCTTGCTATATCAAAATATTTGTATGAGTGAAGTCGGCACAGTGCTCAGAAGTGCATGTGTTGTGATAATAGAACAAAGTCATCCGTACACTATGTGAACACGTTTTGTGAGAAGCAATCCCTGAATTATGTTTGGCCCTTCCACAACTTAAAACGGTCTCCTCAGGATATGGATATGTCTCTTTAGAAAAACTCTAGTTAGAAGTCATAAAAGGAGAGCTGTAGCATGCAAGGCCGATCCTACTCGTAAATAATGTTAAGTCAAACAAAATAAGAGACACCTAGTAACAGTGTAGTTCTGCAGACTTGTGCTGCTCAGTCTCAAAACATCTAGCTTTGACAAAACCAACAAGTATGGTTTTAAAGTGATACTACACGCAAATAGCATTTGTGCATATTAAGGCGAAACAAAATGGATTGTTTTCTTTCTCTTTTAGTTTGCCTTTCCTTGGCGGTCCACCCTTCTCATTAGCCCGTTGCGGTTTCTCCCCATGACATTCTCCTCCTTGATGCTCATAGAGACTGTTGTTTGTAGTCCTGTGGTGGAAAAGCATAACCAATCCAAAGTTCGGCATCGCCACAGTTCCTCTCATTACCGGGGTCACAGCCTTTTCTATTGTGCTGATACGCTCAGTAAATGTATGGCCAGACGCCTTATACCCCTGTCACATGGCCAAACACTTCAAAGCAGTCCCTGCAAGTACACGTCTGCCCGTGTTGATATCTCTGCTTACGTTTGTGATATCTGAATATTCCCAGGTTCATGCGTTGGCGGTTATCCCACTCCAGTTTTTTCTTTGCGTTCTGATACTTGTATTACTTACTTTACAATGGAACAAACAGGCTGCAGGCCACAGAATGCAAAAGATAAACATGGACTCAGTGAGCTACTCGCGCGTAGACCTGAGACAAATGTACTCTCTACAGCGGTTTACATGTTGAAAGCCGCCAGGTGTACCCAGCGCGTCAACACCACAAAGTACAGGGCAATGTGACTGTACTGCTCCGTGTTACAGTCACGTGTGTAAACATTAATGCCACGCAAATTGCCTCACAGCACTCGCTAGGACAAATGCCCGCATCCCAGGGAAAGAAGTAAAATGATCATCCCGAGTCAATTGTGAATTACCTTCTTCCAGAGGCTCGAGAGGTTTCCCATACGTAACGAAGTCCTCTTCTTCTGCATCACTGTCCGGCGCCGCCATCTTTCCCCGGGTACAGGAAGCAAACGGGGACAAACTGCTTCCGCTACAGTTCAAAACGCGTTCACAACAGACTTGTTCTGTTACCGCAGCGCACTAGAAGTCAGCTCTGATCGACGAGCTCCCTGTACTGTTGTAAGACTGATATACAATTACCTTTCGTAAAACCAGCGGAATAGAAAAGAAAAATATTTCGGAATTTTACACAGACGCGACTTAGTTCCGATGTGCCACAGAGCACTGTATATATAACGTGTATTATAGCATTAGTACCTGATGCATGGTGACAGCCCAGACAGCAGATGGAACAAGCATTGGCCGCGCGGCCGGGAAAGCAACGCGGCCGTGAAAGCGATCGCGCTAAGAAGCAGCAGCTGTTTTCAAGCAGCAGCTGTTTTCAAGCACACTCGTGCTTGTGGCACCATCCGCCTTGCGGGAGCGAGCAACAGCCAATTAGCATGCGCGCCGCTGCTCGCTCCCGCAAGGTGGATGCCGCCACAAGCACGAGTATGTGCTTCCAAAAAGAGCAGAGCGACGGCTAAAGGTCCTCCTATGCAGCGCATGCGCGCTGCGTAGGCGAGACCTAAAAAGGCATGGGCAAAGAAGAGTAACTAGGAATATTTTATTAGAGGCGCCGCCTTAGTAATACGAAACACCCTGCGTATATGATTATAATACCTTCATCAGCTTCATACCAATTATTTTCAGGGAGAAAAATGCAAGTACTCCCGAGGCCGGGCTTACATCCACCCCACCCTTGAAAAAAAGTAACAGTGGGGAGCCACAGGCAATGGCCAATTGGTCAAGGGAGCTGAGGGTCGAAAACGTTTGGGAACCACTGGCATAGCACATTCTTGGCAGTAATGGCTGCATGAGCGTAGCACATTCTTTGTTAGATGTTCTTTTTTTACATAATTAGTTTTTGCTGCTGGTGAGTTGGAATAATGAGGCAGTGCACTTAGTATGAATCTCCAGTCTTGCCATAAAATGAAGAGTAAATGTCTCATAACGCCAGTTTTTGAAAATTAAATGTTCAATGGCTACTTTCTTCATCAAAATGTACCTCCTCAAACATGAGTCTCTTTTATCCTTACATTCTTAGGTCAATATTATCGCCTGCCTGCTCTTCAGCTTCCCATGTTTACGCCATCTCCCCCGTAATCCTGGTCACATGTACATTGTGTAATATATGTATAATATTGATGTACTTAGGCATTACTTATCTTTGAACAGACTGATTTATGTAACTACCCAGCTGATCTCGTCTTTGTGTAATGTTGGTTTACAATGTACAGAATATGTTGTAGAAATGCACTTTCACCTAAATAAATACTTGGAATAATGCCCATTAAAATTACTTTGGAGCATTGAGTGGTTTTGTGGATAAGCTGATTATATGGGTGTATTGTTCTCTTTAATGTAATTATTCTGGTGGGCAGTCCTAGACAAGATGCTTGTATAATGCCTTTGGAGAGACTCGCATGCATATTCGAAGGGAGTGAGATTGGACTCAGTGTTCATTTATGCACTCTGAGTTAACCAGGGCCATCTCTCCCATTCTTCAGAAGACGATCAGGTTACCAGATGGTCTTTCTATTTGTCCCTTCTTGGTATTAGCGCCAGCAGCTGGCTTTACATTGAAGTTATATACAAGTGAGTTATATTATTACAGTCCCTCAGTTCTTTTTCATGATTATCGGAGGGGTGTCTTGAAGTGTACTAGTTGGGGGGGCCCAAATAAGAGTTTTCGGTTTGACCACATCTTGCCTCTCGCCTTGTGCCATACCAGATTTTCCTGACCCAGTCTGTTTTGTGTCTGATATAAATAGGCCCCTTGTCTTTTGAAACAAAAGTATTGCCATTAAAGTGGGGGTAAGGGAGTTTTGTCTAATTGTTGTGGCACTCCCTATGCTGTTAACAAGTTATATTTCTTCCTAAGAGTTCACAGTTTTGATCTGGAAAAGCATCTAATCATTTCTCGTCAATTACTTGATGAGCAGCAAGTAAGATGCCTGTTTGTTGTTACGTCAAATTATGTTAATTTCTGTGATCATAATATGCTGAGATTTGAACCATGAGGCTCCTCAGTAGGTTTGTGTCAAGATAAAGTCCTCCATTCTAGGAATATTCAGACAGACAAACACACACTCATTCTCACTCTCTCACACAGACACTCCTCCTTTAGGGCTTCGCGGTTCCATTATTTGTCAGAACCATGCAAAGGATCTTCAGACCCTGTGTGTGGTCTTCTCTGTTAGACATATTTTGAATAACTCTGCCAAACACTCAGGTTTGTATTCTTGTCGAATGTAGTGCCTGGTAGGTATTACATAGCCTGGTTCCACTGTGAACATTCCAGCAGAGTGGCTGTAGCAGTGGAGCCAGACGGACCTGTTTCCTGTATGGTCTGGAGCTTTGGAATAAAGAAGATTTACTTATACTCCTGCTGCTTCCTTGATTACGACCGTGGCCAGGGGCCGGGACCTATGCGGCATCAGCCACAGAACCCCTTGTCTATTCATCTGCCCAACTGACAGGGCTAAGAGACTGTGGAAAGGCTAAATGCCACCAGTCAATGAACCCAGACATCTGCAATAGGTCATGTGCACACTGCACATTTAGGTTCCACCCGGGGTATAACACTCAGCAAAACATGGCCACCGACCTCAAAACGTACAAAATGTTTGTACTTAATTGTAGGTCACTACCCAAACATACGGTCAAATTAAATACCCTCCTCACGGAAGAGCGACCAGATGCTCTGTTTTTAACAGAAACCTGCCTTCAGAGGGAGTCCACCCCAGAGGTGATTCAAACCTTCCCACCAGGATACATTATTCAGTGGATAGACCGCGAGAAGAAGAAAGGGGGAGGGATAGCGATAATATTTAAAGAGTTGTACACATGTAGGGCTGAGCCCAACCTTGTAGCCAACTGTGAAAGCCTACATTTTTCCATTGCATTCTCAGCTACATGTTCCTTCGCAGGAGTACTCTTATATCGCCCACCGGGAAAGGTGGAGCAATTCACCCAGTCCCTGCCAGAAGTGGCTGCAGCACTAGTTAGCACAAGCAGTAATACTACATTACTGGGAGACTTCAATCTACACTTCGACGATCAAAATAACATTGAAGCGGTAGAACTGTCCCATGACTTAGCTGCATTCAAATGAAGCAACTAGTGGTTGGCCCTACGCATACCAAAGGCAAACACACTCGACCCAGTGTTCTCTAATCACAATATGTTGTCGGTGGGGATCCCAATTCCCCTGCCTTGGTTAGACCACTCTCTGATCCCCATTAGCCTAAAAGGTCCTATACTACGCTCCCAATCAGAAACTAATATAAGGAAGGACCGCCCCTGGGCTAAACTGTCCACTGAGGCGTGGGCCAATATATTGAAGAATTCTAAACCCATTTTAGATTCTAACGTTACGGAAGCCGCAGAAAATTTACATAACTGGATCTAATCAGCATTGGATATAGTGATCCCAGTTAAAGAAATGTCCCATAGGGGGAGAGAAAGGACAACTCCATGGTACTCGCCCCAGCTTAGAGTACTCAAACAGACATGTAAATGCCAGGAAAGAAGATGGAGAAAGGACTACAGCGAGAGCAGCAAAATGGATTATAGAAAGGCCATAAGAACCTACCAAGCCGAAATTAAAAAAGCCCAGGCACTCTATTATGAGGGAAAAATCACCTCAGCGGCCAATTCACCCAGGGAAATTTTCCGAATAGCAAAGACCCTGCTCGAACTCCCAATGCCCGAAAACACCATCTCTTCTGATCGGTGCAACGAAATTGCAGACCACTTTCAAGACAAAATTCAAATGATATACAACACTTTCCCCACCTCCCCATTGCCTAGTGACATCTCCGCTCCTACGCCTCTTACTGACTCGGAGGAGATCAATGGAGTCCCCAACAAGAAGAGGCACACCTTGGAGAATTTCCCTCTCTTAGATCTGGCAACGCTCACAAAAATCCTGTGCCAGATAAAATCGGGCTCACCCTGTGACCCGGCAGCCCCCCATCAGATAGACAAGGTCAAAGAGGTGGTGTTACCACAAATAATGGAAGTGCTAAACCTCTCCATCTCTAACTGCCAGGTTCCACCCCTGGAAACACGCGATGGTAAGAGCGCTTCTTAAGAAACCCACCCTAAATCCAGACGTTTTGAGTAACTACAGACCCATATCTCTATTACCCATGGTCTGCAAGATTCTGGAAAAACATGTCAACTTCAGTCTCTCAACCTTCCTAGAAGCCCATAATCTCTTACATGATTCTCAGACTGGGTTCCGACCCCAGTTGGGGACGGAGCCAGCCCTGATTTCGGTGGTGGAGGAAGCCAAGAAGATTATGGATCAGGGAGGTGCAGCGGCCATCATCCTCCTTGACCTAAGCGCAGCGTTCGACACTGTCAATTTTGACATCCTTCTGAACCGCCTGGGGAAGGTAGGAGTAGCAGGGGACGCCATAGCATGGATCCAATCCTATCTCACTGGCAGAACCTTTCAAGTCTTTGCAGGAGAAGCCACCTCAAGTGGTCGCCCTCTTAGGTATGGAGTGCCTCAGGGATCATCCCTGAGTCCTACCTTATTTAATATTTACATGAGGCCATTAGCGGACATTGTCCTTCCTTTTGGGATAAAAATCATCACCTATGCTGATGACACCCAGCTAGTGATTTCGTTAAAACATCCGCATAATGCCCCCTCCGATCTAGAATCATGCTTGGAGAAGGTGGCTTTATGGATGCAAAACTCATGCCTCAGGCTCAATGGCGACAAATCAGAAATCATGTATCTGGGCAATCTACTCAACACTGACTTTAAACTACAATGGCCTACATGCTTAGGGCAAGCACCCACCTCAAAACCTAAGATTAAAAGTTTGGGAGTGTGGCTTGACAAATCACTTAAATTTGAACAGCAAGCGGTGGAAGTGGCAGGTATGTGTTATGGCATTATAAGAATGCTGAGAAAAATTCTTCCCCTTCTTCCCAGCAGGGCAAGGAGAACGGTGGTCCAGGCCCTGGTTTTATCGCGACTAGATTACGGTAACTCCTTATACGTGGGAGCGCCCAACGCCACCATTAGGAAACTCCAAGTGGCCCAGAACTGTGCGGCTAGGATGCTGCTTGGAGTGCCAAGAACGCAATCCGCAAAACCATGCCTGAAAAACCTCCACTGGCTACCGATTCTGGAAAGAATCAAATTCAAAGCACTTTGCATAGCCCACAAAACGTTGATGGGAAAAGGTCCCACCATTTTTAAATCTCTTATCACATTCTACCAACTCAGGAGATCGCTCCGCTCCGCCAGTATGAGCCTGGCCGTAGTGCCAAAAATACAGAGAACTCGTAGCGGGGGCAGCCCCTTCGCTTATAGCATAGCCAGGTTATGGAACGCCTTACCCCTGAAGCTACGCTCAGAGACTCATCTCCTCCCCTTTTGGAAACACCTGAAAACATGGCTATTTCAAAACATGAGTCTGTAGACCCTCCCTCCATTTTTACTCCTATTCCACCAGTGCTGGGATGCCTCCGGGTAACTACGCGCTCTAGAAATGCAAAATAATATGTGGGTGTGGGTTACCCCACAGCAATTTGGCAATGAGCTGGTTTACCTTGAACCTTTTATGGCATTTGGAATTTCCTGGTAGAACTATTTATGGTCCAGTGAGTGCTAACAGACTTCAGTATATGCCGGCCAGTATATCTTTCTATGCTACAAGCACTACTTTCATAGGTTGCGGGTACAAAGAATCAGTTTTATTGCCTCTGACAAAGTTTATGAAGAGACATTGCCTATAGTTACAGCGGTGCATTATTTAAACCTTGGATGCCGGTTGGAATCTTCATTGGTGCATTGTTGGAGGTGTTGTCTGGCAGCAGGGAGCGGTTGCCGGCATTTGTGCCTCAGTGTGTGTGAGGCACCAGCATTCCAATGCTGGCACCATCAACCGTGTACGCCTGCTGGGTCGCACTCAGCGTTCAGTACTTCACCTTGGAAGACACGCTGTGCGTATCCCCAGCATTGTATGTCGTGACTTGCTGTGTGCTTCAGGTCACTGCGTGACCCAGAGTGGACGTTTTTTGTATCGTCACCAGTGGAGATATCGGCCGAATCCTGCGCACAGCTGATTGCCCCGAGTCCTGCGCACAGTGTTATCAACTGTGAATACTTGGGGTCAGGATTGAATACTTGTGGATTCGGCGATTGAGCAACACTGCACAGTGGAGTGCTTTGCACACTGAGAAGGTACCATAAGATGGGTGCTTTGAAGGGACAAAAATACCATACAGGAAAAAGGTGAGGGTGTTGACCCTGGATTTCTTATTGCATATATATTGAAGCAGACTACACCTTGGAATTGTGCAGAACGTACTTGATTTCGTGATTGTGTTCAGTGGCAACTTTAACATGGCACAACAAAACTTCTCAATCAGTCCCCCACATGCGTTTTGGGTTTCAGGGATGGAGCCTTCCATGAAGTGGGTGGAATGGAAGGAGCATTTTTTAAATGATATTGCTGCAATTGAGGAATCTAAGAAGATGTCAGCTGAACAGAAGAAAAGGATCCTCCTGCATTATTTGGATCCTGTGGGGTTGAAAACATTGTCGTATGCCAAAGGCTACTGTTAGTGGCGATGCTGACGTCTTTAGAACTGCGTTGCAGGATTTAGATAAATATTTTGCACCAAAAGTATGTGTAGGCATAACAAGATGTAATTTTTTCCAACGCAAGCAAAACAAAGGTGAGTCGAATGATGACTGTGTCAGAACATAAGAAGCTAGCTATTGACTGTAAATTTGGAGTCATCCATAACGACTTGGTAAGAGATCACTTGGTTATGCATGCCAATAACGCAGCCATCCAAGAACGCCTATGGATTAATGGAAACTCCCCACTGAAAGAGGTGCTGACAAAATTGCGCAAAGCTGAAATTTCTGGGGGATGTTCCACAGAGTTAAAACAATCTGATAAGGATCTGCACTGTATTTGTAATGTCTTGTAAGGGCGAAAATGGAAAAAAAGTAGTTCCTAGGAGAAATATGTGGGTATTGACAGGAGGTGCAGATTCCTTAACTTTTGAATTCTCCCCAGGCGCCAGTCTGGATCCAGAAATTTTTTAGCAGTACCCCTGCATGCCGGGGGACGGCGTCATACGGCTCCATAATGTCAACTGCGCTCATGATATCAGTGGAGCCATACAAGTCCCCTCCGGCGAGCGGATGTCAGTTTCTTCTTTTCCGCACTGCAACGCGGATCTGGAGAAGCGGTTCCTCTGGCCTTTTGTGTTTTGGCCTACTTCGACGCCTTTTTGTGTCAGAGAACAGTGTGCCTATGCCTTCGGGTTTTAAGTCGTACGAGACCTGTACTCGGCATATGTCGGCTACGGATGCCCATTCCATCGGCATTTGGTGCCTTGGAGAGCAACACGACTCCGAGGAGTCTGACTCCTGTAAGCGGCTGAATCCTAAGACCTTGTGGGAATGGCGTATGGAGTTGCTGACAGCACGGTGGGAGTCCAGGCGACATTGGTCTCCTTTCCGCTCTGAGGTTCGTGCCCGGGGCCATTCAAGGAGCTGTTCCCAAGGGCGCCGCTCACCCAAGTCGCGAAAATCCCATAGTAAGGGATCGAGGACACACCTTGTCGTGACGTGGTTGCTCGTTCCTCCCGTTCCTTACCGGAGGACGTCGCACAAGAGTCAACCCTGAGCCTTCTTCCTTATCCTGGAGCCGGGGTGACTGACCTAGATGCAGGCATACTTTTATGCCCTGCAGGCTTTTTTGGGTCCATGCCTGCCCCTGGAGCGACTTCAGGCCCCAAGGAGGTAGGGGGTACTCTGACTGGAAACACACCAGCAGGTTCACCCTCGGCGCCGGTTGAAGTCCTCGACTCCGTGCCTGGAGTCAATACGGCATCGGTATACAGCCCGGTACAGCTTTCAGTTGTGACGCCGGCGGCGGCGGATGAGGTGGTACTGGAGGTGGATGCCCCGACGTCGGTCGACGCCGGAAGTGCCACTCATGGTGCATGATGATACGACGCCGTCCAGACATCGATCGGTGCTGTAGATGCTGCTCATAGCCACTGCAGTTCCTGTATCTTCTCCTTTGCGTTCTGAGGACGAAGCTGGCTCTGTATCTGTTTCTCCAGCATTGCAAGGTGGCTCAGCTGGCGCCGGTGACGTCGACCGCTTGGTTGGTCTTGTTCAGCCTCTTGTAGGAGGTTCTTGGGCTGCATTGGGTGAGTATAGTAGTCTACAACCCTCTCCTATTTATGATCTGCTTTCTCCACCACGAATGGCGACGGAGGCTAGTGCAGCTTTTTCTGAGGTTATAAAGAGAGCTGCTGAGGTCTTCAAAGTGCAGCTTACTTCTGTGACTTTGTCATCTGATCCCTTATTGGATCTGCTTCACCAGGGTGTCAGAGGTGTTGAACCCTTACTACCTTATGGAGAGACTCTGTATGATCTCCTGGGAACTTGGGCAAGGCCGGTGTCAGGTGTCCCTGTTGATCATGCCATTTCCCATTGCCATCGTCCTGCTCCGGACGACCCTGCTCGTCTTTCCCGACACCCAACTGCTAAGGGATTTGTTGTGCATGCTGCTACGACTTAGCCAAATCTAGATATTTCTCCTTTACTTCCACCAGGTAGAGAATCTAGGTGGTTAGATCTGTGTGGCTGGATTATCTTTGCATCGTCTAGTTCGGCCTTGAGGTCATTAAACACATCTTGTGTCTTAGGAAGGGCTTCATATGCTTTGTGGGACTCTGTCACCCATCTGCTTCCTTCCCTTTCAGCTTGCTCAAGATGGCCGTGAGATGGCAAAGTTTAATATTAAGTCGGCAATGGACACCACCGATTCTATTGTCGGAGCTATGGCTCGATCTGTTGCACTCCATAGACACGCTTGGTTGCGTGAGTCATAATTCCTCGATAATGTTTGGTAGAGCTTGAAAGATATGTCCTTTGATGGTGTTTGTTTATCTAACAGCCGTGCACATTCAGCAATACAACGCCTCATGGCTGGTCACTTGTAGTTTAACTTATCTTTTATATAGCTACGGTCGTGGATCTTTAGGTTTGAGAATTTTCATCCTGCCTCTGCTGTTGTTGCACTTGTGGTGTTGAAGTGTTAAGCACTACTTCTTTCTTACTGCGCAGAGTGTTTGACTCCTGATTGGACTATTTTAATCTCCGGATTGTCTTTGCAGCTGCGTAGCTGGTTGTTCTTTTATTTTACTCTGATGAGGAGCTTAGTCTCAAGAGTTCATACCCTTTTTTTGGGCAGGTATACACCTTACTCTACGTGGAGTATTGGTTTGCTATCGTATAGCTGTTTAGGTGTACTACTATTTGTTTACTATTAAATAGTTTTCTCTGAGTACCCTGTCTTGTGTCGGCACCACTCGGCCATACAGTTCAGTCCTTCTCGAACTTTGTTATATGGTCTTTTAAGGGCTACTGTTGTGAGCTAATAGCCGTTCTTTTCCTCTTGTGATACCTTTTTTGGGGTTCTGTTAAATTTACATGCCCTCCTGTTTTTCTTAGCCAGGGTAATCAGTGCAATTCGTTTTTTCTTCTGGAGTGGACCGCATATTTATTATAAGCGCTTCAATTTTTGAAGAGTTGTGCTGGTAAATTCAGAGTTTATGGGTATCCCTTGCAATACATGAGTTGGTGACCTTCTCCTTTGTGGGAGGGTATATGTAATTCTTTTGTTCAATTTTGGGAGCATGGCGGTGTGAACTCTGTTTTAAGCTGTCTGATAGGCAGTGTCTGAAACAGTTATTGCTGTTTTCGGTCATACATTTCATGGTAGGAGTTTTTAGGCTTGATAGAAAGCTCTTCTTGTTATTCTTCTACAATGCCTTTTGCATCCGTCTGAAGGTTAGATATTACCTGTCCTCTTGGGGTATGTATCTAATTTTCCCTGTGGTTAAGTCCTTGAGAAATCATGGCTGTTGCTTCTTGAAGAAAAGTGTGTGTGTGTGTGTGTGTGTGTGTGTGTGTGTGTGTGTGTGTGTGTGTGTGTGTGTGTGTGTGTGTGTGTGTGTGTGTGTGTGTGTGTGTGTATGCGTGTGTGTTATGCGTGTGTGTTATGCGTGTGTGTGTTATGCGTGTGTGTGTTATGCGTGTGTGTGTTATGCGTGTGTGATATGCTCTGGTACCAAAAGATCTATGGACTAAAGTAAAAATTGAAACTAAAGAATTGCTGCATGAATGGCGCCAGGAAGGTCTCTTGACACAGCAGGAATACAGTTACCTTTGTAATGAGCATCCTAAATTGCCAGTTATGTATGTGATTCCCAAAGTGCATAAGAATCCAATAAAGCCTCCTGGAAGACCCATCATTTCAGCCATAGGGGGACTATATGAAAATATATCAAAATATATTATTTTTGCAGCCCTATGTACAAAATTAGCCATCTTTTATTAAAGACACAAGGGATTTTTCTTTAAAGTGATGTACGATATTCCGTGGGAAGATGATTTTGTATTGATGTCACTAGACGTTTCATCTTTATACACTAGCATACACCACCAGGATGGTTTAAGAGCAGTGGAATCTTACCTAGATAACAGGCCTGTGGCACTACATCAACACGAGGATGTTATTGACTATGATAAAACTGTGTCTGGAAAACAATTTGTTCTTGTTTAACAATCAATTGTACCGACAGATACGAGGAACCACGATGGGAGCTTGCTTCTCCCCCAGCTATGCACGTCTTCACATGGGCTGGTGGGAGGAGCGGGTTCTCAAAGTGGTTCATAGTAAGGAATGGGAAGAAAATGTGGTAGTTTGGTTATGATACATTGATGACCTCTTCATCATATGGAGAGGATCGGAAGAAAGTGCTCAAAACTTCATATATACCATCAATCATAACGATCTCAATCTACAATTTACGGGGGAAACCAGTAAACAGAAAATTCATTTCTTAGATCTGGAAATATTTGTACTAGATGGCAAAATGGAAACTAAACTTTGTAGAAAGACTACGACGGGTAGTTCTATATTGCATGCGACCAGTTTTCATCCTAGGCATGTAATAGCTGGGATTCCATATGGAGAGCTAATGCGCGCCAAAAGGAACTGTAGTTTGCCACCACATATAAAATCGAGTCAAGAAGAAATGATACAAAGATTCACAGACAGAGGGTACAATTCACTCATAATAAGCACAGCAGTGACAAAAATCAATAAAATTCCAAGAGAACAGTTACTGTTTGGAATTAAGAAAAGGGAGGAAAAAGATGAGTGTGAGGTTAATCACCACATACAGCAATCAACATAAACAGCTTGAAAGGATAGTAAAGAAAAATTGGCACATTGTGTGGGCTGACCCAGTCATCGGTATGAAGGTACCAGTTAAACCTTGTATTACGTATCGTAGAGCTAAATCCATGAGAGATACTCTGGTCAAATCAAGTCCAGAAACTTTAAGATCTGGTGACTGTTGGACTGGTTTAAAGGGGTTTTACAAATGTCCCAAATGTAAAGCATACAAGATAGGTAAAAACACTAAGGAATATCATTCTCCATTTGCCCATAAACCAATACCTATTAAGGGCAGATACACCTGCAAGAGCGATTTTGCCATCTATGTATTAACCTGCACCTGTAACAAAAGATATTTAGGTAGCACGATCTTACAAGTACACAAACGTATTTTGCAACACATGCGTGCCATGAAGAACAAAGATTTAATGTACCCAGTAGCCAGATACTGTGCTGATGTACATCATAGTTGTTAGATTTGGGGGTCTCTAGTTGGCATAGGTAGGTACCTGTGACAAATAGGGACCCTTGTGTCTAGTCAGGGTAAGGGGCTACACTCCTAAAATAACCTCTGCTCACCCCCTTGGTAGCTTGGCACGAGCAGGCAGGCTTATCTCAGAGGCAGTGTGTAAAGCATTTGTGAACACATACAGTAATACAGTGACAACACTACAAATGGACACCACACAGGTTGTATTATAAAAATAGTATTTTTATATAGACTTAACACAAGACCAAATGACAAAAATCCACAATACTGTACTCAAAAATAGACTTTAGAATGTTATAAAATAGTTCAGTTCTCTCAAGTTGTAGATGCGACACTTTACTCTCAATGTACCTGGAATGCGTAACGCAAAGAAAACAAAAGGGTCACACGGAAGGTGGTGCGTCGGTTCCTTGCACTCAAGGGAGTGGATGCGTCGGTTCCTTACTGCTGCGCAGGGGAGTTGATGCTCGCTTCCTTACTGTGCGGGGAGGTGATGCGTCGGTTTTTTACTGCTCTCCGGTGCGATGCGACAAGCTAGCACCTCGATGCGATACTCTTCTCCGGTGCGATGCGACAAAATGGCGTCTTGGCTGCGATGCGACAACGTTGGTGTGATGCGTGCACGCCCGACGGCCGTGCGGCGACTCGATGATCTTTGGAGCCGCGACAGGCCCTGCGACGCGCTTCTCCGGTGATGCGACAATGTCCTCTGTGGCAGCGTCCCGCTTCTCCGGCGATGCGCCGCGCTTCGGCGATGCGATGATGACAGCGGCAGCGGCGTCTCGCTTCCTCGGCAATGCGATGACAGCGGCTGCGGCGGCGACACGCTTCTCGTTGTTGCGTCGCGCTTCCAGCTCCCAGCGACACGCAGTCTCTCAGAAGGCCCAGCACAACAGCAGGCACTTCAATTCCCAGCAAGGGAATTCGGGGGGAGCTGGTTGGTGAAGTCTTGTATCCCTGAGACTTCAGGCAGGAGGCAAGCTCTAGTTCAAGCCCTTGGAGATTCTTCTTCAAGTTGATAGAAAGCACACTCAGTCCTTTTCTCCTTTCTTTGGCAATGAAGCAACCACTGCAGGCCAACCCCCAAACACACAGCACAGGGGTAGTCTCCTCCTTCAGCTTCCTGGTTCTTCTCCTCAGCAAAGGTTCGTCTTGATTCCCAGAAGTGATCTAAAGTTCTTGGGTCTGGGTCCCAATATTTATACTACTTTTCTCCATGGTTCTCTGAAGGCAGAGAGGCCTTTGCCTAGTCCAAAACCAGTTCTGGTCAGTCCTGGAGCACTTTGTTGACAAGACTCCTTCTTTCCTTTAAAAGTGTAGGCCAGGGACATCAGACACACCACAGGAGGTGGAGCCAGCATTGTGGAGGAAAGGCACAGCCCTATTCAGGTCCCAGGTGCAACTCCTCCCTCCTATCTGCATGCAGATCTCTCTATTCAGCCCTGTGCTGACTCACCCTGTCTCCTGGAAGCCCCCAGCCCCTGTCACTCAAACTCCAGACAAGGAATACACAACCTAGCAGAGGCAGGCTTGGATAGTTAGGCAAGAAAATACCTACTTTCTAATAGTGGTATTTTCAAACACAGAATGTTAAAACCAACTTTACTAAAAGATGTATTTTATCATTCTGAGTTCAGGCATACTAAACTCGAATTTCTACCTGGTTCCCTGAGTCAGTTAGGATTATAAGATGTAATAATCTAACTGCCCGTTCTGGCCTATGGGGAACAGGTAGCCTTGCAATAGTGAAAAACGAAAATGGCTGTAATTCACTATTAGGACATGCCACACACACCAGCGCATGTCCTACCTTTTACCTACAATGCACCCTGCCCTTGGGCCTACCTTAGGGGTTACTTACTCACCGCATGCCGATCACCTCTCCCCGGTCCACCGCAGCTATAGAGTGCTGATTGAGTGGAGGGAGCACGGGTAGACGGTTACGGCCTCATTGGAATCACTCACTTCCGATAGCACATCTTACGCCGCCATTTTTAGACGCGCTCTAGTCTTTTTTACTGACTCGCCCACCGCAGCTTCAAAACCAGCTGATGGGGCCGACGCGCAGCATAGAGAAGCACAGGTAGCGCCGGGAAGGTGGACACGCTGACGGCCCTTGCGCTTGGGGGATTTCTTGGAATCTTCATTTTGAGAACCTGTATAATTTTAAATTTTAAATTCATTTTCCTTTGAAATTGGTTGCAAATGTGTTTTTAAACGTCTGGGGGCATAACTATTTGATCTTCTTTACTTACTCACCGCATGCCGATCACCTCTCCCCGGTCCACCGCAGCTTTAGAGTGCTGATTGAGTGGAGGGAGCACGGGTAGACGGTTACGGCCTCATTGGAATCACTCACTTCCGATAGCACATCTTACGCCGCCATTTTTAGACGCGCTCTAGTCTTTTTTACTGACTCGCCCACCGCAGCTTCAAAACCAGCTGATGGGGCCGACGCGCAGCATAGAGAAGCACAGGTAGCGCCGGGAAGGTGGACACGCTGACGGCCCTTGCGCTTGGGGGATTTCTTGGAATCTTTATTTTGAGAACTTGTATAATTTTAAATTTTAAATTCATTTTCCTTTGAAATTGGTTGCAAATGTGTTTTTAAACGTCTGGGGGCATAACGATTTGATCTTCTTTACTTACTCACCGCATGCCGATCACCTCTCCCCGGTCCACCGCAGCTATAGAGTGCTGATTGAGTGGAGGGAGCACGGGTAGACGGTTACGGCCTCATTGGAATCACTCACTTCCGATAGCACATCTTACGCCGCCATTTTTAGACGCGCTCTAGTCTTTTTTACTGACTCGCCCACCGCAGCTTCAAAACCAGCTGATGGGGCGACGCGCGCAGCGGGCGTGCCGGCGGCGCGCCAAAGCCAAGCCCATCTGCGCCCGGCCGTGCCCGGCCGGGACCAGGGGCTAGGACCCCTGCCCCCCGGTTGATATACACTGCGGAATTG